>BQMF02000247.1:0-640291 GCA_027922465.2 Turritopsis dohrnii | reverse complement strand
TTATTTTGCTTTCCTTTTTTGTTTGTGTGTATGTGTAGCATTTTGTTTATTATGATATGGTTTTCATTGCTCATGGAAATCTTCTTTTTTATATATATATCGCTTAAAATAATTACGAAAGAATTTAACAAGTCTAAATGCTTGAGTGTTTTGGTAAAGAACAGACTATTAAAATAACGAATGGTATGGAATCTTAGTGGATAAAGAAGCAACATAGCAGGTATAATTCCGCATATCATTTACATGGCGTTTTTTTCTTCTTCATAACATATCTTTTCTTTTTTGATTGTTTGGTAGGCTGAAGCTAAACTCATGATCTTTTAATAAATATTCCCTGTTCCTACTCATATGTTTGCTTCAAGTTTGCGTTCGTTCTTTTAGTTTGCTTTTTTTTTGTGCGTATATGTAGCTAAATATGTTTTTATGATAGGTTTATAATTAATAGAAATCTTCTTTTTTAGGTAAAATTAATTATGAAAGAATATATAAATTCGACATTGTAATATGAAGGGTGTTTGGTAAAGAACTGACTAATGAAATAACGAATGCTATCGAATCTTATTGGAGTAAAGAAGCAACGTTAGCAGGTATAATTCCGTTTATCATTCATATTTCCTTTGGCGTTTTTATTTTTCACTACACGCCAAGGCAGCTTTGTTTACCACCCATTATCATTAAAGACTGTAAGAACAAAATTCCCACCTATTGCCCTTTGCTATGCGCCATCTTAACCAACAAATACAGCAGCCACTTCATCCATCGTGACATGAGGTTTTTTTGTGTCTGTGTCAAAATCTACATTTTATGTTTCGTAATCACCTCTTTCTCTTTTCACAATGAACTGAAATCTTACGACATTTTAATAATGACGTTAGATTAAAAAATAGTGCCGCCTCTGCGTAGCCTTACGTCAAATATGTAGGAAAAACCGTTTAAAAAAAGTTAAGTATTTCACTCCCTAAATTAGAAGTGGTATGCACAGCGCCGATTATGATAACTTTTTATTTCTATAAATGTTCGACACGGGTGTGAGCGATGCGTTGTTTTGAGAAATGCAACAGTAAAAAGTTTTTACACGGGATACTAGTCAGTCAATATTCAACACACTTAACAATACTCTTCGTAAAAACTAAATCAAATGAGACCATTCACCTTTCTTCCACACTTTCGTTTAGTTTAACTTCTGCTCTACTTAAACAGAGTTTAAGACATTGACAGCACTGATGTGACATAATTCTTAAAACGTTGATTCAACGTTGTATTTCCATCTGATGAAATAACGTTATTGATCCAATGTTGTATCAACGTTGATTTACAAACGCTGCATCAACCTCACTTTTCAAACGTTGGTTCAACGTTGAAATTTCTTCCGTTGAAATAACGTTATCGATCTAATGTTGGTTCAACGTTGATTTGCAAATGTTGTATCAATGTTAGTTTTCAGACGTTGTTTCAACGGTGAACATAACAACGTTGATGAAACGTCATTTCCGCAACGTTGGTTCAACGTTGTATTTGCATCCGTTGAAATAACGTTAAAAGATACAATGTTGTTTCAACGTTGGTTTTCAAACGTTACATCAACGTTGCAATTTCAACGTTGATTAAGTGTTGGTAATTATTCCGTTCATCTAACGTTGCCAAAACAACGTTGAACCAACATTGTATCTTTTAGCGTTATTTCAACGTTTGTCGAATCAACGTAATTTTTACAACGTTGAACCAAGGTTGATTATAGGTTGTCGACCGACCGACCATAATTCAACCAAAATTCAACGTTGAAATAACGTCGCGTGCCCATTGAGTAAGACCTAAGTGCGACTAATATTTTCCCTTAAACAACTGGATAATTTCTTTTGCAGAACACGCTAATAACCCTGTCAATGTATACGGCAATTTTATGACAATAAACGTATGATCTTTATTCCTGCAGAAGTTTGACAAGTTTCCTACCATTTATATCTACCTTAAAATTACAAAATTTATTTATTTATTTATTTGTTACACAGGTCTGCCATTGATACCAGTAGCCTTTGTATATATCTTGTAAATATTTTATAACTGACGTGGATTAACCTGTATGAATATGAATATTCTAATAATAACAACAATAATAACAATAATAGCAACTGGAAGCCTCAGGGCTTGTGAGAACAGTCTATCACAATTTCCAAAATATGACTTATGGTTCACATGGAGAATAAAATGATATTCGAGAGAAGTGAACAAAAAGCATTTGAAAAAAACGGTTGCATGGGATTAAAGACTTTCACAACACTATACAACCAAACAACCAAATTTGTTTAAAAACGGAAGACTTCGGCTATTTATGACCAAATCTGCAAGTGACTGCCAACTTTGATATCAGAACCTTCCAATTGTTCTTTGTGCACACCTTCCAAGTTTTGCCAGAAATGTGAATTTGATAATATATTTAAGTAAACATTACATGAAATTGTTCATAACAGGCATTAATAAGAGCAGGAGAAACTTGGGCATTTCAAAGATTTTGATCCATGACATTTAACAGGATTACAAGAAGATAAAAATTATATTGCTTATACATAACTGAAATCAACATAACATACAATATGAAAATCTATTTCTACTAAACCTGCCCGTGGCGGATCTAGAGGTAAGCCACAACTTGTGTAGAAGAGTGTTAGCAATTCAAACATAAATGAAAAAGGTTCAAATAATCCCATTGATAATATGAACTGAATTCACAAATTATGCTAATGCGCTTCTCCTCTAGATACACCACATATTACTACTTCCATGGAGTCAATAAATAACACCAATGTTCTCGAAAAGACAAATGACACAATAAAACTTTATTGGGATCTGTATGAAAATGTTCTTTTCGAACATGATATACCTTAAGGGAATTTTTCTTGCGAGGACTAATTTGTGCGAGCCATGGTTTGAGAGCGTTTTTGCGTGGGTTAATTATTTTGAGTCAGAGCTTCTCAAGGAAAATGTTTGGATTTATATTTGCGAATGGGCACAAAGTGCAATGTGTGTACTTTATAATATAGCTCAGAAGTAGCAGTAAAAATCACCATTTCCATGCTTGCCACATTGCAAAGCCAATGGGTGCTTGATAAGTACAAGGAAATAGTTAATATACGAAAGGTACACAGAGCCAAAAAATGAGCAAATAAAAACATGAAATTTTGCGTGGATTTATTTTCGCGAATCGTTTATTTCTTGACGTTTTGCATGGATTTATTTTTACAAATTTGACCAAAAGTCGCGAAACTTAATCCACACAAAAAGAAATCCCCTTAAGGTATTGTGTCCTAGAACATATTACACTCCAAATTTGCACAAGGCTTTAGTGATCTCATTGTATATATATAATTGGTTGAATTCTAATGATCATCCAAAGTTTGTTTTCCTGACATATATCCAAACTAAATCATTGTGCCTCCATTGAATGGTTTGCAGGATTATTTTGAACAATGTCATCTTAAAATCTTTTAAACGTGAATTTAAAACTAATCAGTTTCACACAGTGATAACTTGACCGAGCATTGTACAGTGATGAATAATTTGATACAGTCTGGAATTCCCCAAATTACTCCCTTCTAATTTATCACCGCTTTTCAATTCACTATGACGTTTCGAAGCCAGAAAAACAGTTTCATAAGACATTCACCAATATCGTTCACATGTTTATATTTTCAGTATGTATGTATGTTTGAGTCAATTCATTCACAAGTGATTTGTGCTGCTATGACAATTTGTTTTTTTTCAATATCTTCAACTTTCGGTGTAATATTTATTAAATGAAATGAGCATGTTTCATGCATTTATTGATAAGACGTGTTCACCAGTAATGTTGATACCACATACATTTCTGCCTCACCTTCTTTTTCAAGAATTTTTCACAGAGTCAGCTAAACATCAATATTTCCTCCATACGGAATGTTCGTATGATTATATTTCGATTGCAATAGTAGTTAAAATTCTTCTTCAAAGCTTCTTCTACATCTACAACTTCCTCAAACCATAAACCAAATTGCTACGAGAACGTTTCACGTGTTCGGTGTGCATATTTTACTGACTTTTAAAGGAAATTTTAAAGATAATTGAATTGGGAAGTTTTCAACATAAAACGGCTAAAATAACTTCTAAAAGTATTCCAAAAGTATAAAAAAGTTAATATATTTATGAATTTATATTGAAAGTGGCCTTTTTTATTACATTTTGTATAGAGTTTTGGGTCTATCATTAACTATTCTGAATAAACAAACAATCCGAAATCCGAACGGATTTTCCGAAAACGGCAAAAGACTGTCACAGAGACAGATAGATAGATAAGATGTGTAAACCAAGCAATTTCCTACGCTTAAAAGCGCGGAAATTGAATAATAAGAGATCCAGGGTTGAAAAGTAAAATTCTTGATGCAGCAAACAATCTTAGATGAAATCAAAATTTTATTCGCCGCTCTTCATGAAATGACTGCAAGAGCAAATTGGTGTGTACAGAGAAATGGAGGACATACCCAATGGGCACACGACGTTATTTCAACGTTGAATTTTGGTTGAATTATGGTCGGCCGGTCAACAGCCTATAATCAACCTTGGTTAAACGTTGTAAAAATTACGTTGATTCGACAAACGTTTTTTCAACGTTGGTTCAACGTTGTTTTGGCAACGTTAGATGAACGGAATAATTACCAAAACTTAATCAACGTTGAAATTGCAACGTTGATGTAACGTTTGAAAACCAACGTTGAAACAACATTGTATCTTTTAACGTTATTTCAACGGATGCAAATACAACGTTGAACCAACGTTGCGGAAATGACGTTTCATCACCGTTGAAACAACGTCTGAAAACTAACATTGATACAACATTTGAAAATCAACGTTGAACCAACATTGGATCGATAACGTTATTTCAACGGAAGAAATTTCAACGTTGAACCAACGTTTGAAAAGTGAGGTTGATGCAGCGTTTGTAAATCAACGTTGATACAACATTGGATCAATAACGTTATTTCATCAGATGGAAATACAATGTTGAATCAACGTTTTAAGAATTATGTCACATCAGTGCTGTCAATGTCTTAAACTCTGTTTAAGTAGAGCAGAAGTTAAACTAAACGAAAGTGTGGAAGAAAGGTGAATGGTCTCATTTGATTTAGTTTTTACGAAGAGTATTGTTAAGTGTGTTGAATATTGACTGATATATCACTATACAAAAAAAAAATAAACAGAGTGTGATATTCAGTAAAAATATAACGACCTCTTTCCTATTAAAACAATAAAGATACGGCTGTTAACATTTGTCTTAACTGATCGTTAAGAAACTTATTTTTTTGATTTTCTCATTGAACAATGATAACCTAAGAGAGTAAATCAGATGATACAGAGAGCATCTTAAGGGAGTCATTTTGCTTTTGAAGAGAAAAGAACAAAACTAACGCTGGCCGTTATTTCAGTTACTTTATTTTTATCTGATACCATCACTCGTGTTTTTAACATTCTTTTTTTAATGAATCAAACAATCGTGTTTTCATAATTCTTTTTAATGAATCAAAAGGTCTGAAGTTTATCTAGAAATGCCTCAACAACGATCGTCACTTATATTCGGTTCCTCGGTTTTTTGATCTTGATTTTAAAATTATTTTCAGTTTATATACACATGTATATATATGTTAATGTTTTACGTTTTTTTGTTTTGTAAGGAACGCGTTTATAAGGAACCTGAGGCTGAAAATGGCTTAAAAATAATGAATTGCTCAGGAAGTTACTAGGCTGAAGAATGAAAAAACAGCAACAATTTTCTTTTTCTGAAATGTACTAAATTCTTGTGTGATGATAATAATAGAAACGTGTCACGCCAAATGAAAAAACACAGTTAAAAAGCAAGGAACTTAATAAGAACCTTTGAAGCTGAGAACTCCAGCCCTAAAGCAAGTGATCAGGTTTCTTATGAAAAAAGAAAACGTGTATGAAAGTCATTGTATATATTTATTATATATTTGTTAAGAAACATGCTAAAACAGAATTTGCTGTTATGTGTTGTCTCTAATGTAAAATGAAGTTCTCTTTCAAGCTGATCGAAATCATGTTTTAAACCAAGATTAAGTCAAGGTTACACATCAAACGTTGAATCAACATCAGTATGTCAACGTTGAAACTGCCATGGTGAAATAACGTTGTCTCTGCTTTCAAATTCAATCATAATCCAACGTTGGTTCCGACGTTGGGAAGTGACGTTGCATCAACGTCTGCTCATCAACATTAACACAACGTTGAATATAAAACGTTGAATCAACGTTGGTATCTTAACGTTGTAACTTAGTCTGTGAAATAACGTTGTCTCACCTTTCAAATTCAATCATAATTCAACGTTGTTCCGACGTTTTTGTGTGACGTTGATTCAACGTTGAACCAACGTTCGCGTGCCCACTGGGTATTGAGAGAACTTAAAATTTTGTTTTTAATGACTCTTTTGTTTTACAGCCACTTGTTATTGTTTTTGGTAGTTGTTATTGTAAGATGTGTAAAATAACCATTAAGAAGAAAGTGGATTTTTATAAAATAAAATTCTATCGAATGATGTGAAAATGGTTAAAATCTGATATATGTATGAAAAGTTATAGATTGTTAAAATCTCTGATCGAAATTCTTTGGGACTCACTATACAGTATCAAAACAGTATACGTGATCATGGCATTTATCCATTGAAAACTATGTTGAGTTGTTGCCTTAAACGACTATCAAGGGAAACATATTCAACCAGATTCTATCAAATTTTATTTGCAGTTTTTATCATGTAGTCTTTGAATTAACATAACTGGTTGTACTCCACATATAAAAATGACTACATCAAGTATAAAAACTACATCAAGTGTTTTCAGTTGGGCTACATTATGTCAGGATGCAAAATAAAAATAAATCTGCAGCCTGGCTTTTAATAATGAACTTTCAACTTTACACTGAAACTTTGTACGGCTTCAATGCTCTAATATTCTGAGCATTTAATTACGATTCACCATCAACATCACAACATTATACCAACAAAATGGCGCACTACTTCACTTGAGACTAGCCTCTATTCTTGGGTAGGGCAAAGTTGAATACTGAACTGCGGCTATAAAAGTGAACGGAGAAAGAGAAGATGAAGAAGGAAAATGCCCGTTTTAACATATATTTCGCCCTATGTGGAAATATATAAAAAGTGTTAAAAAGCAAGTTAAATCGAAAACATAAAAAGTTAAAATTTAAACCAAACCTCCCGTTCAAAAGACCTCTTAAACCCATTTTTAAAAATACGTATATTATCCGCGTCTGAAAAACTTGTAGTGTTATGGCAACGGCTTGTCCTAGTGAAACGATCCCATACATTTGTCTGATCAAATTTTTATGCTGGGGAACTTTCGATTTCAATAAACAAAATACATGTTACCATATTTTATACTCTTACCGGGTTTGCTGGAAGAACCTCCAGCAAAAGCATCCATCCTTGCTGCGCGGATTCTTTCGTTAATACACAATCAAGATAGATTTTTACGACAGTCTATGTATAAACTCGAAGCAAACAACTTTAACTTTAAAATTTGAAAGTAAACAACAAAAGTATTTCCTTAAAGCACCGTTTACACTTCAAACATTTTTCTTTAAACAGAATCAAAATAAAATTTTATGCTGAATTTGAAGGTTATCTGAAAAGACATAATTTTCTATGATTATCAGATTCCCTTATTTTTCTTTTATCAATGAAGTATTTATAATGTTTCGAATCATATGCAAAAGAATATGCATCGTGTACTTCATCTTAAGTTGCCTTAGCCATCAACATCAACATTGCTGGTGTCTTCCTCTTTTATACGATGTTGTTTGTGGTAACATGAACATATTTAACCACAAAATAGTATTTACTCAAAACCAAACCAAATAAGGTTATGGATCTGTCATTGCGGTTTCAAGATCCAAAGTAACGATTTATATATTCACGTCGAATGAACTTATACAACAAGCATTATTTTTAAGTACATTGACACTTGGCACTTGAGAAATTTTAAAAATGGTGATTTTGGAACAACTGTGCTATTTTTAAGTGTTAATTAGCTGGTATGGATCCAATGTCTTCCAAAACAATTAAAAGTGAGACCGAAAAAAGTTTTTCTTTTACATATAGCAAGGAAAAGTAAATTGTCGGACGGAATCGATAAAAATTGAGATTGAACAAGAACAAAGGTTTTTTAGCTATTCTTTTGAAAGTAACATGAAGTTCCATACGAGATTTACTTAAAATAATAACATAGTACATACTAAATGATACAAAAAAACTTTTTGACATATATCATCAACACCTAACGATATAAGCCAAAATTCACTTTAATGGACGTTTTGTCGGACGGAAGCAATGTTGACTAAGAAATGTATAAAGATTTTTTCGGAAAATATGGCTTATTTCTAAAGAGTATCTCCAACTTATTGTCATGATACAAGGGGGAAATATTTAAGTTACAAGATAAGAACGCGCCATTTAATCAGCTTCTGTCCGACAATAAAATGTAGAAAAAATGGAAAAACTTTGATTATCATACGTTTTGAAAGATGAAAAGTAAAAGGTCATTAGCTATTTTCATCAAGCCGTGAATACAAAAGACATTATAGTTTTATACAAACAGGAAACCAGTAAAAGTTATAAACTGACTTATATCATTCAAAACTTCCGTCCGGCAAAAAATGAATAAATCAAAAGGAACTTCGAATACACTTTTGTTTGAGTAAGAACCAATTTTATAAAAACACTAAGGCTCCTTTAAAAATTAAGAACAATTTAGGAACATTTTGAGGCTAGGATATAGGAAAACAGAAATTTTTTGATAAACAATAAGGATATGCTATACTAAGAAGAATTTACAACATACGTAGTCAAATACAGTTTCAACCCCTGTAATTTTTAGATAAGATTAACTTCGACCCCATCAAATTCATTCCGAGAGTTATTATATTTTCATATTTTTCATATACAGTATTCGATATACACTACTGGAAGTGTGAGGTAATTTTCAAAATCAGATTTTTCTCTGAGATGAGAAAAAAAAGGCCGTTCAAGGACCACAGAACGTCAGTCGACTAATGTTAATAACTTTTTAATATTAGGGGTATCCTTCTGAAACTTTGTGACTTTTCCTAACTTTCTATTTGGAAAATTTTGGGAAAAATTTTTCTCATTTTCAGCATTTGGGCCATTGTTTAAAACTGGCAGTGCCAAAAAATAGCTTTTTTTTTTCTTTTGAAGGTAAGTCATGTGATACATCATTGGCATGCTGAATTGATTTATGCAACTTATTTACTTGTAAACCTTTATATTCCATCCACTGAAAAACCTTCACCAATATCACCAAGAAATTCGAAAATTGCATAACAAATGCTTCTAATGACGTCATAACAATAGAGCAATAGGTCATCTGTTCATAAAAATTAGGTCAAAATGTACAAAATAAATCAAGGTCCAACTGATCCAAATTTCAACAAAAAGTATCGAGTCGTTCAGATTTCCCTAGCCCCAAAATGCCTAGTCTTGATAGGGTTAAGAAGCGGAAAATGACTTAGGAGGAAAACAGGAACATAATGAGAACAATAATAGGCTCAAAATTAAAAAGAAATAAGATCATTGAGGCTCAGCAAAATTTTACTGGTTCTTAAATAAGGTAAATCGTCTGAAATATCATTTCAAATCTTTTTCTTCCAGCTAAACAAATTTGGGAGCAAAAAAAGCTACCAATGATGAGATATTCCACATTTTAAGAAAAATATAGCGTCTGAATTTGGAATAATACATCACAATCTGATTTATTCTGCTTCATATTATCATATCATATTATCATATCATATAGTTCCTTTTTATTTCCATACAGAGTCATTTGTGAACGACAAATTTCCTTCAGCAAAAACTCATTTCTCAAAATAATGAAAAAGAGCCTGTTTTATTGTTCAATTTCCGCGCTTTTAAGCGTAGGAAATTGTTTGGTTTACACATTCTATCTATCTGTGTAACAGTTTCTGACGTTTTCGGAAAGTCCGTTCGGATTTCGGATTGTTTGTTTATTTAGAATAGTTAATGGTAGACCCAAAACTCTATGCTAAATGTAATACAAAAAGGCCATTTTCGATATTATTTCATAAAAATATTTATTTTTTTATACTTTTGAAATATTTTTAAAAGTTATTTTAGAAAACTTCTTAATGCAATCCTTAAAATTTTTATTATCAAGTCCGTAAATATGCATACAGAGCACGTGAAACGTTTTTCAACTGTTTTGAGGAAGTTCTGCAGAGAAGTACAAGTAACTTCGTAGAAGCTTTGAAGGAGAAATTTAAGACTTCTTTCCTGTCTTTATCTACTATTGGAATCGAAATATTATCATGAGAACATTACTTATAGAGAAAATATTGATGTTTAGCTGGCTGTGGGAAAAATTCTTGAATAAGAAGATGAAGGCTTGATAAGAAACAAAACTGTGCTAAGAAAAAACCATCAGTATCACAGTAGAAATGTATGTAGTATCAACATTATTGGTGAATATGTCTTATCAATAAAATGAATGAAACATGCGCGTTTCATTTAATAAATATTACAATGAAAGTTGAAGATGTTGAAAAAAAGTAAACTAATGAAATTGTAATAGAATGATGCACAATTACTTCACTTGTGAATGAATTGACACAAACTGTCTATATACTGATACATACTGAAAGTATAAACATCATGCACAAGATATTGGCGGACGATTATGTCTAATAAAACTGTTTTTCTGGCACGAAACATCATAGTGAATTGAAAAGTGGTTGAAATGAAGTTTAATAAATTAAAGAAAAGAGTAGTTTGGGGAATTCCAGACTGTATCAAATTGTTAGTCTCTTTACAATTCTCGGTCAAGTTATCACTGTGTGAGACTGAGTAGTGTTAAATTAACATTGAAAAAAATGACATTGTTCGAAATAATCATGATTTTTTTCGACGGCGAATCATTCGATGGATGCACAATGATAGTTGGGGATATTATATATAAACAAACCTTGGATGATGACTAGAATCCAACTAATATATAACATACAATGAGGTCAGTAAAGCCTTTTAAAAATTTGGAGTGTAATATGTTCTAGGACGCAATATATCATGTTTGAAAAGAACATTGCGATACAGATCCTAACAGTTTTATTGTGTCATTTGTCTTTCCGTGCACTTATAAGTACCATGAAAAGATTCAGAAAAATGGTAATATGCGTACAATGGCAGATTTAGAGTCCGACTCCCAAGGGTCCGAAAAAGTCGGTCTGATTTAATGGGAGTCTGACTTATCTGAACTTCATCTTAAGTCAGATTCTGCTTATTTAGTTTGAGGGGCACAAGGTTTTAGTCCAACTTAAACAAAACTCCGACTTAAACGGTGTCTGACTTAACGGGGTTGTACTGTATTTCTAACTTGCTGAGAAGTGCATTAATACAATTTTGTGAATTCAATTTATATTATCAATGGGATTATTTGAACGTTTTTTTATGTTTGAATTGCTAACACTCTCCCACACAAGTTGCGACTTACCTCTAGATCCCAGCCGCCACTGGCACGTTTAGTAGGAATAGATTCATATTGTGTTATGTTGATTTAAGTTATATCCATTATAATTCTTATCTTCTTGTAATCCTGTTAACTGTTATGGATTAAAATCTTTGAAATGCCCAAGTTTTTCCTGCTCCTACTAATCCAAATTATGAACAAAATTTGAAAGGTTTGCACAAAGAGCAATTTGAAGGTCCTGATACTAAATTGGCTGTTACCTTTGCAGATTTGATCATAAATAAACAAGGTTTTCAGTTTTTTAACAGGTTTGACCTATTTTAAATCATTTGGTTGTAACAGATTTAATAGTGTTGAGATAAATACAATTATAAAAGTCTTCAATCCATACAGCTTCTTTTTTCAAATGATTTTGGTACACTTCTAGCAAATATCATTTTATTCTCCATGTGGACCATAAGTGATACTTTGGGAATTGTGATAGACCCGTTCTCACATAAACAACACAAAAAGAATGCATAGTCCTTCAGACATCTTGAAAATTAGGCTCAAGCAATTTCCTCTAAGCCGGATGCGGAAATTGTTCAAGCCATGAGGCTTCTTGTTTTTTTTAATACCAGCATTTATGAAATTTAATCCTTGGGTGATCTTGTTTTTTTTGTTACTAGAGTATTTATTTGTTTCAAGAAACAAAGAAAATGACAGAATGAGCATTTAGGAAGGAATTTTCCAATTTTAGTCCTGAAATGGAATTTTTTGTTCAGAATTTTTTCAATATCTGGAGGATGAGGAGTTTGATGAAAATCGAGAGGAGCAGGTTTTTGACTTCGTCGACATACCTTTCTACGTCACTGTCATTACTGGCGCCACCGCCGAACCACTTTTCTTTTTGAAAGTAACTGATAAGGGGGTTTCAGTTGAAACACTTCACGATACATGGGATCATACAATAATGCCATGCTCAAAATATTTCAAAGGAGATTACCTTAAACCTGCCCGTTCTAGAAACATTGGTTTCAAAAAATTTGAATTATTACCAATGATTGTTCTTATTACATCAGATGAGGTGCATGATACGTATGTTGAAATTGATGACAACATGTTGTTAGATACAAATATCTATAATGCTTTGATTCAAAAAGCTAAGATGTAAGTTATCTTTTATATCTTAGATTTTTTAAAAACTTACATTTTAGCTCATTGAAGCAAATTTTCACACTATTAGTATTTGTTAAAATTTGAATGCTCTCATATGAAATATTCCATCTTTTGTTGCCCCCTCTCAGATTTCAGGTTTAAAGCAGAGAGCCTCTTTTTGAATCATTAATCTAGTGTTTTTCATTCATTATCAAGATAGTTTTACTCTATCAAATTTAAAAAAAATAAAAAATTCTAATTTGATTTCGTAATGGAATTTCCCTTCCTAATGCGCACTTCGACTTCAAAATAGGAATAATTGTTTCATGACAAAGACAATGCTTTACTTTCATTGATTTGTATCACTAGGATTATGTTTCGTTGAGTTTCTATTGTAATATGCTTTAGTATTCGTTGTTCCATAACAATCTTTCGTCAACATAAAAATGGAATTTTTCATCCTATGGCTCCCCTTTTCTTGGAATTATTTTGCCAAGTAATTTCGTAGCACATAGCTAAGACGAAGACCCATTTTAAAAGGTTTTTTTCACTAATTTAAAACTGAACTGAAATTCAACTATCCTTGGGTAACACTAGCATACTTAGACTCACGAAATCTTTTTATTGCCTTCTCTATACAAATAATGATAGATTCGTTGATTCTGGAATAACCCTTTCCAGTGCGCTCCTTAAAGCAATTACAATATCTGCAGAATGATAATATACTTCTTTTCTCAATTTTTCTGGCAAAAATTCCTAAAAATGGTCATTTAATCCCCAAAAAACTGTTTTTTGGAAATTTGAAAGGACCACTTTTCGCCATTTGAAAAAAAAACAACACTGACATATAAAAGAAAGGGTATAGCAGAAAAAATACTTCAATTTGTAAGTCTACTCAAAGAAACAATGACATATACCAGGACATTGCATCAACTGTTCATCTTATATATTGTATGAAGACTTGTGACCATGTTCTGATAATTCATGACCACAAATTTCAAAATTGTGAACATTCGAATCACGAATGTTTTGAAGTCGCTGCATTGCAAATACGAAATACAAAATACAAAACAAATAAAACGATGACAAAACTAGGAAAGACACCTGTGGTTTACCCACGCGCGCTAAATGGCGGAGGCTTTGGTAGTGGTACGAAAACTATTTTTCCATTTAACAATAAATGGTTGAATGATTATTTGTTATTGGAAGTATGCAAGTGCCGTGAGAATTCTGTTGAATTTTAAATTAAGTAAATTGGAAAGAAATTAGGAGAAGGGAATAAGAACTTTTTTGATGTTCTGGAGGTGGCTGGAGATGAAGAAACGTTTTGTCTATTTTTGTCGGACGGAATCATTTAAAATAAATCGCTATTCCAGGCAATTACAAACCAAAATTAGGTATTTCAAGTGAAAATGATAATCTTTCTTATATACATCGATACTTTAGAAACATAAACATTTGGTAGTTGTCCTTCACTTAGCTACGAAGAACTTTTTTGATTCGACTTTGTTGTCGGTCGGAATAAACTTAGAGAGCACTGTTTAAAACGATTTTTTTAACATAATTCTTTCCGGAAAGGTTTTTTGCCTTACTTTTTCCATTAAGTTGTTTCTAAGCTTTGAACTGAAATAAAACAATGCTTAAACAAAACCTTTGTGATCTTTTAAAGATCCATAAACTTGAATAGAAAAAATTCCCACTGACAAAATAATTTGTTACCCCATTAAGAAAGTTCTCGATTTTTGAAGATTTCGAGACACAGTCATGAAAAACTTATGTTGTTCTGAAAATAGGTATGAAGAACCAAAAAAACATAACAAAAACCTTCTTGAAACTATTTTATTTTTTTTGTGTGTCAACGGGACCTTTTTTTATAACAGAGTCAGCTATTGAAATAGACACACATCTAATGAACAGTGAACCTCTCAATCTAGTACATTTTGATTCGAAAAACAATAATGAATCAATCCATAGATTTGAATAAGTTCTTCATCCCAAACATTATTTTAAGAGAACCTTCTCTCGCTGTTATTATAATGTATTGTCTTCATAGGTTGTTTTTACTTGTGTGTGCAATTATTGGTAATCTATATTTTCTTTTGTGGAAGATCGAACCTCAATACACTCAAGTTTTAATTTTTATGTTCACTTTTTACTTTTGTCCACTCTATACATGGTTTCTGGATGCGTCTCCAAAATAAATCACATCAAAATGCCATCGATACAAAGATACAATCCACACAACACCACCACAAGAATTTTGTAATCTCCCCTTTATCATTCAACGTTGTCGAATGCAATAACTTTGATAAGGAATAAAGTTTTTATTAAATTCTCTATAGCGAAGTATTGGTATCGTCGTTCTATGATTTTCCGTTACATTTCTCAGTAAAGTAAATAATTCGGTTAAAACTTGCATGCATGCAATGTTTGCACACACCTTAGTAATAAAATCTTTTATTGACTTCAGGTTGACAAATTTGGTTGACCAATTTTCATGAAAATCTGTACAAAGCACAATTAAAAGGTCCTGATTTCAAACTGGATAGTCAATTTGTCAGATATGACAAAAATTGGCCAATTCGGTCCAAATCTGGACCAAATTTTGAAACTTCTCCAATTTTCATGAAAATTTGCACAAAGCACAATTGAAAGGTGTTGATTAAAATTTAAAATAAATAAATAAATAAATAAATAAATAAATAAATAAATAAATAAATAAATATGGGCCAAATTTGGACCAAATTTCGAAAGTTCTTCAATTTTCATAAAAAATTGCACAACGCGGAATTGAAAGGTGCTGATTTCGAATTCGACAGTCATTTTTCAGCTAGTCAGATTTGACTAGCATTGGGAAATTCGAGTCAAATTTGGACCAAATTTCGAAAGTGCTCCAATTTTCATAAAAGTGGTTCCATAAAACCAATTGTAGCTTCTGTTATGTCTTTATCTTGTATCTTGTCTTTATCCAAACTTGAAATTTATTTACTAATAACTTGGGAATGGTTTACCTTTCGGAGAAAACAAAAATAAGGTCTTTTAGACAAACAAAACGAGACAAGACCAAGGTTCAGTGGGATAGCATTCAAAGATAAAAAGCACCAAAGTTTCTTGTCCAAAGCTCATATTAATAATAGTACGTCTCCTAAACATACTTGAGACAAGCAACTCTTGCTTATAGTCGACAAGGTTGCCTAGCATTAACAAAACTTGAGTTAAATAAAATTGCAGATAAATCAACAGCATTCAAAATCAAGGAGGGTCAACATATTTGGATTCTCACTATCTTAAAAATCAATCAGAATATGATAAGAATCTAAGATATGCTTTTTCTAGCGAGGAGCTATCACCGACATGAACTTTTTAGCGAGGTACTCAGACCGACACAATTCTTCTAGTAAAAGTACTTAGACAGATATATTGCTCAAAATTTAGATATTTACATTTCATTGACATTTATACTATATGTACCCTGTTCTATCTTCCCAGATGCAGTTTCACATGCATGAAACATTTTCAGACAATTCGGCAAAATCCTTTATTTCCATTTCGGTCACACTTCAACCTCCTCAGACCTTTCCTCCTTCTTCGGCAACTGGCCGTCACTGACGTACTCATTGACGTGTCTGTTGACGAAGGTATTCTCATTATGATTTTCCGAACGTTTCATATACAACATTTCGTCATGCATTTGTGTTATCGTAAGCGGAAATAAGATGGATGCCAACAGATCTTCCACCACATTGCCCTCTATACCTTGCCGATCTCTTATTTGCATTCGAAAATACGAGATGTAGACAAAGAAGCCAATCAGAAGACCCCATCCTATGTTGCCAAAGTTATGCCACCATATTTGTAAAATTAACAATAAAATGCAAGAATAGAACAAAAGCCCAAACAGAAAGAAAACGACATTTCGTTTCCATCTACTGTCCATTTTCCTAACATACATTGCTATTTTACCGAGATAGAGCCATGGCAGAAAGGTTGATTTGGCAACTTCTTTTAAATGATACATCGATTTTATATTTCCGTAATCCATTTGCCACATGCCATCTAAATCATACTGCCAGTTTGGTTCCTTTTTTAACAACCTCCATAACGACAAACAACAAAGCCATAGAAATGCTGTGTATGGTAATCCAAATATTACCACAAAAATGAATCTATAATCCTCTACAAAGTACATAAGTGCAGTGGCAGCACCGCCTTCTGTTAAAGCCCAAAACGCCCTCTGCTCCTTTGAAGGATGCTCTATCCCATTTGTGGATAGAATATCCACAACAAAAGATGCACTATCAGAACTTGTAGAAAACCAAAGTATGATAGATATTAGTGATAGAATATGTAACGGGTATTTGATGTCATCAATCTGTTTTAGAATTTGATAGTACATTATATCTGATTCAAGACAGCTCAACCTGACGGCTTTGTTGTCAATCCCAACCCAGTTATATGAGTTGTTTCTAAAGTAAAAGCAGAAGTAAATCATTAATGTTCAAAACAGTTCTGATCTCTTGAACGATGTAGAACCTAGCTAGTTTGCTTAACTGTCCTGGAAAAAGTTGTAAGTGAAACCTGTTAACGTCCATTCATCGATGGGCGGTTGTTTGACAGCAAACGTAAAATTGCACCGCCAAAAACACATGCAAAGCGAATAAATAAAACAAAAATATGTACTCGTAAGATCGAAATAAGGTTCATCTTTTCATTTCACATGAATGAAATATGAATGAAAATCTCCACAGTCGCATCAACATTTACCTTTTGTTGCTTTGATACATATCACAAGTTATGTTTTGGATTATTGCTTCGTTTTCCAAGTTGATGGCTGATGAGCCTAGTATTGTGATGGCCATGCAAACAAACAATGACGGAAGAATGAAACAATAGTTGATCAGGCTTCGTACGGTTCTACCTTTACTAACACGTGTGATGAAGATGTTTCCAAGAGGTCCCCACCCTGCCCACCATCCCCCCTGTAAGATAAAGCAGAGAAACAAAGAGTTACAATATGAGAATTTATGTAACTGATCATTAAAAAGTGAGTTCCATATCTATGTCATGCTTGCTGCACCCTTACTAAAGTTGAGGCACTCAGAAAAACTAAAGCTATAGTTAATGAGGGAAGCGATCAACTGAAAGTGATGAATCATAAATGTATCTATTATAGCTGCTTTTCTTCTTGAAGGTGGGTACCTCGGCTTGTAGCTGTTGTCGTAAAATGCCAGCTCAATAATTAAGATGAAGACCAGTTGATACTTTTCGTGAATGGATTAAGAATTACATTTAAAATGTCACTAAAATAACTATAATACCTATAAAATATTTTTTCCCTTTTTCTACTACCCTTTAAAGCTAAATCCCAAAAGGATTTGACCAAGCGCATAAGACCTAAATAGACCTAAGACACAAGAGAAATGCTAGAAATGCATTTATAACTTAATCAGTGTTTCTAATATCGATCTCAGACTTACAGTAGGCAATCGTGTTCTTTTCCATCCACTTTTTCGGTGCAGTCTGCTTTGGAACATTTCCTGTTTGACCGAAAGCAGCAGTGTGTGTACCGGTCCCAATGAAATTCTGGATATAGTAACCGAAAGATTGGACAAATGTGTTCAGGGTATACCACATATCATCGCAAAACATGATAACAAGCAGAAGGAAAACACCTAGACGTTAAAAAATAAACACAGCATCATAAATTATGTTGTACGCCAGGACAGAACATCAGCAACAATAAATAAATAGATAAAATAGAATAGATCTATTTCGTAGTAAGATCTTTTCCTAGTTTTGTCAAACACCATTTCTTGTCCTAGCTGAGGAATTGAAATAATTTCAGTAATTTTGTTATTACAAAAAAGACTGGACTTAGATCAACACATGTGCAGCGATGGTGTAGTGGTTAATACCTATGAGCGTGACCGCTGCTGCGATCTGTGTTCGAGTCCAGTCAAGTCGAAACTCGATACTCCACTCTGATGCGCTTCAAAAGCAGCGTATCTGCCGATTAGGAGCCATCGACTGACTGCATATTGTCCTTCGAGCAAGATATACATATCTCAGGCAGTAAGTTAACTACTAGTTGCTAGTCGGCGGGCAGAATACCCAACCATTACGGATGGACGCCCAAGAACTAAAAACTCCCAGTTACTTACTTACATACATACTTACCTACGTGCCTTAAAGCTCGCCAAAATTTCAAAATATCTAGTTACTGCTATTAAGAATCTTACAGAATCATGGTTTACAAAACTTCACATCGATGAAACGACTGAATCTATTGTCCGTGACTTAAAAAAGATCACGACGGGAATCTACCGAGGAGACAGTTTATCAGTAATTCTTTTCGTCCTACCATTAAATCCATTATCAAATCTGCTCAGGTACACCAAGGTTACACATATGGGAAAGGTAACACATATGGGAAAGTAAGAAATCACCAACACATCCACAACCTTTTTGTTGACGACTTAAAACTTTTTACCACCACACTGACGTCACTCAAAGAACAACTGAACATAGTAACTACTTTTTCAAATGATGTCGGAATGAAGTTTGCAGCTGAGAAGTGCGTGGTGTTACAGATCGATAAAGGAAAAGTAGTCGAAGGTGAAGCCATATCCGTCAATGTAATTACAATCAAACCATTGTGCAAAGGAGATTGTTACAAATACCTAGGTATTGACGAAAATATATCCTATGACGGTCCACTGAACAAAGAGAGAGTCACAAAAGAGTACGTAACAAGGATAAAGAAAATATAGTCATCCGATAACAGCTCATAACACCTTTGCTGTTCCTATTATTACGCCAACCATAGGAATTCTGGATTGGACCATAGAAGAAATAAAGCAATTAGATATTAAAATCCGACAAACATTAGCAATGAATGGAAACGTACACCCAAATATTGATATCGATAAGTTATACGGTAGCAGAGTGAAAGGGGGAACAGAACTCAAAAGTGTCAAGAGCCTGTCAACCTCGAACCCAGGGTTTCTTGCCTTTTCGATATACGGATGGCGGCGAAGAAGACCCTGGTCCCGGCTGCTCAAAATCAGCAGTATAAGTGTTGATTTTAGTTTATGCAATATTTGCCTCAGTAAGCTCCACATTTTCATAGTTGCTTTTTCAAGTAAGCAAGTTCTGCATAAATTATGTGAAAAATACTAGGAAGACGGCGAACCTTAGTATTTCAAACAGAAAGATCAGAAGAGGGTTCACGATTAATAAACATGGAAAATGTTGTGAAGCTTTTTGAAAGGCTGCAACTTGCTTTGTTATCGTGCAACCTTGATAATATTTGCTTCAAAGCTAAACAAATTATTTGTTTTGAACATTTGTTATTTGAAAGAGATGTTATTGCTGTTTTACCAACTGGTTATGGGAAATCTTGATTTATCAGTTGCTTCTTAGCTTTTTACGAAGTAGAAAAATTTCAAACATAGTTATCGTTATTAGTCCCCTAAATTCGACCATTGAAAACCAGATGAATTTTTTAAACAAGATTGGTATTCCTAAGAGTAATACAGGAAGAGAATTTGCTACAGATAATATTTTTTTCAGAAGTTAACTGTATGTACTACTTATGAGGAAGAAAATGATATAACATCCCATGTCTTTGGTCTTTGCTTTGTGGATATCATCAAACATTAAACATAACAATTCATATAAAGATATAGCTCCTTTATATAATATTAAAGTACTGTTAATGTTCCTAATTCACAACAACAAACAATATGGATTGTAAATCAAAGCAAATTCCAAACATTTTTAAATTAAAAACACTGCACATCACTCTGGGTCAAACTAAAACAAAAAATTCTACTCTGTTACATTTTATAATCATGATCTTTGTTTATTTTTACCTTTGGAATTGGGAAGGTCATTCAGAATTAAGATCATTGACAATAATACATCCTAAACTATGAAAATATAATTATAATGTAGCTATTTATTTTACGTAATATTTGTTTTTCAATTGGATTTTATATACCAGTAACAACAAACCTTACAATTTTGCTGCAACCTCCTTCAATCAATAAACTGTATAAGACGTACTAAAAACGAATTGTGTTAACCTTTCATATCCAGTGTTTTTCAAGACTGATGGAGAACCTTTTCTGACACAAACTTAAATTGATGTTTCATAAATTGTTTTCATATCTTTGAAAATATTTTGTTTTATTCCCAAAAGTATGTGTGGGCAATGATCGTTAATGACCCCAGCAATGGCCAATGGCTGTTTTGTATTTAAAGCTGACAGGGCTTTTTTTTCTTGCATCAGTGTTATTGATGTAGTTATGATTTCATCATAGTGCTCATGATATGAGATGTATATATGATTGGGTTGTGTCAAAATTAAGCTGCTTTTTTGATTCTATTGTAGTAACCATTGATTTTGCAGGTGGTTACGTGCTGGTTTCAGGTGAACCGGTAGACATTCGTTTAATGGAAAATTTTTGTCTTTATTCAATTTGACTCCAAGAAGGCATTGCATTTTCAACAAATAGTTTCTGGAAGGCCGTCACAAAAAGCTATTGTCAGTAAGTTTACTGCACAATCTGCATGTTCCTTCAACTCTAGGTTTTCGAGAATAAACTTTTTTAGGTGTAATTTTCAATAACTCTTCATTCATTATGTAACTAAAAATTTATATTCATCAGCAACTGATATGCTACTTGAAAATTATGGGGAAGGAGCGGCACAAATTAGTCAGAGAACTAAAAGTCACACTAGCAGCCTTTTTTAACTAAAAAAATATTTTAATAAAATCATTATTGTGCTATCAAGTTTGGCCAAAAACACATGTAGATGAAGGGTTTGATAAGTTGGAATGTATGCAAATTAAGGAAAAACAAAAATATAATGGTTTTTCCAAAAACAATGAATTTATAAAATTTTCTCTTCCAAACCACGTGCTCGGACTTTCATTCTCGCTTCTGTGTTTACCATTTTGATAAACAACGCGCTGCTTAAATTATTCGAGAATCCTGCTGAACCAATGAAATCAGAGAACGCAACAGCCGGGACCAGGGTCTTCTTCGCCGCCATCCGTATATCGAAAAGGCAAGAAACCCTGGGTTCGAGGTTGAAGAACCTGTATGAAAGTCGTATTGTATCAGTTTATCAACACCTCAAAACGAATTGTGAAAGAAGTGACATCCTGAAGCACGTATATGAAAGTGAAAGTGAAAACATTGCAAGGGTTTCCCAGGCACTACTGACAACCTACGAGGTCAATAGGAAAACATCAGATAAACCAAAATTGTTGAGCAGAAACGTGTGTGGTGTTTTAGCGAAAATGCAAATAAAAACATGACAAAACAAGAAAATTCATGGATACTTTGAAAGAACTGTATCCAAGGATGATCAGATTGACATTCAAATCAGCCATCGTAGACCGAAAAACAAAAACACAACATCAAATTATGCAGGTTACCTCGATGCCATAATAGACCAGGAAATCTCGACGAAATATCTACGCCATCACTCGATAACAAGTGCAGGCTATGCAAAACAGCTGTTGAGGACGTGCCCTATATCATATGCTCCTGCCCGATGATGTCTGCAAGATACTACTTACCTGTTCGTCAAGATGACTAAATATGTCCTGAAAACGATAATAGTGAAGCCACTAATTGACATATTTAATTCCTCACAAGATAATGGGATATATCCTGGTTATTGGAAAAGAGGTAATCTCACGCCGTGTCACAAAAAGGGGGATAAATCATCTGTCAAGAATTATAGACCAGTGCCTCTACTACTGATCTTAGGTAAAATCTTTGAAAAGTGCATTTACGACGAGATTTATGGCTATTTTGAGCAGCACAGCCTTTTTACTCCTAGTCAATCTGGCTTTCGCAATAATGATTCTTGTATATCCCAGTTTCTTTCCATCACGCATAACATTTACCAAGGTTTTAATGCTAATCCACCGTTGGACACTCGTGGGGTTTTCCTAGACATATCTAAAGCTTTCGACAGGGTTTGGGGCGAGGGCCTAGTCTTTAAACTCAAAACTTACGGAATCACTGGCAAACTTTTGAATTTATTGACAGACTTTCTATCAGATATGTTTCAAAGGGTTGAAAAATGAAAATCATGTACCCTGGTTATAAATTCGATATGGTCTTGATAGTTGTCGGTGCTCTGGGGTTTGTACCAAAATGCCTGAAAACGTATTTAGAAGGAATGTGGTTCGAGAAGAATGAAACAAAAGTTCACATCAACAAAATACAGGCGATTGTTACAAGTGGCGCAGTGAAAATATGCATTTTTAAATTTTAAATTATGACGTGTTTCCTATAGTCGAGCCTAAAATTCTACAACGTCATCTGTGTTTTTGGGTGTTAATCGCTAAAATTTTAATTGTCCAGAATGGTGTTTTTTTAAATAGCACCTTTAATACGTTCTCAGCTGTTCATTGACTTATTCAGTCTAATATTTAACACTCCTTGCTCTTTGCCAGTGCTATTTACCTCAAATTTTTATCTTTTAGTTTATTTTATTCTTAGGTTTTACAAAACAAAATTTTTTAGATTTTATCATTTTTATGATATGCAATTCTTGTTGCTTGGTTTTTACATGCTCAACTGAACTTTGCAATAGAAATGCAAATTTCAACTCCAGTGGGTTTCAGTCCTGCCTTGACTTATCCGTAAATTTTTCAATCTGTATCCTTTGAACTGTCATTTACTTTCTAACTTCGTCTGTAATCTGTAATTTTTATTATTATTATTATTATTATACAAGCATTTTGTTTCCTTGTTGGAAATCGATGCAATTTTATTTATTATATGAAATATATATTCAAAACTGGCTAAATACAGGTTTTAAAAAGGAAAGATAAGGAATTCATTGTTTCTCATAAAATCTATCGCTGTCTTTTTTTATCTGGTTGACATATTGTTCGCTCGAAACATTTAAATAAACAGTCAATTCTAATTGTTAAAATGCTAACTATGCATCAATTTTTTCTTATAAATTTCATATAAATAGAATTCTTATCTTTTTGTCTTTCTCTTGATGTATTTTTTGTACAAAATGGAAAAGAAGAAGGAGAGAAAATTGAAAAGATAAGTTTGGAAAAGCTCATTAATTTCTTAACGATCAACTAAGACAAAAGTTAACTGCCGTATCTTCATTGTTTAAAGATCAAGATAAAGATTCCATTGATTTAAAATTTATAAAAAAAATTGGACATTTACTTTAAAAACTGCGGTGATATTTCTTGTTGCCTATTTTTTTTAAACACACTGTATAGTATCGAAATCTATCTGTGGGGAAATTTTCATGAAAGATAAAAATATAAGACACCATAAAGTGTCAATCGTAAAGTTTTAACCTTGCTGAAATTTAATTATTCACGACAGGACAGGGTTGGCACTGGAGGCACAAACCGCTATGTATAGTGGCGCGAAACAAAAGGATTAACATTAAGCTGTCAATCCAATCCAAACGAGTTGTTTAACGTGTCTTTTAAATATCACTGCTTTAACCAAAAATGATCTACTAAGAAACATTGTGGCCTCAGACGAAACATTTTATAAAAACAAAAGAAGTACCTACACGTAATGTCAAACCAACTTCAATCCTTGATACTTGGCTAGCTCTTGATAAAATGTGCCAGCAATATAGGTGCTGGAAATGCCTAAACCAAAGTCGCTACAGGACACAAAAAGCCCGGAAAGAAGCTCGCTATTAAAGAGGCCCGTTTATAGCGTTAGCGAACTCGTGTATAAAATAAAAAATCGGTTACACCAGATGATAAATTCCAGTCTATGTCTCAGTTTAGCACCTTTAGGCTCAACGCACTTAGCAGTGTAAAAAACAACACAGCCTGCTGTTGAGATATTAATGTAAAATATACACAAACAAGTTTCTGAACGCATGAGAAAAGTCAGTATAAAACTGATAACTGATAACATGAGAAAAAGACCAAAAATACCTGCAACAAATGAATAACATGCCAATCTCTTCATGCCCAAGTGAAGGCCACTCAAAACTGACAAAGTTGCAACTGCTGTCAATACCCAAATACAAATGATCTGATTTCCTTTTTCAACAGTAAATCTGTCACCTTCTGAAATTTCATTAATTCCAGCGTTTAACAACTTTGCACCAAATGTCAAACTAACTGAAACACCAAATATCACGCACAGTATGGAAATTGCATCGACCATGTCACCAAAAATCCCGAATATCCTTCTTCCAAATAACGGATAGAAGCAGGTTCTCATAGTCAATGGTAAACCCTTTCTGTATCCAAGTATCCCGATTAAAATGGCCGGTACAACGTAAATACTGTAGCCATGAAATGCCCAATGTAAGAATGTTATGTTAATAGAATTCTGTGCCAGCGTATTCTTATTTCCCCTGAAAGATAAGAACAATGCGTGACAACACTTTTTGTATGTGTTACACAGTTCGTTGAGTTAGAATTTCATTTTATTAATGCAAGTGTGACCTTGCAATTCAGATTATTTGAATAGTTGTTTCTAAATTTTGGAGCTTATTTAGTAAAACAGCAACATCATACATATGGTAGTTTGTCTACATTTTGATGAAAGCAAAGGTTTGTTATTCACATGCTGAGTAGAGACCTTCTGCACAAAATAGCGGTTTGTCTTGACGAAATTTGTTGATCACGGTCATAGGAATGCAGAAACTGATATGAAGCCTTCACAGGTTTCGGCAATGTAACTTTTGACTTACTTTCCCCAGAAAATTATGCCATCATTTATGTCGTTGTAATGGTTTATTGGATCTGATACACTGAGGTAAAAAATAGCGCTCGATGCACCGGCGGTAAAGACCAATGCGAAATACGAAAAGTCATTAAATTCAGGTTTCTCATTTTCATCACCTGGAAAGTAAACGCAATGATAAATTTATAGCTATCTTGCGCAATACACTCCTCAATTGTCTCATTTGCAATACCTACTGGGCAAGTTTATTCAGAATTGCACAACAATACATATTTATAAAGATATACAGTGTATATACAGTGTGTCTGTAATAATTTTTTATTTGTTGTTGTAATAAACTTAATAGGAAATTATCTAAGTTTTTCAAAAATTATAGTTTCAGAAAGTGGAAAAAATCAGCGAAGAGGAAAAAGCAATCTTTATCAACGATTCGCATTGTATGGTTATTTAATGAAAATGCTCTTCAACGCAGTAATATGAAAGAGTGAAAAGGCCTTAATAGTACAAGTTGACTAGATATTTTTAAGAACAATATAACATTTTTTATAAACACATTCGACATTTCTTCTGTCGTCGAAGAAAAGGAAACAAATTACAAGAAACAGAAAACGCATGGAACCCAAAAATTTACCTTTGTTCATCTTTGTATTTTTATTAACCGGCGAGTGTTATTGTTACTGTAATCTTACCTTACAGGGCGATTCAAAAATGTGTCAACAAGAAATAGTTCTGCAGTTTTAAAAGTGAATGTCCAATTTATTCTTGTAAATTTTACTTCAATGGAATCCGCATCTTTTTTAATTTTTTTGTTTTCCTCGTGATGTGTGTTTTTATGGGAAATGGAAAAGTAAAAAAAGAGAAAATTGAAAAAATTAGTTTTCTTAATGAAAGTTATGATTTGAAATACCCTATTTCTTCTAATAACAAAAAAGATGTTTGCATCATATAAAAATGTCAAAGAATATCAATATCACGGTCACCGTCTCTTCTACGACATGAAAGCTTTCATAGCTTTCATGTCGTCAGACTCGAAAATTTGAAAAGGATTTTCAGAAGGTTGGTCTTAATCCAGTGCTTCAGTCGAACAAGACGAATCCTTTTTATGCGAATAGAATGTGTAAGATTTCAGACAAGGAAATTGTAGTGGGCCATTTATCAATAGAACTGTCCACGCTCATAAAATTCATGCAAACGTGGAAGAGTTTGTTGATAAAAGATAAAAATATAATGATTAAACTTTCTAAACTATTTCTTGTTCAGCTTGTTTTCTAATAAACGTGGCTTTTCAAGATGCGGCGTTTATGAGAGGATGGCGTTCATTAGAGAGTGCCGTTTATTATAAACATTTGCCTGTCAGTGCGGCGTTTAATAGAGGGCAGCATTTATTAGAGGAAATACGGTAAAAATAAAAATAACAATAATAATAATGATTTTGAATAAATTTTATTAATTAAAGACTTAATTTCTTAACGATCGATTAAGATGTTCAACAATAAGACCAATTTACAAGAACAAAGACAGTTACATAACAATTTTTTATTCCACTGTTATAAAATTTATAAGAATAAATTGGATATTTACTTTAAAACTACGATAATATTTCTTGTTGGAACGTTTTTGAAACAAATTGTATGTTTTATAACGCTTTCTCTTATTAATTTTAATTAACTTTTAATTTTGCAACTAACTAACTTTTTGAAAATACACTTATGATTCATCTTTTGACGGCCTAATTATATGACACGGATTGGACAGGGTTAGGTTGAAAGTCGAGTTCGCTCATTTCATAAACCCGCGTTTACTTGCATTAACATTTCAATTAAAAAAGAATTGTTTTAATGTAGAGTACAGTTGCCCCCCGCTAACTCGACCTCTCGCTATCTCGAAACCCGCCTAACTCGACATAATTACTTTGGTCCGGCCAGATTCGACGTTTTTGAATGGAATTTTCCCCCGCTATCTCTACATTTCTAACTCGACACCCTCCTATTTCGACAAAATATGTCGGTCCCTTTACAAAAAACTCGACATTTTCAAAATTTCATTTGTTGTTATTTTCCTTAATTACCGTTCTGAGCTTATGTTCTGTCACCGTCAACCACAATCTTGTGAATTTAGGAGATGGGGAATGGATGCAGGTGGAATGTACACTTCACTTCGTTGGCAAAGCAGGATATATAAATATTCTTAGAAAGCAGTATCAGGCAATCAATGAACTTTAATCTTGTTATATGATAAAAATATATTCCAAATTAAGAAACATGTTAGTTTTTTTCTTACTTAATTCTTCTAGGTACTGTCCGAACCTAATAAAAGCAAAACAACAAGGGTGGTAGTGGTGGTGGACAAAAATATTACATTAATTCGACCTCTGCCTATCTCGACATTTTCCCCGGGCCCCCTGCGATGTCGAGTTAGCGGGGGATAACTGTATTCTTATGTACAATGTGCCCCGGAAAAAAGATAGCCGTGTCAGGAAAGGAAATATTTATAGTTTTGTTATCTATTTTCATTGACTAAATTATACGTTTATACGTTTTTGCACAAAATCAAAGTCTTTGCAAGACAAAAACTGAAACATCGCATTATGTGTCAAAATAGATGAAAAAAGTGCTCAACATGGATTCGCAATGGTCAGTCTTCTTGATCGTGGGATAATATGGTTAACGAAGTTACACCTGAAGAATTTTAGAAGAAAAATTTTCGCATGTTTAAGTTGGATTTCTTTGAGCAATCTATGAAATTGAAAATAATTTGTTTTATACTGATCATGACAGAACAAATGTCAAACATATTTATTTAAAAAAATGTATTTGTAGCTAGATAAAAACTTGGACATATTCTTAAACAGGTTTGAATTTTCGGTATGAATTTTGCAAACAAAATTACTATACCCAGTTTCAGGTGGCCAAACTTCAAGTAAATAAAAACGACAAAGAGGGTGGTAATGGTGAACGTAGAAGTATAAAACCATGTGCAGGTACGTGTGAACCAGGAAATTACATCATCCAAAATATTGTCGTCTTCAGGAATAGCCACTGCTAAGATAACAATCACCCACGTGATTGTTGCAGCGGCTATCGAGGTCAGTGGATTAAAGCAATAATGTATTCGACCAACTTTACCTTGAATTTGACGTGCCCTAGAAATAAACAAAAAACATAAATGCCGATAATATCAACGTCGATTCAACATCAATGGTAAATGTTAAAGCGGCTGCTAATCTAAAAATCACTGAGGTTTAAGAAAAGTATTTAGAACCAAGGAACGAAGAAATACTGGGATGCCTTGTCACAAACATAAATGTTAGTACTGATGTTTCAAGTGGAGAAATTCTAGAGCGGATTTAATTTGCGCAGCCAGGATTTTTTTCAAATTTAGCACGGACTTGATTTGGCGCAAGTTAGACTAAGGCTTATTTTCTCTTTGACATTACCATAGGATACTTCCAGAAAAAAAAAATTCGAAGATTCTCGCAAAAACCCTCAGATCAAGGTTAGGTGTAACATAAACTTTAAACCCAGGACGGTTTACTTTTATGTAAACAGATTTTCCTTAAGCCTGGTTCAGACCTGGCGATTATAACGATAATGTAATGATACGGCATAAATTATACACATAAAAAAATTTTTTTTAAGCAATTTTGCCAGTCTTTTCAATTTCAATTAAGTATTTCTAGTTCCTTGCTAGCTACTGTGACTTAGTTTTTTCCAAAAGTTTTTTAAGAGAAAAAGACTATATACAGAACTTTCTAAAACTACTATCTGACGATTACCCTGCAGCTTCTTGAGTGTTCTTTATTGACATTCCCATGATGCTAGCCTTATTAGTTGAGACACACCTTGTTGTATGAGCTGTGAAAACAATTCCACCAATTCCACCTATTTCTAGGTTTGTTGAGGTGCGCATAGGAAAGTATAGGTCTTGGGTTATTTTCATTTTCTTAAGCTTCAAGATTAGTCGGAAACCAGCATCGTTTTTTATCTCTCTAGGAAATTGATGAAATGACGTCTCCCTCCTTATGTTCAGATTCTTCAATTACACCGTTTTCCAACAGGCTGCTAAGTTCCATTTTAATGAACTTTGTCTCTTTTAAAAGGGTAGTGCCTCGAAAAGGCAACTCAGTAGCAGGAATCTGTAGTCCCGGTGTCACAGTAAATTTTAACTCCCCTAAATAATGACTCCCCAGTCATAATAAACTAGTTAATTAAAACTCCCCACGATTTACTGTTTATTTTGGTTCCCTGACATTTTTCAATCCGAAATAATGGGGAGTCATTATTTACTAAGGGAGTCACTATTTCCTAGGAAATTTCTACTTTGGGGGAGTCATTATTTCCTAGTTTATTTTAACTGGGGGAGTCATTTTTCTCAGGGAGTTAAAATAATCCGATACAGGTATTGCTTGTAGAACTTCCAGATGATAGGCTTCACCAATTTCTGTGGCGGTTTTTAATTGACTCTGCTCCAAACACTTGTAGTTTTGTGTCCAAACAAGCTTTCTGTTTATCAAGATTTCTTTCTCTTTCCTTTGTTCATCTACGTTTGAGGTTGCTTGGGGTTGCCTTTGATATGAATTGTTTCAACTGCGGCAAGTATTATTGTATTCGCTGTTTCTGTGTCCTTGTTGTTTTTTCCTTTGGATTTTGGCACTCTTTTGGGACTTGTGAAAGGGCCATCTGTTTGACGATAACTCAGATTTTCTCCTTTTATTGTTGTCATTGTCTAGAAGTGCTCAAAGCTAGTATTCTGTTTCCAGAACTTCTTATTGTTCACAAATAGAGTTATCAAACAAAAATTCAGAAGTGTCATCGATATCGCTAGTGATCTTATTGTATTGTGGTGGTGATGATTAATTGAATAGAATGTTGGAAGGTTTTCCCTGCTAATGACATCACCTATTTCAAGGATATCATTGGTCCTTTGGTACATATTGATTTTAAGCAGCCCGTAATAACACGGTAATTGAAGCTGTGGATTTCTTGATTTCTAGTATCTATCAACCTAGTGAAATTGGACAACGTAGTCTATATATCATTTTGTTCGTTTTGGGAAAAGGAGGAGGCAGGCTGGCTGCATCATCCAGTTTTCTTTTCAGAATATCACCTTTTAAAAGTTTTTGCCAGAAAGTCTTTGTAGCACTGCTTTTCAGTGGAAGATTGCTAGTATACCTGACGTACTTTGTGAGTTTCCTTACTATTCTACGGTTGTCTTGACTGTTCACTCTGTTGGGAATTATTGGACCCAAACCACAAGTAGTATCATCTGGTCATCTGATTTGGTAACTTGAAGAGCAATAAGTTCCACAAAGGCTCCAGTTTTAAGAGTGTTGGAGGTCAGAGAGTTGTTTGACAAAGGTTCATATGGAGCATTAGTTGTGACAGAAACACCTTACCAAGCTTTATCTGGAAACTAAGTTCAATTTCAATTAAGTTCAGTCGCAAGGTTACTTATGGCAATTATAATTTGGTCTATGTTGCTTGCTGAGATAAGTGTTGACATCTTGCATCATGCACTAATTCTAATTTCTAGGGCGACTGAGAACTTGCTTCAGTGCAGTCAATTTCACCACCAGACTAATCCACGTCATGCCTAGGTTACCCTCTTTCATTATGATTTCTTCCGCTATACTGATCGGAATAACTAATATGAACAAGTATACACAACTTAACATATTCTTAATCCGCTTATTGAAAGAGTAGGACGCTCCCTTAATGTTTCATTTGTCATATGCATAAATGGAGCCGATAGAAGTACTGTTAGCAAAGACATTGTATTGAACGTAATTTGGGATACTACATTAGTCGAGCGAACTATAAAAATTGCATCATTCTCAAACCCAGGGTGTCTTGACTTTCCGTCAAAAGCAACATGGTTGGATTTCAATATCGTGAATATAATAACCATTTACTTATTCATCATCAAAATCAACTTAGCTACTCTTCCATAAATGTAATCCTGGAAACCCTGTTCGCCCGTATTTGGAAAAGATCTGGATAACAGGTTGAGGTTTTTCCTTATAAAAAAGAAAGGTCATGATAAAAGAAATCCTTACTGGTTTCGAAAAGACACCCGTCGTCGCTGTCGTGGGTCTGTTATTTCCATTGTAGAGTATTGTAGAGTATTACAAGTTGATGCTATAGTTAAACTAAAAACAGAAGAATTATAGAAATATTCCATATTACTCGAATAGAAGCCGCCCTCGAGTAGAAGACGCCCACACTTCAAAACATAAAAAAACATAATTAAACAGAACCTCCCCTCACATGAAGGCCGTTCCCTTTGAGTTAGTGACTAGAATTGTTGTGCGCTTGAACAAATTGCGCAAAAGTTTTATAAATAACATTAAAAAGCCGACCAATCCCTTCTGTACACGAGGGCTGTCAAAAAAAAACAGTCAAAGAATGATTTTGGTCTAAATTCTCTTAATTACTTTTGGAAGAATGAGATGACTTTTTTAACCACACACAAATAACAAATTCTCGACATCATGTTAGGAAAACTTAGAGGAAAAGTCGAAAATAATTTGGCTCAGAGGCTATCAAAGATCGAAGAATCAGTGCCAATATCAAAAATGTTTTCTTCAAATCACAAGATAGTCTGCATATATTGCGCAATTACAGCTGGTTTTTTTTTTTTCATAAACGAAGACTTCCAAGTTATTGATCTACGGTTTTACAGGCATTCAAGAATAACTTAATTACATATATTTATACATCTGAATGGCATGAAAAGTTCTTTATTTTGTTGGTATGAAATAATATCAAGGATACACTGATTCTTTTAGATATCACAAGATGAGTATGCATGTAACTTATAAATACATTCTAAACATTCTGAGTTTCTGAATTCCATATGTGGTTTTCATCTTCCTAGCAGAATTTCCAAATCACAAACACAAAAAAGAAAACATAAATTTTGGTCATGCAAAATTCACCCATACATTCGAAAATCAACATATGACTCGTTGATTATATATATGGAAACACAAGGATAGTGAATTAAAGATTAAAGATAATGAACTGTAATAATGTAGAGCTGAGAGCTGCACTATGCCGATGTCAGTCCAAATAAAACAATTGAGAAATGATCTGATAACGAGCAGCTGTTTATTATGAATAAAGCGCTGCTCAAACAAAGTAAAAAATGATTGGTTCCCTCGTGGAGATTATCTCACAAAAAAACTGCTGACACAATTTTTTCTCGACCTTACTATTATCGTTCATTATCTTTAATAAAGGAAACAGAGTTAAAAATTAAAAACGTAGTATTTCGTTGATCTATCAAGCAATTTTTCCAAACATACACTAAAATCTTTTTATACTAAAATGTTTTATAATCAGAAGTTTGTGCTGTAGTTTGATTACAAGTTATAAGTCAGAAGTTATTTTAATTTGATATTATGGTATGTACGATATTTTCAATTTACAAACATTCCTGACGTGAATTGATCGCTTTATGAAAATTCTTTATAATACTTTTAAGAAGATTGCTTGATTTTCTCAATATGACATTACATCTCTAATTACGTAACACTCCATGACATTATTTGATTACATCTGAGTGACATAAAACATCCTTTAAATCAGGGACAAAAAATAATATTAAGTCTATTGGACATGTTTAACTTTTAATTTTTAACCTAACGCACTTTTTCTACTGTTTTGAATCGAACCTATTGTTTTCGCACACATTTTCGTTGCACGCGATGTGATTACGATGTAAACATAAAAGAAAACAACATTTTGAACAAAACTAATGAAGATGCAAGAAGCAACTGGGAATTTCATTGAAATTTGGAGGAGTCTGCCAAGTTTATGGGATGTCAAATCCCCCATTCTACAACGATTGGAATGGGAAAGCGAGGAGATATCAAGTTTATTTCATCAAATTAGCCATAGCTTTACCCATGCACTTCTTTGGTTTCGATTCCTACTTTCGACTCTCTTTTCTTGACATAATGTAAACAAACAGCAGCTGTTTTTCTTCCTCAGAGAAATTTTTAATGATAGTGTATTCGCACAAAAAATGTTTAATTTTTAATGTCATTGGAAATTTATCATTGGAAAATGATAGTATATTTCAGCCTTAAGTAAATCATATGCTTTAAACACTCGATATTTATGTCAATCTTTCGATTGTAACATCTCACTTTTTAATCCTGAGACCTATCGCAATTTGTAACCCACCCTTGTCGCACTTTGTAATTCACCAACCTAACGCACTTTGGAATTCCTTCTGTCACACTTTGGAACGTCCCAAGTGCCAAACATTGAAAATAAGGAAACAAGAAAAAATACCATGCAATTTATTGTTAATGTATCAGTCTAATACCAGACTGTAGTTTTACCACAAAATGTTGGCACAATCTTGTTTGATTATCTGCCGCCCTGAAACAAAAATGCTTAACAGATAAACTTTCTTAATCATTTTAAAATATCTCTCACCAGCAAGAATGAATGCTCCTAACGATGTCCGCAACAACCTTCTTATACCATTTATATCATGAAATTCTAAAATATTTCACTTCATAAAAAGCATCTTGTAAAATGAGCAGCATGTAATTTTGGCTTTGTTTAGACTCTATAATCTGCAGTTTGTAATCTCAGTTTTGTAATTTCCCAGACAAGAAATCCTGAAAATTCTATAAAATTGAAATAAACGTTTTGTCATGATATTGATATTTGTTGTTGTTATTGTTGTTGTTGTAGCGGGAGGGTGAAGCAGGTTTCACATAATAGAGTTTGCATCGTATCATATACGCGTCATCTCATACTTGTCTGCGGTCAGTACGCGGGTAGCGTATAAAATATTCGAATGTTTTGTACTTCATGTCAATATTAAATGGAGTTTTTCAATACTACGCATGCGTAAGAAGAAATACTTCTAAGTCAGTAAATACTTCATGTTAGAGTTTTTTGCTTTGACGATGTACTAGGTGACAGCCGTTGGAAATGTGAATTGGCCAATTAAGCCAATTGGTACAGACCTGATCAGATTAGAAAATCTCAAAGGCTTTATTTAAAAACTAATTTTGTCTTTGTTTAGACGTTCCATTGAAATCCATCTTGATAAATTAATAGCCGATTCTCTGTTTGTTGGTCTGTCAGGCATATTGGTACATGAATTGGTAGAATTTCGATGAAGATAGTAATACATTCCGTTGACAATTCCTTAATTTTATTCTTCATGAACTGTTTTGGGGTGACACAACAAAGCCTGAACACGGGCGGCGAGCGACGCCCCTTTGGCTGCTAAAGTCTATGTCAACCGATTTGGCAGCTCGAACACTTTTTATGATTTCTAAGTCAAAATAAATGATTTTAAAATAATTTTTTTTGTATCATCAAGAGCATAAAAAGCACAATATCATAAATGACTTTTTTGGAAAAAATATTAAAAGTATTTGAATTATTTGTAATTAATTATTAGTATTTGCGTTAGAAAAAAAGCAACTTTTTTTATAGTACACCAAAAACGTTGAAACTTACACAGGAGCGAGATCAACCTTTCACAAAGAAGTGTACAAAATTTGATAACAAAATCTTTATTCTATCGGAAGTTCTCAGCCCAAATATGGGACCCGGTAGAGCCCTAAAAGTATCTGATATTTTGCCATAAACCGGGGGTTTATACAGTGTAACCTCAAATAGCGACCACTTCTAGGGACCAACTCGAAATGGTCGTTGATTGGAGGCTGTCGCTGTGTGGAGTTTTCTTATGAGAGTTTGAGTGTAATAGGACCAAAGTTTGCATTGAATTCTTAATTTTTTTGACATTTCTTTGAAACAAAGGTCACCGTATCAGAAAGACAAAAACTTAAGTTCTGCAAATGACATCATCATCGGACTTAATCATCCGATTAAATGGCCCACCTTTCACAACCATCACCTTTCAGGAATACCTAGAAAAAGCATCTAAGTTACATGACCCTTATTCTACTTTGGAAACCTGAGCAATAATTTCTATTTTGTTTGATATCATAAATTAACTTTGTAAGAATTCATCAAATAGGAAATATTTTGCCCCGAAGATTTTCGTTCCTAATGTAAACTTCTTATTTTTCATTTCTTCTTCTTCTTCTTTTTTTGTCCACCGAACCTTTTTCTGTTAAATGCAAGATATCAAATAGAAACAAACGGATTTTAAATTATAGTTAAAACTTTTATTCTCTTCGTTGTTATCACAATCCTGTTGAAGTATATGTCACTGTGTATGCATAGAAGTCTGTGTATCTAATTGTGTTTCCTGGATGTTCTTCCACGTCTATTTCCAACATAACACCAATCCACAATACAAGATGGAGATGGAGATGGAGATCCAGATCATAACTTTTCTTAATGAAGACATAAATCTATTTCTATATTTGCAATGAAAATACATATATGATCTTATTGGAATGCATCTGCATTTGAACTTTAAGATCCAAAGTTTGGTCACAGATAATCATTTTTATTTTCACATATTTTTATACGAGATATCATACAATATCACAACAAACTGGTACAATAAGGTTACATAAATTATCCAAAGATATCTTAAATAGGCATTATTAGAAGGACCTATGCCCATAATCTAACAACGTAGGAATATATTTGCATTGAATTTCACTTTTATGTCGTGCAGTTAATAGAAAAACTAGAAAAAGGAAAAGAAAACGTAAAACGATAGCTTTCCGAGCTATGCCATTCTGAAATTATTACGTGGTAAAACTGTTAAGTATTTAAACGCTCATTTTAATTAGACAATGGAATATTTCAGAGAAGGCGTAGTATTTGGACATTTTCGGACACGGCGATTTCAAGCAGCTGCTATCGTTAAAAATTACCTAATTTAAAAATATTGGCCACTAAAATCTAAATCATTAAAATTCGTAAAAGTTTTGTGCTAATAATGTCCAGCACTATTTTTACGTAAAAATGATTCCGTAATGCAATAGCCATGTTATTTTTTGTTCTTAAAGTATCTGAATGATGTAGGCAGTTCAATGTATTTGTGTATAACCTTCGATCTTTTTCAAGGCTAATCTGTAGTTACTGGAATGCAAAAACTCTTATGAGACAAAGTTGTAACACCCTCATGTTACTCTCCAAATCCATAAATTCCAATATTGAATCTAATTCTTTCGTTGTGCCAGTCAGTAATGTAGGTTGGACTTTTAAAATTTTGAGTTTTAATTGAGAAGAACTGGATAGACACTAGGATTAGTTTAACAAGATTTTGCTCACTGTCCAATAACGAGGTACCGTATAAATGTTATATTTTGGCTTGGATATCTGTTTCAATTTACTTCGCTATATCTTGATTGGTAAGCCTTTCCATAATCTACTGGCAATCGTTGTACTCTCCATGTTTGTAAAAATATTTTGCCATCAAATAGTGCAAATAAATAATTTCTTTGGACGTATATGTTACATTTCTTACAAATCCACGCAATACATCAACTGCACTTTTGAACTACCCGTGGTTGGTTAATGTCAACACTGAGTCTTTCACTGAGTCTATGTGACGTGGCTTCAAAATTAGTGACCAGCTTGAAACTGTTGTGCTTTTGATTTTGCTTGCATAAACAAGTGTTTCAGGCGTAGCTTTTTGAACATATTTGTAATGTAGATTGATCCACAAAATAACGTGTTAACAGAGTTCTGGAACAATTTCTTTTACCTTTGCATCCAGATAATTTATTTGCTCTTGGGACAAGTAATTGACATGGTCACCAACAACACCTTTTCTCACGAAATCTTTGCAAGTAGGTGTATTAAAATTCTTTTTCATCGTCTCGATGTTCAGCAGATTTCTTACATCTTCTAACAACGCACTTGGACAATCCACGTTCAAAAATGTTGCTAGTCTTTTCACCGTTTCATCAAAGTTTTCAACTAAGTCTTCGTACCGTAACCAAATCTCGTTGTCACCTTTCAAATCGATCCAATCACGATAAAATTGAAACCAACCTGAGTGCAAAACATTACCACTAACAAACATCTCGTAAAACATATCAAAGTCTACATTTCTGGCATCACCAAAAAACTGCCCATTTCGATAGAAATGAAAAAGCGAAACAAGAGTATCCTTTACGTCACGTGTTACAAATACCCGTTTGCCTGCATTTGATGTTGGAGCCACCCACCTCGGCAAATGCGTTTTGATCAAACGATAGGGTTCGTTAACTTTCTGCAACACTGCATTTGGACCATTATAACGACCTGGAATGTTTAATTCCAAGTACGGAGAGGCTTCGATTAAACCCTCCATTTTGTTTTTAGAAAGATTTTCTGTTGTGCCTTCCATTAAACATACCATCAAGACTTGAGCCATTGTTGTTCCTGATCTTCTGTACGTGATCAACAGAATGTCACTGTCTTTCAGTGGCATGTCTTGGAACTCTTTAAAACTTGAAGGCGAAGAATATTCACCAAATATCCCTGACCGTTCACCATTGGACACAACAACTTCACCCGGCACCTTTGGATACTTTGATTCACTTTTACGAATAGAAAACATTGCTGAAAGAAAACGTGTATAACATGTTATCTACAGAATATGAACAATAACGTAGTAGATGTTGGATATTAAGCTAAGGGGACACGAACAACATTTTTCTTGCGATTGCAACAAAAATCTGTTGCAGCAACAAATTTTTCATGTTGCAAATGCGTTTTGTAAAATGTTGCTAGTGTCCTCACATTTGCAACATGCTTTTATGCAAAAATTTTGTTTTAATCCAATGATATTCGTTTATTTTTGCTGACATGTCAAAACAAGTTTGCTTCGGTAATCATAACAACATGGCTTCTGACGAGAGCACGCAGTATTGTGTTACAAGAAATTCAATATAGGCGACACTACGTGCAGAGGCGTATTCAAGGTCAGTCAAAAAAAGTGGAGGAGTCCAACATTACCATATTTCTTTTCAGTCTTAAAGTGGTGATTTCCTTTTCTACTTTAAATGACTAAACTCGCCTCCACAAATTTTGACTGACCTCTGGCTACGCCTTTGACGTGCGACTAAATATTTTGTTGCAATCCCATAAAAAATGTTGCCCGTGTCCCCGAACCTTTCGAATAGCAAATTATTGAAGTGTAGTTTTTCAAATGGCCCCCTTGTTGACGATTTCTTTGTCAGTTTGATCATAGAAACAAAATTGGCAATAAAATTCTATTTTTCGTTTTTGTATGGTTTGATGGACTCATACCTGTTAAACTACTTATAATTTTTAACCGCAATTATGTTATTTTCTTTCTGAAGGGCTAATATTTTGCAACCATGGACGTGTTTCCACCATTTGCACGCAAATCAAAATATACCATTCACTTGCATCACCAGAAAGTTCGATCATGCAAAAAACAAAATTCTATTTCAGTCAGAAATAAAAACATTTATAATGTTTGTGGTTGTTGCTCTTGACATTTTTGCAAAGGAAAATTTATTCGTTTCAGATCTTACAAAGAAAGAAAAGGGAAAACGAATAGTATCGTATTGTTACCTGATTACAATGATACGAAACAGTGGACAAACTCAACACTTACGAATAACACACAAAAACTTTGTATATAGAACGTTCTTCATCGTTTTTAATGTGGCTTTATGTCAATGAAAATGAATGTGGTTTTTGAATTGGTAAATCAAGTTTATGAAAACATATTTTATGCTTTATGCTTTATGCTTTATTCTATGCTTTAATGAGTGGTTTTTACAAACAAAAACAACGAGATGATTATTTCTTGCAAAATAGCTGAAAAGAAAGCAAACCGACTGAAAAAAAACTTTATATTTTGATATTGTGTTTACATGTTTGCTAGCCATCAACACTTTTGTAATAAGTAGTGGTTGAATGTAGGAATCACGTGAGAAAACTGGTTTACACGGCATCTTCAAAGTAAAACCAGTCCGTTTTAAACGACGTTTAGCCACAGTGTTGTCTTGTGTCCAATGACTTTGATCGACTTAGTTATTGAACCCGCAGGGAGCTTAACCGAGCGAGGTAGAGCTTATTATTATTATAATTAAAAACTTAGTGATCTTGAAAGGTAATACACCTTTCCCGAATTTCTGTTTAAACACCGTGTTATGGCCTAGCTTCTAAGTTTCGCCTCGTTTCTATGTTCTTTATTGTTTTTCTAATTGCATAATGTTCTCAGTAAGTAATAGTTACTCGTTTTTTCAGTTCCCCAGTGGAATAATTAGAAGTAATTAAGAGTTTGAAAAAGAGGCGAAACTTAGAAGCTAGGCCATAACACGGTGTTTAAACAGAAATTCGGGAAAGGTCTATTGCTTTCACTACCCGCAAAGTACGGAAGGTTGGGTATTATGATTCCAAAGACGCACAATCAAATATGCGAATTCACAAAAAGTGACGCCCGAAATGGTCGAAAAAGTTACTGATCCGAACGGTAAGTTTGATAAAGGAACTAAGAATAAATAAAAAAGAATCTCGATGGTCATGCAAAGTAACGATCAATTGAAGCCGCAACAGAAGGTGGAGCTTCCAACTGACTCACAACTTTGCTTATCAAAAAAAAGACCATTACCTAGAAAAGCAGTCATTCTGGTATAGTCTATACCTACATTTCAATTTCATCATAACATTACATCTTTCTGTTTCATAGTCCACTGGTATTAAAAGACTGAGATGGTACTCTAAACTGTTTTTCACCATCGCGAGAATACAGATATATTTCCTTCTCTTCAGGCATCTTCACTCTATTTTCTTCATTGTTTGAACAGTATGTATAATATTTATTTCGTAATTCTAGGCTGCCACATGCATGTAAACAGTTAATGAAGAAACGTTGCTCACATGTTTATTTATTATTCTCTCTTCGTAGTAGCTTAGATAATCTCTTAATGGCCGTATCATGGTTCTTTACTTGTGCGATAACTATCGTTTCTTTTTGTGTTCTGTTATATTTTCATAAGTTTCAGATTTAAATACGGGCCTCGCTTACCCAGTTATTTACAAAGTTGATTGTCTTTCCGTTACAATACTCCATTGTTAATGAATTCTTCTTTTTCCGGGTCTTTCTTCATTATCTTCAGACTTCTTCTTTTCAATGGTAAAGCACGTTTACTGACATATCAGAGTTCTCCACTGCTAGCGGAAACTCTAAACTATTCCAATCGTTTCCAATCGTTTGAAATGCGTTTAGGATCTTACTGTTAGCTAATAATAATAATAATAATAATAATAATAATGATATATTTCACAGTATCTCCAAAATTTTACAATTGGCTCTTCACCTGGAAATTGAGAAGATTACGTATAAATGCAGCGTCTAAAAAATATCGTATATTAAAAAAAATAATGGCAGAAATTAGAGAAACAGTCGTAGTATGGGACGTGGCTAGGTGTGGATAAGGTGAAGGTAGAGTAGAACCAGATAGTCGTAAACCAAAAAGAATGTCGACTGAAGTTATGAAAACTTGGAAATGGGACATGACTAAACCTAAGGACTAACGTAATGTAAACCGATGTGTAGGACCAAATTGAGGTTAGAACCGAATATTAGAAAAAAAAAAACTGTTAATATATATAAACTTATAAATTAATTCCTCCATGGCAGTAAAGATAGAACTTGGACTCAAAAAGCAATCTAAAACCTAAAATAGGACTAGATGAAGGTAAGGAGATATGATAAAGGAATATTGATAGCATTGGTCTTGTTGGAAGTGCGGAATAGGGCTAGGAATAATGCCAAGGATAGGAGGACTTATTAAAATATACTGGTAAACTAGTCTAAAACTTAGCAAGGCTCTTTGCAAGGCCTTGGTCTAAAAAATGTTTTTTCGTTTCACTACAAAATATTTTATAGTTTAATTCATCCCGACACTTTTGCGGGAGTCTGTTGAATACCCGCGAAGAATCGTATTCAAAACTATTCACAACAATGTTTGGACAAGCCAACATCGTACCAGCATGTACAGGATTTCTCAAACCTTCACGAGGCGGCATTCTTTTCATTGGAAGGAAACTCGGCCAGGCTGACGAGTTTATGGACTTCCAAGCAAGCTTAGCCATACTAAATTCTGATCGCTCATATATCGGTAGCCATTTCAATGAAACCACGTCTGATATGTTTGAGTAGCGGCCTCTTACGAAACTGGCACTTGCATTCTGGACTCTTTGAAGCTGTTGATGAAGGTATGATGGTGCGTTCAGGAAAAGTGCGTTACCGTAATCGAGTTGGCTTAGCACCAGTGATTCGGCTAGCTGCTTGCGTAGATGGTATGGTATGAATCGTTTGATACGGGACAGAGTCTTGAGGGTCCCGTATGCCTTTGACGTTGCTTTCTTTACATGGGCGTTCCACTTCATATCCTCACTGAAGGTTACACCGAGGAGCTTGAATTCTTGGACACGTTCGATAGTTTTTTCGTCGAGCGATTTTATCTCGTAGTCGAACTGATGTCGCCTGGCCATTTGTTGGGTTGTAAAGAGCATAGTTTTTGTCTTTTTGGAGTTGAATAGTAGATTCTGGCTTCTCGACCATCGCTGGAGATCTTTGATATCTTTATTGATTTTCTCAACGCAATCGGCGAACTGAGGTGGTTTTGTGTGGCGATATAAACTGGTGTCATCCGCATATTGCATACATTCGGCATTAGTATTTGTTGACATGTCGTGAACGTAGATGTTGAACAGAACAGGGCCGAGGATACTTCCTTGAGGGACTCCGTTCAGTACAGTCAGTCTGTTCGATTCTTTGTCGTTGACTTGCACGAATTGGTGGCGATTTGATAGGTAACTTGACATGGTTAACAAGGCTGATTTTGAGAAGTTAAGTTTATGGAGTTTTTCGATCAGTATTTCAAAGTCAACAGTGTCGAACGCTTTGGAGAAGTCAGCCATGACGGAGAGAGTAACTTCACCGCTGTCCATTGCCTTGATGATATCACTTTTGATTTTCATACACGTGGTGTTAGTACAGTGTCCTTTTCGAAAGCCGGATTGATGGTTGGAAAGAAGTTTCAGGTTTTCGATATAATCAACGATTTGCATCATTAGAATTCTCTCGTATACTTTCGATAGGATGGGGAGAATCGATATTGGCCGGTAATCTGAGGGTTCTGTCGGTTGGTTGATTTTCGGAATGGGGGTGATCTTTGAGATTTTCCATTGGTCTGGAAAGGAATTCTCTTCGATTGCAGTGTTTATTATGTGGCAAATGGGACTAGTGATTTCATTAATGCAGAGTTTTAAGAATTTCGAGGGTATCTTATCTTGTCCGGTGGAACAATCATTGCGAAGGGAGAGGATTGCTTTCCTTGTGTCTGAGTAGGTGGTTTTGGAGAAGCTGAATGTGTTTGGGTTGAAAGGAAGTGAATCGATAAAGTTGCGGAGAGTTTCTTCAGGCTTAGCTACAGAGTTCAAGAGCCTTACTGCTGTGGTGTTGTAGTGTTCATTAAGTACATTGGGATCTGCATCGATATTTTTAGGGCTAGGGTTAAGAATTCGATGGATTGTGTTCCAAACTTCTTTCGGGCGTTTGGATGACAGAGCTTTCTTGTAAAAGTTTGCTTTCGTATTACGGATGTCTTTTTTCACCTCGTTTCGAATTTTACGGAATGCGGTCCAAGCTTGTTCGTCGTGTGGTCGCTCATGTGCACGTGTGCGAAGTTGATTGCGTTCACGAAGCTTTGCAGATAGGTTGAGTTCGTGTAGCCATGGAGCTGGTGGTATAGTGATCTTACATTTGACAAGTGGCGCGTGTTCATTTAAACAAGATAAGAACAGTTTATTAAAGCAGTGCAACTTATCCTCTGACGATTCAAGTCCGTAAACGGTTGCGAAGGGGAGCTTTTCAACATCGGAGACGAATGATGCAGGATTAAAGTTGGTTTCGATGCGAATGTTTTTGTATCGTGGTTCGAAACGTGGTTTCTTCACGTCGAACATCACATACGGACCATCATGATCGCTGATTTCGTCACAGGGAAGAACGTTTTCGTAGTTGATTTTTGGGAGATTTGAGGCGATATGATCTATCAGCCTGCGGCCATGTCTGGTGGGTTTGCTTATGTGTTGCTTGAGGCCATGATTTTGTAAAAGTTCTCTATACTCTTGTGCAATCTCAGAGTTCTCAAGCATATCAATGTTGGTGTCACCGGTGATGATTATTGGACCTGTCCAGATTGTTGATACATACGCCAAAAGTGTGTCGAGCTTGGTCAGCCATATACGTTTGTCTGCAAGGGTAGGGCTTGGTTGATACATAGCAGCTAAAAGAAAGGAATCGTGTTTACCTTTGATCTCCATCCACATGTGCTCGATAGTGTTGTCTCTTTGGGTGATGTCATCTCGTTTCTTGTGTTTGACCGACTCTCGAATATACATGCCGACACCGCCTCCACGTTTCTTGTCACGATGGTGGAACTTGGGGACATAGCCTTCGATTGATACATGCTTGAGGAGTTGCGGGTTGTCTTTGAGCCAGGTTTCAGATAGTGTAATAATGTCAAACTTATAACTCCAAACCATTCGTTCGAATGCAGAGAAGGTCGAGGTTATCGATTGGGTGTTGAGATGGCAGATACTGAATCGACCACGATTTTCGTTGAGGGCTACGGACCATTCACAGCATTCTTCATCGTTATTCTAATCAAACATATCTTTTTTCGATGCTATCCATGGAGGAGGTTTAATATACGAAGATCCTCTTGTCAACTGCAATTTATGAAATTTTATGATGAAATACACGATGTGGTCAATACTAAACCATAGTGGATCATCCACTTCCTTTTTAATATGAGTATACACTTCTATAGTTTCTTCTGCTATAGACTCTGTTTTTTATTCAGTTAATTGTCGGACGGAAAATCGATACCTTAAGCGCTCACAAATAAAACTTTAGAAGAACAGCTGTGCTATTGTTGTGTTGATTAGCTGGTATGGACCTAACTTCTTCCAAAACAAATAAAAGAGAGATCGAAAAGTTTTTTTCTTTTATAATATCACAAGGAAAAGTAAATTGTCGGACGGAATCGATAGAAATTGAGATTGAACAAGACTAAAGGTTTTTTAACTGTTCTATCGAAAATAACAAGAAGTTCCATAAGAGATATGCCTAAAATAATAACTTAGTCTATACTAAAAAATGCAAACGAAGTTTTTAACATGTTCATGATCAACACCTAACGATACAAGCCGAAATTCACCCTAATGGAAGTTTTGTTGGACGGAATTGTCGGACGGAATCGATGTTGACTCAGAAATGTATTTGAATGTATAAAAAGATTTTTTTGGAAAAATTGACCTATTTCTTATTCCTAAAGAGTGTCTCCAACTTACAACCATGATATAAGAGCCCCCAGCGGGCACAAGACGTCTTTGAGACGTCTTATTTTAATCGTAAAATGGTCGTTTGCTTTCCAGATCAATTTGGGACGTCGTAGGGACGTCTGAAACGGGACGTCGCAATTGGGATCCTTTTACGACGTTTTTGGGACGTCTTTATACGGATTGAATAACGACCTTCGAAACAATTATAAACTTAGGATCATTTTGGGACGTCGTAGGGACGTCTGAAACGGGATGTCGCAATTGGGATCCTTTTACGACGTTTTTGGGACGTCTCTGTGCAGATTCAATAACGATCTTCGAAACAATTATAAACTTTCAAAAGCAATCAGTCTGTATAGAATGATTTATTGTAAATGTTTTTAAACGTCTTGACAACAGGCAGCGGTGGCATAACGGTTACGAGTTTGGCTGGCATACCAGAGGTTCCACGTTCGGGTCTGCCTGTGGCCTATTACAGTTTTTGAAAGAGTAAATTTCATAATCCTGCGACGTCGTTACGATGTCGTTGGGATGTCATCGAGACGTCTCAACGAAGATGTAATTGGGACGTCTTTTGAGATTCCCACTTCGCGACCATTTTGCGACGTCTTAGGGACGTCTTGAAAAGACGTCTTTACGACGTCTTTACGACGTCTTTGTGCCCGCTGGGAAGTTTTAAATTACAAGATACTGATGCGCCATTTAATCAACTTCCATCCGACAATAAAATGGAGAAAAACTGGTAAAAATAATTATCATACATTTTGAAAGACGAAAAGTAAAAAGTCATTAGCTATTTGCATCAAGCCGTAAATACAAAAGACATTATAGTTTCATACCTCCAGGAAACCAGGAAAAGCTATAAACTGACTAATATCACTCGAAATTTCCGTCCGACAAAAAGTGAATAAATCAAAAAGAACTTCAAATACAACAAAAATGTACTTCAAGTTGTAAATTTACTCAAAGAAACAATGTCCCTGAAACCATTGCTGACATAAACCAAGGCATCGCATACATTCTTCACCTTTACATTGTATGTATTCCCCCAAACACAAAGCACAGTGATTTTTGTCAGGTATATTGGATAATTTATGACCGCAAATGACAACATCTTCGCCATAACAATACCATTATGTGAATTCAAATGGAATCAAGTTTGAATTTCGAATTCGAAGCAATGATAAGTTGGTTAAATGATTATTTGAAATTGGAGAAAACATGCAAATAGCGTGAGAAATCTATATTGAATTCAAAATTGGTTCTAGGACAATCCTCCCCTGAAAGATTGCCACCCCATTCCAGGGAGGGGGAAGGAGGCAATGCTCCGGGGACAATTTCCCGCGGGACAATTCTCCAGGAGGGGGATTATCATGACACCTTCTAAATTAAGTAAGTTGGTAAGAGTTTAGGAGAAAGAAATACGAACTTTCTTTGATGTTCTGGAGGTGGTTGGAGGAGAAGAATTTTTTCGCCTATTTTTGTCGGACAGAATCATTCAAAATAAATCGCAATTCCAGAAAATTACAAACCAACAATTTCAAGTTAAAATGATAATCTTTCTTATATACATCGATACTTTAGAAACACAAACATTTGGTAGTAGTTGTCCTTTATTTTGCTACGAAGAACTTTTTTCATTCGACTTTATTGTCGGACGGAAAAAAATAGGGAGCACTGACTTAAACGATTTTTTGAACCATAATTCTTTGCGGGAAGGTTTCTTGCCTTACTTTTCCAATTAAGTTGTTTTATAAGCTTTAAATTGTCATAAAACAATACCTTAGCAAAATCTGAGTGATCTTCTAAAGATCCATAAACTTAAATAGAAAAAATTCCGTCCGAAAAAACAAATTTGTTACCAGCATTAAGTAAAGTCTCGATTTTTGAAAATTTTGAGACACAGTCATCAAAAAGCTATGTTTTTCAGAAAATATAAGACCTGAATAATCGGAAAACAAGAGCCAGATGGCGCAAAACGGTAGCAGCAAAAGTACTTGCCACAAGAATTCTTTTAAATTTGAAATTTTACTTAAAGTTCTTAAACGTTCTGTAAACGTTATTTCTTGAGATATCTTACTGGTGGAAAACAGGCATAAACGATATTATGTTTAAAATTACTAACTCGTGTAAATAGGGTCTAATCGCAACACACCAGCAATTTAATTTACTAGACGACAAAAGAATTATACATGCATGAGCTGTTTATAACGTACGTTTTTTTATAAGAGCTTATGTAGAAAAAAAAACGCGTTTCTTCGAAAAAAAAATGTATGTTTTGAATTATAATTTTTTGAAACCGAAAATGAATTCAAACAGATAACTGCCTTTTTTAACTCGATTTTTGAAAACCTTGATGTTCAAAGACAGAACAGATAGCTAACAAACGTAGAAAGTAATAAGAAAGTCTGATCTGTGCTTTACTGACACGAAAAACATATCTAGTTTCAAGTGCCAAAGTTCATTGATTCAGTACCATAAAAGTAACTAAAAGTCCCAGTTTTATGTAGACCTATTTGATTAATATCCATTCCTTCATCAATTAAGTGATAAAATATCAAAGAAAACGTATTTTAAATATATGTGATTGAAAACCTTCGAAAATTCAAAAGGCTGCGTTCGTTCATTAGAATGTATATTGAGTTTTTAGTGGGGACTCGCATACTCTAAATCGTAGGCTAAAAACTGCCGTTTCGGCCGGAGTAGTAGTAGTAGTAGGAGTAGTAGTAGGAGTCCAAGGGTGTTTTAATACGGTATTCGCTTACGCTGCTACCGTAAAAACATCATAAAAACCTATTTGAACCAATTTTATTTTTTCGTGTCAGCGAGACTTTTTACAACAGAGTCTATAATCACAATATTGATATTGTTTTACACTTTCTTTTATATGAATCCTTTTTATAAGAATCACGAGGCTCAAAATAACCAAGACACCCGTGGTGGAGTAAAGTATTTAGAACAACCGTGGTTTTTCCTCCTACTACTACTACCCCAAGTTATGAACGCTTTGGTGCAACGTTTACATGACATCGTTGCCGAATTCGCATTTTCGGCCAAATTTGGATTTTCAGTTGACCAATTTTCAAATTTTGAACAGATCACATTTGAAAGGTGCTGATTCCGAGTTTGACAGTCATTTTGTCAGACACTTTTTAATGATCTATGTATCAACATCGCTAATTTATGTGACACAATGCTTCTCATGTTTTACGTCATAAAGGAGATCTTTATAACTTATAAAAAACTTGTATGCTTGTTATAATTTCAACTCTGTGATTACATTAAATTAAGAATAATCTGTAGCCTCAGATTTCATTTTCATCTCAAGAATCAGTCATGTAAGAATTATTGAGGCTGAATTGAATAGGAAAATTAAGAATCGTTAAATGACAAATAGAATCACCAAAAGCTTCATATTTGGATAAGAAAGAAACGATGACAAAATATTCTTTCTTAAAATGTCCTATGTATTCGACCTCAACATCGAGAGGCCATCATCAGAGTGAATAGTTTATTTACGATTGGTGATTCTATTTGTCATTAAATTGTTTGCCCGAATTGATATTTTTGAAGAATCGTTTAAGAATATTTGAGGCTCAAGTTGGTCAAAATCCAAGACTCGCAAGGCTCAGGTCTGATTTATGTAATTCTTTTACAAAATTATATATTTTACCTTCTCAACTTTAACATGTTCCAAATTATCCTCTCCTAAAGATTTCTTCCACTTAACATGGCCGCCAGATAACAATTTAGGGTGAGGGGGCCAAAATTGCGAAAAAAAGGAGCTATTTTGTTTAGCTAGGGCTTAGAACTCTTTCTCGGGCATGTAGATTCCAGATTGAATACACCCACAGTAACATGCTGAAATAAGTTTTTCTTAGTTGTGTTATATAACATCTTTGAAATGTATGTCATCAAAATAAAGACTTTGATGCAGGGACGGCTGCACAAATTTGAACCTGATGGGGCTGAGAATCTGGTTTGTCGGAGGAGGATCCACCATGGGTTGGGTCCGACGCGGAAGAAAATTTTGAAATTACACCTTCCAGATTGGCTTAGAAAGCACTTTCAGGACTGTAATTGGACTTCAAAGATCAAAGTGTTTCAGTAAATATTATAAAGGGAAGAGTCGTTCCTTAACACTGAGAGGCACATAAATAAGTTTTCCTTTAAAACGTCATTATCTAACAATAAGGTAATATAAGTCATACAAATTGATGGACAAAAAGTTGTCAAATGTCACAGCTAAGAATCAGCACTTTTTTCAAGAGAATCTTATGTACTAATCTTGTGTGTATAAAATACAAAAGGAAATATAAAAGAATTTAGTCTCAAAAATGATAATAGCTGAAATGGAGAAAGAAATGAAAGAAATTATGAAAAGAGAAAAACTTCTTAAAGTTGTAAAAAGGACCAACCATTTATGGGCAAAAAAGTGTCCATTTATGGACAAAATAAAGACCTTCATGCAGGGACGACTGCACAAATTTGAACCTGATGGGGCTGAAATAAAGGAAATGAAGAATGTTCGAATTAGGTGGGCTGTCCCGGTTGACCGGGCTGGCTCGGTTAGATGAGATCTCGCTATTTTTAAGGATACAGTATACGTTTTGAGTATAGTTTTTTAAAATTCAATTTTTTTGCCAACTATGAATAAATATTTGCTATATTATATATCACTGAAAAGCATTTTTTATAAGCTATCGAATGATATTAATGTTATTTGAAAATTTTGTACTAGTAAAAATGTAGAAGGCTTGGAAATTTTACACCCCGTCTTCACAAAAGCAACTCCATTTACAAAACTACTTAGTTTCCAGTGCTCATTCCACTCTTGTCAGAATCACAAAAGATGTGGGTAAAAACGGTTTTTTTTTTATTCTTTGAAAAAGCCTCATTTTCAAGTTATTTCATTTTTCCTGAAAAGTGAATTTTTTCCGTCCAAACTTTAATTTTATTTACTAATAACTTGGGAATGGTTCACTTTTCGGAAAAAAAACAAAAACCGTTTTTAGAAAAATCTATATGCTTGAACATGGTGGCAGTCTCCTTAACAGAGCTTTTTTAGTTTTGTAAATGGAACTCAAAATGTAGTAGGAACCGTGCTAAAAAACGAACACTGCGAAAAAGCGTTTTAAAAGTTTTGCAAAAGATCACACCTTCAACATGATCGTGACATAGATTAACACCTTGGCTGGTGATACTATTATTAACAATATTTTAAACAGATGTGCATTTAAATTATGATGTTCATTTAAACAAAAAATTAAAAAACACATGTTTACAAAAAATGTGCGAAAGATCAATCGAAGAAAATCACGATTAATGAATGAGAAAAACTTTTATTTGGAAATAAACAACTTTTCTGTAAAAAAATCATAAAATCAACTTCACCACTGAAAAATTCAGACTTTTTTAGGTAAATTGCTAAAAAAAAAATTTTTTTAGTTTTTTTGATGTACAGAACGTATACTGTATCCTTAAGAAACGCATGAAAAAAATAAAATGTGTTCATATGACAAGCGAGTCAGCCCAGCCTGCCTTGATCTGGATTGTTTTTACCGAGATCTCGGCTAAACGGGATGAAAATTGTACATATGAATACTCCATCCTGGTGAGGCGTTATGTTATGAATTCCTGCACAAAGAATGCGAGGTCACGTGATGTAAACAAATTCTATCCCGGTTGAGCGGGATGAAAATTATCGCATGAACACGAGATAAATATCAGCCCGCCTAGCCGAGCCAGCCCGGTCAACCGGGACAGCCCGCCTCCATATGAACAGCCCCATAGTTATATGATCCACAAGGCAATTGTACCATTGCACCATACCAATTTGGATTTTGAAATCATTCTTTATTATGTATTTTTTTTATTTTGGCCAGAACAGAGACATGACAAGAACAATGAAGAAGGGGATTGCCCTTGTACACCATTTATGATGATGCCGACGGTTCTGTTGATGATGTCACAGCTCTATTTTAGTGCGACTAAAAAACTCGATAAAAACACACCTAAAAATAAGTTTCTGACAATAGTCACTGAAACTGTTGAAGATACTCGTTATAACTGATAAAATATTTTCAATTCAAATTCGGAAAATAACGAGTTTCAGTTCCGTTCAAGGACAGTTGCTAGGTTTTTGATTTTCTTTAAGTGTCCTAGAAAATATGTATGACTATTTTTTGCCAGTAAGTCACGTGATAGTAAATGTCTCAAAATTTCAAGTTCGATATTTAGCCAATATTTCCTGCATTCTCTTTCTGAACTCAGCACTCAGCGATGGGGTCATTATATTTTACTGCATGAGTCTTGACTGATTGAAATAGTAACGTGACTTATACCTTCTCATTAAATGATCAAAAATCATTTTTTGTATGGTTTGTGACATTTCCTGTTTAACTACGTCATCTATTTTTAAAAAATTCTGAGAAATCTATTGAACTTGTTTACTTTTTCAGATTGCTGAGTCGGAATGGAGCAAACAAAAATAGTACAATCAGAACGATTTCCCATTGTTCAGAGTTACATGATCATCTGAATTGCTCTCTCGCTTACGTTTAGTTTATCTCGGTCACTTTTCATTAAAATTTTCTTTTGCGGGTATTTATTTTTTATAGTTTGGTTGTTGCTGGGGTTACCGTTATGAGATGATGATAAATCAGATCAATCACAAAGACCGGATAGAAATAAGGAAAATTAAACATAATTTTTTTCAGCTTCTTTCTATCTTCGAAACTACAACAATCGTATGCATTTAGCAATACCGTGTTTCTTTCTGGATTGAATTTTCGGAAAATGGGTGGGGAGGACCTAACTTCGGCTGGTTTTGCGGCTGTTCTTGCGGCCGTTCTTGCTGCGACCGTTGTTGCGGCTGCTGTTGTTGCGGCTGCTGTTGTTGCGGCTGCTGTTGTTGCGGCCGTTGTTGCGACGCCTGTTGTTTTATTGACGACCACACTAAAACAAAACATCATGAAAATGTAATACAAAAAATTATGTGAATATAATTTTACCACAACGATTAAATGCTCTTCTGCATACCCAGTGGGCAAAAGTATCAAAAAGTAATTGCGACCAAAAGCATTTTCATTGAAATAGTGTGTATATTTCTATAAAAATACACTCCTTCAAAGTGTTTTTTTTTTCACAGATGTGCCCACTGGGTATGCTTTTTTCACTTTATAACTGTCTTATCAACAAGCATTCACAGATAAGATGAAAATATGAGAAACAACAATAGTATAAAAATCCTTACGTGAAGTATGAACCGCATGTTCGAATAATAAATTATGACAACAAATAGTATCGTGTGTAATTAACGTTGCAACAGCAGTCAAAAAAAGTGGACTCCAAGGTTTTGATATTTTTGTTCGATTTTGAATGTCGATTACGGTTTTAGTAAATTATTCTTGTGGTGTTTTCATTAGCTCATTTTCTAACAAAATTATCCAATTTACATGATTAATCGAGAAAATAAAAAGCCTGCTTTTTTAACAGTAACCCTAAACCTTTCAGCATATGCTATGATAATGTAAACTTTCCCCAACAAAAACGTATTTCAGCGTTGAAAAGATGAGAATGGATCATGAGAATGGAGTAACTGTGCAATTTGAAAGGCTCTTATGAAACTTTCTCAACATAGATAATTTTTTTTCTTCAATAAGTTTATGCTGTATGGCTAATAAGTTTAGTTTAGTTGAAATTCACTAAGAGTCGTGATAATATTCATCAAGATAACATACGAGGTTAGTTCGGCAAAATACTGGATAGATTTACCATTTATAGCAAGGGACATCATCAGTCATTGTCTTCTCAATATTCTCTAGCAGTTTCAGGGTGTACATCAAGAAGTATGTATCATTAGAGAAAACCTCATATCATCGGGAGAGTTTCGATTTCGACAAACAAAATGTTTTTTTAATACATATTAACACATTAAATATTCTTACTGTTCTTACTGGAAGTAAGTCCAGCAATCTGTAAGTTTTTATTAGGCATCGTTGTAGCGCTATTTTACTTTACGGTCAACATAGATTCATACAACAGTATGTTTGAAATTTGAACCAAACAATTGTTTTTCCATGATTTAAAGTCAAAAGACAAAAGTGTTTTTTTAACCACCTACAGGTTTGATTTTTCTTTAAATAAAAACACAGTAGAATCACTTATTTTTGTGAATTTGACATTTATCTCAAAAGCACTTAATCCTTAGAACATTAGACTCTTAATCCTTACTTAATCCTTAATATTTTTCTTCAATTCTGCAAAATGCTTCTGATGTAAATACCTAAAAGATTTATGCATTGAGTTCTTGTAGGCATTATAAGAGGGAAATTTGTTATGATAAAGGAAATCGCAGATACAAAGTACTTTCTAATAAACTGTCTAACATTAGGGGGGATTTATGAAAAAGGTTGAAACTAGTAACATCAATATTGTCTTGTTTTTCTTTCGTAACGATACTCCACCCGATAACGTCAATACATTTACAGACAAAGGACAATTGAAGGCTGCCCTTACAGAATCTAAATACAGTATTTGTATTTAAAATACATTTAAAATGTATTTTTATCGTATTTATTACATTCTTCTACTTTTAAATACGCTTTAAATGTATTTGGATATTTTCTCCGTGTTTGTTGCCGATTTTTAAATATATTTAAAACGCATTTAAAAAGTAAATGCATTTTAAAAGTATTTAAAAATTTCTTTCGAGTTTCTCACCGGTTTTCAAATATATTTAAAACGTATTTAAAAAAGCAATACATTTTTTAAAAAGTCAATACATTTTAAACTTATTTAATATTTTCCTCTGAGTTTCCCAGTGGGCACAAAACCGTTGTAACAACGTTGTCTCAACGTTATTGCCAACATTGTTTCAACGTTGCGTAGAGGTTGTGAACGTAATACATTTAGACGGTATTTACGTAACGTTGTTACGACGTTACGTAAACAACGTTATAGCAACGTTGTTATCCAACGTTGTAACGATGTCAGAAATACCACATTGTATAAACGTTATAGTCGAGCTGTTGTCACAACGTTGTCTGAAGGTTGTGAACGTAATACATTTAGACGGTATTTACGTAACGTTGTTACAACGTTACGCGAATACGTTATACAAACGTTGTTATCCAACGTTGTAACAATGTTAGAAGTATCACATTATACAAACGTTATAGTCCAGCCGTTGTCACAACGTTGTCTGAAGGTTGTGAACGTAATACATTTAGACGGTATTTACGTAACGTTGTTACAACGTTACGCGAATACGTTATACAAACGTTGTTATCCAACGTTGTAACAATGTTAGAAGTATCACATTATACAAACGTTATAGTCCAGCCGTTGTCACAACGTTGCAGTAAGGTTGTGAACATCATTTATAAGGTATTACGGCAACGTTGCTACAACATCCCATCAACGCTACTATCACGCATTGCAACGATGTTAGAGGCATACCCTTAATACGAGTGATATATAAGACTAGAAGACGTATAATGTTGTGCGAAGGTTGTTTATAAAACAGCAAATATTTCATGTGATGGAGGTCAAACAGGAATGCAAAAAACAATTTCAATTTTGAAATCTTTTCAAATATTATTAGTTCATTTCTGCTAATTACATATGTACACACAATTAGGTCTAAAATATTTACAGTAAATTTACAAGCAATCGTTGTTCATAACCACAAGTTGATATATACAAGAAGTCTAATCCTATCCACATATTCATAATTTATCTATCGTAGCAGCTTTCACTTCGTTGTATAATAAATGGTCAAAGAATTGTTTTTGTTATCACAGATTACGTAAAAATTATTTAGACTAGTAACGAGAGGAGGGCAAGACGATGAATACCTTAAGGATATGTCTATAGTAGGTTAAATGAAAATTGAGTATATTTAGTTTCTTAGAAGTCAAAAATCGGAAGAGTTGTAAAGTGAACGCAAGAATATTCAAATCACGTTATTAATAGGAGCTGAAGAAACGGACTATTTCATCTTACTAATGGTTCTGAACTTGAGCACAGTCTTTTAGATAAAAAATACTGAATACAACCAACAAATCATCTAGGTTGATCACTTTTGCGACCACCACCACCAACTTTGTCCGGGGCATACTTTAACGTATCGCATATCACTTTGGTGACTTCACTTTCAGTGGTTGTTTGTGATCTCATCACCGCAGCTACAAAATTAAGTAATTGACATATAGGTATACATTATGGGCCTAAGGAAAGGCCAGCCCAAATCTAACGCCAGCCCTTTTTGGCATTTTTTTTCAAAAATCTATGGTCAAACCCTCGCAGATAGACATCTAACGCTGGACCTTATTCCCGCCACCCCTAATAAATAACGCCGATTAAGGGCCGGCGTAAGGAAGAGCTGTAAGGTATAAAAATTATTGATTATTTTAAATAAAAAAAAAAGGTGCAGACATAGTTTCCTCCAGGGTCTCAGCCCCCCATAACCATTAAAAAGCGAACAAACAAACAAGACAAACCTATTACGACTGTATGTGCATTAGTACCAACAAAGGCCCTTTTCCCGAGGGAGCCTTTTCCTCTCATGTTGAACTTTGCCAACAAGCCGTAACTCATCAAACTAAATAACATTAAGAATAATTAATAGCAGCGAAGATAAGTTTTGCATGTCAGTTTCCATCAGTCTACTACATACCGCAACAAGACTCTGTCAACATTTTCTTTCAAACTGCGGCCTCCTATCTTTTCTAACTGGTCAATCTAAAAGTAAAAACCCAGAACTTCACATCCACGCTGTTCCACACTGTAGAATACTATTTTGATTTTCAAATTAATCAGTATAATGAAGTATCAAATTTTCTCTTAAACATATTCAAGCATTTTCTAGCCTTTCCAGTGTGAGTGGCCAACCTGTTTCAATCAGTCAACACATGACCCAAAATTTATCATACAGTGTAAACCATAATTTCGGTAATCTTTTATTGAAGTGTTCAAATAAAGAAAGCCAAATTACGAAAACCTACCATCTTATTTTGTTCTTCTTTTTCTTTATATTTTTCCTCAAAGATATTAAAATCGTCCATTGTGGACATTTGGTCTATCTCGACTCTCACGTTTGGAGGCTCTGCCCTTTTTTTTAGTTCTTTTAATTCTTGCTTAAGTTCTGCCAACTTATGCAGAACAATACGTTGAAATTCTAAAGAAAATGCTAATGTTTTGAAATGTCCAATATGAGAAATGTAGATTATGTTACTGGTAATATTGGCACACAAAATCTTAGAACAATGCTAAAATGAAACACATTATAAATAGTGTTCAGCTATTCATTAACATTTTAAAGCATGAAAAATGTAATAATAAACACACTTACTACCCATTTCCATAACATCACTCCTTTCCTTAGGTGATGATGAGGCAACTGGTTGCTCAACATCATCATTTAGTCCAGATGGTGAAAGTGACCTGCAATGAACAGGAGAGCGAGATCTAGATCTTTTCCTTGCCAAAGTGCCTCGACTGCATTCTGGGAAATTAGGTATTTCTAAAATAAAAATTGTATTATTATAATCAGTTAAAAAACCATTGAAAATCGAATAAATAGTTCAATATAGTAAGACTGAATTATATCCCCCACAAAATTGAAATTTACAGTCAACAATGAGCAATTGAGAAGAAGTTCGTTACATTAAACTTGAAGACTATATCAATAATAATAATAAACGTTAAAAATAAAACTGACCTTTCACAGGATAGCAGGATGTAGAACTACCTGCAATTGATGAAAGTAAATTAATGAAACAGGTTATAAATCTTTTAATGCCAAAAAAGAAAATTAAAAGTAATGAGTGTAGCTGAAGATAAAGTTTATACAACACTTACTGGTTGTATTGTCGCTGCTTTCATTGGAGGAAGTTTCTGCTGCATCGCAAATGTATCGATTATCTACAAACACAAAATTGAAGAAAGTTGAAAACCCACTGACCCATGGAAATCAACTGCAATCATTATGCTAGCAAATTAGAGAAACTGTTTTGCCGACCATTGCTCTATGACAATCAGTTTCGAAGACTGTCAAGTTTCTTTCAACATCAGCTTTTATTGTCCATGTTTCAGTATCGTAAATTGAGATTGGGACTATCAATGCAGTGTAGAGTCTCTTCTGCTCCACACGGTGTTCCTCGGCCTTCCAAAGCAATTGCTTACAAGCGCGATTCTTCTCCGTATGTCCTTAGACGAACTCAGTACTGTTGATCCAAGGAAGACGAAGCTTTTTACTGCTTATCTACTTTAGCGACGTTAAGTGGTTCAGTTGTATATGGTTTTACTTGAAGATGGCATTCCATATCGTCATGTATTATTTCTTTCTTCGCGCTTCAAATGTAAAAGTAATCGATATTTACGTGAAAGTATACACAAAGCCAAATAATTACGAAACGGAGTATATATAATTACAAATTACAAGTTGGTGCATCACACTTTGAATTGAGTTCCATCTTAAAGAGTCAAATCCTTTGTCTTCGATTCGTTGATCGATAATTCGATGTCGATTTCGCTGTTATGATTTGACTTGAAATATGGCGATCTGGAGCCCCGCAGGCACAAAACACATGCACGAATCAGGTGAAAATTAATTCGTAATCTGAGCCAATTCATAATCGCGCTATAGCTTACATTTCGTTTTTCGGCAATTTGCTAGGCAATTCGTTTGAATAAAACGCCACATTCTTTGCTCATGCCTCCGAAACAAGTGAACACCAATGGGGTGAATGAGGCTTGATCGACTGATGTAATACGTTTATTGTATGATCTTTTCTTTTCTTGTTCGTTGGCTCTGTGTGCAGCAGTTAGCGTGGTTTTCTGGTAGGACTTGGCAGTGGGATTGAAGACCCTTACGTCAAAGAAAGCCATCTGACCTTTAGCCCAAACTCCTCTTGCTGCTACATCCACACGAGCTTCTTCGGATTTGATCGTACTAGCGGGAAGCGTTTCTCCCGTTAGAGGTGTCAAGGTTGGTTCCAGGTGTACGTCGTGGTAACACTCAGATAATAATTCGGCAGTGAAATTTCGAAGTTCGTTGTGTCGGATTACGATAAATCCGCCTTTGGGACAAGACAGTGCATGATTGATAGTAAATGGTTTATCACATACACAACGCGATTCTTCAATGGAATGCCGTATCGCAAATTACTGACATCCCAGAATTCTTGTTTTTGTAAGAAGAAGCCATTTTCTTTTATTGGTAGTGCAGTCAACCAGCTTGACGCTCCGTTTTCTAGCGTAGCTTCGAGTGTTTTCAGTTTGATCGGGAAGGTGATTTGTGCCTTCACTTCTTCGAGTTGCGAATTTTGTCTCTCGACTTTCTCTCTTTTCAATTCATTTGCGATGGTGTTTTGTCGCTGCGCAGTATCTGGATCATACGTGTTGTCCTGTTCACAAACTTTGTTGACCATCGCCTCAGTAATTTTTCGTGAGTTGGAATACTCAATCTTACATCTTTCTGATGGTATGGCAATTCCTAATCCACCAAGCTTTTATATGGTTTTACTAGAGTTTATTTGCAGGCAGCTTCTAGTTCTGAGGTTGAAGTCTTGAGATTTTCTAGCTTGACTTAGATTAATGTTGTATTGTCAGCATAGTAAATGTCAGCACTCAATTCTCTCACCAGGTGAAATTCCTGTAAACTGGACAGTTTCTCCATTACAAATTCAAGAAATACGTTTTTTTATGTATGAAATATGAGATAAGATACATTTTATTATTTTGGAAAAGTCTTCTGGTCTTTTCTAAGAGGTGAGTATTTTGTTGAAGATTTTTTCGAGCATTTCAACGATCGGTTCCCCGGCAGCTTTAATCACCTCTGTTGCTATGCCATCACAACCAGGCGCATTTCGATTTTCGATTCGTGAACCTAAAACAGCCTACTTCTCACACTAACTTTCGTGCATTGTTGTTTCACGAAAGTTAAAGGAACTGGAAAATATAATAAATATAATTCCGAATTTAGAATTTTAACGACAATTATTTCACTAACATGGTGGTTTGTTTACATAGTTACCAGGGACAGATTTTAAGGGATGGAATAACGCTAGAACCTAATCTTAACTGACCCGCAGACCAGCAGAATATGATTATCAAAACAAAAATGAAAAGGCAATGAATTCTTTTTACTGTGACAACAATATCGCCGTTGTTGTCGAATACAGAATTATGAACTTTCAGAAACATCTTTCATTTGTTTACCAGATAAAAAAGTTTCGGAGCATTCTGGGTCCGGCAGAGCGCTGTTAATGGGAGTCCACATCAGAATATGTGCAAAAGTAAACTCCCACGGCAATTTGGGTTAGAAGATTGATAGCTTTGTTTGAATGAAGACTGGCTTTATCTCTTCCTCGGCAATAAATGCTCGATGTACGTGCGATAGTTCATAAAGTTCATCTTATATCTCCCAACTATAACGATCATTTTCCATTTTGCAAACCAGTCTTCAAAGTTTCCCGTTTTGAACGTGTAATATTATTGTACGAAGTTTGTATTTCAGTTTTTTGTTAATGCGTCCTATCAACGGTTTTGTTGAAGTCAATTAAATCATCATCTCGATTAGCAGTGGACAACGCCGTGATAACGGTGTATTTAGGTATGTTGAACGTAATCCAACATTATGTCGTGTCAATGTTAAAAACTAATCGCACCAAGGATGTTATCTACGTAATAATGTAATAATCTTTTATTTTGAATTCTTAGTTACTCATTTTCAAATATATTTAAAACATATTTAAAAAGTCAATGTTTTAAATGAATTGAAATTAATCTCGTGAGATAATGTTTACTTTTAACGATACCAGACTTTTTAGAGTGCTTTTTAATAATATTCTAACTGTTTCACAGCAATGTTTTAAGATAAAAAACAATTGTTCATTTCATAATAACCAGGAAAACTGATCAGAAATATCAAATCTTTAGGTACACGATAGATGAACACGTGTAGGTATTTCCAATGTTTTCAGAAAAGGTTGGAACAAGTAAAATCAACATTGTCTTGTCTTCCATTTGTACTACCATACTCTACCCGGTAACGTTAACACATTTACAGACAAAGGACAATTGAAGGCTGACATTGTGTTTTCTTTTGACGATACGTCACTTTTGGAAGTGTTTTTTGATAACACTATAACTGTTTCATAGTAATCTCTTTAGACAAAAAAAACTATCGTTTTTTGAGTTTTGATTGCCCCCACAGAGAGCGTTTCACGAGATAAGCGAATGTCAGTTTCCGATTTTGTTCTTCAACATCATCATCTTCCAACTTTCGTGTTGACGTTACACGGTGGTATACAGTTATTAGCTGACTTTGCTCTTTTCCCATGTCAAAGCATGCTACTGTAGGTGGGAGACAGGATGTTTTTTTTCTTATTTATTATTATATTATACTATGTTATGAAGTTCGTATGCTAAAATTGTTTAGACATTTTTCATATTCCTTTTTCTTTATTTTTTTTTTTATTTTTTTCAGTTTATTACCTATAATAATATACAAATATAGTACATGACTTTTATCTTCGTGAGTACGAATAGTTGGATCGATAAAACGAATCTGATGATATGTTCAAGCGTCCTGAATCATCGATTTTCATATTACTTTTGTGTTGTTTTAGTGAAGTGATTGATTAGGATTTTGAAGCACAGCTTGAAATCTGAAATTTTGCCAACAACATTTTATTTTTGTATATGTTTTAGCTCTAAATCTTTCATTCGATAAAATTTATTCAATGCACTGATTTTTGGCGGATTTTGCCTTAAAAAGATTTTAATTAGATTTCTGTGTATGCAAAAAAGCCTACAAATCGTCGCTCTTCGTGTTTTTCTTCTTTCTGTCCTCCAAACCTGGTGTGATCATGATCAATAAAACCTTTTTATATTTTTTTTCTTGTTTTTTATGTAAACTGTGGCTATTTTGTGTTTAGAATCAAACAAAGTTTGAAACGCAATATTTCTAAGGATTTTTCGCTTTAATTTTTTTTTTTGGAAGAAGTTTTTTTTTCTTTTGGCTCTTTTTTTCTTTCTTTAACAAATCTTAATCTTATTTTGATTATAAAATACGTGTCCATGGTTTCAGTTCACACATTTCTTTTGTTTTTTGCCAATACCTTCTGATATTACTTGTTAAGGCTTATTTACACTTTTTGAAAGGTATAAATTAGGATCAGTGTGACATAGGCCTAAGAGATATTAAATGTAACAAAGTTTTGTTTGTTTTTGTTTCCGTTGTATAGCTTGCAATGTATAGCTTGCTGTGTGTACAAATTGGAATGCTTGAGTGCGGGGGCATTTTTATCTAAAGCTACATGCTAGTAATAATTCGCAGAGCTGATCAGAAATACACGTGTACGTATTTCCAATATTTTGAGAAAAGGGTGGAACAAGCAACATCAACATTGTTTAGTCTTCCTTTCATACTACGATACTCCACGCTGTAACGTCAACACATATAGAGACAAAGGACAACTGAAGACTGACATTGTGTTTATTGATAACAATACGTCACCTTTAAAGGGTTCCTTGATAACATTCCAACTGTTTTTTTATTTTTTTTTTTATTTATTTATTTCTTTATTTATAGTTGGTTACACATAGTTACAAGATGTACTAATTAAAACCAACTGTATAAAACCATATAATAAAAAATAATATAATATAATTTAATATAGTTTTTTAAGTTTTCATAATAACTCGTAAAGCTGATCAGAAATGTCAAGTCTGTAGGTACTCGATAGATGAAGCTTTACGCGTGTAGGTACTTCCAACGTTTTCCTCAGAGATTTTCATTTCAGGCAATAAACATCAATTACTTTGAAAGGCTATCCTGTCAGACATTTTAATCAAGATGGCATCAAACGGAAGCTTATGAAAAGTTTGAATCCAAAAATCTTCCTACCATCAACATCTACCATCTTCCTACAATAAACCTGTTCGTGTAAACGAAAACCCAGCGAAATAAAAGGGTAAGATTATATCGAATACAATTAGATACAAAAGATTTTAACAACAAAATTGAAAAGCTTCAGGAGTTAGTTTTCACCATATATGCCCTAGCTACTGATACAAGTGTCATTTTTATTCTAGGATGGAGAAGTTTTTCATTCATGCACAAGAGTATTCCGAACACATAATCACTATCTTTATCTCTTTTACGCTGTAGTGATACCCTTATGAAGCGAGAAATAATGTGATTAGAGCTGCCTCATTTAGAATAGTAAAAGCAGAGGAAAACCTAATACCGTCACCGTTTCTCATAGAAATGATGAAGCAATCCAAAAGTAAATAGCTGTAGCATTGCCTTCTGGGAGTTGTATTATATTGGGTTGTACTTAATTAAGAGAAACTGATTACGGTCTTTATTGAAAAAGCGGCTTTAGTGATTAAGACCCCCACTCAGTTCGAAGAACCTTTAAATACAAAGTTATTTGGATTTTAGTAGATTAAGACTGGAGTGAGTGTTGATAAATCGTAAACATCAAAAAAGAAAAACCATACGGCAGTACACAGGCGACATGCTGACAGTAGTAGACAGGGAAAAAAACACCTAGGTATTACTCAACCTAACGGGAAATTTTATTAATGGAGTTGGTCTTTGGTTGAAACTGTTCAAAGTTTTGAACTGGAGACCTGTTTTCTAACGTTCTCATTTTAGAGAAATGATGATATCACCATTTTCAGGTGAGACAACAACAAAAATGCTCACATATTGGATTTTTTGGTCTCCATCGATAGATAGCTATTGATAAAAAAAACATAATATGATAAAAAACATGGGTTTGAAAATTAGCAGGTCATTACTTATAAGCCATGAAAGACCAGGGTGATAACGTCACCTGTCGATATTTAATCTTTCAGTCAGTGTATCTATAATAGAAAATATAAAAAATGTCGCCATCATCCGTAACGTCATCTATATATTAATAGCCGATTCTCTGTCTGTCTGTTTTTTTGTTTGTTTGCTTGTAAGTCACGCAAAATGGTAGATTGAGTTGTGTGCGACGTGAGTTCGAAGCAAATACATTGCAACCCCAATCGAGCGTGACTTTTTTTGGCTGATGAACTAATAGGAATAACGTTTCGTTTTTATTATTATTGTTAGTTTTATATTCCACGTTGACTTGGCTTTGAAAACAATACATCAACTAAATACAAAGAAACTAACTGATTAAACATTTTGGACAAAAAGCAGCCGTGGCAGAACACGTGATAGCATGTTCGGTTTGCCAGTGTATCCTAACGTATCCTTGACTGTCTGAGACGGGTAAACTTTTTTTTCGAGCAATCAAAATGTTTAAAAACCGATAGGTAAAAAAGAGTATCATGAAACAAAATATTGTTTTGCTTTTCTTTTAATAATTTAATTTCTTATTTTAATTGTTATGCGCTTCAGATCGAACGTTTTTTTATTCACTTTATTCATTTAGCACGTGACTTTTTTTCTCTCCTCTCGTGTGATCTTTTTAAGAAGAGAAACCATTTCCCCCTTACGTTTGAAGCACCCATGTTAGAGCGCGTAACTTTTTTAAAACAAAAGCTAATAAAAAGTTGAAGTTTTCTCTCTCTACGTTTTGAGTGTATTGTTACACTGATAAAAGATTGGTTTTTCTAGAGGTTGTGACTTCGAATCTGCTTCTGGTTGAACACAAGTTGTACGAGCCGTTTATAAGGAAATTTGACGTTTATTGATACAGTGATACAGAGCAGGTGGACATGGGCGGCGAGCGACGCCGCCTTGGCGGCTAGTTCATTATTATTTTGCATTAACAATCTTGTCCAGATCAGGGAAATTTCAACAAAAGAATCGATTCAACTATCTACTAAAGGTCTTTGATAGAATACTATCCACCCATAGCAAAACCTCCATAATATGATTTATGGAAAGTATAATAAAACTATTACTTTTTGGTTCACTTCTATCAAATATCTTTTTATTCTCCATGTTAACCATAAGTTATATTTTGGGAATTGTGATAGACCTGTTCTCACATAAGCAGCAAGAAAGGAATGGGTAGTAATTCAGATATCTTGAAAACTAGGATAAAGCAATTTCCTCTACGCCTGATGCGGAAATTGCTCAAGCCATGAGGCTTCTAGTTGAATCTTCGCAAAAGATCATATGTTTGAACAAAAGATATTTATTCAAAAAATGTTGAGTAGAACACAAAAACGCGTTTTTTGGAAAAAGTCCTTCTAAATTTAAATTTTTGACTTGCTATTTTTTGAGCAAATAGGTTAGAGACTATCTTTAAATCTTATTTACACGTTTTAAAAAGTATGTTGGTGGCAGTGTAACTTTGGTTTAAGAGATATCAAAAAGTAACAAAGTTTTGTGCAAATTTTGAAATGTCTAAGAAACAGTATCGCAATCTGGATCATTTGTTATTCTGGAAAAATTTCGTGTGATAACCTGGAATTGATGGTATAATGTCTATGCTTAAAAATTTGCAACTGCGTAGTGAGCGTGCAACCAGAGATACTTTAAGTATTGGCCTTACTACGTATGTATTGAAAAAAAATAAATTCCAATAATTCATTTAGGCAATCTTCTTAATTCTGGATTCTCCTAGATTTTTTTCTTTATTCTTTTAGATTCTTTCTTCTTAATTCTTCTGGATTATTCTAGATTCTCGCCATAAACATATGCATCTATGCCCAGCAGAAATGTCTTTTAATTTGATTGGCAGTATGGATGTGGAGTGTTTTTGATTTGTGTTCAGAATTAAGGAAATTGACAGTAATTGTAATTACATTTAAAAGTGCAATTCATATCAAGTCAGGAGACTTTATGTCAATATTTCACCCTGATGAAACGTATATGTACACAATTTCTTTAAAAAAACAGCGAAATCTGACCTGGGACTGGCGTTTCGTAATTTTTTAGCCCTTTTTAACATCAAATTCTATCCAATCTAAGTTTATTTGTTTGTTATTGGCATGTAAATGAATGGGAGGCCAATGACACAGTCTTTGCATCCAGTCTATATTAAAAATAGATCTCTGGTAGTAGTCGTTTTGTCCATATTTTCTGTCATTATGAAAAATAAAAATTTGCAAATCGGTTGCAAAAATACAGTACAAAATACTTCACATGAATTTCCATGAACTTTATTTTACCTTCTTAAGCTTAATAACTAAAAAATTAGGGTTTTATTAGCCAATATTGACTCATCCAAACCCACTGCGAAATGAAGATATTCAGCACGAATTATTTTCCCTACAAAGTAGTATTTAGAGTTAAAACCATGATGACTCTGTAATGCAATTTTCTATGAGGACTGAATTTTGTTCAATGGGTCACTAGAATTAATTGATGCATTGTGCATTTATGGATAACTTTTCAGACTTTTATTTTTAGTAATCGGCAACTGCTCTGCATTAGATCATCTGAAAGTTCACTTGCGTGATTGGCCAAACTCTCAAAGTTGTTATTGGTAACAACGTGCTGATCTTGAAAGGTAATTGCAAAGTACGGAAGATTGGAAATTATGATTCCGATGGAGAGATGCATAATCAAATATTCAAATTCACAAACAAGTGACGTCCAAAATGGACGAAACAGTTATTGATCCGAACAATAAGTTGGATAGGGGAACTATCAAAAAACAACTAAAAATTACAAACGAAATCGAAATCGGATAAGAGAATGCAAAACCAGGCAGTTTTACATGGAATCAAAAACAATCTTGATGGTCATGCAAAATGACGATCAATTGAAGCCGCAACAGCAGTTGGAGCTTCCAACTGGCTCACAGCCTTGCTTATCAAAGAAAAAGGCCTTTACCTAGAAAAGCAGACATTCTGTGACAATCTATACCTACGTTACAATTTCCAACACAAGAATCTACCATTGAAATGCGTGTGTGGAAAACCGTTTTCTGTCGATCATTATCGCTCTTGTGCAAGAGGAGGCTTTATCAGTATACGACATAATGAAATTCCTGATTTTACATCCTATCCTATCCTATCTTATATAATTTTTGGAACAAAATTTATGCAGACATTTTTACTGAATCAATTTATTCTGTAAAATATATGTAGTATGTTGCCCATAAAAAGAGTCTGCCACGCAAAATGGTAGATGTGAAAGTAGTTAGTGAAGCCATTGCATTGAGACCCGAATCGAACGCGACCCTTAGGGAAAATTAACTCGGTCAATAGGGATAACTGACTTCTTTGAGTTCTGCAATATTGGCGGTGTGGAGGCGTAAAAATTTGGGCAAATCTTTTGGGAACGTCATTAGAATTTTGATCGACAATATCTCCGAAATGGTTCGTCATAGATATATGATCTCATACATTTTCGTGCTCAAAATTTGGAACTCTAAAAGATGGTAACACTTGCCGTTGCCAATTTGTAAATTTCATTTTCGTGAACTCATTGGGGGTGACACAACGCAGGCTGAATATGCGTCGTTTGGGTGTCTGTAATATGGCTTATATTAAAGTGCGTTTCAAATGAACTTGCACATTTTTTATAAATGCTTGGCCAATTTGAAGGTTATGAGATATTTGAAAAAAATTTTTTTGCGCTGTGTCAAGCTTAAAAAGCACTTTTTCATGATATAAAAAAATTTGGAAGAACAATGAAAGTGGAAGAAGAAAAACGAAGATGAAAAAAACGAACTTTTTATAGAAAAGAGCAAAACAGCTCAATTTTTTGTGAGACAAACTTCAATCTTTGATCGTTAAAAAGGCGAAATAATTTTTCAAAAAAGTGAAGGAGATCGCAAGATATAATCCTTTAAAGTTAATAGGTCGCATATTTTAACATATTCACTCTGTTATGATTTCATTAAAATTTCAGTAAAAGTGCTTTTTAAGCTTGACACAGCGCAAAAAGAATTTTTGAAATATCTCGTATAAAAGAGGGGGAGCGTAATTTTTTTTATTTTTTTTTTTTTATATATATATATACCGAGAAATATCTCTTTGCCAAGCATTTATAAAAACTGTGCAAGTTCATTTGAAACGTACTTTAGTATTCATTTTGTAGATAAGACCTGTGACAGAGATCGAAGATCTGCAACGGAGAGATCGCTAAGAACCTAAATAGATTAGGGGGCATAAATGTTAAGTTCTTGCCAAGAAAGGAATTATGATGGCTGCAAGAAGTTGTAATATTTTTAACTGAAAATATATGTAGATGTGTGTTATAAGTTAATCTTAATTCCTACAATACCTACCTCACTTTGATTTTGAATGAATCCAATTTTAAGCATTTGTAATTTTTAATTTAGATGTAAATTTTAATGTAAATTAGATATACGTTCATTGCCCTGTATTGTTGTTTTGATTTTCTCAACAAGTAATAATAATAACAATAATAATAATAATAATAATAACCAATTTATTTCTAGACCATTAATAATTTACATGGTTCTTCTCCTAGAAATGCAAATAAATATTATGTATATGTATAACCGTAATAAGAAAACGTAATTTTTTTTATTTTTTTTTTTTTATATATATATACCGTATTTCCTCTTTTTAGCGCCCCCCTCTTCTAAGCGCCCCCCTCTAATAGCGCCCTTGTTAATCCAAAAATAATTTTATAAGCGCCCCCCTCTAATAAGCGCCCGGGCGCTTATTAGAGTTACAATGTTAGAGTCAAAATCCTAGATAAGCGCCCCGGCGCTTATTAGAAACTAGCCAAAACAGTCAGCCAACTGCTTGTAGATCTTTTCAACGAGACATGGAAGATGATCCAAACATTCTAATAGACTCCGATTAAGAAGAAGATGACGACATAGATATAGAGTTGGAAAACATTACATGAACCATACCTGATATTTCTTCTGTTTTCTGTACATAGCTTTTATAGAAAATAATTAAAGTGGAAATAAGTATTTATTTCAAACACCCTTGCGTGTAATGGTGGCGCTTTATGCACCAATCAACATTGAGACGGTTGTATGAACCAATGGATTTCGAATTTCGAATTTGGCGGGAGCGACACTCTGACAGCAGCCAGCCGTTACACGGACGTTTTAAAGATTAGCTGCGCTGCGTGCGCCAATCAATAATAAAAACAAAACGTTATTCATATTAGTTCATCAGCCGAAAAAAGTCACGTTCGATTGGGGTTGCAATGTATTTGCTTCGAACTCACGTCGCACACAAAAGAAAAAATAATTTTGCTCACAACTCAATCTACCATTTTCCGTGACTTAAAAACAAACAAACAAACAAACAAACAAACAGAGAATCGGCTATTAATATATGAATATGAATTATATGAATATGAATATGAATATATATATATATGAATATACCAACAAAGTTATGAATTCTGATCACGACAATGCAATCCCTCAAAGGTTCGTCTTGCTTAGATCACAGTTTGATAGAGACATTGTTGATGCACGGCAACATCAACATGATGAACAACAAACCCCCTGCTGACCCTCAACAAAGTCGTTGCATTAGGAATGCTGAACGACAAAGTCTAAATGAAATTCGTTCTCATTTGAGACGGGAGAGAGATGCAAAAAATCAAAGAGAGCGACAGGCTAAAATGAGCAAACCGAACAACCTGCTTCTCGACGTGCAGTTGATACGCAACAGCACCAACATGTTACAAACAATGAACAACCTGAATGCTGCCTCTCGACTTGAATCACAAGCTCATCAACAACAGTTGCTGAGAGAAAATGAACAACTTTTGAGTAGTCATTATCAATACTTTTACTCATGATTGAAATCACTAGCTCAGAATTTCTTAAGTTTCTACAGTCCTTCAGCAACGCGACTTGATGAAAGGTTACAACACACGGTGTACTTTCTCCATTTCTCAAATCAGGTACTAACTTCTCAATTTTAGCTATCTTCATTTTTCATCTTCATTTTTCAACGAGAATAGAGGCAAGCTATTATGATTTACATGCAGATTTTCCTGGGTAGTTTATATCTACTTGAAGCAGATACCCTTTTTTTCTTTATTAGTTTCGAAATTCTTTCATCTATAAACTTTTCAGTCTCCTAAGCAAATCCATGACTTGGTAATCCCCTGAACATTGGATGACCAAATAGATTTTCATATCAAAAAAATGTAAAAAGGATGTCTATTGTACTTGCTATCAATATGCTTGGCATTCGCTTTTGCATAACAACTGAGTAAGTTCTCCACGAATACCTGTTTAAAACATAAGTAGCATGTTAATAACAGTCAGTAATTTAAATTTCAATCCAGAATATTTTAATGCCGATTTTCGAGGGAAGTCTCAAAAATACGTCTCTAAAAGTCTCCATAGTTGGTCGGACGTCAGTTGCTAAGATGTTACGAAAATCTACCAGTGTTACCGCATCTCCTTCGGGAGTTATTCTCTTCAAGACATTTTTTGCATGTTTGTACTCTTTATCGCTTATATCTCTCATGTTAAGTTCGCTGTATGAGGTTTTATTGAAGGATGTTTTCTCTGAAATTTCTCCCAACTACTCGTATATCGTAAGGATACACTCCCCCGCTTATGCATGGTCTTGCTTCTGAGCATATGTCATCTCCTTCATTAATTGCATTGGAAATAATGCATAGAGACATTTTACTTTTTATTCTGGATGATTTACTAACGCACTCTTTACCTCGATACCCTTTTAAAGGATCAGGGATATCATCATACGCAGAATTACGCAAGTTTTTTAATTCTTCTTATTTCATAGTCCACAGGTATTAAAAGACTGACATGATACTCTAAACTGTTTTTCACCATCGTAATAACCTAGATATTTTCCCTTCTTTTCAAGCATCTTCACTCTAACTTCTTTATTGTTTGAACAGTATTTATAATATTTATCTTGTAATTCTAGGCTGCCAAATGCATGTAAACAGTTAAAGAAAAGCGTTGTTCACATGTTTATTTCTTATTCTCTCTTTGTAGTAGCTTAGATAATCCCTTAATGGCTGTAAAATGACTCTAAACTCTAAACTATTCCAATCGTTTCCAATGCTTGAAATGCGTTCAGGATGATTGTCAATCTTACTATAATAGCTAATACGGACCATTCACAGCATTCTTCATCGCAGCACCTTTTACTGGTTTAGTTATGTGATCCACAAGGCAATTGTACCACTGTGCTATACCAGTTTGGATTTTTGAAATCATTCTTTATTATGTAAATGTTTCATTTCGGAAGCACTTAGACAAAACAAGAAAAACGAAAAAGGGGATTGCTCTTGCACATCCTTTAGGATGATTCCGACGATTCTGTTGATGACGTCACATCTCTTTTGAAGCGCGACTAAAAGATTGATAAAAACACCGAAAAATAAGTTTCTGAGAGCGCTCACTGAAACTGTTGAAGAGTCTTGATATAACTGATAAAATATTTTCAATTTCGGAAAATAACCAGATCTGTTCAAGGCTAGTCTTTAGGTTTTTGATTTTCTCTAGTTGTTCTAGAAAATATGTATGATTTCTTTCTGCCTGTATGAGTCGCAACAGTAAATGTCTCAACATGTGTTAATATCGATATTTAGCCAATATCGCCATTTTCAATATCTTCATTTTGAACACAACACTGTTTGTTCTGATCAAGATGTCGTTGCTTTCAACATTTGATTTCTCGTAGAAAATTGTTCCCTTTTTTTAATAATACTAATAATTACAGTATACCCAAAAAGTTTCTCAGTGAGTCTTGACTGATTGAAATACCTGATTGTTTTGTAAGGTTTGTGACATTGTTGTTTTTGAAAAAAACAAAACTGAAAATTCGAGTTGCGACACTTACTGGCAAAACAATTCCGACAAATCAAGTAGATTTGGTTATATATTCTTTTAGTTTCGTTCACAATTTTAGTTAAAAATTTAATTTAAAAATTAAAAAATTTAAAATTTGATTTTAGTTAAAATTTGATAATTTTAGTCAAACTTGGCAATATCATTGTCAGCACCTTTCAAGTGTGATCTGTGCTAAATTTCATGAAAATTGAAGAGTTTTTGAAATTTGGTCCAAATTTGGCCTAAATTGCCCAATTTTAGTCAAACCTGGCTAATTATTGTCAAATTTGAAATCAGTATCTTTCAATTGTGCTCTGTGCAAATTTTCATGAAAATTGGTCAACTGAAAGTCCGAATTTGACCAAAGTTTGCGAATTCGGCAACGATGTCATGTAAACGCTGCACGAAAACGCTCATAACTTGGAGTTGGAGGAGGAGGAGGAGGAGAAACCACGGATATTTTAAATACTTTACTCCACCACGGGTTTCCTAAATTCAACAAATTCTGAGAAATCTATTGAACCTGTTTACTTTTTCAGATTACTGAGTGGGAATGAAGCAAACAAAAATAGTACAATCAGAACGATTTTCTTCTGTTCAGAGTTACATGATCATCTGATTTGCTCTCTCGCTTACGTTTAGTTTATCTCGGTCACTTTTCATTAAACTTTTCTTTTGCGGGTACTTATTTTTTATAGTTTGGTTGTTGCTGGGGTTACCGTTATGAGATGATGATAAATCAGATCAATCACAAAGACAGGATAGAAATAAGGAAAATTAAACATAATTTTTTTCAGCTTCTTTCTATCTTTGAAACTACAACAATCGCACGCATTTAGCAATACCGTGTTTCTTTCTGGATTGAATTTTCGGCAAATGGGTGGGGTCGACCTAGCTTCGGCAGTTCTTGCGGCCGTGGTCGCGGCTGCTGTTGTTGGGGCCGTTGTTGCGACGCCTGTTGTTTTATTGACGACCACACTAAAACAAAACATCATGAAAATGTAATACAAAAAATTATGTGAATATAATTTTACCACAACGATTAAATGCTCTTCTGCATACCCAGTGGGCAAAAGTATCAAAAAGTCATTGCGACAAAAAGCATTTTCATTGAAGTAGTGTGTATATTTCTATAAAAATACACTCCTTCAAAGTGTTTTTTTCACAGATTTGCTCACTGGGTATGGCTTTTTCACTTTATAACTGTCATATCAACAAGCATTCACAGATAAGATGAAAATATTAGAACAACAATAGTATAAAAATCCTTACATGAAGTATGTACCGCATGTTCGAATAATGAATTATGGCAACAAATAGTATCTTGTGTAATTAGCCTTGCAGGGGTATTCGACAGCAGTCAAAAAAAGTGGACTCCAAGGTTTTGATATTTTTGACCGATTTTGAAAGTCGATTACGGTTTTAGTAAATTATTCTTGGTGTTTTCATTAGCTCATTTTCTAACAAATTATCCAATTTACATGATTAATCGAGAAAATGAAAAGCCTGATTTTTTAACAGTAACCCTAAACCTTTCAGCGAATGCTATGGTGATGTAAACTTTCCCCAACAAAAACGTATTTCAGCGTTAAAAAGATGAGAATGGATCATGAGAATGGAGTAACTATGCAATTTGAACGGCTCTGATGGAACTCTCTCAACATAGATAACTTTTTTTCTTCAATAAGTTTATACTATAGGGCTAATAAGTTTTGTTTAGCTGAAATTCACTAAGAGCCGTGATAATATTCATCAAGATAACATACGAGGTTAGTTTGGCAAAATATTGCAGTTTGAAAAATACCGGATAGATTTATCATTTATAGCAAGGGAATTCTCTAGCAGTTTCAGGGTGTACATAAAGAAGTATATATCATTAGAGAAAACTTCTTATTATCTGGAGAGTTTCGATTTCGACAAACAAAATGTTTTTTTGATACATATCAATATATTCTATGTTCTTACCGGGCTTACTGGAAGAAAGTCCAGCAATCTGCAAGTTTTTATTATCCATCGTTGTAGCGCTGATCTATTTTACTTTACAATCAACATAGATTCATACGACGTTATGTTTGAAATTTGAAGCACACAATTGTTTCTTCATGAATTAAAGTCAAAAGACAAAAGTTATTTTTGTGAATTAGAGATTTATCTCAAAAACACTTAATCCTTAGATCATTAGATTCTTAATCCTTACTTAATCCTTATCATTTCACTTCAATTCTGATGTAAATACCTAAACGATTATGCATTGAGTTCTTTGACTTTAAGTTGTGGTAGGCGTTATAAGACGGAAATTTGTTATGATAAAGGAAATGGCAGATACAAAATACTTTCTAATGAACTATTTAACATTAGGGGGGATTTATGAAAAAAGGTTGAAACTAGTAACATCAATATTGCCTTGTTTTTCTTTTGTAACGATACTCCCCCTGATAACGTCAATACATTTACAGACAAAGGACAACTGAAGGCTGAGATTATGTTTACTTTTGACGATACGTACGAAATATCAAGTCTTTGGGTACACGATAGATGAACACGTGTAGGTATTTCCAATGTTTTCAGAAAAGGTTGGAACAAGTAACATCAACATTGTCTTGTCTTCCATTTGTACTACCATACTCTACCCGGTAACGTTAACACATTTACAGACAACGGACAATTGAAGGCTGACATTGTGTTTTCTTTTGACGATACGTCACTTTTTGAAGTGTTTTTTGATAACACTATAACTGTTTCACAGTAATCTCTTTAGATAAAAAAAACTATCGTTTTTTGAGTTTTCATTGCCCCCGCAGCGGGCGTAAGCGAATAGGCATAGTTGTTTCACGAGATAGGCGAATGTCAGTTTCCGATTTTGTTCTTCAACATCATCATCTTCCAACTTTCGTGTTGACGTTCCACGGTGGTGTACAATTATTAGCTGAATTTGCTTTTTTCCCATGTCAAAGCATGGTACTGTAGGTGGGAGACAAGATGTTTTTTTTCAAATTTATTATTATATTTTACTATGTTATGAAGTTCGTATGCTAAAATTGCTTAGAGATTTTTCATATTACTTTTGTGTGTTTTTAGTGAAGTGAGCGACTAGGATTTTGCCAACAACATTTTATTTTTGTATATGTTTTAGCTCTAAATCTTTCATTCGATAAATTTTATTCAATGCACCGATTTTTGGCAGATTTTGCCTTAAAAAGATCTTAATTAGATTTCTGTGTATCCAAAATTACGTAGAAGCACAAAGTGTATAATAATTTTTAAAATAAAAACACATTTTTTTAAGGACATGTTTCGACATTCTTATGTCATCATCAGCTATAAAATATTTACAAAAAATTCCTACATATATAAAATAATGATTACAAAAGGTGTTACAAAAAAGCTATACATCAAAATCTCCAATTAAACTTAATGAGTTAGACTAGAAGTGTGAAAAGATGACAGAGTTAAAAAGACAATAGAACGTGTGAAGAGTAAATGTAAAGTATGAATAAGGGAAAGATGAAAGAAAGATGAAAGAAAGATAAAAGAAACGAAAAAAGAAAGAAAAGAAGATTACACCGACAATGTTTTCCCTATGTACTTAACTTGAGTGTTAAGATTAGGATTTTCCCACCCAATATGAAGTCCCTCCTTAAGTTTAAGTTGCCATTTAGTTTGTGCATTATCGATGATTTTAAAACAATTAGGACTTACTTTATCAAAACAATCTTCCTTTTCCCTGATATGTTTAAAAATATGAGAGTTCTTATCTGTTTTTAAATGTTCATTAATCCGTTGTCCAAAATGTCTGGTGGTTTCACCAATATAACAAGCGTTACAGCTAGTACAGTTAAATTTATAGACAACATTAGATTTAAGATTTAAAGGAACTTTGTCTTTAGTTGAAAACAGACTACCAATTTTAAAGGATGTGAAAATTATTTTTACGGATTGTGTTTTACAGTATTTTTTAACGATGTTGTTAATTTTTAATTTAAAGATGTCAGAATGTTTGCCTATGTAAGGTAATTTAAAGAAACGAGCTTCGTTTAATGTTTCTTTAGGTTCGTCTGCTTTGGATGTTTTATTCAAATACTGTTCTATTAATTTATCAGTTAATTTGACAGGATAAAGATTTTGTCTTAGTATATCTTTAACTTTATTGAGATCGTTATGAAAACCTAGCCAAGTGTTGTTAATTTTGTAAGCCCGGTCAATTAAGCAGTTAATTAATCCACGTTTATATGTAAAAGACGTGAAACTGAAATAATTAGTTAGGAGTCCAGTGAATGTTTTCTTACGATATACAGAGGTTACAGTTGAAGGTTTAGAGTTATTTATGAAAATATCCAAGAACGGGATAGTGTGATTATTTTCCTTCTCCATAGTAAATTTTATGTTCGGATGTTTAGAATTTATGTAGTTAAAGAAATCTTCTGCGTCAGCAAGATTTTTAAAAACAGCAAAAATATCATCCACATAGCGTTTATAAAGGATAGGTTTATTCTTATTATAATCAATCAGCCATTGTCTTTCATGGTAGCCCATGAAGATGTTGGCTAAGACAGGAGCTAACGGTGAACCCATAGCAACCCCATCTATTTGATCATAAAATTTACCGTTAAAAAGAAAGTGAGTTTTAGCTGTAGCAAAGAGAAAAAGCTTGGTTAAATCTTCCTTAGTAACATTTAGATTCGGATGATTTTCTATGATTATGTCAACAGCGATGGTTATAGTTTCGTTTAAAGGTATGTTAGTGAAAAGACTTTGAACATCATAAGATACCAAATATGTGTCTTTTAAGTTAACTTCATTTAGTTCTTTAACAAAAGTAAAAGTATCTTTAGTGCAATGTTCTCTAGGTATAAAAGGAGTTAACAAATTACAAAGATGTTTAGCTAAGTTATAATTATAAGTACCGATAGATGAAACAATAGGCCGGAAAGGAATAGAATGAGCAGAAGTAGAAGATAAATTCGAAACAGAAACTTTGTGAAGTTTAGGAAGTCCGTATATACGAGCAGGAGAAGAGCCATTAGGATAAATATTATCATATTCAGAGTCTGTAAAAAGTCCTTTAGATTTTAACTTTCTTACCAATCTTTGTAGCTGACCTTCTCTTAACGATGTGACATCTTTCTCCAATCTTTTAAATTTTGCTTCGTCCGAAATCAAATTCAATATAGCAGCATCATAAATGTCTCTATCCATTATAACTACTCCTGATCCTTTGTCCGGTTTTGTGATGATAATGTTACTGTTATTTTTAAGACGATTTAGTATGCGGTGTTTACGTAATGTTTCTTGTGATGGCGAATAGTTGTAATAAAAGGAGTTTGCAATATAAGATAATTCAGATCGTAGTCGTTGTGAGTCATGAGCGTCTTTAAGATCTTCCTTAAGAAATCGATGAAGCATTTCGAATGATGTAAATATATCTGTCTTTTGAAGCTTGAAAGGTGGAATAGAGTGATTTAGACCTTGTTGAAGTAAATCATGTTCTTCAGTTGAAAGTTTGTATGATGAGACGTTGGTAATTGTGTTCGATGGACGTAGTGGATTTGATGAGTTTTTAGTTAGGTTAGCAAGTTTCTTTTCATGTGTAGCAATGGTGGTATCAGTGTCTTTTTTAACATTTCTTTGAATCGCAGAGATGAGAATATACCAATCGATGGAGGAAAGAGTTGATTTAAGTTGTTGTGATAAGTTAGTTTGTTCGATGTTAAGTTTGGCTTTTTCTTTGTATCGCTTGTTGATTGCACTGCGTAAAAGGCGTTTTTTGATAAAAAGATCATCTTGCTTGTTGACAGTAGGTAGATTCAAGCAGATAAAACGAGGAAATACTTTAAACAGCTTGCAGTTGTTTAAGAAGTTGATATCCAATTGCGCTTTGTTGCATTTAATGTAGAGTTTTTCCAATTTTCTAAAATCCTTTTTAGAAAATGAATCTTCATATTTTTGTGCGAAGTCATGTATTATGTTTCCAAAATTACGTAGAAGCACAAAGTGTATAATAATTTTTAAAATAAAAACACATTTTTTTAAGGACATGTTTCGACATTCTTATGTCATCATCAGCTATAAAATATTTACAAAAAATTCCTACATATATAAAATAATGATTACAAAAGGTGTTACAAAAAAGCTATACATCAAAATCTCCAATTAAACTTAATGAGTTAGACTAGAAGTGTGAAAAGATGACAGAGTTAAAAAGACAATAGAACGTGTGAAGAGTAAATGTAAAGTATGAATAAGGGAAAGATGAAAGAAAGATGAAAGAAAGATTATTTTATATATGTAGGAATTTTTTGTAAATATTTTATAGCTGATGATGACATAAGAATGTCGAAACATGTCCTTAAAAAAATGTGTTTTTATTTTAAAAATTATTATACACTTTGTGCTTCTACGTAATTTTGGAAACATAATACATGACTTCGCACAAAAATATGAAGATTCATTTTCTAAAAAGGATTTTAGAAAATTGGAAAAACTCTACATTAAATGCAACAAAGCGCAATTGGATATCAACTTCTTAAACAACTGCAAGCTGTTTAAAGTATTTCCTCGTTTTATCTGCTTGAATCTACCTACTGTCAACAAGCAAGATGATCTTTTTATCAAAAAACGCCTTTTACGCAGTGCAATCAACAAGCGATACAAAGAAAAAGCCAAACTTAACATCGAACAAACTAACTTATCACAACAACTTAAATCAACTCTTTCCTCCATCGATTGGTATATTCTCATCTCTGCGATTCAAAGAAATGTTAAAAAAGACACTGATACCACCATTGCTACACATGAAAAGAAACTTGCTAACCTAACTAAAAACTCATCAAATCCACTACGTCCATCGAACACAATTACCAACGTCTCATCATACAAACTTTCAACTGAAGAACATGATTTACTTCAACAAGGTCTAAATCACTCTATTCCACCTTTCAAGCTTCAAAAGACAGATATATTTACATCATTCGAAATGCTTCATCGATTTCTTAAGGAAGATCTTAAAGACGCTCATGACTCACAACGACTACGATCTGAATTATCTCATATTGCAAACTCCTTTTATTACAACTATTCGCCATCACAAGAAACATTACGTAAACACCGCATACTAAATCGTCTTAAAAATAACAGTAACATTATCATCACAAAACCGGACAAAGGATCAGGAGTAGTTATAATGGATAGAGACATTTATGATGCTGCTATATTGAATTTGATTTCGGACGAAGCAAAATTTAAAAGATTGGAGAAAGATGTCACATCGTTAAGAGAAGGTCAGCTACAAAGATTGGTAAGAAAGTTAAAATCTAAAGGACTTTTTACAGACTCTGAATATGATAATATTTATCCTAATGGCTCTTCTTCTGCTCGTATATACGGACTTCCTAAACTTCACAAAGTTTCTGTTTCGAATTTATCTTCTACTTCTGCTCATTCTATTCCTTTCCGGCCTATTGTTTCATCTATCGGTACTTATAATTATAACTTAGCTAAACATCTTTGTAATTTGTTAACTCCTTTTATACCTAGAGAACATTGCACTAAAGATACTTTTACTTTTGTTAAAGAACTAAATGAAGTTAACTTAAAAGACACATATTTGGTATCTTATGATGTTCAAAGTCTTTTCACTAACATACCTTTAAACGAAACTATAACCATCGCTGTTGACATAATCATAGAAAATCATCCGAATCTAAATGTTACTAAGGAAGATTTAACCAAGCTTTTTCTCTTTGCTACAGCTAAAACTCACTTTCTTTTTAACGGTAAATTTTATGATCAAATAGATGGGGTTGCTATGGGTTCACCGTTAGCTCCTGTCTTAGCCAACATCTTCATGGGCTACCATGAAAGACAATGGCTGATTGATTATAATAAGAATAAACCTATCCTTTATAAACGCTATGTGGATGATATTTTTGCTGTTTTTAAAAATCTTGCTGACGCAGAAGATTTCTTTAACTACATAAATTCTAAACATCCGAACATAAAATTTACTATGGAGAAGGAAAATAATCACACTATCCCGTTCTTGGATATTTTCATAAATAACTCTAAACCTTCAACTGTAACCTCTGTATATCGTAAGAAAACATTCACTGGACTCCTAACTAATTATTTCAGTTTCACGTCTTTTACATATAAACGTGGATTAATTAACTGCTTAATTGACCGGGCTTACAAAATTAACAACACTTGGCTAGGTTTTCATAACGATCTCAATAAAGTTAAAGATATACTAAGACAAAATCTTTATCCTGTCAAATTAACTGATAAATTAATAGAACAGTATTTGAATAAAACATACAAAGCAGACGAACCTAAAGAAACATTAAACGAAGCTCGTTTCTTTAAATTACCTTACATAGGCAAACATTCTGACATCTTTAAATTAAAAATTAACAACATCGTTAAAAAATACTGTAAAACACAATCCGTAAAAATAATTTTCACATCCTTTAAAATTGGTAGTCTGTTTTCAACTAAAGACAAAGTTCCTTTAAATCTTAAATCTAATGTTGTCTATAAATTTAACTGTACTAGCTGTAACGCTTGTTATATTGGTGAAACCACCAGACATTTTGGACAACGGATTAATGAACATTTAAAAACAGATAAGAACTCTCATATTTTTAAACATATCAGGGAAAAGGAAGATTGTTTTGATAAAGTAAGTCCTAATTGTTTTAAAATCATCGATAATGCACAAACTAAATGGCAACTTAAACTTAAGGAGGGACTTCATATTGGGTGGGAAAATCCTAATCTTAACACTCAAGTTAAGTACATAGGGAAAACATTGTCGGTGTAATCTTCTTTTCTTTCTTTTTTCGTTTCTTTTATCTTTCTTTCATCTTTCTTTCATCTTTCCCTTATTCATACTTTACATTTACTCTTCACACGTTCTATTGTCTTTTTAACTCTGTCATCTTTTCACACTTCTAGTCTAACTCATTAAGTTTAATTGGAGATTTTGATGTATAGCTTTTTTGTAACACCTTTTGTAATCATTATTTTATATATGTAGGAATTTTTTGTAAATATTTTATAGCTGATGATGACATAAGAATGTCGAAACATGTCCTTAAAAAAATGTGTTTTTATTTTAAAAATTTCTGTGTATGCAAGAAAGCCTAAAAATCGTCGTTCTTCATGTTTTTCTTCTTTCTGTCTTCCAAACATGGTGTGATCATGATCAATAAAACCTTTTTATATTTTTTTTCTTGTTTTTTATGTAAACTGTGGCTATTTGGTCAGCGCCGTAAGGTAGCTGATCTTTCATTTCCCCGTGTCTGTCAGTCCGTCCGTCCGTCTGTGTGTGTGTAAGATCGCAGTTCTTCACGCCCCAGTTATACGCCCGTTGTTGCTATCTATCAATTTTGCTGTTTAAAATCCGAAGTTTTAACCTAAAATTACTGTCCTTAGAAAATAGAAGTGCTAGCATATTACACGTAAGTGTAAAACGTGTTCAATTTAGTAGTCATACTACTTGTAAAAAGAAATTTTTGTTAAAATGCGCCCTTTCTCACCCCAACTTCCAGTGCATTCTGGGAGCGAACCAATGCCATGCTGCTTTTAACGTTTGCGAGGAGCTTCTACTACTGCGAAAATACAATTATAATAATACTACAATATATAGTATATACAATATATATATTATTACCATATAAAAACGTCATCACTTCTGACTACGACCACGTATCTGACTACGTATCCAAGTTTGAGAGGGTGCGATTTTCAAAAGGAGGAAGAAAAAGAGCCAGGTAAGAAAAGAGGTTATTTTTATTATAATTAACTTAGATTTTAAATCACACTTTGGTGTGAAGAATTGCTTCATTTTGTGCTGACTTATACTGATGATACTTACACCAGCCACAAAACTCTCAATTTGTTTTGATTCTTCATCAATAATAATTCTTAAGATAATTAACCACTGTAAAAATAATAGAAGACTGTGGTGTTCTTGACTTGACCTGAAATTACTGGATCATTTTATATATAATTTCTGTAGTGGAGTAAAAATGTTTTAATGTGTGTCTTAGCTATCAATTTACTAATGAAGACTTAATTTTTTCTCAATACATTAGTGTAAAACTATATAATAACAGTATATATATATACTTTTTTCTGCTGCACTTTTTCCATTATGACTTAGTTCTTCAGAAAATGAAGAAAGAAGAAAACAAACAATTTTTACATCTTCGGAGGAGTACAGCTTTTCTAGCAATACATAAGCATCAGTCAAATTGTGCTATTGTGTAGTGTTCTGGGACAATTTATTTATATCAACGAGAATGTTACAAAGTTAAGAGTCCTAAATAACAAATTAAATCAAATTGATAATTGCTATTTCCATGAATTTACAATTTTTGATCCTGTATTCTCAAACTTTCAAACTTTTTATTGCAAGGAAATCATAAGAAAAAATACAGTAACCAAAAAAGCTGAATGTCCCTAAACACTTAGGACCACTCAACCAAAACTTGTGATAAAAAGCGTTTCATACTACTTTACGACAGCCACACAATGAAGTGCATTCACAACTTTTTCTTCTGATTTGAGAATACAAGATTGAGAAATGTATTTTAAAATCCTGAAAGAAGTAATTATCAATCTGATTTAATTTGTAACTTAGGACTCTTTACTTTGTACATTCACGTTGATATAAATAAATTGTCCAGAACAAATTACTTGTGTTTTTTCTATGAAGCCTGAGAATATGTGAATAGAATTCATCGAGATACAGACGAAGTTCATTGTAGTATTAAAGGCACAAAGGATCGGATGCACAAAAATTCTCGCGTTTTCGCGACATTTTGTGTACACAACATTTTGATTTTTTAGGATTCACGACTTCATATGCTGGCGATTTTCAGCCATTTTTTTTCTTTTTTTCGTTTTCGGAAAAGTGAACCTGAAGGGTGCTTGTGACTTTTTGTGTTATTTTCCTATTCAGATTGAATAACTTCGTTTCCAGATCCCCAAAATAAGTAGGCAGTGGCGTAACTCGGGGGTTTGCTTTGGGTGCGATCGCACCACCCTCGGATTTTTGCCCTTCTTTATTTCCCAAGCAATTTTTCAAGCGATGTACTACCAAACATTTCTAGAACACTAAGTTTAAGCTGAGGGGAGGACTGAGCGTATAATTACGAAATATGTTCTGGTGAAGCATGTAATAACAATTCGTTCGTTTGAATTATTCATTCCGAATGTTTCCCGAAAATTTATTATTGCAATGTTTGGTATTGTTATGTTAATGATTTTAATAATGGTTTTGTTGATACACCACACAATAGCGCAATTTAATTTTACGACCATTATTGAAACTAATGCTAATGTATCGCTAGAAAAGCGGTACTCCTCCAAAGATGTAGAAATTGTTTGTTTTCTTCTTTCTTCATTTTCTGAAGAACTATATAAGCCGAAAGGGAAAATTTGACACAGTAAAAAGTTTTGTTTTTGCATAAAGTTTCACCACCGCCAAAAATTTACCGTGTCAAATTTTCCCTAGAGCTATGTTTCTATGCGGTTGCTATGCTAGATCGTCATCATTCAATCGGATGTATTCAAATAGGAGAGTAAAATAAAATTATCGAGGCAATTCTTTATAATAAATCACGATTATTTTAGCGGCGAATTCTGGTCGAGTGATCCTAACTGCTAAAGATCTTTATCATAGATTTGATATCATAGAACTGGTTTAAATACAAAATATGAGCTTGAAAATTATTTGTAATTATTTTATGTTATTGGTAATTAAAAATCTAGATCTTCGCTCAATATAAAGCAGTCCATATAGTTTTACTGATATATATAAGTCAAACTCCTATGCTCCTCAAAGGCCTACTGGAACTTTAAAGAATAGTTACATCCTTTACGTAAAACTTACATTCTCAATATATTTATATTAGAGAAAAGTTTTGAAGTGAATTCTCGCTGGTGAATAAAAATGGTCCATAATGATGAAGGAAACATAAACACGATAACTGTAACCATAATTAATTTTTTTGATTTTTCATCAAATCATGTGCATTACGTAAAATCAAAGTTTTTAAAAGTCAGCGGCATTTGTTAATGTTATGATTCGCACTCGATCTTCTTTTCACTTGAATATTACTAAACGAGAAGTAAAAATTTAATAAAAATTATAGATGACGACGACGAAACCCTATTCCAATAGTCAGCTGGCTAAAGCCGCTGACTAATGATGATAGCAATTTCTGAAGTGTTTGAATGTCATTTGGGTTTTTTTCACAGGTGATAAGCTTTAAATTTCAGGGAAGACAAAAATATATTTGAGAGATGGTCCCCCATTCCAGATTTTTAGTGCTAATCATTCTGCATCATACTTATAGCATTTATTGTTGAATTTACATTGTTGGATAACTGAAATGAAATTTAAAAAACCTTTCATTTAACTGATATAACTTTGTGTCAGGATTTCAATATGAAATTGTAATACTTGGTTTTCAGGAAGTAAAATATGATTATTGATTATTGAGGGACTAAGAAACTACACTGTTGTGTGCCGAATAAACAGAAATTTTGAAAAAAGATTGATTTTCGATAAAATCAGAAGATTTGTATTCTTACCGTGTTAATATAACTATAAACATGAAGCTACACTTGGCACACGAAAGTGATTTCCTTCTAAAATTAAGGTACACTTTGTTTTGATGTATATATATTTACAAACCCTAAAAAATTGTGAAGGAAAAACACAAACTGTAAACATCTTGAAGCAAATCTCTGTTTGAACGCAACTGAATAAAAATGTTCTTTTGAGTACCTAATTACAATTAGGATTAAACAGAGTTAATAGCCTGTGACAAAATATTGGACTGTTAAAAAATGAGGGTTTTTTCCTTGTAATTTAATATTCATTAGTGATTTGATACACATTTGAAAGATCCTGTCTGACTCGAGGCTGGTTATTCATTATTTTGTAGCCTTGAATCCTGAATTGTTCTTATTTTGTTCAGCTTTTAACAACACAGTTTTAGATTCCAACCCAGGCCTCGAAATTTCAAACTTTCATGTATTATATCAGTAACGGAAACGATCGTTACCGATGTAGTTCATTAATAAGTAGGTACCGCCATTTTGGTTCAAATTTTAGAACTTTTCGCGTGTATTAAATTTTGCGATTTTGGATTTTTGAAAAATTTAAACTGTACTAAATTTCGCGATTTTTATTTAAAAAAAAATCGCTAAATTTAATGCACGCGAAATTAAATACATTAAATTAGGTACTTTACAGAAACGGAAATTCGTTTCCCTAGATGATGCTATCACGGTAACGATGCGGTAACGGAACGATCGTTACCGTGAAATTTCGAGTCCTGCAACCCCATGTATATACTAATGGCTGATGCTTCTCTGGCTAGCATGAAGAAATATTAGATTAAGTTGAATCATACAGGTCCAAATTTTACAGAGACATAATTTCAGTTTGAAGTTAATGTATTGTTTACTAATTGCTTGAAACACAATAGGCAGCCATTCAATACTAACCCCATAGTAGTGCAAGTTTCTATTTGTATCACTGTAGTTAGACATATGACAGTTCTGATTATTATATAGTTGACAATGACAAAACCTCAGCTGTCTGTTGAATAAATACATGTATTTTATTAATATTTTATATTAATATAATTTTTCTTCCTTTTTGTTATTTAAAAGTTAGGTCTTTATTGACCAATTTAAAACTTTTTTTTTTTTAAATTGATTTAATTGATTCTGTAATCAATTTTAACTTGGGCGGATTGAGAAACGTTTAGTTTTGGCGAATAGAGTTATCTATTAAGAGCACATAACATACTGGGCTAACCCATTTTCCTCAGAAGGTTTACGCATTGATTAGATATAGCTATTATCTTTTTTATATTTAGGAAACGACAACTACTTGGCAAGTCTTCCATCCGACATCATTTGAGGGCCGCCTGATTTGGCGGAAACGAAGGTTCACGGACGTGAACAGCCAAAGCTCGTAAGCCTCAAAGCACATAAGCCTCAAAGCTCAAAAGTTCAAAGCTCATAAGTAAAAGTAAAACTAGTAACTGAAGTTGAATATTGATTAAAGTATCAAAGTTGTTGTTGTTGTTCTTGCTGCTGATATGATTTCCGTTGATGCGTATCGTATCACTATAGGTAGTTTCTATGCCGCAACCAAAGTATCCCGGGCGAATAAGGAAAGGGGTTTAATTAATTGTAATGGCAGTGCAAGTGCGATCTGTTTCTTATTAAGAAGTTTGCCGATGTTTTTCTCTTTGCTTCTGTGTGCTAATATGATTTTGTTAATGGCTGGCGATGTTGAATTAAATCCGGGACCTGTTTCTTCTGTTACAGTTAGCGGTTCGTTTAATCAAGGCGATCTCTGCTTCAACGAATCCGCCGGTAAACAGTGTGCATGTAACTCGCTGTGGTCGATCTGTTATTCGGCACTTAAGAATTTGCGCTTTTGGTCTCAATGGGATTTAGATCGTATTTTAACATTAGGGAATGATCTGTACAGAACGTTAGGCTTCTCCGGTTATCTTTCTTTTGATGACTTGCCGAACAGTGTGCAATTCAACAGTTCTAATATAATCCTTGAAAGGCATGGTGCGGTCACAGGGGTTTTAAATTCAAACAGTGATGATTTCCTTTTTCGTTTCCATTGTGAAAATAGTACGGGAGCCCTTTTCATCACGAGCGGTTTTGCTACGGCTTTGTTTTGGGCGAATGGGTTTACTTACATTTTCGATTCGCATGCCCGTGATCCGATCACAGGCTTTCCAGATTCTAATGGTGTGTCCGTCTTAATGAAATTCCATTCTGTCAGTGCCGCAGAGGACTATATCAAAAATTTGTATCTTGTCAACAGACAAACTGACACTGACAGCGTTTATTATCAGGTTCAGAGTTATGATGTGCAGATTAGTGCTGATTCTTTAGCGGAAGTTCAAAGACTTCTAAGAAATGAAAAATGCCGTCATAATGCAAGAAAACGTAAAATACAAAGCCCTGTTGAAAATGAAAAAAATCGGGCAAAAGCAACAGCTTATATGCAAAGTTATCGGGTCGGCATTTCCGCTGAACAAAAATCAAAAATGCTAAAACAAAATTGTAATAACATGAATAATCAACGTGCTTTGTTTACTGATGAGCAGAAATCAAAACAAAGGAAAAAGAATAGAACAAGTATGCAAAATTGGAGAACTGGCTTATCGGGTGAACAAAAATCTGAAATTAAAGAAAAGAATAGAACAAGTAAGCAAAAGCTGAGAGCTGGATTATCGAATGAACAGAAATCTAAACTGAAAGAACAGAATAGAACTAGTAAAAAAAATCGGAAAGCTGGATTATCGGATGAACAGAAATCTGAACTGAAAGAAAAGAATAGAACTAGTAAACAAAATCGGAAAGCTGGATTGTCGGATGAACAGAAATCTAAACTCAGAGAAATGAATCGAACTAGTAAGCAAAAACGAAGACATCTATTATTATCAGGTGAAGGCATGTCAGCATTGAGGAAAAAAACCCGAATGTATAAGAAAAAACAACGTGCTAATCAATCTGAAGAAATTAAGCTTGAACTACGGCAAAAAGATCGGGTTGATAAACAAAAGAAACGAATAGGATCGATAGATTCATTCCAAAAAGTCATCAAAGAAGGCCCTTATTATATTTGCGTGTGTTGTAATAGAACGTTGTATAAACAATCAGTTCGAATCTTCGACGATAACATTTATACTATGGACCAAAAAGTGTTTGCCTTTAAAGTTCTCAGTTTTGACGGTAGTGAATACATTTGTCAAACATGTCATCTAAAGTTAATAAAAGGAAAACTTCCCTGCCAAGCTGTTGTTAACGACTTGGAAGTGTTTGAATTGCCTGGTATTTTCAATGATGTTCGCAAACTTGAAAAAACGATTATATCGAAAAGATTATTATTTAAAAAAATCACTATTATGCCTAAAGGACAATCTCCTAAAATGAAAGGGGCTATTTGTAACGTCCCAATGCAAGCTGATGACATTTGTAATATTTTGCCAAGAGGATTAGATAACAATGGCATAGTACAAGTTGCTTTGAAGAAGAAAATGTCATTTAAATCAAATGTTTTCTTTGAAGCTGTAAGACCTGATGTTGTTAGAGGAATTTTGATGTATTTAAAACAAAATAATGCGTTGTATTCTAACATTGAAATAAATATAGAAAATGTGCCTCGCTGTTGGATCGGAGAAATAGACAATACATTTGAAGATGAGGTCCACTTTGTTAACGAAAGTCAAATTCCTCATGTTAAACAAGCAAGCGAGGAAGAAGACGTGAATCCATTAGATGAATTTCGACTGGCTGTTTCTGAAACTGCATACGTACCTGAGCTTGCATACGAAGTTAGAGATGATGCAAACGTAACTATTGCACCAGGAGAAAATAAACAACCTTTGGCTTTAATCTGTGATGATGATTGCGAACTACTTGCACACCCATGGTTGTTTCCGACAGGAAAGTTTGGATATACACATGACAGAAAAGAAAAATTGAGTCCCTGTAAATATTTCAACCAAAGATTATTAAACTATAAACAAAAGTTTGCTTCGGACTCGGATTATATATTTTTTGCTCAATCACTGATGCAACATTTGAATTTAAACAGATCTATCAACATTGCTATGAAAAAAATAAAATCTGACGGATTGACAGCAGGTCAAATCTCCCAAAATTTTAAAGAAAAAATTGGAGAGCTAATAGCTAGTGACGAAGCATTTAATTTCATGAACACTTTAAAAGGAACTCCTGCATATTGGAAAAGATTTCTCTTTGAAGTACTAGCCATGGTTAAACAGCTGGGATTACCAACTTATTTCATGACCCTTTCTTGTGCGGATCTTAGATGGAATGAGTTAGTTGAAATTATAGGAAAATTAAAGGGTATGAATTTAACGGCAGAAGAAATTGAAAATTTGAACTATTTTGAAAGAACGAACATTCTTAATAGCAACCCGGTACTCTTAGCACGACATTTTCAATTTCGAGTGGAAAATTTTTTTAAACATATAGTTCTGAATGGCCCTTTTGGAAAAGTTATTCATTATGCTATTCGGGTTGAATTCCAAGTGCGAGGTAGTCCCCATGTTCATTGTTTATTATGGGTCGAAAATGCACCTATATTGAGTGAACAAAATAAAGACGAATATGTTGAGTTTGTAGATAATGTTATTACAGAGGCGTAGTCAGGGTCAGTCAAAAAAAGTGGAGGAGTTCAACATTATGATATTTCTTTTCAGTCTTAAGTGGCGATTAGGTTACTTGCACGCTTTCCTTTTCTACCCTAAATGACTTAACTCTCCTCCACAAATTTTGACTGACCTCTGGCTACGCCTCTGTATTAAATGTGAACTACCTGAACAAAAAGGAAATGATGAGTTGTTTCGCTTGGTAAAAACATACCAAACACATAGTCACTCCAGATCTTGTCGGAAGTATAAAAATATTGAATGTAGATATTCGTTTGGTAAATTTTTCACCAATAGAACCCGTTTAGCTAAACCAATCTCTGATGAAACCCCTGTGGAAGAGAAAATTAGTATGCTCCAAACACGAAAAGAACTATTAAATAAAGTTCAAAAATATATTGATGAAAAATTAAATCCGAAATATCGTAACATGTATGCCTCTACAAAAGAAAGCTACGCACCACCTGAATCTATTGAAAAAATATTACAGGAGTTAGATATTGAAGAAGCAAGTTATTATCGTTCACTGGAAATGTCACCTGACAGCAGTTATCAGATCCATTTTAAACGATCTCCTGGTTCCTGTTTCATAAATAATTATTTCGAAGATGGTTTACTTGCATGGGAAGCAAACATTGACATACAACCTGTTTTAGATTATTACAAAGCTGTAGCGTACATGTGCGCATATCTGTCCAAATCAGAGGATGAATCTACAGAAGCAATGAAACAAGCAGGTAAAGAAGCACATGAAACAGGAAAAACTGCTTATGAGAAAATGAAATCAGTATCCAAGGCTTATAGAACTCACAGAGAAATGTCAATCCAAGAAGCAGTTTCAATTGTTTTGCCAGAAATTTGGTTACGTAAAACATGTCCAGCAGTAACCTTTGCAAATAGTAATCTTCCTGAAAACCGTTATCGAGTTTGTCGGAGCGAAGAAGAAATAGCAAATATGCCTGATAACGAGACTGATATTTTCAAAAGAAATATGTTAGACCGTTACATTGACAGACCAAACTTGTCTTTTAAGAAAGGAAAATACGCCATGATGGATAATTTATGTTTTGCCAAATTTCTGTCCAGTTATGTATTGGATGTAAGAGTTACTGATGAAGAGGAAAATGACTGCCAACCAGAAGTTCTTGAAGATCTGTTGCTCGATGAAAAAGACGCCCGCCTCCCGACTACTGTCCCACTTATGTCATCAAAAGAACGCGTTAAATTGAGGAGAACCAAATGTGTATTAAGATACCATGTACCTAACAAAATAACGAAGCCAGAGGCCTATGCTCATCATATGTTGTTCATGTTTTACTCTTTCCGAAATGAAACTGAATTAAAGGCTACTGCATCCGGAACATATACAGAAAAAATATTAGATCCAGAGGTTTTAGACGTCATCAACACTAACAAACAAATTTGTGAACCTTACGGTGAAATAGTTGACAATGCATTTGTTCATTTCAATGCAAACAATGCTAACGGTTTAGATGCAGCTGGAGAGCAAGAAAATGATTATGTAAGAGATGAATTAGAACAAAATGAAAACGAAGATGAGGAAGGTGAAGATATTACTGAAGAAAATATTTGTGGAGCGCCAGCTCGTACACCAATTACAATTTCTGATGATTAAATGAATGAAAAAATCCGTTCGTTAAACAAAAAGCAGAGAGAGATTTTTAACTTTGTTAATAAGTGGGTGAGAACTTCAATGAAATCTTTGCAAAGCAAGGAGACAACAAAACAAGAACCATTTTAAATCTTCATTACTGGGAGTGCTGGATGCGGAAAATCACATCTACTAACAACTATCAAAATGTACTTGCATAAAGCTTTGCCTTATGGTTCAGGTGAACACAACAAAGAAAAAATGTTAATGTTAGCACCAACTGGAGTTGCAGCTGTGAATATTGATGGTTCAACTATCCATTCAGCGTTAGGAATATTACCAGATCGGACGAGTGGTAAATGTGTTTCAAAATTAAGCGACAAAAAAAGAAGTTCCCTTAGACAAAAGTATAGTGAACTTAAAGTGATAATTATCGATGAAATATCAATGGTGTCAAACAAGCTACTTCTGTATATTCATCAAAGATTATGTGAAATATTCGGTTGCACTGAAGATCTTCCATTTGCAGGAATATCAATAATTGCTTGTGGTGACTTTTATCAATTACCACCAATTCAACAAAAACCTGTTTTTGCAGAATTTAATGATCATATGTTGAATATCTTTCACTGTTGGCGATACTTTAAAATTGCTGAACTTACTGAAGTCATGAGACAACGAGGTGATCAAACATTTATCGATTTTTAAACAATATCAGATTAGGATTACTGACAGACAGAGATAGAGAAATACTACAATCAAGAAGAATTGAAATAGCATCAAGAGCATCTGTTGAGTATGAATTTATGAGAGAAAATCTATCTCTAGATTATAGAAATTCACCATGTACGGAAGAAGTCCTTTCAATTTCATTACTTAATGTTCGCTCCCTTTCAAAACATGCAATTGATATTAAGCATGATAACGTGCTTATGGAAAGTGATGTACTTTGTTTTACTGAAACTCAATTGACATCCAATATTGACACGACACAAATATCAAGAACTTTGACTCCATTTTCATTGGAATTCAGCAATACTAGTAATGACAAATTTTCAAACATTGCATTGGCATATAATGATAGTGTTACATTGGTCAATAACATTTCAATTCCCGGAGCTTCTCTTTATACATTGTGCAAATCTGATACTTGCTCTGACCATCTGAATATCATCCTTATATATCGAAAAAACAACCTAAGTCTCTCAAATTTTTTATATCATATCCAACATTTGAGTAGCCAAGTTGACTTGACTTGGTTCATATAATTCTAGGAGATTTCAATATTAATACCCTGCAATCAAATAACACCATGTTGCATAATTATCTAAATGAGAATTATGTATTAACAAATGAAACTGCCACTCATATTTCTGGGTCATTGATTGATCATGTGTACATCCACAGAGATCTTGCTCAACATACCGACACTAGCATTTCTATGCATTTTGTTTACTATTCAGATCATGACGCAATTAAGTTGCAGATAAAAGAAAAATAGATACAACCTTGCCTTGTGTCAAAATGTAAGTTATTAACTAAAACAGATAATTATTTAGTGAAAAGGTTTACTTTTCAATAAATGCTTTGACAAATTGATAATTTGAATTGTAGAAGAATGATCAAATCAAAAAGATGGAAAGTGAAGTTGTTTCATTGACACTGATCGGCCAACCTTTATTGTGAAAATTACTATGTTTAATTTACAGCAGTACATCGCATTTGGAATATCAATTACCACTTTTACAATGCTATCTGCGCGGGTCAGGATCTATTTCTGCTGTTGTGTGAATAAGAAATATTATAGAAAAATGTGTAAGTAAGATGTCGACAAAATTGATACCAACAAGTTAACTGGAATTCTAGCCCCGATAATTCCTAATAATTCATCAATGCAGTTCGTTTATTCACATTTATCACCTGTCGCCGAACGATTTCCTCACTCAAAAATGTGAGTGTTACAAAAAAAAAAGATATGAAAATGTAAACAAATAGATTGAAGGATGAGGAACTTTTATTTTTTGTCAATTTTGTTTCAGTGCAGATTGCAGCAAAATGTATAGAGAATAGTCAAAAGTGATGCAAAATTAATTCTCAGGGAATCTAGGTTTCTCTTCTGTAAATTAATTATATTCTTGTGATTTCTGAGCATCAAATTTGCGCTGACCTTAAGGCCTATGGGCCTCTTGTTTTTGTTTCGAATCAAGCAAAGTTTGAAACGCAGATTTCTAAGGATTTTTCGCTTTAATTTTTTTTTTTTGGAAGAAGTTTTTTTTCTTTTGGCTCTTTTTTTCTTTCTTTAACAAATCTTAATCTTATTTTGATTATAAAATACGTGTCCATGGTTTCAGTTCACACATTTCTTTTGTTTGTTGCCAATACCTTCTGATATTACTTGTTAAGGCTTATTTACACTTTTTGAAAGGTATAAATTAGCATCAGTGTGACATAGGCCTAAGAGATAACAAATGTAACAAAGTTTTGTTTGTTTTTGTTTCCGTTGTATAGCTTGCAATGTATAGCTTGCTGTGTGTACAAATTGGAATGCTTGAGTGCGGGGGCATTTTTATCTAAAGCTACATGCTAGTAATAATTCGTAGAGCTGATCAGAAATACACGTGTACGTATTTCCAATATTTTGAGAAAAGGGTGGAACAAGCAACATCAAGATTGTTTAGTCTTCCTTTCATACTACGATACTCCACGCTGTAACGTCAACACATATAGAGACAAAGGACAACTGAAGACTGACATTGTGTTTACTTTTGACGATACGTCACCTTACAAGGGTTCTTTGATAACATTCCAACTGTTTCACAGCTATGTCTTTAGACAAAAAACTATTGTTTTTTAAGTTTTCATAATAACTCGTAAAGCTGATCAGAAATGTCAAGTCTGTAGGTACTTGATAGATGAAGTTTTGCGCGTGTAGGTACTTCCAAGGTTTTCCTCAGAGATTTTCATTTCAGGCAATAAACATCAACTTATTTTGCGCATGTTTATCGATCTGATGGAAACAGTCTTCTAAGAATACTTAATTTTTACTCTATAAACTGTTTCGGAGTTCATTATGAATGTTGTGATGTCTTTCGAAAACCACAATACCACAGGTGTATTTACTTTCGTACTTACTTATGAAAGGCTATCCTGTCAGACATTTTAATCAAGATGGCATCAAACGGAACCTTAAGAAAAGTTTTTGTCCAAGTATCTTTTTAACATCAAAAGAACTAAACAAAACAATCACCTTTGACATCTATACCAATGACCAATTAAAACCTAACTATGTCCCCTACACACTTCAAAACTTGAGAAATTACTGTATTTTAGAAGTCTTCGTTCTGTTACCATTGCTTCTTGTCATCAAACATTTGAATAAACCTGTTCATGTAAACGAAAATCCAGTGAAATAAAAGGGTTATATCGAATTACAATTAGATACAAAAGATCTTAACAACAAAATTGAAAAGCTTCAGGAGTTAGTTTTCACCATATATGCCCTGGCTACTGATACAAGTGTCATTTTTATTCTAGGATGGAGAAGTTATTCATTCATGCACAAGAGTGCAAAAGAAAACCTGATACCATTACCTTTTCTCATAGAAATGGTTTAGCAATCTGAAAGTAAATAGCTACACCATTTCGTTCTGGGAGTTGTATAATATTGGGCTGTATTTAATTAAGAGAACCTGATTACGGTCTTTATTGAAAAAAACAGCTTTAGTGATTAAGACCATCACTCAGTTCGGAGACCCTTTAAACTGAAAATTATTTGGATTTATGACTGTAGTTTTTTAAGTCGATTAAGACTGTAGCAAGTGCTGATAAATCATAAACACCAAAAAGGAAAACCTTACGGCAGTACACAGGCTACATGCTTACAGTAGCAGACAAGGAAAACGGGGAATTTTATTGATGGAAGTTGGTCTATGGTTGAAGCTATGCAAAATTTTGAGTTGGACTTTTTTTCTATGTTCTCGTTTTCGAGAAATGATGATATCAGCACTTTTAGGTCAGACAAAAACGAAAGTGCTTACATTATGGATTTTTTGGTAACATGGGTTCAAAAATTAGCAGGTCATTACTTATAAGGTCATGAAAGTCCAGGGTGATAACGTCACTAGTTTCGATATTCAATCTTTCAGTCAGTGTATCCAAAAGAGAAAAGATAAAAAATGTCGTCATCATCCGTGACGTCATTTATTATTATTTTGCATTAACAATATTTTCCAGATCAGGGAAATTTCAACAAAAGAATCGATTCAAATATCTACTAAAGGTCTGTGATAGAATACTTTCCACCCGTAGTAAAATCTCAATAATATGATTTTTCCAAAATATTTATGGACGATTTGAAAGAAATGACAAATTTATCGCACACGCTGATGAGCAAGTCTAAGCACGCTTGGCTTGCTTTTGGCTTAATCCAGAAAAGTAGCTATGCAAATGTAATTCCAACCGCTAAGAATGATAAGCAAAAAATATTTACAAACGTTTTGAAGAAATGGTTCATTGACGCAGGTATCCTTGCAGAAAGTTCTTCAGATGTAACTGTAGAGGGTCGTCACTATTACAGGTACATGCGGCTTTTGAAGGATATCAGTATCATTATTCAGTAACAGCTAAGATGTGTAACTATCAATTGTCAATCTATTATTTCAGAATTCAATATGCAACTTCAAGTCACGGATGATAAATCTACAACCAAGGAAATTGCTTGATTTGATTTACAAAAACATTTTGGAAAAAAAAGAAACTCGATGCTGCTTAATAGTTTCGTATTGACAGATGTATCTTTGACACACCTTACGATGATACGAGCTGTCCAGGAAGGTGATTTCTAGTTGTATCTACAAGCAGAGACAAACATAAACACGTATATTTTAATGTCAATATTATGCATCTCAATGATTATGATATGTTACAGGTCAAAAATACATCAACAAGGCCATCAGGTGATAACAAAAGCTACAGGTCATTAGCGAAATTCGGAAAAATCATGTTTTGTTTACACGAAACTATTTTTCTATTTGATACAACAAAAGGCTTTAAATGTCTGAAATATCGTTTTAGCTACTATAGAATACTTTAAAAAAAATTCTCACAAGTAATTCATTTTTTTCGTGTAACAGGCTTGTCGAGTTTACGAATCTCCCTAATTGCTCCAAACTTGATGAAAGTAGATAAATAATTAACCAAATTAGTAGTGCCAGCTGAACCACTATAAGTCGCAACAGGACCGTAGTAACAGGGACGTCGGAAGCTTTTTAAACATGGGGTGGCTCAGGTTATGTGTCTAAGGAACGCTGAAAATGTTTCAGTTTTGTTTCTTCTAGATTGGTTATGTTAGTTTGCCTTTCATTTTTAGAAGTTAAGTTATAACAGGGAAATCTCTATGATGCCAAAGTCCTACACTGATCAAGCCATCTTCCTCCGCGATTTAACAACAATTTGCTGGAAGTTCGTGAAAAAAATGCACTAAATGACAGTAAAGATAAGCAATACCTTGTAACTACAGTTGCACCCGCTATGTCGACCTGTCGCTATCTCCATACTTTCCAATTTGTAATATTGGATGGATTATTTGATTGATGACTGTATTATATGATAGCTTTATACAGTCACATAACCGCTGTGTCGAATTAAACTCGTTACTAAATGCGGTGAAAATTCGACTGTATGAAAAAAAAACAAGAAGCCGCTTGGCTTGAAGACTTCAGGACGTAACACAACGATGCATATCTAGTCTCAAAAATACAACATTGCCAAATTGCCAAATTATGTTCAAATCTAATAAAATGACTGGCAAATTCAAAATCAACAGCTGCTAATTGTGCTTTGCACAAATTTTTATGAATATTGCAGAACTTTCTAAGTTTGGTTCAAATTTGGCCCGAATTACCCGTTTCTGGTCAAATCTGACAAAATGACTGCCAAATTCTAAATCAGCACCTTTCAAAATGTGATCTGTGCAAAATTTGTGAAATTTGAAGAACTTTCTAAATTTGGTCCAAATTTCGCCCAAATTATCCAATTTTACTCAAATCTGACAAAATCACTGTCAAACTTGAAATCAGCACCTATCAAATGTTAAACATGCAAAATTTCATGAAAATTGAAGAACTTTGGAAATATAGTCCAATTTTGGCCTAAATTGCCCAAATTTTTTCAAACCTGGCAAAATTTTCGAAATTTGGTCCAAATTTGACCTAAATTGGCCAATTTTAGTCAAACCTGGCAAAATCATTGTCAAATTCGAAATCAGCACCTTTCAAATGTGCTCTGTGTAATTTGTCATGAAAATTGGTAAACTGGAAGTCCGAATTTCGGCAATGATGTCATGTAAATGCTGCACGAAAACGTTCATAACTTGGAGTAGTAGTATGAGGAACAATTGGAAAATGGTCTCTGGGAATGATCAGTTGTTTATTATTAACAAAGAACAAAATAAAGTAAAAAAATGATTTGTTCCTTCTTGGAGATCTCGCAAGAAAACTGCAGAAACACTTTCTTCTCGACCTTATGATTTTTGTTTTTAGCTCATTTAATTGCAGCAGACTGGGAATCTTCAACATAAATTCGGCATCACTTTACACAGCCTCATAATAGTCGAATTTAGTAACAGCTTGAGAGAAGTTCGTGCCAAAAATTCACTATGTGACAGTGAAGATGAACAAGATCTTATAACTAGTAATCTTTCTTGTAGGAATTGCTTTAAAATGCTGAAAGAAACAACAGCTTAACCTCTTGATTAAGTACTTTAAGGGCAGAAACGAGCAGAAACTTTTGGAATAAACTTTCGCGTTTCGCAGATTTTGAAACGAATCTCGCGGGAAAATGTTTCGCGAATCTAAGAAAAAGCTTGTTTTCTGGTGAAAAAACTTTCGCGAATGAGCAAAAAATCCGAGTTTTTTTATTTTTATAACTGTTCTTTCTTTATTTAAAGAAGTAGAAGAACTATAACTAATTTTTCTTCCCCTTCTCACTCAGAATCGGTTTCATCATCGCCTTTTCCATTTCCATTTTCTGCCCTTAAAGGAGTGGTATCGTCATTTCAAATTTTATGACAAATTTTAGTTTAAAAAATGTATAGTTAACCTGCGTTAAAGCTTTTTTAAAAAACGTTTTACTTCCGAAGATATTGAGTTTTTAATTTTTTTATAAACCCCCGTCTTTTTTTCTGATGAAAAACGTGTGACGTCATTGAAGAAGTTTCATTTATTTTTATTTGGTATGTCAGTGCAAAGGAGCGTATTAGTTTCTCATGTTTTCAAAAACCATGAGTGAGAATTCAAGTGAAGAGGAATCAGATGTTCTCAGCGAAGATGAAGAATGTAACAATGAGTTTTATTCAAGGATTTCACAGAGAATTTTAGGTTTGAGCCATATAGTTTTGACCCAGTTGCTGTAAAGAACATGAAGAAGTCCGGATGATGATTTTGATGATGCTGACGAAAATGATTTACCGGAGAGAGTTGGCCACAAACAGTGATGCAAATGTAGAAATTGTAGCAAGAGGAATTGATTGTTCTGGTTGCAAAGAAGTGCGATCGAAGACGATAAATTTCAAAAATCAAAATGAAAAAAAAAAAAATACATGCAATATTGAGTTGATCATTGATCGCAGTAAAATTCATTATATTAAAAGTTAACGTTTTTCCAATTTTTCGTTTCAGGCAGGAGTTCAAGAAACAATAGCTCATTCTATGAAAACAATAATGAAATAATCGGTGAAACGGAATAATATTCAAATGCCCAGTTTGAAGAGAAACATGAAAACAAAAATCGAAAAAACGCTTGCACACAGAAAGTAAAAGTTCACCTATATGTATAACGAAAAGATAAAACACTAAAGGAAAACTCCTTATAACATGTTTACCATCAAATTTCTTCCAAAACATGATTCTTTAAAATTTAAGTGACGTAAAGATGGAAAATTGGCCTCGCTTCATCTTTGAAATCCATATGTTTTTTAAATGTGAATTTTAGGTAATCTAAACAAACTAATGTTCTGTCCTTTGGTTGAGTCACTGTCACATCTCCCACAACAGCACAAATAACCATGTTTTTCATTAGATTTAAGAAAAATACTTAGTTATTGCTTGAGTTTCAAAGAACACTCGCTCGATTTGAATGCAAAACATCGCATCAACACTGAATATAACTTCTTCAATGACGTCACATAATTATTACTAATTTATTCAGCGTTTTAAGCCTATGTTTTAAGCCGGTTTTCCACTAGGCGAATTTATTCGCGCGAAGCGACTTTTTTCGCGGCGAAAAAAGTCGCGGTAAAAAAAATTGATTTCCACTAGCAGTACGAAAGTGCGCCAAAAATCAAACCATTTTGTAAACATGAAAAGAACAAGACGTTCATTTCTGTTAAGAAAACTCTTTGTAATAAAGTTATTATAACTTCAAAAATGCAAGAAAAGAAAAGAAAAATATAAAAAGAGATATTGGGTACGACGCCTATATCAGGAGCGTAAAACAGGGTTTACACATTTCAGGTAATTGAAGAAACTTTGAGTTGCTTCTACAAATCGCATGATTGTGTAGGCAACTTTTTAAAAACATGCTTTTAATTGTTTAATTGTTAAACGGAAGTCTCTATTGTTTTCAACAAACTCATTTGATGAATTGAAAGAAAAAAAAACATCTTTTTTGAAGAAACTTTGTTCATAATAAAATAGTTGTTCCATCAAAAAAATTATGAAGAAATTTGAACGTTCAGCTGAAACAAAAAAAAACACTCCAAAAACACTCCTTTCTTGAAGCCACAGCTTTGCTCAAACGGTTCTTTTTTCCTCTTTTCTTAAAACGTCTTGTTAATTAAATTTAACTGAATATTTATACAGTTATACGGACTTGTAATGTTTTTTAACTAAAAATATATCAATAATCAATCAATCAATCATTAAATAAATTAAAAACTTCTTGCTAGCACGAGATGGAGCAATCTGATTGGCTTGCGACTTTTTTCGCCACAAAAAGTAGAAATGGATTCTACTTTTTTTTTCGCTGAAGCGAATCGCTGACTTCAGCATGATATGACGCAATATCACTACTGCGCATGCTTAGCGGCGAAAAAAGTCGCTTCGCGCGAATAAATTCGCCTAGTGGAAAACCGGCTTTAAAGTGGCATTTTATAGCGAAAAAAAGACTTTTTTTTCCAAATTAAATTTATTTTGTAGTATCTACATTAAAACAAGGAATATATAAAGAAAAAAAAATTTTTCAAATTTTCATGAGACCACTCCTTTAAATTAAATCTGACAATGGAAGTTAGTAAAGCGATATTTATGTGGTTGTCTAAAACCATGTTGAATTTTATTATCAGAAACAAAGCTTGTAAAAAGTGATGGGAAAAGTAACGGATGATGATGAAGTGTGTTTATGTGATTCCAGTTCAAATCAATTGACACTATGTGTAACTTTATTGTATACAGTGTGTCCCTAAAAAAGTATCATCAAACTTTGAATGTGAATAAAAGCCACACAGACATCGTATGTCTCTGGATTTAAAAATCCCTGACACCTCTAAATCACTACAAGGTAATTAGCATAAATCACAATGAAAAAAATACTACTAATCATATTAGCCAGAAAAAAAATACACATTTATTTATTTATCTATTTATTTATCATCAATATTTATACAGGATAAAACATACAATGTTGAACAACCAGATTACATTAACTGTTTTTTGGGTTTTTTCGTTACTATCAACACGAACGTTTTCTTTCCAAAGTTTAATCAACATTTCGATATCTTCTTATTTTCAACGACTTGCTACTACCTTTAGTGGAAGATAATTCAATCAGTTTGAATCACTTAAGGCAAAATCAGTCATGTTTCAGGCTAATAGTCTATGTCAGTTACAGCTTCTTTGTCATACCAACCAACTACATCATTCAGCAAACTCTGTAGGCTTGGAATACGATTTATCCATTCTTGAAATTGAATTGAACATATTTCATTTTAACGTAGCGTGTAGATTCATAGTCATACCAGAAATTGACTACGATAGATTCATAGATTCATTTTGTGCATATACTTCAGTGTGGGTATGCAATCCTTGGCGACTCTTAGCCTGCTTATTTCAATCAATATTTAACTAACTTACTTTTACTTGAGGTAGCTTTTGTGACTCCTCACTCGTCCAACTCGTTCAGTTCGATGCTCAACCATTTATAAGATCCTGTCTGAGTCTCCTCTTATTAGGGTCTGTTAGAAAAATACTTGTTTTATGTCGGACGGACAAATCGATACTTAGGGCTATATAAAAAAAAAACAGCACGTTTATGATACAAGATCAAGCAAACGTTTTTCGAAAGTAAACTAGAATAGACTTTACAAAATTCCAAAACATGATTTCAACAAAAAACTATTGAAACAAACAGTCGGAAGGACTAAATGTTAATACTTGTGTAACAGACCCTTAAGATGTTAATAATTTGGGAGCAGTGGTTCATCTGGAAATATGTGTAGAAAATTACCTTTTTGAAAGATTCCTCTGGAGAGTTGCTGGTGTCTTTTCAGGTAGGACATAGAACAGTCTTGAACCTTCTTAGTCCAGTAGAATTTGCATTGGACCTAGAAAAAATTCCTATAAAAACGTATTATATACCGTTGGAAAGATAATTTTCTCAGCTTTTCAATGGCGTATGTTGTCAAATTTTTCATCTTGGGCAAAACTGTTTATTGCTTGTCAAAGTTAGGGGGTTAAAAGTCGAAAAATCTTAAAATTTACGTTATAAGTCCATCAAAAATTTTTAATAGCTCATCATATCGAAAGGGTGAACACTTGAAATTTGGTACAAAGATATAAAATATAAACAGGTAATGGTCAATTAAAAAAAATAGAAATAACTGATCATGAAATTTGCTGAGGTCAGCATAATTGAGTTTAACACTAAAAAATCCAACCGTTTGATAAAAATAACCTTTTTGAAAATGACTAGATAGATACCTAGAACTCAAAGCAAATGACAATATATACCATTAGAAAGAAGATTTAATAAGCTTTACAATGGTATATAGTGTCAAGTATTTTACTCAATGGAAACTCTTTAATCAAAAATTCAAGAATATTGGGTATGTAGAAAAATTAATAAAATTTATGAATTTCCAACAAAAGAATAAACTTGAATAAGTCAAAATTTTGATGAGTCAAGTGGCTAAAATTTGGTACAAAGATATTTTGAAAGAACAGTTATTAGTCAATGAAAAAAAAGTTAACTCAAAATTTGCTGACGTCTGCAAAATCTAATTTCGGAACACAACAAAAATAGAAAGCATCTAGAAAATGTCTATCATCGTCTTCAAACATATTTGAATTGTCCTCGCGTATAGCTTCAACAGGTTTAGAGATTTTACATTTTTTTTATTATTCTACCGAGGCTAGAATTGCGCAGAGAACACACTGATGTGGGCCTCCACCAGGATGTATACCTCAGATTTTAAGGTAGAAAACTTGCACATACTGGACTGATAGGTGATTGTGGTCTTAAGTCTTCATACAGCCTTCTGCTGCATACATTATCATTCTATAAGTGTTCATATCACATTAGCATTTTTTACAGTGCCGAGATTTGAACCACTACCAACTATCACCCTTGTATTACAAGTACACCGTCTTACCAAGTGAGTTATACACCCCCTACACGTACAACCATTACACTCTTTACACAAGTGCGTACAATGTAAACCGGCCTTTCGACATGTACAACGATTTGAGTCACAAGGTCCTTTACAGCTGTATCTGATTATCTGTAAAATATCTTGTGGTCCAGCATCTTTATCAGTCATTATTGGTAGGTAGTATTCTGATTTTAATTCCCATCCCCATTTGACAGGCTCGTCATCTTCTTTCCGCAAATCTTTCCACAGTTTTACTTGATGGTAGGTGCGAAGACCATGAAAGAAAGCAGATCTTAGTGAAGGTGGAAGAATGGAAGGATCTATCTTTGTTCAATCGGAAAGAGTCATTTGTTGATACAGTGGACTCTCTATAATTCGACTTTCCATTACTCGAACTCTCCATAACTCGGACTGAATCAGTGGGTCCTTTCAAGCTTAAACCTAACAATATCACTCTCTAGAACTCGAACTCTCCGTAATTCAAACGATTTTGTTTTCCCCTTCAAGATTCGAGTTAGAGAGAGTCTACTGTACTTCATTTTTCGTATTGTAGCTAGGTTGTCAAAAAACTCAACAGTAAACTGACCGACTCTCTCTGGACTATATTCATTGTAGAACTCCCTTGCCAATGAGCGAAGTTTTGGAGAATCCTGCAGTTTTTAAAAAATGGATGTTTTACCAAACATATGTACTGCTGAGGTCGCATCGCAAGCCGTGAAGGCATGCGAAAAGAGTAAAAGTTCTAAATCTACTTTCTTTAATTTTTCTATTACGTTAGCTATTCTATAATACTCTCTTGACTTGTTCTTACTTTTTGTCATGCCTGCCAAAATGATATCCTTGTAACTTGACTGGTCAACTGAGAAATGATGTAATAGAAAGCAGAGAACGTCAGTATCATCAGAAAATACGGTTACTTTGGAACCAATATTGAACATGAATATAATACAAAATATATACCAAATACCTAAACAAGAAAAAGACTTTATGAATTAGAAAAGGCAAACAAAAGGAAAGATATTCTAGTCAAGAAAATCTGCAGCAAGATATCCACTATTGACACTATGTTGCAGTCTAATGGAGATTCAAAGGATATCAATGATCAGGAAGCAGAGTTGCAGAAAATGTTTGCTGAATTTTCTGAACTGAGTATCAGCATCAAGCCCCTCATAGAAGATGAGCAGGAAAAGGCAAGAGCAGAAAAGGAAACTGAGAAAGTTGAGGAAAGTGTACATATGCACCAACAGAGATATCACAATTATATCCATGATGCTCGCTCATCACACAAAAGGTCGTCTCGTAAAAGCTCTTCAAAATCATCATCAAATCGCTCTTCAAAGCTGTTAGAGCAAAAGGCTAGACTAGCAGAACTGAAACTACAAGAAGAATATCTCGAAGAAAAACGAAGGCAAGAACAAGAGCTCCAACAGAAACAAAAGCAGCTTCAAGAGGAACAGTTGAAGATACAACAAATGCAGGAAGATAAAGAAAGATTGAAGCTGAAGTATGAAATGGGGAAGGCCAAGACAAGAATAAAAATTTTGAATGATGAAGATGGTGAGTCCAATGATAATTTGAGTCTTGAAGATGATTTGAAAGATATTCCAAAGTTCAAAGATTTTACAAAAAACTACTTATCCAAACTGGGAGAAGAAGAAGGCAAGCCAGTCAAACTTACTGAAGTCAAGCAAACTCCTAGTTGCCCAGTAAACCAGAATTGTGAATCAGAAATGTTGACATTGATGAGACGTACAAAGGCCCCAACCGTGGAGCTGGACGTTTTCACAGGAAGTTCCATCGACTACCCTTACTTCATGGCAACATTTGCTCAAGTCGTAGAGCAAAACGTACCTGTCCAAAGAGGCAGATTGTCGATATTAGTGAAGTACACTAAGGGAGATGTCAAGGAGTTGGTTAAGTCGTGTGTATACTTGCCAGACGATGTTTGCTATACAAGAGCTAAAGAACTTCTTGAGAGAAAGTTTGGCAGTCCATTCAAGATTGCAGCAGATTACAGAAAACAACTTATGTCATGGCCAAAGGTTAAGGCAAGTGATGCAGCATCCTTAAACAAATTTGAAACCTTCTTGTTAAAGTATCAATCGTCAATGGCTAGTGTCGGTCGATCAAGTGATAACAGTCCAGAATTGCTACAGCTACTGCAGAGCAAATTGCCAGTATACTTACAAGACAGATGGAATCGAACAGCGTATAAAGTCAGATCCAAGTTTGAGAGGGAGCCTGGAATCGAGGATTTTGTGAGACTGATCAGTAAGGAAACAGTTCTTCTCGATGACCCATTGTATTCAAGAGAGGCATTCAGTGATTTATCAAGACACAACCATGACAAGTTAGATAAACCAAAGGTCAAGACGAATACTACCAAGTTCGATAAATGTATTTGCTGCAACAAATCATCACACGATTTAGAGAAGTGTCAACAGTTCAACAAAATGGATCTTGGTGAACGTCAAAAATTCATCTTCAGGAAACGACTTTGCTTCGGCTGCTTGAAACCCACGGATCATTCGCACAATGCTAAAACATGTACTAACAAGCGAACCTGTGATGTCTGTGGCAAACCTCATCCAACCACACTTCACAAATTCACAATCAGCGTTCCACCAGCATCTACAACAACTCTCACAACAACAACACTACAACCTGCATCCGTTACACAATCAATCACATCTGGATGTATCTCAAGTGTTTCAAAGACTGTGAGTCTCAGTATCGTCAAAGTGAAAGTGAATCACCATTCCAAACCAAACATGTGTGTCGAAACGTTTGCATTATTGGACAATGGTTCACAAGGTACGTTCATCACCAACGAAACATTGGACCAGCTCGGTATCACTGGAACCAAGACTACAATTGAAATTCAAACTGTCACTGGAAGTTTTCAGGAGAAAACATCCTTCGTCAATAATCTTCAAGTGTCACCGGTCGACAAGTCAATTGGAGGTGCAGTCAATCTTCCAAAGTGTTACACTCGATTATCACTACCAGCTGATGTCAGTGAGATTGCCACAGCAGATCATGTACAGCAGTGGACGTATCTATCCAGTATCATGCATCATCTGCCTGAAGTGTCCAATCAAAGTGTTATTGGGTTATTGATTGGAACAAATTGTCCGAAAGCCTTAGAACCGGTGGAAGTTATCCATAGTGAAGACAATGGTCCCTATGCATGCAGGACTCGGTTAGGCTGGTGTGTATCTGGTCCAATCGGCAGTGCAAATCCGAAGTCGTTATCATGTAATCGTATCAACATTAATGTTCGTGAAACTATCAAGGACCTTTCACTGAGAGACATGATCATTACTGCCCAATCAATCGTTTTTCATGAGTCAAATTATGAACAATCCATATCCATGGAAGACAAACGGTTTATGATGATGATGGAACAAGAGACAACATTCGAAGATGGACATTACACACTCCCGCTACCGTTTCGATCATTGGACAAAGTCATTCCAAACAATCGTGTTTATGTCGTACAACGAGCAAATTGGTTGAAGAGAAGGCTCTCCAAGGAAAAGAAAATGTATGATGATTATGTGACATTTATGAATGATATCATTACCAAAGGTTACGCAACTAAAACAACGAAACCACCAGAGGCAGGTAAAACTTGGTACATACCACATCACGGTGTATATCACCCAAAGAAGCCTAATAAGATTAGAGTAGTCTTTGATTGCTCCATGAAGGCAAATAATTACTGTCTGAATCATGAATTGCTTCAAGGACCTGATTTAACCAATCAGCTGATGGGAGTGCTGTTACGTTTCAGAGAGGAACTGGTCGCTGTGATGGGAGATATCGAAGCAATGTTCTGTCAGGTCAGAGTACCTGAAGACCAACGTGGTTGTCTACGTTTCTTGTGGTGGCGTGATGGTAATCTTGACAGTGATATAGAGGAATATCAGATGTGTGTTCACTATTTTGGTATCACCTCATCTCCAAGTTGTGCAAATTATTCTCTGAGAAGAACTGCAACAGACAACAAAGCGAAGTATGGTGATGAAGCCGCTGAAGTGTTACATCGAAACTTCTATGTTGATGATATGCTTAAATCGTTTACTGATGAGGATTCAGCAATCTCAACTGTGTCCAACACTCGAAAAATGTGTCAAGATGGTGGTTTTCATTTAACCAAGTTTCACTCAAACAGTCGTAAAGTTCTAGAATCGATACCACAAGAGGAACGATCGAAGTCGTTGAAAGATCTCGACATTTCAATCGACCCAATTCCGAGTGAGAGAACTCTGGGCATGCAGTGGTGCCCGGAACGTGATGTGTTTACATTTTCCGTCAATTTCAAAGTGAAGCCATTGACAAGACGTGGTGTTTTGTCTACTGTGAGTTCAATGTATGACCCATTGGGGTTGATATCACCGTTTTTTTTGGAAGGAAAGAAACTGCTTCAACAAATTTGTGCCAACAAATGTGGATGGGATGAACCTCTTACAGACTCCCAACTAGAACGATTCGAGAAGTGGAAATCACAACTGAAATTGTTAGAAGAAATTGAGATTGCTAGATGCTTCAAACCAAAGAATTTTGATGAGGTTATCAACGTATCTCTTCATCACTTTTCGGATGGGGCGGAGGAAGGTTATGGACAAGTATCTTATATAAGGTACGTTAACGAAAAAGGAAAAGTCCATTGCCGCCTTGTTGTTTCGAAATCAAGAGTCGCTCCATTGAAGAGACCAACAATCCCTCGCTTGGAATTAGCAGCTGCAGTAATATCGGTGAAGATGTCACTGTTTCTCAATCGTGAGCTTGATGCAAAGATTGACGAAGAATATTTCTGGACGGACGCACAAGTCGTGCTGAGCTACATCTCCAATGATAGTAAACGATTCCATGTGTATGTTGCCAATAGATCACAATTTGTTCGTGAGAAGACCAGCCTGAATCAATGGAACTACGTACCAAGCAAGGACAATCCTGCAGACCATAACTCAAAAGGATTAAGCCTGTCATCAACAGCCAAAATCAAGCACTGGTTTCGAGGTCCAGACTTTCTGTACAAAGACAAGGAGTATTGGCCAAAGCAGCCTGCCATTTTCAAGCTGAGTAATGATGACAAGGAAGTAAAAACGATCAAAGTCCGTTCAACGAAGGTGAACATTCAAATTATCGACATCCTTGAAAGATACACCAATTCTTGGCAAAAAATGGTACGTATATTCGTCAGAATTCTACGTTGGAAGTTGCATCGCAAAATTTCTGAAGTAGAAATTAAATGTAGAGCAGAGAAGGCTATCATCAGATTAGTGCAACAGAAGGCCTTCCCTGACGAGGTCATGCAATTGATGAAGAGGCGACAACTGAAGAAACAAAGTTCAATCTACCAATTGTCTCCATTCATTGACGAGGACAATATCATCAGAGTTGGAGGACGAATCAAGAATGCAGTAAGTGTTCCATACGAAGTGAAGCATCCTATCGTTCTTCCAAGACATTCAGCAACAACTAACGCAATCATCCGAAAAGTTCACGAAGATGTTCAGCACGGGGGGCGCAACTCAACACTGTGTAGATTGAGGGAGAAAGGTTTTTGGTGTATCAATGGTAATTCCCTTGTTCGTCACATTCTTCACAAGTGTGTTACTTGTCGTATGTTACGCGGCAGATCAGAGGCACCCAAGATGGCTGATCTACCTGAAGATCGTCTTCATGAAGCACCACCATTCACATATGTCGGACTGGACCTTTTTGGTCCATTCCTCATCAAGGAACGAAGAAGTGAACTCAAACGTTATGGTATCATCTACACATGCCTCAACTCATGAGCTTGCCACCTTGAAAGTGTCAATTCAATGGACACTGACTCGTTCATCATGTGCTTACGACGTTTTATCTCAAGACGAGGACCAGTACGACTGGTTCGTTGTGATAATGGTTCAAATTTTGTTGGAGCTCGAAACGAACTCTTAAAAGCAATCAACGAGCTTGATGATGTTGCAATTAAGAACTATTTGCTGAATCAAAATTCTGATATTATTTTTTGGAAATTGAATCCACCTCATGCTAGCAACTTTGGTGGAGTCTGGGAAAGACTCATTCGCTCTACTAGAAGCATACTTGAATCACTCTTATTCACACATGGTTATTCATTGAATGATGAGTCATTCAGAACACTACTTGTTGAAATTGAAGCAGTATTGAATTCGAGACCACTCACAGTTGAGTGTCTCAATGATGTATCAAGTCCTACACCATTGACTCCGAATCATCTGTTGACAATGAAGTCAAACATTGTCATGCCACCACCAGGACATTTCGAAAAAGTTGAGGTGTATTCAAGAAAACGCTGGCGACGTGTGCAGCACATCTGCAATGAATTTTGGTCTAGATGGAGGAAGGAATACGTACACCTTCTTCAAAGTCGTCAAAAGTGGAATGAAACCAAACGTAATCTTCAAGTTGGGGACGTCGTTCTCGTTAAAGAAGAAACGAAACGTAACGAATGGAAGATGGCTGTAGTCGATGCAGTTCAACGTAGCAATGATAATGTTGTCAGAACTGTTGAAATAAGACAAGGGACTTCGAAATACGTTCGCCCTGTCAATAAACTAATTTTGATTTTGGGAAATGAGATATAAACTTACACTGGCTTTGAAAACGAAAATTGAAATAGAATTCCCCATCGAGGAGCCAAACATGAATTTTTTAATTGTTAGTATCTTTCAAAATATTAAAAATATTTTAAGTAAATAATTACATTAAATAAATATTATCCCGGGTAAAAACTTTTTACCAAACTTAACTTCGAAGAAGATGGGTCAAAATCGCCTTTCCCGTGAACGATCCCCGTGATGAAAATTTCAATTTAGGAATTGGAAACGGAAAATGTAACGATGTTGTAGAGCTCGAAAAACTGATCAAAAAAATGTATGGGATCGTTTCGCTACGACCAACCGTTAGAGAGATATCGCTGATCAAAGATTTTGATGACGTCATATCCGCAGTACCAAATAAAATAATATCAAATAATATCACTCAATATTTTTTGGGAATCAATCGTCTAGTATCCCGGGTAAAAACTTTTTACCGAACTTAACTTTGAAAACATTAGGTCAAATCCACCATTCCCGTGTACGTACCCCGTGACGAAAAAATAAATCATAGAATGGCAACTCAAAAACATCCCAGGCGGCGTCGCTCGCCACCCATGTTCAGTATGCGTTGTGTTGCAAAATTTAACTCGTGTAAAAGTTTCTACAGGCATTAATTTTTTAATTCATTTCTTACATTCAGAAGATTAAAAACAGAAACAAATAGCAACATGGCTCAGAATAATATATTTATACGCAGAAGAGAAGTAACTTTAATGTAAAAAAAATGGCAATATATAACACAGAACTGTTTACCCAGACATACGAAACCAAACATTACAAAATGTTAATTCAAAACAAATTGATACCTTCCAACTTTTTCTTTTGTTCCAAAGTTATTACTCGACTGCAACCATTAATGAATTTTTGAAATGATATGCAGTCTGTTCTTCCCAAAACCATCAACGTCACGATTAAAACCATGAGTTTCATTTCTTTATGCTTTTTTTATTATTACCTAAAAAATTAATACTTGAATTGTAATACCGAAAACCTAATCATGCTATAACAATATTGAAATAAAAAATAAAACAAAAAGAAAGAAAAAACAAAAAGAAAATTCAAGTACGCTTTTATCCTAAAGATAACAATTAAAAACAAAATTTGGTCTATAAAGTCAACCGATACTGTGAGTCAATACGGGTTCACCCAACACTGGAGCTGAACAGAATAAAGACTTTTACCTGGCATACACAACCAAACATCAAATTAATAAAAATAATTGAAACAACAAAATGCCCTAGTTTGACCAAAACCATAATTGAATACCCAGAAGATATTAAAAGCAACAAATAAAAACATAATGCTAAACTTATATACCTAGCAAGTATGTATGTAGCAATTAACATAACACAAAATAATGAATGCCGTAAACAAATACAAACTGAAGAAAAATATACCCCAGCAATGCTTCTTTTTTTGTAGTACAATCGCAATGAAATACATAATCCATTCTTCTCTTAAATAACCTTCTCAACATACCATGTGTTTCATTTATACATTTATAAATTTCGTTTATAAATAGCTACACTTTTTCTTTTCTGACCTAAAAGAAAAAGATTTCAGTAAAGAACAGCTACAATACTTACTACTACTGCAACCATATTTAAGCAAACCAAAACAAAAGGCATAAATGGCTGGCAGAAAGGCATGCAGACAAAGCATCAAACATCGTCAATAGATACAATTTGACAGCATAACACGTTCCCTACTTTCACGGCCATGAGAAAGGAAAACAGTCATAGCTGTGGGACCATTTTTAATTGATCTGTAAATAAATAAATCAAATCAAATCTTCTTTGCTAACTATAAAAATAATAATAGCGCGCGTTACCAAAACAAATTACTCTCGTCTTCGTTTTTCATCCAATAGCGTATAAACTAAACGAAAGAACTCATATAATAAGATATCTATTCAAAGCTATAGTATTTAATCTTTCAAAACTAAATTAAAACCATTCCTTACTGTGTAAATAAACATCATTTTGTTCTGCATTTCTTCACTACACTTTCTTCTGTATAGCGATATTTGATAACTAAAACGTAAACAAACATTTAAATACATTTAAATACAAATACATGTACCTAACTTGTTCTTTTATTAATCAAAAATAAAAGTTTTATAATAATACCTTTTGTTCGTTCGATCTTTCTGCAGCTAATTTTTAAAAACTTCACTGCACTTCTTCTGTATATCTAAATATGATTTTTCATTGTAAACAAACAACTAAAACGTTTTATAATAATAACAATACCTTCGTGCATACAAACCTGTGTTTCTTCGTCAGTTCTTTCGTCGATTTGCTGCCTAAAACAATCAAATTTAAATTAAAATATTCGTATTTAAAAAGAAACACGTCTTCTTCGCGAAGTTTCTTGCTCACGAAACGATCGTTGACAAATTTCGAACGAAGAAATTGCATTGCTCGCACTCCTCCAAAGACGTTTTTCGGCTGATTTCCACTGCGCAAACCAAAAATAACAAAACGGAGGAGCATATACTAATCGCGGAAAATCAAAAAAAGTGTTCTCGCTTCTACGTGGTTTTACGACAAAAAGGGAAAAAATAAGAAGGATTTGACCGTGAAAAAAAACCCAAATATGTCACTCTCTAAAATAAAAGTGGGATGCACAACGCAAATTAGTATAATAAGATATATGTATTTAGTAGTATTTGTACTATTTAGTATGATTTTTCAAGATGTTTTGAGGATTAGACACATCTTGAGGGGAGCCATGTGGCAGCTGAGGCACAGCTAGGCAGCAGGCTTCTGCTCAGGATGCTTTGTCCCATTTTTAGTCTTTTTCTTGTTTAGGTATTTGGTATATATTTTGTATTATATTCATGTTCAATATTGGTCTGTAAAATGTACTTTGTTGTCATGTATGTCAAAATGGTAACCATGTTGTGTACTTGTCATGTATAAATGTAAGGTATTGTCAGTTGTCATTTGTGTACATGTCTGTCAAGTGTGCTGTGGTGTGACTTGTGTGGCTTCCCAGCCTTTGTTCACTGTATCTTTAGTAAGTAATTTTCCTTGTTCATGTATCTGTTTGCATCTTGTTCAGTGTATGTGTATAATATAATTTTTATAATGTTTTGTAGCCGTTCAATATGTTTTGAATGAGTATCAAATGAAACAAATGCTGTTGTTGCTGCAGCAAAAGCTTTCTTTACAATAGTCGTATCTGTATCGCTAGGACATTCGATAATTCTAAACTCACCTTGAAGCTTCTTTGACAACATCTTTACGAAACTTTCTTTATTACTGTAATTAGAAAAAAATGACTTACTATCAGCTAGGCATTGGTTTTCACTTTTAATTTCAACGGTTTGAGCCATTTTTGTGCCACGTTTGGAATGGGTGGCGTCTGTAGTTGAAATGTTATATCCGTCAAATACCAATGTATCAATTTGGAGGTATGCGATAAAAATGTTGAATAACGTCTAAATATTGTTTGAAAGGTTTCCTCCTTCTTCCAGTTGGTGCACCACAACAAGGCTCTACCATCGGCGATCCGTACTGACGGGATTGGTAGACTTTTTTTTTACATTCACTTTTAAATGAAACTTCAGATTTGACTTTTGGGTTGTGCACATGACTCCATCCTTGAACAAGGACATCGGATAGGGTGATAGTTCGTACTGAAAATAGTTTACTATCTCTTCTTCTGGTTTTCTTTCGATAAGGACAATCAACCGGAGAAAAAGCGTTAAGGAATCTATTGTAAGCTTTTCTGAGCCTACTTTTACACTGGAGTAAAGACTTTGTAGAGTTGTAACTTGATGTCTCTTTTTCAGTTTCACTTCACCATAGCATTGATTATCAATCTCCTTGTGAATAGAGGCACCCACTTCTTCAGCCTTGCCGCACGTCAAGGCGCCATTGACATCAACCAGACCAGAGTCCAGGGCAACAAGTTTTTTGCCGACGCAGAAAGGATTGTGCTCTAGACACCAAACCTGAATTCAATTAAACAAACAGTGATTGAAATCATTCTCGTTTTACAAATTCATTTATAAAAAGCATGTTAAACTTACTTTGATTTTTTAGAAATCTTCAAAATCACGCTTTATTCTCCCTTCAAACATCTCTGTATGTTGAATGTTGGACACTACATTTTCCGTCATTCCCTTTGCCACAACACTCGATCTACCTTTCAAGGACTTCATAAGGATCTGTTTGATTGCTAAATCAGTCCAAATGCCATTCCCGTTTTTAAGAGTTCGCTTTACGGTATGATTACCTTCCAAAAACTGTTTCTAAGTTTCGGGGGTTTTTTTCTCTCAAAATCAGGTAAAGATTGTATATATAATCATAGTTAATAGAAACACATGGTTTGGTGACTCGTGTTTTTCCTATTGTTATACGTCCAGATGTTGAAAGTGCATGTCACGTGATCGTGAAGCTGCAAAGATCAAAATAAATATGGCGTGCAATAGTGAAGATACTGGCAATTTAAGCGATTACAAACACTTATTAGAAGACGATTTTGATAGTATTCTTGTCAGGTTAAAGGAATCTGAGCTTTTTGGTAGTGAAAATAATGTTTTAGTGGAAAATGTAAGTATTTAAAGAATATTTTCTTTCAAAAAATGAACACAGAATGGTGACTTACTTTGTTATCTTATTGGTTGTTAATTTTTCTCCAGAGAAAATAGTGTGATCGCTTTTCTCTAGATGGAAGAACAAGATATTACCATCTGTGAGTTCTGTCAAAAACCGTACAAGACTGCTGGAGGCTTACTCAGACACAAACTGATAAAACATTCTTCACAAACAACAATAGAACAAGAGGAGGTGGTGGTGGTAGACGACACTGTAATGGAGCAGAAAGAACAGTCTTCGATGTTAAGAAACGAAGATTTGCAGGATGGTCTAAATAAAGTTGTAGAAAAGCTACTCAAGAATACCGTTTATGTCAATATTCATAAGGAATTGGCAGAATTTCCTAACTGCCTTGAGAAATGTGTTCCCCGATTGACAGAGGCAGTAAATAATGACATAAAGTTCAAGAATACAGATTTATTTTATGCAACATATTATTCCAATATTGTCCAGAAGAGCACAGAAATATTTCAAACTGGACTTTCCGAGTCAACATCGAAATTGATATTAATTATGGTTGCAGACATACTAATATCGAAATACCAAAATAAAGAGCAAAAGACTATTAATGAAACTCCTCATATACATCCGAGGCAACTTGCAGGATTACAGTACATTGCAGGATATGTAATAAATAATCTCCATAAAAAAATAAAATTCTCCTTATTAAAAAGAAGTTCTTGAGATAAACAATCCTCACACTGAATGTTTTTCGAGGATACCATTTTAGCAACCAGTACTTCACAACTTTTGACCCTTCTGAAAGTTAATGCCCCTTAAGGCACCAAAATACTTTCTTCATTTTCGTCTGAGTTTAAAGCTTTGTGTGAAATAGGCACTTGTTGAACAATAACATTTGCAAAACAAACAAACATCTTGCAGAGCGCATTGCAGACAAGGCAGGACAGAGGTATGATCATATAATGACCTGGATCAGGTGCAAACTGTCCTTTGTCATTATGAGATCTGCTCTGCTCTGCCTTAGGGGCAGCCGTTCCCTCAAGATAAATTGTGAAAGTGTGGATGACTTTACTATGGCTGTGGAGGAAGCTAGGCTTTGAAGGTTTTCTTCTCTTTCCTTATGTATGTAAATTATTATAAATATTTTATAGATTTTAAATTTTAACATATTGTACTTTATGAAATATAAACCTTTTATTGTATGATCATTAAATAAGATTATCACGTGTCTGAAAAAGAATAATGTATAACACGACGTTTCTCACAATAACATTTGCTGATATGCCTTCTGATATGACTCCATTGCATAGTGTACTAGCCAAACATAGCTTTGCTAATTCCGATATAGTGATGTTTCTCAAAGAACATTTGTATGTTTTATAAATATGGTGGTCTTCCGGAAGCAGCCAACCAAAAACTTCAATAGTGTAGGCTAAAGTTTCATCTAGCGTCAATTTTAAGTAAGGTACGGAAAGGTCTTGTTTTTTATATTTATAGGCCAACGTAATTTCATGGCTTCCCAGTCTTCAAGTGTTTTTAAACTCTTTACTCTTGATTTCAAATCGTCGAAGCTCGTGTAGTAAGATTTGTTTTTCTGTTCATGAATTTGAATGATCGAACGATGTTTTCTTTCATTTTGTACAGTTGACTTGGTATCATGACTCTTTACCGGCATATTTAGTGTTGGTACAACGCCATGTTTAAGCTTTTTCCTTGTTATTCACAGTTATTCAGGAGCAAAATACTCTAGATTACGAAAAATCGATGTTTTTTAGAAAATCCGAAACAGACTGAAATGACTAGAAAATTAACTTACATATTTCGATATCATCAGGTTTAAAATGTCTTTCACATGCATATACGTGACTTTTTTCTATCAAGGCTTTGAAATTTTTATCAACTTCTCTTGACCTCGTAATTTCTGCCAACCAACGTGTTCTCCAATTCTTGTCAAGATCTGCGGATGGAATTTTAAAAATTCCTATACCTTTTGTACTCCTGCACACCCCACAACCCACTTCTGAACAATTTTGGCCTGGCATGAGTTAAACTTTTTTTATAACGAGTTGTAAATACATTTTCCAGTGCGCGTTATGCTTCAATATTTCTATCACAAAATATTGAATAGGAGCACCTTCAGTATTTAACTATGTTTTAATAGAACAAGTGTGGATTTTGTAATTATATTTTTTATTTTTGAAAGATAAAAAAACATGTCGCATTGTTTCTACGGGTTTTTTTTCTTGTCTTTTTTTCTCAGATCAAAATTACGTTAACAATTTCTGATATACTTTCAAAGATCACAGCTCAGAATATGAAAAATAAATGAAAGTACCTAGAAAACATCGCTTCGGGTATACTTTACTACGTCAAAATCATATAATAATTCTTCAAAACATTCCTGTTTTGCAGCTTCATGTCACTTTAAAAAAGATCAAATCGTTGAATAACATATTTGAATAGGCTATTGAAAGGCTCCAAACCATCTGTATTTCTATTAACTATGATATAATCGGCAGCTTTTGGCATAGTTATTATGTCCTGTTGCAGCATACAGATTGAGCATAGCTTTTGTTACCAAAACGTACAAATTCCAATCATTTTTTCACTCTGCACGAATGAACTATGTGAATGTAGTTGATGTAATTTAACCAGAATGTAGATTTTCGTGACGAGGTACATAAATCTTTAACCTTCTCATCAAGCTTGATTGGGATTTCTTCATTTTTGAAACTCTGAAGAATGATCCGCATGATAATATTCCTGGACTTTCAGTTTTTCCTCGGCATCTAATTCACCCCAGTATTCTTCAAGGACAAGAGATTGGACAGCTGAAGCACACATAAGATGACCGCATACTGATCGTGAGTACGCTTTTCCAGTGAACATATGTCCAACTATTAATGGTGTGTATACGGACTCCATCGCTGAACTTAATCCAGATCCTTTCATTAAATTGCCGATGGAGCCTAATGGTATATATTGCCATTTGCTTTGAGTTCTAGGTATCTATCTACTAGTCATTTTCAAAAAAGATTATTCCTATCAAATGGTTGGATTTTTTAGTGTTAAATTCAATTATGCCAACCTCAGCAAATTTCATAATCAATTTTTAAATTTTTTTTTAATTGACCAGTACCTGTTTATATTTTATGTCTTGGTATCAAATTTCAAGTGTTCTCACTTTCGATATGATGAGCTATTAAAAATTTTTGATGGACTTATAACTCAAATTTTTAAGATTTTTCCCTTTTGACCCCCTAACTTTGACAAGCGATAAAAAATTTTGCCCAAGATAAAAAATTTGATAACATACACCGTTGAAAAGCTGAGAAAATTATCTTTCCAACAGTATATAATACGTTTTTATAGGAATTATTTCTAGGTAGGGCATATTTTTAATGAAATTCTACTGGACTATCTTCAGAAAGACAGGTTTCAGGCAGCATTTTTGACTGATTAGCATCACAGCAAATAACAACCTTTTCTTCATTGAAGTTGAGTTTGAACTAGGTGTAAATAATTCTGTATCTATCCCCGTCTCATTTGAGACTGTAGATATTCACCTCTTTCAGCTTTTTCTCAATAGTTTAAGTAGTGGACTAATGACAATCCATTAAGAAAAAAGTTTTGTAGAGATTCAAGTTGTTGCATCAAGCCACGTTTTGAGGGAGAGCATAGTAAGAGCAGTAGTCCAGGTTTGGGATCAGGAGATTTCTAAAGTTTTATGATCACAGATTTGTTTCTGCTCTTAAAAGTCCGATAAATGCATTGATGTTCTTTATTTTTTGGAGTTTGTTTTTTGTGTGTTAGTCATATGACACAATCTGGACTGAATATCACTCCAAGCTCCTTCACAGGGTTTTGATTTTAATTTAAGTACCTGTGTCGTGAAAGTAAGTTGATTGCCCCTTCAGTTCTTTATTTTATTCATATTTAAGGCGCTCAAACTTCAATCAATTCAATATTACTTGTGATGCCACCTGTCGATAGTTCTCTGGTAATCTTTAAAGGAGTGGTGTCATGAAAATTTGGAAAAACTTTTTTTCTTCGTATATCCCTTGTTTTAATGTAGATAGTACAAAATAAATTTAATTTGGAAAAAAAAGTCTTTTTTTCGCTATAAAATACCACTTTAAAACATAGGCTTAAAACGCTGAATAAATTAGTAATAATTATGTGACGTCATTGAAGAAGTTATTCTCAGTGTTGATGCGATGTTATGCATTCAAATCAAGCGAGTGTTCTTTGAAATTCAAGCAATAACTAAGTATTTCTTTTAAATCTAATGAAAAACATGGTTATTTGTGCTGCTGTGGGATGTGACAGTGACTCAAGCAAAGGACAGAACATTAGTTTGTTTAGATTACCTATTCATATTTAAAAAAATATGGATTTCAAAGTTGAAACGGAGGCCACTTATATTTTAAAGAATCATGTTTTGGAAGAAATTTCATGGTAAACATGTTATAAGGAGTTTAACTTTAATGTTTTATCTACACTTTTCGTTATACATAGGTGAACTTTTACTTTCTGTGTGCAAGTGTTTTTTCGATTTTTGTTTTCGTGTTTCTCCTCAAACTGGACATTTGAATATTATTCCGTTACACCGATTATTTCATTATTGTTTTCATAGAATGAGCTATTGATTCTTGAACTCCTCCACGGAAAACGGAAAATTGGAAATTTTACTACGATCAATGATCAACTCAATATTGCATGTATTTTTTTACGGTAGCAGCGAAAGCGAATACCGTATTAAAACACCCGTGGACTCCTACTCCTCCTACTACTACTACTCCGGCCGAAATGGCAATTAGTCTGCGATTTAGAGTCTGCGAGACTCTACTAATAACGCAATGTAAGTTCTAATAAAGGAACGCAGACTTCGAATTTTGGAAGCTTTTCTATATCAAACATTTAAAAGTAGATTGCGTTTTGTTTTAAAAGTACATAATCTGATATTTTGTAGCTTAATCCATGAAAGAATGAATTCTTATCAAATAAGTCTACATAGAAATGGGACTTTTAGTTCATTACGTTAACTGAAAATACTTGATATGTTGCTTTTCTTGTTAGTAAAGCTTATCAGTTCAAAATTTCTTATTACCTCATTTGTTAGCCACTATACACTGTTTCTGTATTAAGACTTTCAAAGATCTAGTTCGAAAAGGCAGTTATTTGTTTGAATTCATTTTTGGTTTCATGAAATTATAATTAAAAACATTATATTTTTTTTTCGAAACGCGTGGTTTTTTCTACACATGGCCTTACAAAAAATTTTCTTATAAAAAATCATATACAGCTCACGCATGTATAATTCTTTTGTCTTTAATAAATTAATTTCTGGTGGTTTATGATTAGACGCTTTTTTCACTAACTAATAATTTTGAAATATGCCTGTTTTCCACCAGTGAGATATAAAAAACACAAGCCTCAAAGAACTTTGTGGTAGTAACTTTTCATAACTTTAAGTACAATTGCTGCTACCGTTTTGCGCCATCTGGCTCTTGTTTCGTTTTGATTTGTACAAAAATTTATTTTGAAATTTATCGTCTTCTTCGATCGCATAAACTTCTTTGCAACACATTTGCATCACTGTTTACTGGCATTTTCGTCAGCATCACCAAAATCATCATCCGGACTTCTTCATGTTCTTTACAGCAACTGTCAAAACTATATTGCTCAAACCGCTAAAATTCTCTGTGAAATCCTTGAATAAAACTCATTGCTACATTCTTCATCTTCGCTGAGAACATCTGATTCCTCTTCACTTGAATTCTCACTCATGATTTTTGAAAACATGAGAAACTAATACGCTCCTTTGCACTGATATAACAAGTAAAAATAAATGAAACTTCTTCAATGACGTCACACGCTTTTCATCAGAAAAAAAGACGGGGGTTTATAAAAAAATTAAAAACTCAATATCTTCGGAAGAAAAACGTTTTTTAAAAAAGCTTTAACGCAGGTTAACTATACATTTTTTAAACTAAAATTTGTCATAAAATTTGAAATGACGATACCACTCCTTTAATCTGAGCCACTCCATCTTAAACGGCGATCCTGTTCCGACGGCCCTGTTGCAACTTGTTGTTCAGCTAATACTACTTACTTGTCAATCATTGATCCACTTTCATCAAGTTTGAAACAATGACCTGTAGCTTCTGTTATCATCTGACATCCTTGTTGCTGTATTGTTGACCTGTAAGATGTTATGATCAGTGAGATGCATAATATGTTTAAGCCAGTAAAAGAGCCCGAAGTGGAAACAAATCAAAAATTTAAAAACATAATTTAAGAATGGTACAGAGCTTAGCACAGCATATGTAACCATTCTTAATTTTTGTACCAGTAACTCAGCACTACTAGTCAGACTCATCTACAACTCCAGTGAAGTATGGAAGCGAAATTGTCCTTGAGCTAGTATTTAACTGGAGTATTGTTGCATCATCAGCATGGAATACTGACATTGATATAATCATCTTAGAACTACATACGTATTTAAAAACACACAAAAAGACAACAACTCGATCAGACTCGGAGTCATACAAACTTACTGGCTACTGATGAAGAACTTGTTCTGCAAGCACCAAATGGTATTATCAAAGGCTGCTTCAGAACATACGATCCCAAAAATACAACACAACAAAATAAGAAATTGTTGAGATCTTTTCGCAAGGACGTAATTATAGGAACGCTTCCATTCCCATCAAAAACAGAAGTCAGTGATTTAAAGAAGTAAGAAAAGATTGACAGGGTGACTTAAAAAAAGCATTTTGTAGCTGACACTTTTCATTATAACTTATCATACTCAACTAAACTCGAGGACAAATCATTACTAAACTGTGGCCTATGTGAACAATAAGTCCACTGCGTATGCTAAATAAAACTGTTAAAGACTATGAAGGCTGAAGAAACGTTGTATTGTATTGTGTTTGTATTTGAGAAGGCAACAAGAAGCCCCTTGGCTTGAAGACTTCAGGACGAAACACAACGATGCATATTTAGTCTCAAAATACAACGTTGCCGAATTGCCAAATTATGTTCAAATCTAATAAAATGACTGTCAAATTTAAAATCAGCAACTTCTAATTGTGCGTTGTAGAAATTTTTATAAATATTGCGGAAATTTCTAAGTTTGATCCAAATTTGGCCCGAATTACCCATTTCTCATCAAATCTGACAAAATGACTGACAAATTCGTAATCAGCACCTTTCAAAAGTGATCGGCGCAAAATTTTTTGAAATTTGAAGAACTTTCGAAATTTGGTCCAAATTAGGCCTAAATTGGCCAATTTTAGTCAAACCTGGCAATATCATTGTCAAATTCGAAATCAGCACCTTTCAAATGTGATCCGTGCAAATTTTTGTGAAAATTGAATAATTTACGAAATTTGGTCCAAATTTGGCCTAAATTGGCCAATTTTAGTCAAACCTGGCAATATCATTGTCAAATTTGAAATCAGCACCTTTCAATTGTGCTCTGTGCAAATTTTCATGAAAATTGAAGAACTTTCGAAATTTGGTCCAAATTTGGCCTAAATTGGCCAATTTTAGTCAAACCTGGCAATATCATTGTCAAATTACTAATCATTACCTTTCAATTGTGATCCGTGCAAAATTTCATGAAAATTGAAGAACTTTCGAAATTTAGTCCAAATTTGGCCTAAATTGGCCAATTTCAGTCAAACCTTGCAATATCATTGTCAAATTAGAAATCAGCACCTTTCAATTGTGCTCTGTGCAAATTTTCATGAAAATTGAAGAACTTTCAAAGTTTGGTCCAAATTTGGCCTAAATTGGCCAATTTCAGTCAAACCTGGCAATATCATTGTCAAATTCGAAATCAGCACCTTTCAAATGTGATCCGTGCAAATTTTTGTGAAAATTGAAGAACTTACGAAATTTGGTCCAAATTTGGCCTAAATTGGCCAATTTTAGTCAAACCTGACAAAATCATTGTCAAATTTGAAATCATTACCTTTCAATTGTGATCCGTGCAAAATTTCATGAAAATTGAAGAACTTTCGAAATTTGGTCCAAATTTGGCCTAAATTGGCCAATTTTAGTCAAACCTGGCAATATCATTGTCAAATTCGAAATCAGCACCTTTCAATTGTGATCCGTGCAAAATTTCATGAAAATTGAAGAACTTTCGAAATTTGGTCCAAATTTGGCCTAAATTGGCCAATTTCAGTCAAACCTGGCAATATCATTGTCAAATTTGAAATCAGCACCTTTCAATTGTGCTCTGTGCAAATTTTCATGAAAATTGAAGAACTTTCGAAATTTGGTCCAAATTTGGCCTAAATTGGCCAATTTTAGTCAAACCTGGCAATATCATTGTCAAATTTGAAATCAGCACCATTCAAATGTGATCCGTGCGAAATTTCATGAAAATTGAAGAACTTTCGAAATTTGGTCCAAATTTGGCCTAAATTGGCCAATTTTAGTCAAACCTGGCAATATCATTGTCAAATTTGAAATCGGCACCTTTCAATTGTGCTCTGTGCAAATTTTCATGAAAATTGGTCAACTGGAAGTCCTAATTTGACCAAATTTGCGAATTCGGCAACGATGTCATGTAAATGCTGCACGAAAACGTTCATAACTTGGAGGAGTAGTAGTAGGAGGAGGAGGAGGAGAAACCACGGGTATTTTAAATACTTTACTCCACCACGGGTGTCCTAAAGTCAATTAGCCCATTTCTGAAGCGATTACTTGAGTTTCCAATAGTGTCAATGAAGTGTCAATTGCTTCACTCACGAATTTAATTTGATATTGTGTGTTATACATAGACAACCAACTAATGACAACCACAAGTCTGAAGCACCAGAATTCATGAAACTTGTCTATTCCATAAAGATAAAAATTGATGTTATTGTGGGCTGTTCTCCTGATTTGTATATAATGTAGCGACTTTAACATACTACTGGATATCTTATTTAATGATATATACAAACCTACAACGAGCTGCAACAAACAACTTTTAAATATTATTCAATGATATCCGCACACAATATACCTCTCCAATTGCAGCGCAAAGTTATCGGATCGAGTGGGACTCGAACCCACGACCTCTCGCTTGCCGGGCGATTGCTCTAACCACTAAGCTACCGACCCCTTGCGATCACACTAGTTCGTAGCAGACGAGGGGAGCGTTTGTGCTCAATTGGACCTGAATGTCCAAGTGTGATCGCAAGAGGTCGGTAGCTTAGTGGTTAGAGCAATCGCCCGGCAAGCGAGAGGTCGTGGGTTCGAGTCCCACTCGATCCGATAACTTTGCGCTGCAATTGGAGAGGTACATTGTGTGCGGATATCATTGAATAATATATAATCTAGACTGCACATTGGTTTCAATTAACTTTTAAATACTTAAGATGATTTTACCCAATGATATATAAGCGAAGCGCTAGATGTCCGACTACAATTCCCGTAGTGAGGCCAAAAAAAATATTGGCAGCCATTATAAATAGTGGCAAGAGTGAAAACGAAAGTGAATTTGTTTAAACACAAATAGAAAAATAAAACCATGTTTTTAAGTCTTATGTTCCAGTAGATGCACAAATCAATTTCAGAACAGTTGTAGTATCCATTTTATGCGTTTCCGATCGAAAATTATGTGCCAAATGGATAAATGAGCTTTATTTAAGAGAAGATTCACCAACAAAACATTCCTGTATGTGCAGTAAACACTTTCTCCCAAGAGATTATATACTCTTCAGTTTTGGTGATTCAAAACCATATTGGAAATCTAATGCCATTCCGTCTATCTTCAAATTCCCGATACCACATTCATTAAACACCACCAAAAGGCCCCAGGAAACTTCCCACAAAAAAGAACTGCAGATTTACTGCTTTCGAACAAATATATTTCAACACTTGTAAACAAGACATAGAAAAACAACTAAATAATATGTATATCTCAATCAATCATAAAATATAAACCAAACTGTGGACATGGGTAGAAAAACATGATTAGCATAGGACGAGAAAACCATGACTAGACAAAGATAAACTGGATAAATGCTACATAAATAAACCAAGGTAGAAGCTGAGTAAAATGATACAAAACTCAAAATAAATAAACAAATTGGTAGTTGCAAAATTTCCAAATCAAAACAAACCATGCATAAAATATTCTATCAGGAAACATATGGCTCTTCTCAGGTGGACACATGGAAAATTTCATCACATGCATTTATGTTAATGTTTCAACATAGCAGCTTCTCAACCAACCAATATATTGACAAAATGTGAATTCCCATCTACTACTTTCCCCATTGGAAATTATGACCAATCTTAATTTGTTGTTTCCATATCTTTTGATTCTGCAAATCGATACTGGGAACTAAAGCATCAATATTGCTAACATAGATCGTCAGATTTAATTATGTATGTTGGGCTAATCACAACATTGTCATAGTGAACCACAGGAAACACGCATCCAAGCCAAGGGTTTTGTAAATTTTGGTTTTGTAAACCAGCATCACAACTTTATATTCACTTGCAAAAGAGGTTTATAAATTAGTACTAGCCGCCAAGGCGGCGTCGCTCGCCGCCCATGTTCAGCAAACGTTTGTGTCACCCACAAAGAGTTCACAAAAAATAAAATGAAATAGAAACGGCCCAGTCGGCACATTTGTTAAAAGATTTATGCGAAGGAGTGCATTTCTATATAGATATGCACACAATTTCAATAAAAATTCTCTCCGTCACAGTGTTTTTTTGCCGATTTTGTTGACTGGGAGGGGAATCAAGAAAAGAACCGAAGAATTTATTTAATGTTTTTATTCAATAAATAAAATACAAAATACAACTAAAATTTAACAATATATTAATCAATAATTTAATTAACTAACTTTAATAAATAAACAAATAAATAAACTTGGAGGTATAAGGCGAATTGACTGCACAGTAAAACTCGATCGCCATTTTCCTTCAATATTGGCAACATACTATTCAACCACTGGATCTTTTTACATTCGTAAATATCACCATGAAATAAATGGATGGTCAATATGGTCGCGGCCTACCATCACGCCGGCCCCGCCCCCAGCTGCGGGTGTTTTGTGGAGGGATGTACACCCCTCCATGCCGCACCCACGAACCGAGGGTTCTGTCGTCCGTAGGCCCTCCGTTGGCCAGTTGCTCCCTCAGGAACGTCGTGTATATAGCAACTATAATAAGAAAGTATCCTTAGTTAATAATTGAAGAATGGTAATATTAAGAAGGTTAAACAAATTCTTACTGATTGCTGCATCTGGCTCTCGCCTATCTAGATTGCGCAACAAATTTTCAACATCTAAAAATCAATAAAAAATAAACAATCAGCAAACACATCATATGAATGAAAAAAAGAAAAAAAGGTATAATTTCCTTATAGAGAACAATAGAAATATTTTGAAAAAAAGAAAGACATACCTTGTTGGTTCAAATTGAGATTTGCGACTAAAAGGAAAAACAAAGATTTAATGACACGTTGTGAAAGATTGAACTTGAAAGCAGTATCCACATAATAACAACATGAAATTTTTGTGAGTTACTTACGTAATGCAGCTACTCCTGCTTGATTGTTGTTATCAGCCATTTAATTAATTAGATTAATACTCGATTCTGAAAAAAAAATCGATAATCAGATTGTTAAGAATATTTCTTTCAGGACTTGCAGTCAATACAATATGTCATTAATAAACGACAATCACAAAGTGAACTAACCCACTGGAAAATAGTTCAAGTTATATATTCTCAATTTATATATTTTACAATGTATAATCAGATAAATATTGCTGAACAAAATATTTCATGGCAAAGTAGTTGATGCATGTTCTCAAGCACAAGAAACACAGTGATTATTATACTGACTCCAGGGTAAAAACTTCTAGTTATCTTAAGCCAAAAGGGATTGACTAAGTCTATTCTTCCAGAAGAAACCGTACAGATAGGTATAATAAGCAATGTTCAGTGGGAGTTTAAACTGTTAAAAAGGAGGGTGGGTCATGTCAAGGGTGATAAACTTGTGAACATGCAACCATGAATTTCGAACATACACTGCTGTTTTCAGTTACTTCAGATCACTTAAAAGTATATCCGCAATATGAGAAATTTCAAACTTTCTGACTGTCTAATATCTCAATAAACATAGGCTGATCTTTCAAGTGCAAGGAAATGTCATTTTTCTTCACATTAGCTGATATGTATCTTCTACTCTACGACACTTTGCATACTCTAAACGTATGAAAATAACTTGTGGTCATAAATGAACTCATGAAAATCTGAATCTCTTTTCAATTTGTTAATAAAGGTGGAAGTGAGGAAAAATTCTTAAAAGGTTTCTTACCCATGATTAATGAAGAAATCATTTAGCTGAGTGTATGGTGTCTCAATACCACAAGGTAAAATCAATAATGTGAAGAGGTTTACACTTTGTCTTGCCATCTAAAAAGAAAAGAAATTCCTATTGAACTGAAGTTATGCTAATAACAATGGACTATCAGGTTAAAAAAAGGAGAAGACTTATAAGCTAAACATTCATACCAATTTTAAAAGAAACCATGCAGTTCAACATGTTTGACCATATGTTGCTGTGTAACAATGATAAAACTGCCTTTTCAATGACATCCGAATCTCAAAAAAAAGAATAAAATAAAATATGTCACACATACAACAGCTTTTTGCCGCTTGCCTACCCTCCTCCACCCGGCTCAATGCCGCTTTCATACCCTCCTCCACCCGGCTCAATGCCGCTTCCATATTTTTCCATAATCTATTCAATCTTCAATCTACACTCAAAGTTCAAGGTAATCTAATCTAATGCTATTATACTAATCATTTGGCATATTCAATCTAATCTATTTAATATAAACTAATCTAATTTCTAGGTCATCTAATCTAATGCTATACTCACTCAATTCAATTCAATTCAATGTAATTCAATTCAATGTAATTCAATTCAATGTAATTCATTTCAATGTAATTCATTTCAATGTAATTCATTTCAATGTAATTCATTTCAATGTAATTCATTTCAATGTAAACTGCTTTAATTTCAGTATTATTCAATTCAATGTATACCAATTTAATTTCCAGGTAATGTAATGTGATGCCTCCTCATTAACCTTGCGTAAAGTTTCAATTCAAAACATTTAATATCAATTGCACAAATATTTTTGTAAAAAATATTCATAATACCTGTTGGTAGACTACATTTCTAGTGTAGCATCTCTCTCTAACATAGCCTTGCTGCAAAGTTCTACAAACCTTTACTTTCACCGCTTCAAAGCGTCGTGTTCGTGAAAATGCAACATACAGTTGACCGTGACTGAAGCAAGGCCTTTGCATGTAAATACCAACCCGTTCAAAAGTTTGACCTTGACTTTTGTTTATGGTTATTGCGTAGGACAAACGGAGAGGAAATTGTGTACGCTTCAGCTGAAACGGAAGGTTGGTATCGTTGGGACACAATGTTATTCTAGGAATGAGCACCCGATTTCCAGCGGAGATACCCGTCAGCACTTCACAATCAAGGATATTCTCTCGGAGATTACGGATGACTAATCGGGTGCCGTTGCATAAACCGTCCTTCAACGATAAATTTCTCAGCAGCATCACTATACTGTTGACTTTCAAGTTCAACCGGTGTGGAGGCATTCCAGAAGGAGTAAGCGAATTGATGAACTCCATCGGATACAGGTCAATCTCTTCTTGCTCATCAGAAACAACAGAATCGACGCTAAAGTACGTGGCTGTTTCACCAGGCATTCCCTGAAGAATCCGTTCATTAATTACTAAAGCCTCATCATTGGTCGGTGTCAGAATTACACGACTCGACATATCCTCTCCTCCAGCATCACTAAAAATAGAATGGACGATATCATTATTTTCGTGCACAACACATTCGTGCGGAATTTCGATGGAGTCTTTAAATGGCTCATCCACTTTTTTCGGTATCGTTCCACTTCCTAATTCAAGTAGGAATTCTGCAAATCCCCTTTCTCCAGGTGCAGCTCTCATGTTGACATTTAGATGAAAGATTTGCACTATTGGCCACAAGACAGAGCTCTTGATGCATGCTTCCACTATCTGAGCTGGTCTGCCTCTTTTCACTACTGGAAGAGTCTGTCTAAAATCACCACCTAAAAGAACAACCTTTCCAGCAAAAGGCACATCGCTGTTACAGATATCTCTGAACATTCTATCAATAGCCTCAAGTGCATGCTTAGGAATCATACTTGCCTCATCAAATATCAAAATATGCTGACTACGTAAGAAATCGGCATGCCTACTGTTAGGCTTGACATTGCATGTTGAATTGTCCAATACAGGAACAGGTAATTTAAAAAGAGAATGGACTGTCTTACCATTTTGTAACAGTGTTGCTGCAATTCCAGTCCATGCACATGTACTTACTGATAGGTTTCTTCCAATAACCTCGCGAATGATGTAATTGTACGTGAAAGTTTTACCTGTTCCACCGGGTCCATCAAGGAAGAAAACTTTAGCATTATTATTGTCGTTTGTTGCCACTGCATCTAGGACTGCATCAGCAACAGCAAGTTGGTCAGCATTCAACGTGTTCCTCATGTTGATGGCCTCTTCCCTCATTTCATCAGCATTTGGTAGATCGTCAGCAATAGCTTGTTCAAAAGCAGGTAAATCAAAGTCAGTAACAACCCTACCAAATTGCTGCAGGACTTCCTGAATTTTGCCAAGAGCTGACTGCTCTGCTTGTACTTCTGGCTGGTGTCTCAAAAAATCTTCAATCATGTGAGCACGGAATCTTTCCCACAACTCAGCTGGATTGCTTGGCTCTCCATGGATCAGAATGAAAGAGAACGCTTTGCGAATTTTAGAGGGAGTTGCTGATTCGCCAAGTTCTTCCATGGTTCGTATCCACAAAGTATCGTCATCCAATAGTCCAAGTGCAATACACGCTTCCCTAAAAGATCTATATAAAATCCCATTAACAGTTCTAAGGTATTCAAAGGAAGTCGCACCAGGAACATGTAATAACAGCACACGTAAGAAAAATCTTTCACCTTGCCGAATGCTAGCATTGTACATTCTACTTACAATTTTTTCTGCTCCACGCTGACGTGTCACCCACTTATGTTGTCGTGTTTGAAACACATAATGGTGGGGGATATCAGGATATAAATATTGACGTGCCTGTTCGTCAACACGATTCAATTCGAACCAAGCAGTTAACTTGGTGTGCTCTTGTCCTCTTTCCAGTGCTACGTGTTCCTGTCCTTCTCTGAAAAAAATCTGCTGCTCATTTGGAAGGTGAACAGGAAGTCGTAAAATTGCATGACTTTGAGTGTGCATTGGAAAAGAGCATAAACGCCACACAGCTTCTGGAGCAGATACATACCTCGCATCTAAAAAAGTTTTGATTTCGTCGTGATCTATTCGCTCATTGATTTCAATATGAGCAGTATCGTGTCCTTTGTAAATGTATTTGTACAAATACTTGACACTTTTAATGGAAACGCAGGCCTCTAGGTTTATATGTGCATTGTACTTTTTGCTGAGGAAAGGGTTGTGTGGGACGATCCATCTGTTGTCAAGATCCATATTCCGAATTCGAACAGTTCTTCCGTCATCTGGTCGGTGATATAAAGGATAGCCATCCACATTTAAAACAGTTCCATTGTTGAACTGCTTTGGAAAATTTTTGCTGCACTTACCATCTTGCATACACGGTGAAGACACATTCAAATGGCCACATGGACCATGGACCATACAGGATTTGATGATTTCATAAAGTTCTGGTTCTTGATCGCAATTTGGAATTCGTGCTGATATCAATGAATCAATGTCATCACCATTGCGCAACTTAAATTCGTTGCCAAGATGCAACAGCATGTGCACATGAGGTAGACCCCTTTTCTGAAATTCTATAACATCCACCTGTGCTACAGATACACCTAGAACAGAATCTTTGATAATATCGTTTTTAAGAGTTTCCAACTTCAATTTGAATACTCGTGCAACCAGATCCGGCCTATCTGATGCGGTTTGACCAGGCAAAAGATTTTGAACAATTTCAGGCCATTTAGGATTGCATGTAAAAGTTAAAAATAAATCTGGTTTACCTTGTTTTGAAACTAATGCCATAGCATCTAGGTACAATTGGTGCATATTTCGCGGTGAACCTGAAAAGGTAGATGGCAATACAACGATATTACCTGCACGGAGGTTTCGTTCATGAGCAGCTTCCTCTAAATAGTCCATCAGGCCTGTGTAGCTATCTGCCCGTAATTGCTCTTGATTCTGGCGTATGAAGTCGAGTCTCGCTCCCTCAACTTTGACATAGCTGTCAACAACAAACTGTTGAAATAGTTTTCCAGCTAAATGTAAAGCAGAAAATTCACGTCTAATGGCAATACGATAAATATAATACTGCAATTGTGTAACTTTATTCCGCCTTTCAGTTGCATGCTGTTGGACGTGATTCATGTTTGGACTCCATCCAGGATCACCTCTAGGAAAAATCATTGGATACATCATGGAGTCAATGTTTGTAGATGTGTAAGGAATATTGCGCAAGGGCTGTTCTCTTGGATAAACAACAATATTTCTACCAGCGGGAGGTGCACCATCGTTACCTACAAAAATTGCTGCAACTTCTTCGTGATGTGGAGCATTGTATCTCCTCCTGTCTTCACCTTCTCGCATATACATACCCACTATCAAGTCTCTGTTGCAATCTGCATTAGAAGGGTTTTGCATACGAATATCCAGTGAATTAGCAGCTTCGATAATGTAAAGTTGGCTAAACATGGGCACTTGGTTTTCATTAGCATGCAGTGCTCCATACCTATGTAGCAGTTGTCCACATATCCTAAAACATGGAGGCCCATTTCCTGGGGGCGGACGTAAGTTAGCTGACAGAGAAGCAAAACTAAATGCATTATTATAAATTCTAATACACTTACGGAAATGTTTACCCAGAGCAGAATCATCAAGTAAAAGATCCCGTAACTCAGGCGGATAATCTAATAAATTAGGAAGTTGTACCTTTCCATTTGTGCAACATTTAAAATTAGTTTCACGGTCGAATTTGATTGCTCCACAATGTTCACATAAAATGTTAAATTCACCTAAAGAATGAATGTCAGGTAAATTATTGTTTTCAACATCAATCCGTGCCGCATTTAAAAACCGAGCCCTGCGCACTCGTCTGTTTCGGACATATGCTCTTTGGTGTTGTTGCGCATCAGCCGCACGTCGAGCAGCAGCTTGTTCAGGTTGCTCATTGTTTCTAACATGTTGGTGTTGTTGTACATCAGTTGCACGTCGAGCAGCAGCTTGTTCGGGTTGCTCATGATCTCTTAGCGACTGCTGTCGGTGAGCTTGCGCTTCAAGTCGAGTGGCTACTTGATCAGGTTGCTCGTTATCTCTTAACGACTGCTGTCGGTGAGCTTGTAATAGGAGTCGAGCAGCAACTTGTTCCGGTTGCTCATTAGCCCGTCGCTGTCTATGAAGTTGTGCATCCCTCTCCCTTCTCAATTGAGCACGAATCTCACTTTGATTTGCACGGTATCTCCTTTGTCGTTCAGCATTTCTAATGCGACGCCGTTGTTGAGGGTCATCAGCAGGGGGTTGTTGTTGTTGTTGTTGATGTTGTTGCCGTGCATCAACTATATCTCTATCAAATTGTGATCTAGGCAATGCAAACCTTTGAGGGATTCCATAGTCATGATCAGAATTCATAACTCGTTGAGAAAAAACTCAAACAAAAAAACAAAAACACAACAGGCCTTGTGTTTTTTGTCAGTTTACCTAGCTAAATAGACAACAATAAACAAAAAAGCAAACACAACTTTCCTTTGTTTTCTTTAGGCAAACAAAATGATCGTTTTTTCTCAACTTTCTTCACTTTCTTTTCGCGCGAATATATGAACCAAAAGGGTTCAAAGCAAACCTGATCAGTTTCCTATTGTTGCCATGACATTGAACGGGGGTTAACAAACGCTTAAAAGTGGAATCAATCAAGGTCATTCTTAAGTATTGTGGAAATATTAAGTTATAAATTCACTTATATTACTCATGTACATATATTTCAGTTAAAAATATTACAATTTTATGCAATTATCGCTATTTTGTTGAAGCCATTTTTTTACGTTTATACCCCCTAATTTTCTTCTTATCTCTGCGATTTCTCCGTTGCAGATCCCCGATTTCTTTCGCAGTTCATATCTACCATTTTGCGTGACAGACAAACAAACAGACAGAGAATCGGCTATTAATATATAGATTCAGTAATCAGTAATCTGATAGGCCACAGCATCACATGTGATGGAACAGGGGCACATTTTGAAAAAAAGTATCAGATTTGTCATCAATAAAAATGCAATTTTGATTTTGAAGATGAGAGCTTGTTTTTATGCCTGACATGCCATATGCTGAGAAGTTAGCCAAAAACATTTATATAAACATCAGTTTCTTCTAGAACGAACCTACAAAAGACATTGAAACAGCCAAATATAAAAAAAGATACTGTGTTCGTTATATTTCCAAACGTAGTTTAATTGTTTAGAATAATATAGACATGAAAATAACGACAGCTGCATAATTTTCGAACTTATTGCCTTTTGTTTTTATAATCGTAGTTCGTATTAAGTTCAATAACTATTTTTTCATCAAAATAAATAAACATACAAGATCATAACTCATGTTATTGCTAATTATTTCACTTTTTCGCCCATTACACTGCACACTGTTTACATTTTTTGCCACTATTTATAATGGCTGCCAATTTTTTTTTCGGCCTCACTCTTTTGATAGCGTTTTTACGGGAGTTAGACATCTAGTGAAATATTATATATCATTGATTTTACCACTCATTTAAACCTGAATCAATTCCTACACAAACCGACACATTCAAATTTCAACCCAGTGGGCAAAATCGTCGGAAAGTCACTGTGACGAAGAGTATTTTTATTGAAATTGTGTGTTATATTTGGCATACCGGAAAAGTGGGACCCGGGACCCGGGACCCCAAGTCGCTGGTGGGACCTGGGACCCGGGACTTTACAACCGGGACCCGGGACCCGGGACCCTGTAGCGGGTGGGACCCGGGACCCGGGACCCTAAGTCGCAGGTGGGACCCGGGACCCGGGACCCTAAGTCGTTGGTGGGACCCGGGACCCGGGACCCAAAGTCATTGGTGGGACCCGGGACCTTACAACCGGGACCCGGGACCGTGAAGCTATGGGTGGGACCCGGGACCCTGAAGCCATGGGTGGGACCTGGGACCTTGAAGTCATGAGTGAGGCCCAGGACACGCGACACCAAGCAAGTCATTAATAGGATCTTGGATTTTAGACACGGAAAAGATTGGACTTGACAGCTGTTGAAAAGACTGTTTATTTTTTAATAACAACAATGAAGTTGATTATATTATCTTTTATTTTATGGTTTTATACAGTTGGTTTTAGTTAGAGTGCGTTTACATGAAGGCCGTACTGAACTCAGTACGGGTTGAATTTTCAATCCTCCCGTATCGAGTTTCAATACGGGTTCTTATTTCACTACGGTTCCTGGTCAAACCTTCAGCGGAGTTTACTATTTCTATTTCTCAAATAGGTTTGAAATTTCGATACGGCTTGGAAAGGTGTGAAAGTTTTCACATTTCATTGTTTTATCATAAAATGTGTTAACAAGCATGCGCATATTAATTAAATTTTGCTGACACCTATGAAACAAAAATACAGAATGTGCTAAATTTATTCCATTATGCACAGAAAATATTTCTACCCGTACTGAAATCTCAAACATGTGTGATTTCAGTACGGCTGTCATGTAAATGCGCTCGTAGAGAGAACTAGAAACTAGTAAAATCTATTGTTTCGATTGTTACTCGCGAACACTCGCCAAGACCGTATCGAAATTTCTCATGTAAACAGAATGTCGATTTCAAACCGGTTGAAATCTCAAACTGGTTTGAGTTCAGTACGGCTCTCATGTAAACGCACTCTTAGTACATTTTGTAACTATGTGTAACCAACTATAAATAAAGAAAGAAATAAAAATAATGTTCGTGACAAAATAAGTTTTTTTTTGTTTTCGGAAATGTCACGCAAGATTCAAAACATGAAATGTGAAAATGATTTGACACTTGTTAAAAGAATTGTTGAGTGACATTTACATTAACACACGTGGTTCCAGCTACGAAGATCATCTAGGTAAGAGAAGTTTCTTATTTTTTTTCTTTATTTATATGTCATATACTATATGTTTTTCAACAGCATCACGTTGACATAGGGAATAAATCTGTAATGCTGCACTTTTTTATGACTGAATGTTTTTTTTATAATTTTGTGAATTTTTAATTCAAAATTTAAGCGAATGAATGTATAACCAGAAAATACTGACATACATACCAACCTGTTACTTGTCAAATTCGGGACAGTGTGCCGTATTATGTGTTAGCCACCGGAAAAATTACCACCCGGAAAATGGATTCTAACTAGTGAAAATTCATCGTGTCGTGACAAAGGCGCACGAAAGGCAGACTTGCAACCATTAGTTGACTTACCGCCAGAGATACGTATAGCATTGCTCTAACTTGCCCGAAGGCCAGTGTGCAGTCAGTCGATGGCTTTTAATGGGCTGATACGCTGCTTTTATTGAGATACGACATGACTGGACTTGAACACGGGTCGCAGCGGTCGCACTCAAAGGTACTAACCACTACACCATCGCAGTAAGGTAATATCTGCGGACTTTGCGCCGTACGGCTACTTAACACGATGATTCATGGCTTTCGAACTTAATTTAAAAGCACTTTTCATGATAACTTTTCATGATAACTTTCATCATATTTCGTTTAGCGTTTGCTTTTTTTTGCTTCCAATGCCATCGCGAAAGAAACTAAATATGAATATTTCCACAAAAATCAGAAAAACCATTCTTCTTTTTTATTTTTTTTTTTAGCACGTGTCGAAAGTGATTATTTCTCAATTACTAACTAAGCTTTTATCGAATAATGATCTCCTGCGTGACAAGACAAAACACACAAAAAGTTCTTTTTTCTTTTTTCTTTCTTTCCGATGATGTGGCGTCTTTTTTTTCTTCTGTTATTATCTATGGCTTTTCAAATTAAGTTTCAGAGGAGACATAAAGGACCTAGGGATGAGGTTGTTGAAAGTAATGGCAAAACGGAATTCTATATTCTGTGAGATACTTATTTTAATTTCGAAAATGGTGTCTAGGCAACGAAAAATATAAAAAATAAAAGTGGAGACTTTAACTTTAATTCGGGACAAATCAATGGTATTTCGGGACTTCGGGACAGGGTACCTGAATTCGGGATAGTCCCGAAAAATTCGGGACAGTTGGAATCTTTGTACTGAATAGCTATAAATTGTGATGTGAATCGCTATAAATAATCTTGTGCAAATTATGTCTATCAATTCACCCTTACCTTTCATAAATAGATCAGTAACAATTTGTCCTGTGCACTGCACCTATGTTTAGGTTTTTTGCAATTTAAATCTCAAGTCTCACTTGCAACAACAATTCTAATTAACTTCGATTATATTTTAGACTGAATATAACTTCGTTTATTACGGTAGCAGCGAAAGCGAATACCATATTAAAACACCCGTGGACTCCTACTACTCCTCCTACTCCTTCTCCGGCCGAAATGGCAGTTAGCCTACGATTTAGAGTCTGCGAGACTCAACTAATTACGCAATGTAAATTCTAATAAAGAAGTTTTCACATGCCGTATTCTCTCTAACTAGCGCCCCTTTCCAGTAAGCACCCCTCTCCAATAAGCGCCCGGGCGCTTGTAGAGTGACTAAACATTACTCAGAAATTTATAAGCGCCCGGGAGGTAATTAGAACTTTGAACAAAAAGCGAAAATTCTGTAATAGAAACAGAAGACTAAATGTCTAAATTTAAGTTATAAGCACAAAATCTTATTTCGTTGCCATGAAAAATACAGTTGTTTTTACTCTTTTATGATAAAAAGCAATGCCTCATTCACAGCTAGCATGACCATTTCAAAATATTTTTATAATCGCCCCTCTCCAATTAGCGCCCCTCCCTAATAAGCGCCCTCCTAATTTCCAAGAAAAAAATTATAAGCGCCCGGGCGCTTATTAGAGAGAATGTGGTATCAAACATTTCAAAATAGGTTTCGTTTGATATTTTATCACTTAATTTACTCGTGAAGGAATGGATTTTTAATCAAATAGGTTTAATAAAATTGGAACTTTTTGGTTACTTATGAAAGAACTTTGATACTTGAAATTAGATATGTTTTTCTTGTTAATAAAACCTCAGTTCAGATCTTCTTATTAGTAGCCAAGTACTCGTTGTGAATTTTAATGTGTGAACGCAGGCTATGTTTAAAACGCTGTTAAAAGAGCCTTTGATATTTTTTGATACATTTTACATAAAATTGTTCATTTTCACACGAAAAAAGAAACTATACTAAAATGATAATATGACAAAATGCTTTTGTTTTGCTTTTTTTGCTTTTTTTACTGTTAAGGGTTTCAAGATTCGTTTAAAAGATATTTTTCAAATGTATCCTGAGTCGTCTAAAAATTCGAACTTTCGCAACTCAAGGCACAACATTTTCGTGGGAAATATTCTCTAATGATGGCTACGCTGACTCTAATCGATAAAGTGAAAAGCGTTAGCACCACCAATGAAAGAAGTTATCTCTTATCAAACACAGCCTAAAGATGACACTATTTTTTTGTCTTTTAGAATTCGACAATGACAACCACTGCCATTCAGAGTTTACTAGCCCGAAAAATAGATATACCGCAAATTTCCATAACTGAAATAGAGAAAAGACGTGTTATTGGGGCAGGATCTTTCGGCGTGGTCCATCTCGTAGAACGCAATAACTCTGAAAAGGTACTGAAGATTTTAAACTGTGCAGAGTGGGACAAAACCGGGAAAAAATTCATAAAAGAAGCAGGTATATTACATAAACTTTCCCATGAGAATGTTGTTAACTTGGAAGCGATATGTTTTAAGCCCTTTGGACTGTTAATGGATTTTCACTGCTTTGATTTCAACGGATATGGTCATGATATTCAAGTCCATTCGCTTGACAAATACTTAGAACTAATCGACAATTTTAATGCAAGCGGTTTCGAGAAATTGATGAAATGCATAGCAATTCAGTGATACAAGGTTTCGCTCCTTCGTAGTATGAAAGGAAGGTAACCGCTCGTTCTATTAGTTACACAGACCCAGTTCGAAGGAAAACTCCGAACCAGGCGGGATTTGAACCCACGACCTAGGAATTCTAGTCCTATCGCTCTACCAACTGAGCTACCGGTTCATGGTATTCAATCCTCATTATCGATATGTAACTAGTGTTGCAGAGAAATCCATCTCCGACGTGATGTTATTGAAGGAGCGAAACCTTGTATCACTGATTCGATGCTCGTATGCTCCAAGTTATCTCGTGATCGTAGTAGTTGGTGGATTCCAACACGAATCACAATAACATCACGTCGGGGATGGATTTCTCTGCAACACTAGTTACATATCGATAATGAGGATTGAATACCATGAACCGGTAGCTCAGTTGGTAGAGCGATAGGACTAGAATTCCTAGGTCGTGGGTTCAAATCCCGCCTGGTTCGGAGTTTTCCTTCGAACTGGGTCTGTGTAACTAATAGAACGAGCGGTTACCTTCCTTTCATAGCAATTCAGCTAATTTCTGGACTAGAATACCTTCATAAAGAAAAAATTGCACACAGAGATTTGAAGCCGTCCAACGTCCTGGTTAGTAATCGCCATGATTCAACGACCCAGTCAGTACATGATAAAAAAATTGTTTGCTTACTCTCCGATTTTGGTGAAGCTAGATCTTCAACTCTACAAACCCGAACAATATTGTCTACAACTACATTTGACACTGAGAAAGGTGAGTACTCGAATATTTCCTGTCAATTCATTCACTGTCGTTGTTCACTATTGTAAGCTTACGCAATTATCGTACAGCGTAAAAGTAATACACAGGAGCACTCGAAATTACTTGATATATTTTTGCATTAACAATGTCGTTTATTTAAGGAACCACAGCATTTATGGCGCCTGAATTGATGAAAATGACAGCTGATGGAAAAAACGCTTCATTAGATGACTTAATGAAGGCCGATATTTGGTCACTTGGAATGATATTTTTCGTTCTGTTGAGTCCTGACCTGCAATATCCTTATGAAGTGGACTTTAAAGATGATGTATGTGCAGATAGAGTTGGATTTCGAAATTCTTTAGAAAAAAAATTCAACAGCAAATGCAAACCAAAGATGAGTACCAAATACGAAATTACAAGAGCCATATATTGGTTGACACTTTTAAGGGCATATGATGATTTAACATCATTTTCATCAAGTGACAGGCCATCATTGAAAGATGTTACTCCACTGCTAAGTACAGATGTTCCACCAGATTGCCATCACCTGAAAACGAGCCAAGCTTCCGTACTAGAAGCCTTTGATAGGAGGTTGGCTGAAAATTTGGAAGCAACGCCTAGTTCGCTCACTATTCCTGACAATGATGGAACAAATTGCTGTTCCTTTTTGGCAATTGAAATTGCAACTCAAGTCATAAGTAATGGACTCGATGATATCAACAAAGCCGTTGAAAGGATAATCAAAACTGTACCAGCTCAAGTACATGGTATTCGCGATAATGAGAGATTCTATGGCGTTTACGACGCATTAAAAGTTATGAAAAGTCTCGGCGATGAAAAGTATGACCTTCTGCTAGAAGATGCGTTAGTATCAACAAACCCAGCTCTATCACCAAACAGCATTTTGGAATTGGGAGATGCATTACGTAAAATGGCGAATGAAGTAGTGAAAGTTGGCATTTACATCTGTCCACCGTATACATTAACAATTATATCATATGAAGATATGATGGCTCTTGTTGATACCCATCCTGTTCCAACAAACGTCGGGGGAGAAAATCAGGGGATGGTAATTTTGACACCTAAGTGGAATTATAATAAAATTTTGGAATGGATCGTAAAGAGAATTGTTGAAGCTGGAATTGGTAATGAAAACCAAGAACTGTCCTTTATTGGCAATTGCAAAGAAAAATGGTAAAAACATTTTTATCAATAAGTGCACATAAATGTAGCAAGCCAAATGCTTAAAAAATGTCTGCGTTGTTATTCCGATATATTATGATGGAAACATTTGTGATACCGTTGGAAACAATAACTTTCATTCAACCGAACATCTTGAAGACACCAATCCATTAGACAGTTTCCCTTCGTCCTATCTAAGTTTCCAAATTCGTGTTTTATTTCTTGTATATTTACTAATACTTTTTGTGTTTATTGTATCCCTACTTTTTTTCTTCGTTCATATATCGTGGAGCTCAATTAACACTACATAATTGAGAAAAGCTAGAAAGAACAGATCAAACTGAATAAAGTAGATGATATTGTTATACCCCATTCATGTTGGTGCATGATTTTACGTTTTAGCGATCATCAGTCAAAAAATTGTTTGCTGGAAGTATTGGCAACTTTGATGGTACTACTACGGACTATGTAACAATCTCATCTTCAGGTGAGGGGATTATTGAGTGGAAATTCTCGGTTTATGGTGATTATAAAACTCTGTTTCTGATATTTTAGATTCCGATTCAGTTTTCAGTGAAACAACATATGTTCCGGTCATAAAACGGGAAGAAAGAGACGACACAGAGTAATAATTTATAATATAATACAAGTCTGTATAGGTTGATAATTCTTCTAAGCAGATTCAAAAAATTCAACTTCATTATTATAGATTAGATGCAAGCTCGTTTCTCACAGAAGGCAATTCCATAGATTGCATATCAATAGATCCCCCAGGTGTGAAATACAGAAAAACAATGATCTACACACTCAAACTGAATATTGATTTCATAAACTCCTGTAACAATTTAATCTAGGCGGATCATATACAAGTTTTGTGGGTGAAGACGAAAAATATGAGGCGTTGCAAGTAAATGACGGTAAGTTCAAGATGTCTTTAATACAATAGAACTCCACGACATAGTGATGTGCTTAAACAGAAATTCGGGAAAGGCTTATTTATATTACTATGTACACGTAAGCTTCGTTATATTTTGGATTTGGAATTTTTCATAAATTGCTGTCTAAAACTGATGTTGCTAACCTAAGGCTTTGTATCCTTAGACATTGTATATTACAAGAATGATTTGACACTTCCAGTGTGCCGAAGCGGAATTAGCGTTCCTGGTGAAACAAAAGCAATTGCAGAACTGATTGTGTTTACAGAAATACCGTCCAACAGATTAGCTACTTCAACGCCAGTGTATGTGCAGCACAACGTAGAATTCATGGTTGACACAAATTGTTTGGGTAATTGGCGGGACATAAAAACAGACATGATTTTCGACATGTCCAGGACTGCGACTAAGACCTTTTATTTCGACAGTTATGAAGGTCACTTGATTCAAGCAGGAAACAATGGTCATGAATATAAAGTAACAAGATACATATATGCTCATAGGAAGGTCACAGATTTCCATAAAGTTATTTTGTCCGTATCACCAAGAAACGGAGATGTACTGCCCGTTTTTTACGTACAGTACTATTTTGAAAATGGGGAACGTGAAATCGAATTTTCAACTCCTGCTCATGGTAATAGTACCAAACAAAACAAATCGCGACAACTCATTACACATTCAGTTCGAGAGAAAATCAAATTGTTATCGTCCGAAGGAAAGAAAGGAAAAGCAATTTTCACGGAAATGTGCAACGATCGTGGATTTTCAAGCGCAAGAACAGCAGGTGACTTGCCTAACTCTCTTAGACAAATACATGACTTTTCCAGAAATCATAAGGCAAACGATAAAGATGAGCTGGTAGAGTTGCTTGACTTGTGTAAGGGACAGACCAATTCGCCAAACGCATTTATAAGGGATGTAAGAACAGCGCCTGAAAAAACTGTGTTTCTGAGCACTAACCAGCAGCTACAAGATATAGAAAGATTCTGTTGCAACCAAAGTTTAAGCATTCTTGGTGTTGATCCTACATTTAACATTTGCGATTACAACGTTACAATTACAACTTACCGACACCCACTATTAATCAGCAAAGAATCAAAAGAACATCCTGTTATGATTGGACCTACCATAATTCATTGTCATAAAACTTTTGATTCATACTACACGCTTCCAAGCAACATTGTTCGCTTCAAACCATCAACCAGCAAATTGAAAGCTTTTGGAACAGATGATGAAAAGAACGTTTACGAGTCGATGAAATCATGCTTTCCTGTTGCTGATCATCTGTTGTGTGAAATATACATGATTGACAACATCAAAGGGAAATGCATGGAACTGAAGATCAATGCACAACCCTATCTTAATGAGATTTTTGGTTTGAAATCAGGAGATGTGAAAGTGAAAGGCTTAATTGATTGTGTTTCAGAGCATGAGTTTGAGCAGGAATGCGAGCGTTTCAAAAAGATTTAGAAATGTCGTGAAAAGGGGACAGAACTGTCAAAATACATAGAAAATCACAAACAGCAAAAGATTAAGAAGACAATGTTGGCTTCTGTGAGAGAACGATGCGGTCTCGGCTCTCCACCATCAAGTTATAATCAGAATGGAAACGAATCAATAAACTCGATGATAAAGAGATCGAAAGGATCTGGTAAGCTGACATTGACTGAAGCGATTAAATTAATTCAAAAGGAAGCCAACTGGCAGGAAGAGAAAGTTGGCGTTGGTAGGGAAAGGTAAGAAAATGTTTTCCTTTGCTTTTACTCGTTTTGAAAAAATCATTATTTTTATGTTGTATATGGTTACTCAAATTATTCTGATTAATTCATAGGTGACTGGAGTATAGCTGAAAGTTGTCGTAACTTGTTTGAGATAAGCGAGAACAAGTATTACCATATGTCCTCAGCTCAACGCACTCGACTCGTCAATAAATTTAACACGTATGAGATACCCGTCCCAGTTACGGAAAGCACTGAAAAAAGTATTATAGTCCAAGATGCTCGTTTTGACAAAATCGTTTTAACCTTTTTGCCAAAATCCATTCAGAAGGAAATTTTGGACGAAGCTGCTCGCCTCATAAGTGAACCACAGGCAATTTTAAAAGGATTTATCTAATATTGCAATAATGAAAGTGACAGTAACAAACCAAACCAAGTTAACATCAACGTTCAAAACATGAGTTTCGTTTGTAAATCAGATACATGTCATCGTTACAAGTCTTTTGGGATATGTTGTCACACATTGGCAATAGCGTGCAAAACAAATTCCTTAGACGAGTACGCAAAAAAAATGAATGCAAATGGGAAAATCAAGCTCAACGTGCTTTGTGAAATCGGCAAAGAAAAGACAGCTGGGCAAAAGAAAAGAAAAGCTACGCAAATTCGAAAAGGGCCACCAAATAAAGCCAAAGCAGTAACGACAGTTTTGGTCAGTCCACCTTCAGCTATTTGTTCTACGAACACCACGAGTACACAACCCGGCACTACACCGAATCCAAACGCTCATTGTTATGAGCTGTCACTTTTAAAACTTTGCCACAAAAATGTCACAAAGTGCTATGCATGTGGCGGGCAGTTTTACGGAAATGGTTATCCAGCAGAGCCTCACGATTTGATAATCGTATCAAAAACGCAAAGACACTATATCGATCCGGTAACACGTCAGCCCAAAATCTCGCCAAACTTTTCAAAAGTCTATTACCATTTCAATTCGACATGCATTAGCAAACACAATAGTTTCTTTACAGTACAGTTGATTGCTGTACCCACTGGACTGAGCACTGTGTTGTCACCATTACATAAACGTTATTTGGCATCCCTATCCATAACATTTTAAGACACTGTATATATTTATTTTTTAACTCTTAAGTTTGTTTGTTATATATCCCGACATCAAAATCTTCTGTTAACTAATCTATAGATTAGTACTCATCTTTATTTTACAATAGCTACGCTGCCCTGCTTTACTCAACTTCTGACAACGATACTGTCTTGTGAATGAACCAGTGAGTGCCCAGCGGGCACAAGACGTCTTTGAGACGTCTTATTTTAATCGTAAAATGGTCGTTTGCTTTCCAGATCATTTTGGGACGTCGTAGGGACGTCTGAAACGGGACGTCGCAATTGGGATCCTTTTACGACGTTTTTGGGACGTCTTTATACGGATTGAATAACGACCTTCGAAACAATTATAAACTTAAGATCATTTTGGGACGTCGTAAGGACGTCTGAAACGGGACGTTGCAATTGGGATCCTTTTACGACGTTTTTGGGACGTCTCTGTGCAGATTCAATAACGATCTTCGAAACAATTATAAACTTTCAAAAGCAATCAGTCTGTATAGAATGATTTATTGTAAATGTTTTTAAAGGTCTTGACAACAAGCAGCGGTGGCATAACGGTTACGAGTTCGGCTGGCACACCAGAGGTTCCAGGTTCGGGTCCGCCTGTGGCTTATTACAGTTTTTGAAAGAGTAAATTTCATAATCCTGCGACGTCGTTACGATGTCGTTGGGATGTCATCGAGACGTCTCAATGAAGATGTAATTGGGACGTCTTTTGAGATTCCCACTTCGCGACCATTTTGCGACGTCTTAGGGACGTCTTGAAAAGACGTCTTTACGACGTCTTTACGACGTCTTTGTGCCCGCTGGGTGAATGCCGTTTCTGTTTTCCGCGTATTGCAATCAACAAATTCTAACTTCCACACTTCGGGAAAATGAGTCGTCAAAAGAATTTTTGAATAACACGTAGGTAATCACACTTCTATGAGTTATAGAAATGTTATTTGTTTTGCTATATCATTGTTACTTTATTACATTATTTACATATTTACATTATTAAAGAAGAAAGAAGCTAGACTTATTTATCCCTGAATTAATCCCATTTCGCAAAATGAACCGGGTCCCACTTACAGCTAGTAGGGTCCCGGATCCCGGGTCCCACTTACAGTTAGTAGGGTCCCGGGTCCCGGGTCCCGGGTCCCACTTACAGCTAGTAGGGTCCCGGGTCCCACTTACAGCTAGTAGGGTCCCGGGTTCCACTTACAGTTAGTAGGGTCTCGGGTGCCGGGTCCCACCTAACATTTGGAGAGTCCCGGGTCCCGGGTCCCACCACCTTAGGGTCCCGGGTCCCGGGTCTCACTTTTCCGGTATGCCGTTATATTTCTATAGAAATGCACTCCTTCGCAAAAGTTTTTAACGAATGTGCCGACTGGGAATATCCTCGTTTTTTTATTAATAATAAATAATGATTCAATTTTTGACTACACTATCATACCCACTATACACTCGGACCATTACATTGTTGATGTGACCATAGAAATACGATGTGACTGCACACTCAAAATTTAACTAATAAAATCACCAGAATGAAAACAGCCTCAGTAGCAAATTTGACAATTACAATTTTCACAGTGACCAGATAAGATCAAGAATGCATTGAAAGGGAATTGGAAAGCATTTGATGCTTTCCAAGAGTCCAAGTTCTAGAACAACAACAATCTCTTATCTAGAAATTCAGTCTCAGGTATTCTTAACAAATGTGTATCAGTTGTAACACTCGAAATGTCACCGCAAAGCCACCCACGTCACAGGCACGTCTTAATGAGGATAAAACAACAACAAGACCAATCAGTAACAATGACCACATAGCTTCTTTCTACTCAGTTTCATTTTGTTTATTTTGAAAAAATGAATGCGAGGTTTCGTCTTAATAATGATAACGACACCACTTGTTTAGTGTTTCCATTCAAACAAATTGCGTATTAAAAGCTATCCGACCGATTGAAGTTATATCACTTTCAGAATCCGATACCATTTTCGTGCCGAAGTGGTGCGTTTTTAATGGAAACAGACCCCCTATCCGATATGGCTCTTAAGACAAGACGCAACGCTATAATGCAAATCGCCTTAATGGAAACGTAAACTGATAGGAAATCAAAAAGACCATTGTATCTCATCCAGATGGGAAATATTAGTAGAACTATTTTGAGTTTGGTTTGATCTTTTAAAGTTAAGCCAAAGAGTTTATTTTTTAGTATAACTGGTTATGTATGCTAGACTGAAATAGCAAAATCGGTATTATACATCCGAAAAAATACCTTTCTTGTCAAATTTGGTGGTGCGCTTGTGTCTCCCCAGCCATCAAACTTCCGAGACCTGAAAAATTAAACAAGCATGATTTCAAAATTGGGTGGGGGTGGCATACTTGGGATATTTATGTGGTTTTCTAGAAGAAAACTTGCATAAAGTATCTGTCGAATTTTTGTCGAATTTTACCCAAATAAAAGTAATTTAATTGACATAGCGATTATGCGCGGCTGTCGTCTGTGTCGTCCTTATGCTACACTTTTCGTCAGATTATCGTTGTTCAAATGCCGACGACAAACCCGGCACTTCGTAAAAACGTATAGTGTTTTTAGAGAGGAATAATGGTAGAAAAGTAACGGATGACGAAGTGTGTTCCAGTTCAAATGAAACTCTCCCGTTTGCTTTCTTTCTTTTCATATTTTCATCTTTTGGTTAAAAAGAGCGCGGTTTTATGGTGTTTTCAACAAAAATGTGTGAAACTGTTTGCATACATATATAAGAAGTAGTAATTTTTAATTGAGTCAGTAGTGTCCACGTCCGTTTAAATCATGTTGCAACTGATTATTTTATTATGCGCATGCGTGGAATTTTCAAAAATTTGTTTACGAATCGCCTAGGGTGAATCCGCCATATTTGGTCACATGTACCCTAAAAAAAACATTCAATTTGGGCTCTTTAAAGTATTATTTCAATTAAAAAAGTAATTTGTCCAATTTCAGTTGGACCAAGGATTTATATTCTGTGAATGTTGCATAATAACAGCACGTTCTACGAATATTATAGCGCGAAATCTACCAAGAAAGCAAACCAGCCACATGCTAACTTACCTTCACTTTGTATTGGTAATTTACAAATTCAAGAGTTTTTCAGGCACTAAGTCCAACTGATCCTCAAACATATACCTTTTCTCTACACTGTGTGCAAGTATCTTGGTAGGCCCAATTTTTTTAAAGAAAATAATCTCGATTGTCTAAGTGGTACTGTAGCCCCACATAAAACATGGCGTCCCTAAGTACACACATGGAAAAGCTAGCTTTGCTATGCAGAATTTGCAGTAACTGTATCGAAGAAAAGCCTAAAGCAGTTAAGGGATTGTCAGTAGAAATAAAATCAGCTTTCTATATCGATATTACCAACGATTCGATCGAAACCCACCCACCCAACATGTGCAACAAGTGCTTGAAAAAAATGAGGAACATAATTTCAAGAAATACCACTTTCGAAAACAACCTTAAAATAAGTCAGTGGACTGAACATACAGAAGACTGTTTAATCTGCAAGCTACCCACTACCCAATACAAAAAAGGTGGACGACCAGTCAAAAAAAAAGGAAGAGGAGGGAGACCCAAGTCGGACAATTCAATATGGACCAGACCTGTTTTAAATTGTTTGAAGGAAACCATCAAAGTAGTTCATATACCTAACTACAGCATTTCGGAAAATATCAATCCCCATTTGCACTTGTGTATTTGCAAATTATGCAACAACATTATTAAACAGGCTGTTACCCTATCCTGTCAGCATTCGTTTTGTTTGGAATGCATTTTTCCATACATCGAGGGAAAACAAAAAGAAAGTACAGTTTGTCCAACATGTGGCAGTAATTTTCATAATATTGTTGAAGCAAAGACAGTCAACGAAATGTTACTGTGCTTGAAAGTTGAATGCCACAAAAAATGTGGAGCTACGTTTTCAATGACAGAAGATGACAAAAAAACACTCCATCAAAATATTTGTAATGGCCCACATAAAGCAACAGAAATGAAGGTTTCGGAAATATTCCAGCTTAATGAACAAACACCAATTCCTCGGGAAGTAGAAGATGCAGTGCTACATGTCGTGAAAAATAAAATATCAAAAAGTAGCACCGGTTTGGCAGAATTCAAGTCGGGTGGACCGAGGGTAAGAATCTCATAGTATTAAATAAAATTATATCATAAATTTTAAAAACACAAGCATAAACAATACTCTCAAGTTCCAATAAATCAGGCCAGGATGCTTTTTCAAAGAAAAAATCCACTAATGACCAGTGAAATTATCTAACCTCTGTTTATTCCACAGACTCTTACTATTCAGAGCTTGAGAGTATCATTCAAAAATAAAATGCTAAAGTGCAAATATTTCTACATTATATTTACTCTATCTTAGCCTTTATTTATCCAAACAACACCAAAAGCTTACACACCTAACTCCACAGCATCCAAAAGCACCTTGCGCAATAGAACAAGAACGCTTCACCAAAATTTAAGTCATTCCTCAGGAAGTGATGGAAAATTGAATCAAACATCGTTGTTGGTTAAATCCTTCACAGAAGAGGATAGACGAAAAATTTTAGAAGCAGCGCATATTTCACCTATTGAAATTGGGCCAGAAGCTTTGGTGGCTTTAAAAGCAGACATGGGCATTCCCTGGACTAAATTGCAAACAATGGCCAGGCAAGTACATATTCTATTACTTCCATTTATCATTGATGCAGCTCATAACAGTATTACATTAAATTTAGATGGCTTAAATCTTTCAACATTAAAGCTGCATCTTCTGCTAAACAGAGACAAGTAGCATCTTCTTGGTCATCGGATAACCTGAAAGTGGAAGAAACACCTTTGAGCTTTGAATCCAAAGATAAAAAAGGCATCTATGAAATCCGTTCCGCACCCTGGGCATATATTGAAAATTTGCCAGAGAATATTACCAACTATATAGATAATTTAAGCAAGTAGGTTTTCTGGGCTATTTTGACATAAATGTTCATGCATGCATGCATACTTTATGTATTATAATATTGTTACATAAATTTCACTAGATTTGATCGTTTGATTGAATTACCTTCGTTTAATGATGAGATTCACTTGAAAGTTGGTGGAGATCATGGCGGAGGGTCTTTCAAAATGAGCTACCAGGTTGCCAACATTGATAAACCAAATAGCAAGAATAACACGGTTGTCTTCTCCCTATTTGAAGCAAAAGACAGACGAATTAATTTAAGCATAACATTGTCTCGCTTCAAAGCAGAAATTGAACAATTGCAAAGATCATTTTGGCAGTAGGTATTCTTCAAAGGTTTTCTTACGTCACTCCACCAACTTCTGATAAGACAAAATTTTCTTTCCAGAACAAAATCAATACGGACATTCATGTTTGGCGACTACGAATTTCTTTGTGTCATGTATGGCTTAACTGGTGCAAATGGTAAGTCTTTTGGCATGATCATTCATCTTTACAAAGAGCCTAGAACAGAATTTATGAACAATTATATCTGATACAGGACGTCACTGTTGCCTGTTTTGCAATATCACCACCTCTGAAATGCAGAAAGCTCTCCATGAACGTGGAAGATTCCAAAACCGCACATTGGATTCACTCAAAAGAGATCATGAGAATTTTCAAACTGGTGGAAGTAATGTTAAACAAGCTAAATTGTTTAACAATGTGATAAGCGAACCAATCTTTGATATCCCTATTGATCAGGTACAACATATAGTAATATTTTTAAAAGAAATCAGCGCTTAAAATAACGGCCGGTCACCGGACAATGTCCGGCGAATATGGATGCTTGGTCGGCCAGAAGTCTGTTCCTAGTGACCATATGTCCGGCGCTATATGTATGGACATTGTGCATAGTATGTTTCTTCCTTTCAAATCAATAAACACATTGTTGCGGCTATTGTTATAGATCGTAAAAAAGATTATTGTATTGATATTATTTATTCATTTCACGAAAATTGCATCGCTACTATGTTAAATTCCATCGCGATCTGCTAATTCGAACTCTGCAATTTAATTTCCAATCTCCTATCATATTTCTTTGAATGAACATACTCAAAATTTAAAACACAACAATTTTTTCTTTTACTTTTGTTTGCATTTGTTTCGTAGTAGTAAAAATTACGCGCATGCACAGGTGTGTGAGAACAAAGTAGAACGAATAATTTAATTCATGAATAATTAAATACTCACCTGTCTGGAAGTAAAAGAATGTCTCGTCTGTGACTTGTTTATACCTGTTCTATTAATAAGGTTCTATTATGTTTCATTATCTATTAAGTAAAAAGCAGCTTCAAAACATTTAGGTAAAAGAAAAATGCAGAAAGTGTATTTTCTGTTATGCGTTTTGATCTATTTATATCGTGACGCAATGCGTTTCGTATAATTGTATTTTCTTTTTCTGCTATATAATAATTTGTGTTATGTTAGAGTGAATATATATATAAACTGGCAAAAGCATAGGTTGCTTTATTGATTTGTGCACTTAAGAAATGTAAATATACAATTTACTATTTGACCGCTGAATTTGAGGTTGTGGTCGGCTAATTAGGTCATCCAACGGTCATAAGACCGGCAGAGGTAAAATTCTTATTTTAAGCGCTGAGAAATTATGCAATTCCAAATTTAACTGTTCATCAAAATATAGGTTGCACCACCAGGACTCCATATATTTCTTGGGATATATTTGAAATTCTTCAATATGTTTGAAGACCGTTGCCATCTTCTTGACTTAAAGATTGCTGAATCGAGTAATGTAGGATTTGCAGAAATCCAAGAATTTGCAAAACTACAATCCCAAATTAAAGATTTACAACGTTCCGTCAATGACTGTCATGAAAAAATAATCTTAGGTATTATAAATCAATATTATCCTTTTGTTAGAACCAGAATGAAAAGATTATCCTTTGTTGATAATTATTGGAAAATTTTAGTACATGATGCGATCGCCCAAAATATCCTTAAATCACCAGATGAGGAAAGTATCATTAAAGGCATTTATCTCCCCAGATTAGAGCATCTGCAGAAAAAAATGCAAGAAAAGGTAGGCATTAGTTCTAGACATTTTTAAATGACAGAGATAGAGATAATTGACACTGTTTTAAAAATATTAAGTATCTTCTTAACAGGAAAAAGAAATGGATAAACTGATAAAACAAAGTGAAGTCAACCGAAATGTAGGCCCGTGTGTGAAACGTGTTGATGACCTTTTGTCAGAGGTCCATGTCCACAGACAAGCGTACCACGGAAAAAGCTTTGTTGGCAACCATGTACATAAAATGCTGAAGGTAAATGTCATACCATAATCAAGAATTTATTTGAACACTTTCCAAGTTTTCTTGACTTCTTTTTTTCATCGTTTAGAGCATTTTGATCATTCAAGCCTATAGAAAATAATTTACATATTCATATATGTTCATATATATATATATATATATATATATATATCTAGGAGGAGAACATTATCAAACTCTGTAACTCCATGCCAATTCTAGTCAAACATTTGGGGTTTGCTGGTACTGATATCCATCATGAATCGGTGACATTATGCCAGCAATTTAAACAGCTTTTTTTAAAGTACAGTAGATGTCACATGTTAATGAATTCTACAAGTCACTTCAATGATGAGAAGTTAACTCAATTAGGTTTGCATATTTTACATGATGTATTTAGCTGCCTGCAACATTATAAGATTTTTTATCATGTTACTTTTCCTCATTTAGATAATGCAATTAAAAGTTTGATGAGTTATTTCCGTGTTCACTGGCCAACTGAAAGCATCACTCCAAAAATGCACATACTTGAAGACCATGTGGTGCCTTTTATTGCAAAATGGAAGTCAGGACTTGGCCTGTATGCAGAACAGGGGGGCGAAAGCATTCACCCTGAGTTTAACAACCTAAAAGCTGTATATTGCAGAATGCCGTCGAGTGTTTGTAGGTTGAAGGCTATGATGAAGGAGCACTTCATCAGAACCTCTCCAGCTAGTCAAGTGTTAAGACCAGAAAAAGTTTCAAGAAAACGAAAAGAAAGGGAAGAGTGACATAGAGAGAAACAGCATATTAGTGCTGAGTATCAGTTCAATAGTTATTAGTTAATTCTTAAAGAAAATAACATATTTACCATCGCATTTCTATATTTTTCGATCTTCTCAGTGTCTCCAAATTTTCAATAACTTCCACATCTTCGTGAGTCAAGAAAAAAAATTGGGCCTATAACAAGTTTGGTATCAATGTTTAGGAAATTTAATACTCTTCCAAAATATGTTTGGTTCAATGCAAGGAAAACTTCAGGAAACCCGTAAATCCACTCTCCCTGCAATGTACTAAAAACTCACTTCTTCGACCAACATGCCTTCAAAACTTCAAAACTAAATTACCTCGTGTATATTGTTCCAGATGATTGCTCACGTGCTTTGTATGATAGTTGTGCCAGCGAAATAAAACGGTCAGCGGTTCTAATTATGCGCAAGTATTAAATAAGAGGCAGTCATAAATTAACAAAATTTTTGCAATATTTTCCTGACTCGAAACCCGAGGCAGAGGCCATTATGAAAATCGCGTGTTTTTAGCGCGTGCGCATAATAACTTGTGCATTGCAAACGGACGTGGTCAGTACGTTACAGAAGTTTGTGCGCATCGAGTGTAAAAAGTTTAATAAGCCTTTTCATTTTGTTTTTCGCCCAGTATCTGGCCTGTCATTGTTTTTAACTAGAAGAAATGATATTATTTTCAGCATTTCTGGGAAATATTTTTTGGTGGTTAATAGTGTTTATATATATATATAGTGCTCAAAATGTGAGTTATCAGTGGTTGTGATTAAAAAATATATATATATATATATATAGTCAGCTGGGGTAAAAAAGGAACATTACCAAACCTGGGGTAATAAAGGAACGCATAAATACAAAGTAAAAATTGCCATCAACAAGAAATTTATCTGAGTCATCTAAACGAACAATGTCCCAAGTACATTCCCACCAAGTTTTATACCAAGACACATCACCGAACCCTCGCAAACACAGTTTGTAGTTTCGGTGTGCGATCGCGCCGTAAATCGCATTCAAGTTGGTTTTTTGACTTGTTAAAACAGTTATCATTAAAAAACTTTGATTATATCAAAACCGGCCAATCGAGACAAGCTAAGCGTGTAGATAAGTAAACCATGGGTTTCCGCAGCTGAATCAGCATTTACAGCCAGAAAAATTGCCGTTCCTATTTACCCCGCGATGTTAGGCTACTTTAGGGGTAATAATGGAACGCGTTCCGTATTTTCCCCTTTGTAATAAGGGCGAAAGGGGTAATTTCGGAACGCTTTTTTGTGTGGTAAAATATCAATCATGTGAACAAGACATTCTATATAAATGATCGAACTCCTTTCTTCTTCATTCTTTTCGAAGTAGAACACAGGTGTGTGAGGAGCTAATCTCTTTAGATATAGTAGTTATGCCACGTGTTTATAAACCTAAGCTTGCCTCTCTGTCTCGTATTCGGTAGGGGGCGGCTGTTGTACCACTGAGAGACGAGCGGAAGCAGGTTTGGTCCAGGAAGGGCAGTATATAACGTCCAATATGGCATGTTACTCGACCAGTTTCATACCTTCAAACTGAAGTCCAAACATTGTTTCTTTCAATTTACTATGTTCATTGAATGTTACACCAAAATACAGAAAATTAAAGGACATCCCATAATTTTTAGATCATTTTACTTGTGTTCCACAATTACCCCTCAATGAAGAAACTTCAATGGGGTAAAAGCGGAACGCTGTTCCGTTTTTACCCAAGCTGTGTTCCACTATTACCCCAACACGCGGGTAAAAACGAAACACTTTATTTTGCTGTTAGACCCTAAGCGATTGAGATATTAAACAGAAATTGCAGTCTCTGGAGTTCAGCACCATACCCGGAAGCTTTTGGCTTCGGAATGATAGAAATAAACTAAGAACGGAGGCCAGATAATAAGGTTTGTTGAATTTGTTCCGTTATTACCCCAGCTGACTATAAAAGAAAAAAATTGGAAAAAATGACTATCATAATAATGAAGGCTTTTAGATACTTTTATATATATTATATATATATTGTTAAAATATTTCAGTTTTTGATAAAGGCTGGAAAAAAAATGAAAGTTGGATATGAATGTAAAATGGCGCTGATTGCACTTTCGTTCCCTATTATTGATGATTCCGATGTAGAATTTCGCACTGATTAATAATCACAAAAGAACTTTGGCCTTTAAATCAATAGAAAAGAAGTTATTGCCCTTTAAAAGATCTTAAAATTTCACGATCATCATCACCATGCAAGATTCGATATTCGAGAAATGTATTGTAAAATTGTGAAAATAGTTATCAATTTGATTTTATTATTATTATTATTTTTTATTTGGTAAAGAAGGTCAGTAAAAAGCAGTTACAAACTGATGTGGACCTACTATATATAAACTAAAACTGAAAACTAGAAATTATATATTTTTATCATAAAACGTTTTTAATGGACAAAAAATATTAGCCGGGTTGTTTGCAAGAATTTTGCCCAAATTTTAAAAAATGATGTCCCCAGTTTGTAGTTTTGGATTGCCAACCTCAATACTAATGAAATAATGTTTTTTTACAAGCTATTACTTGGTTCTTGAGGGTTCATTTCAGTTTTTGCTTGAAAAATTCTTGGAAAAATTTTTTTTGACGTATTTATACCCCGAAATGTCCCATACGTAACGCGTCCCATCAACACTCTCTCTGATAAAGTGATGGCTGTGTCAATTTTGACAATATCAATCAGCTAAATCTTTTTATTTTCAGTTGTAGTAAGGGTAAAAGAAGAAATTTTTCTGCTACTTGCATAGTTCACGTTATTTTTCTTTCAGGTATGGCTCTTGAACTGCATGGTTCAACTTTTGTGTCCCATACGTAACATTTTTTTAAAAAGCCTGTGAAATTTACAGGCAAGACCATTTTTTACCTATTGTGCTGTTTTTTACTTCTCTAATATATACTTAAACCACAAGTATTGGATATTTCTCTTTTGAGCAAAGATTTTAGGAAATATAAGCCCTCAAATCTCATTGATTGGAGTGTAACCACCATAAATGTCCCATACGTAACGCCTACTTGTCACAGTTTATTTCTATGAAGGTTTACTCTGAGGGTCTGTTACTTGGAATACTTAAAGGTCTCATGGATGTACATAATAGGAAACAAAACTGTCAAAATTCTCAAAACACTTCTTGACTTACAGCTTCCAAAACACCGATGTCCCATACGTAACAAAATGTCCCATACGTAACGCTTTTTTCAATCTTTATTCTAACATTGCTACATCTTTATTGCTACATCCCTGAGAATGTGGTCAAACCAAAGCCACAAGATTGGGGAACGTGTCTTTGTGTTACTTGTTTGAATCCTGAATTGAAAATTGAAGCACTCTCCAGGATAAAGGACAGGATTATCTTCAAATTTGCAACAAATTTTACAATTTGAGGAGAACGAGTTGAAAGAATTTGCTCAAAGTATTAAACAAATCAAAAGCTTAATTAAATATCTGGTATGGACGAAAAAGAAAGCAGATGGAAAGGAATTCACAGAGGCCAAATCATACACCTATCACAGCAGAAAGGAGATAAGATTTACGAATGCATCAAAATTTGCTACCACTTTGCTACAGGAGATCAAGGAGCTGAAAGAGCACACCAGTCGCCAAATTGCACAATTTAGAAGGATCAAAGAAGTCAAAAATTTTGTTCAAGATCCAGCAAATCAAAGTGCATGTTTGAGAATTGATTGGTCAGAGAACGCTACTCTATTTCAAACCCGACAAGAAAAAGGGGCTTATTACCATGATACTCAAATAAGTATTCATACTATCGTTGGATATTTGGCAAATGGTGAAACAATCTTGTATGGTGCTTTGTCGGATATTACGTCCCATAAAGCTCCTGCTGTATCTGCCTCAATCAAGCCATTGATTGAGAAACTGGCAGGAAACGGTGTAAAGAAACTTTTCATCATTTCCGACAGTCCATCCAGTCAATACAGAAACAAATTTTGTGCATATTTGGTGAAATCTATTGCTATTGATTTGAAGATCCAGATTCATTGGGTTTTCACCGAAACTGGACATGGGAAAGGCCCCATGGATGGTGTTGGTGCTGTAATAAAAAATGCTATCAGCCAAACCATTGCTTATCATCCCAATGATACAGTCACCTCAACCAAAGATGTTTTAAGGCTCCTTGAGCCAATTGATGTTGAGCTATATACCTTTACCAAAGCTGACATAAAGTGCCAAGCAGATCTTTTACCATTGCCCAAATCCCTGAGATTGATCTGCAAAAAATTTGGGATTTCTCTGGTGCATGAGTGGTTTTTTGATCCATTGTCACCCAACTCTATTTCGTGGAAAAAGCTTTCATCTGATAAGGATTGGGTAAAAGCCACTTTTCAAATTGGGAAAAGGTTTGAAAAGCCTGTTCAAGAATCTTCTGTTGTAAATGAGCAGGTTGATAATGAGGTAAATCCTGAGGAAGCTAATAGTGATTTTGACGATGATAATGAGAATGAGGAAACTGACAAAAGCACTGCCTTCAAGCCAATCGTCTTTAGCGAGGTTGCCGAGGACTCATGGGTTTTAGTAAATTATGAAGAGGGATACTTTTTAGGCAAAGTTTTGAAGAAAAATGTTGCAGAGAAGACTTGTAGAGTTAGATGCTTAGCAAAACCTTTTGGGATCACGGAATTTCAAGATATGGAGAAAGAACACCATAGTACATTATATTGTGAATGGCAGATTTTCTATCCGCCAGCCATTCCAAAACTAGTTAAACAAGCTCGAGGTTGGAAATATACTTACAGCCTGTAAAGCACCATAAAGGACATTGTTTAGTTTATCGGTTTAGATTTTTTAATTTTCTAGAATATTATTTGACATTCATATCAAATTTGTTCCCATTTTTTATGGTAATATTGTGTTCTTGACAAAAATTTTGTTTTTATTCTGTCTTGAAAAGTTGAAGATTGCTGGCTATCAGACTATAGTGCCACTTTCCAATTTTTTGGAAGACAAATTTTTCTGAATAAAATTTAATCTCCCATGTAGTATGTCTTTAGGTCTAAGTCAAATTTCTTGTAAATAAGAAGTGTTAAAAAGTCAAAACGTTAGGCTCTGATTAACTATTTCACTATTTCACTTGATTATCTAGATTTCTGATATTAACTTAGACCCTGACTTTGTCTGACACAGACAAAGGATTCAAACCCTAACAATTCTTCAACTTTTTCCTGAAAATCTTATAGCTTTGTTTTAACTGTTCATCAATCTATCCCAAACTAACCTTTCATTCTATCCATTTTCTATTTCAATTTCTTAGACTATATTGAAGTAGTGTTGATAACATATTATTGTCCTAAAGCATTTCATAATGTTATTGTTTGTTAATATTGCATAGTTCACATTTTATATCAGTTTTTGCACAATTTGTTCAAATTTTGTTAAAAATATGTTTCAAGTATTTCATTACAAAGAAAGTTTCAAAAAGGTTTACATTAGTTTTGAATGTTTTTTGTGTGTTGAGAAAGGTTGGTTTCAGATTTATGTCTTGAGTTTTCTTGGAATCGCAAGATTTTGAAAAAATGTTACGTATGGGACATTTTTTGGTTCAGTGAAGTGGTCAGTTATTTAATGCAATAGCAAATTCAAAACAGGTAGAATGTTGAATGTTTTGGTGTACAATGTTGTCTTAGTATATGTGGCTTAAGATAAAATTCATTTTTCTTTGAATAGAGCCTTTTTGAAATAAGCAGAGCAAACTTTCTGGGTGCTATGTACCTAAATTTGTCCCATACGTAACATGAAAATTTGTTCTGTCGAGATTGGACCATTTCTAGGAAAATAATTTTCTGCCTAATATGTGACCCTGGGTAGATGTAAATGTTTTCAATCATTTTTCACTGGCTTTAGCATTGTTTTCAGTGGTAACTCTTAAGAAAATAGGCGTTACGTATGGGACAAATATTTTGCTACAGGTTCTAACTTGCAGGGCTTTTTAGGAAAAATGAGTTTGCCTCAAGGTGGAACACTAAAAAATATCTAAAATGATATGTTTTTAGAATATTTTGGCATAGAAATTACCACTTAAATCTGAAATTTTTTTTCATTTTTTTTTTAAAAAAGTTTGGGCAGAATTCTTGTATCAAAGGAACAGAATTGAGAGAATTTGAATAACGAACGAAAACGAGACTCGCAATCAAATTTGAATTAGGATAAATTATCTTTTCAAATAAATGTTAAATACAAATACGAATACATGATTTTGTCAAAGACATTTTTGATTTGCTTTGAGCCATTTGTTTGAAAAACCATGTACTATGGGCGTCATTTACACCAGATGAAAGAATTTCGAGAATGATGTCGCAAAGCATTTGAATTATATACAGAAAATAACATCCGAGGGTGGAAAACCACGAGTTCACATCACAATCAGATTTTGGGATTGAGATTATAGGAAAGACAAGGCAAGGAGACGTAAAAGCAAATAAGAGATGTAGTTGCTAATAGATATAAAAATTTAAATATTCTTTTAAGCTTTAAAAACGTATAATATTGTATATTGTTATAATATGTTTGTCAAAGAAATTATGAATCGATTGATTAAACTATTTGTTTGACAAACCATAAGACCATCCTGGACATAACTATCGATGTCACTTGATTTGTGATTTAGAATTCTTTATTTTTTTAAATAATTATTGTAACATTGTCCAGAACAAATTCCTTGCATTCTTTACATGTGAAATTTAAAAAGATGGCTCGAAAAAGTGCATTCATTTTGAATTATTCATTCCTAAATTCTTCCTGAAAATTGATTTTTGGCATTTGTTATGTTAATGATTTTGACATTTTTGTTTTGCTAATATGCCACACAATAGGGCAATTTAGTTTTACAACCTATGGTTGCTAGAAAAGTAGTACTCCAGGGTTCGAATTAACGTATCGCATTTCGCGATTCGCGATGCGTTTTTGAAAAACCATGAAGCAAAAATCTCAAAATTCATTAAAATTGCGATGCAACATTTCTTTAATTTTTATGTCTAGTAATTCTTATTTCGTCAGGTTTCATTGAAATCATATCATCATAGTGTGTATACTCGCCTGAAATTCAAAATCTATAATGAAGCACTCCAACCCTTCTGTGAGCTGCGGATTTATCTGACCCAGCACAGATGTGCACTCACCCGCAGCAGGCTGTAAATAAGTTTTTTCCCTTGCCGGACACAATTGTTTTTGTTTGTCTCATAATATCATCTCGTTTCACACTTTCTACACTTTTTATATAAAATCAGGAGGAGAGCAACTTGCTTTTTCAATTCCTCAAATTATAAAAAGAAAACAAACAATTGTTTCATTGATGAATCTTTTAGCTATTCAAATATAGCTTAATCTTTCTGATTAATATGTTACCTGTAACTTGAAAATTTTAAATAGTAAACAAAATTAATAATTAACGAGTTTATATCCTGTATCTTATGATATTCATTCTGCACACTTTTTATTCCTAGCATGTTCTGCACACTTTTTATTCGCAGGATGTTAGAGTTCAAAATGGTCGATAGAAACGGCGATAAATTTCTGTCGGACATCATGTCCGGCAGTACAGGATCTCAGGTCGGACGTAGCATATTTCTTGCCGGACAATATCCGATGCTTATTTACAGGCCGGCCGCAGTGAGTTTTTTTGCCTGTATGTTGATCAAGATCGGTACATAGTACATACGGCTTGTAATGTATTTGTTAGGTAAAGAAGGAATAACGTCAGGGCTTTGAGTGTTAGCATGTAGACGGAGCGCTGGCCTTAATATATATGCAATAGTTCATTCTTACTACAACAAAAAATACATCGCAAATTCATAAAAACGCATCGCAAAAGTGCAAAAATTTTCGCGCCTTCGGCGGGCTTTTCAGCTCGCTTCGCTCGCTATAAAATTGCGATACACTTTTGAAATCTTAATTCGAACCTTGTACTCATTGCAAATTTTCTCTACAGCTAATGTTTCTGTGCTAGATCATCATCATTCCATGTGTTGTATTTATTTAAATGGAAAAGCAAAACAATAAATCATTGAGACAATTTTTTATAATAAATCACATCAGTTTACCAACTGATTCTGGGTGAGTGGTTCTAACTGCAAAGTGGTCAAAAGTGTTAAAATTTTAATTTGTGTCTATCTTTTCTTTATCGTTCACAATTTAAGTTTCAAATATATATGTTGAAAAGATCTGCTAATGTACATATATAAATGGAGACTTAAACATTCTAAAGAGCTCTTTAATATTTTACCAATCAAAACTTGGCGAGTCTTAGTGCAAGATTTATAACAACATTCTTTATCTGGAGAACTTTATATATTATATTCTGACAAACTAAAACTGCATGCAATCTATCTGAACATTTGTTATAAAACCGTCTCAAATTAAATTGTAGCATCATGTAGTATATGTAGTAATGTATGTAATGTATAATATTTACTTCTCTTCTCAATTTTTGTTATGTTTAGACAACAGCCCATAGAATGTCTTTGAAATTATTTTTTGATGCGATGTCGCAACCATGTCGCACTGTTATGTTGTTTCTAAAATGCAATGATATTTTGTATGAACCGAAGCTCATGAATATAGCTAAAGGTATGCGTTTCTCCTTTGTTTTAATCCCATGTGCATGTTATGAGAACATGTTTTTGTTTATTTACTTCAATGCAGTGTTAAATTTATAAATATGTGAGATTTTTTCATGACTAGATTTCACATGTCCCATTCATTTACATTCTCATAGTTGTATTTTGGATAATGTATTAATTATTTGAAACGAGCCGTCAAGGTGGCATTGCTTGCATGTTCTGCCTGTGTTGTGTCACCTAAAGAGTTCACAAAAAAATAAAATTTAGGAATAAGCAACAGAAAGTGCTATCTTGTAGAGCTCAAAATTCTGAACACAAAAGTGTATATATAGGATCATAATGTGTATGACGAACCATTTTGGAGGTATCGTCAATCAGATGTTTTAATGACATCCTTGAGCCTTGTCCACAAAACTTTTGTCAAAATTTTTGAGCATCCCCTGGTCAATATCATGGGTCCTAAAAAACGTCAGTAATCCCTATTGGTTACCGAGATAATTTTTCTACGTTCAATTTAGCTTTCAATGTATAGATTTCGCACTGTCGTCTGGTCATAAAGTTCTCCTTTACGATATGAAAGAGTTTGTGCATCAATATTTCAGTTTTTCTTTGTAGGTGATCATATGTCTGAGGAATTTAAAAAGGTGAATCCATTTGGAAGAGTACCTGCAATTGAGCATGATGGATTTAAAATGTTTGAAAGGTAGGATATGTTATCTATTTTTTTATTCCTTATAAATTATGTGGAGCCATTTTTCATTCAACATAAAAGTCATTTTGATCTTAGATGATAAAAATGATTAATTTTAGTTTTTGTTGACGTGTGTGCAACAAAAGATTAAATTTGCATTAGATGTATCATTCTTTGTGCACTCTTTGAATATTTAAAAGTCAAATAAATATGCAATATGCGATATTTAAATGTAGCTATAATAACAAAGCCTCACCATTGAAAAATAATTTGTAAACTCATCATTTGATAAGATTATGAATAATGATTACAAGAAATAATAATAGTTTTTTGTATAAGGTATTATACTGAATTAAATAAAAACTGTTTACTGGGCTTTAGAAAAATTAAGTTTTATTACTTTCTTATAAGACAGGTATTATACAAAATAATTCATTAGCTATTTCTTCCACTAAATGTCTTCCACTAAACATCTTACGCTAAACGTCTTACGTCTTATTTCAATTTTCCCCAATGCGTTTACTTTGTGTTTTCCAGCGCTGCCATTTTGAAGTATCTTTGCTCAGTTTACACAGTTCCTGATCATTGGTATCCGAAGGATCTTCAAAAGCGAGCGAAAGTGGATGAGTACTTGTCTTGGCATCACACTTCCCTCCGAATTGGAGCAGCTTTTACGTTCCGAACTACAGTAGGTTCTCAATACAATTTAAAAGTGCAGTTTCATTTCTTTTTGTTTTATTAAACCGAAATACTTCAAGTTTCAACATCAAAGTGCTAGGAATCTGATTTGACAGTGAAACCTGTCCAAGGACCTTGAACTCTACCTTATGAAATTGCACTTGTCCAAAGCTTACTGTATGGTTGCTATCTGTTTATGGTCCGGGGGTTGACAAATTTCTACAGCATTTGTACATTGGCGTACATAATATATTTTTTTCACGTACGGCAAAAAATTTTTAACGTACATATTTCAAATCAAAATTTGTACGTCTTATGAAAATACATTAATGCAACAAAAAGTTTATTATCAATGTTTTGTTATTCAGTTTTACGTTCTTTTTTTATTATTATTATTGTTTCGCTTTTGTAGAATTTCAACTATATCTTATCGACTTTATCGACAGGTTGAAAAAGTTTGATTTTCAGGTGGCAATTAGTTAGTGTAAATAGGGTCTAATCGTAAAACACCAGCAAATTAATTTATTAAAAGACAAAAGAATTATACATGCCGTGAGCTGTGTTAACATACGTTTTTTTATAAGAGCTTGAAAAAACAGAAGGAAAAAATGTAGAAAAAAACATGCGTTTCTTTGAAAAAGAAAATGTTTTAATTATAATTTCATGAAACAAAAAATGCATTCAAACAAATAACTGCCAAAGATAATAAGAAGCCCACTGGGAAAATATGTTGAAAAAGCACTGTGGAAGAGTGCATTTTTATAGAAATATACACACTGATTCAATAAAAATGCTCTTCCTCGCAGTGACTTTATGAAGATTTTGCCCACTGGGAGGTCTGGACTGAGCTTTTACTAACAAGAATAACATGTCTATTTTCAAGTACTTTTTCTTCAAATTTTGATATCACTGATTAAATATTTTATTTTTATTTTATCATCACCCCTGTTTAATGCAGCAGTCGCTCGTTTTTTTTAGTAAAAAATGACGATGATTTGTTTTTCATTTGATTTCACAAACCTGTTTTATCAATTATACGATGTCACGAAAGAATGAGTGTGCATCGCGTCGCTCTTCTCCACTAAAGTAACAATTATAATGATAATGTTTTTTGTCATGTTTTTTTGTAGCGACGAAGAGCAGACAATTTTTCTTGCAATACATTAACATCTACTTTGTTCGATGAATTCATTGAATATTGTTAGGAGTAATGTAATGACTTCCAGTGTACTGAAAGAAAATGCCATTCATTTTATTCCCGTACAAAACAAGTAAAAAATAATATACGCGACCTAATATTTTATAAAATTCATGTACAAAATAATCACTAGTTGGTGTTCGTGCACGAACAAGTAATGTTTTTCTATCATACGTTGACATCATAAATATCCTAATATTTGTACGTCACGTACACACATACACGATTTGTCAACCCCTGTGGTCCTTTGATTGGTCGTTGTACACATGTTTTACAATATTAGAACTTGTCGCAACTTTGAATGCCATAAATTACGAAATTATTGCCCGGGGCAAAAAATTTCAGCCTTAAGAGGGGGGCGCTTATTTGGCAGAGGTGGTTATTCAAGCAGGGGCGTTTATTAAATCATTATATATCATGACAAGGAATTATGTGTTTTTTTAATACCGTAAATATCCGATTAAGCGCCCCTCTCTAATAAGTGCCCAGGTAATTTCCACAAAGTTCAATAAGCGCCCAGTTTTTTATGTTGTGGGCATCTATAAATTTTTTTCTTATGTTTCAACTCTAAGTTTGAAAACTGCTCTTTGATCTTCAAAAAATTGTTCATCGGGAACTCTTTCTGTTTGACTACATTTTGTACGGGCACCACAAGTCCAACTTCCCATTTTTCGTTTCCTAATGACTGTAACGCAGATGTTATTTCTTGTATCTGCATTCAAAAACTGATGAAGTAGTTTTGAAATAAGAATGAGAATGAGACGATGAGAAAGATGATGTCGATGCTGTTTAAAATAAAACTAAAAAATCTAGTAAGACCCTGGTAAAACCAAGAAAACAGTAGTTAAGACGAAACCTCGCTTTGTTAATTTTTTTTCAGTTTTTTTTTTTAGGAAAAATTATAAAAATCAAAATTATTGTTGTCTTTATCTAGTGCAAAATTAGAAAAATTTTATTAGCGCCCAGTATTTATTAAGCGCCCCCCTCGATTAAGCTCCCATGCAAAAAATACAAAAATTTAATAAGCGTCCAGGGCGCTTGTTCGGATATTTACGGTACTTTCCTTTCTTGAAATGATCAAACTAAACTAAATGTCAATATCTACATCTTCTTTATGGTCAGAATCGATAACAAGGAAGTCAGGAACAGCTTGACTGCAAAAAAGATAATCATAAAGATGGTGCACGAGATGCTTTAACAGAAGTCAATGATCTTGAACAGTATGGCCACAGGTCAATGGTTGTTATCAGTGGTATTCCGAGAACTGTCAATGAGGATACAGACGAACTCTGGACCTTGGATTAGCATTAACTGAAAAAGACATTGATTATATCACGCAGAACATCAAAATAAGACAACGCAGGGATAACTGTTAAAGTTAATAGTAGACCAGATAGAGACACATCTTTTAATGCATGAAACAGATCAGAGAAGAAAACATAACATTGCGTAATCTTGGCTTTGATGATGACACTCTAATTTATACATAAACGAAAGCTTAACCGAACGGAAAGGAGACTTACTCGAAGAGATACGTACACAGCTGCAAAAAAACAGTACGTTTAAATTTATCTGAACCCACAATGGAGAAGTTAAAGCAAGAAGTAGTGCGGAACAACCTGACAACCATTATAACTATTACTGGTAAGAGCAAAATTACAGAACTCAAAAGTAAATATCAACCCTTTCAAGATAACTAGTATGTATTATAGGATTTTATTTTCAATAACCTTCTTTATCTCCTTTATGTCTGCTTCTCAAGTAATTAACTTATTTTGCCACATCTGTAAGAAAATTGCTCTTGATGATGGTATTCTCTGTGAATCTTGCAATCACTTGGATCCATGCTCATTGCCACAAAATGCCTGCTTCTGCATACCCATGGTTTTGTTCTGTCTCAACGCCAACCATTTGTCTCTATCACAGCTCATTCATTCAATGAACTTTTCAGTAATAATGTCAGCATAACTCAATTAAGTGCCACAAACAATACCTGCTCAATATGTGGTTAACACCACAGTAATAGTAAGCAACTTCTATGGAAACTTGGGAATCATTATGTGTTATGCTAAATCCAAAGACTTGAAACATATGAATTTAAAAAATTGGTCTTGTCAAATTGCAATCCTTTCCCCTTTATAGATATTGATAACCAAGATCTAATCAACTTAAATTTTCACAATTCACTAGAACACATAAATGCCCTTCTTAAAACCTTCCAAGATTTTGAAGATTTTAACCACAGTTAAAGCTTTCCATCGTTATATCTTATAGATCCCTTGACTGGTGAAAAACTAATGACCAGAATTTTAGTTATTATGTTTTTCCACAGATTTCAGTTACAAATGGAATCTTTACCAAACCCAGAGACTTCACTTTCCTTATTTGACACAAACATAAGATCAATAAAATTATTAGTAAGAATTTTGGCGAACTCTGTATACTAGTTGAGATTGTAGATTACAGATTTGATTGGTCTCAGGCATCAGGAGAATAAAAAAGAACACCTTTTAAGTCACCGTCAGAATACCAGAAGAAGACTGCAATGTCAAATTTACTATTAGATGCCCCTAGTTTTGCAAGTTCCTCAGCAACCTTCACAGGAATTTTCTGTTCGTCAAGGTATTTTGAGTTAGCTTCAGGTGGGGGGTTCCAGGTGTATCAGTCTGTCGATTGGAAAACCTTGAAGAAATGCAGGCTTAATGTCAAGAGTATGGATTTTCCAATTGTTAGTTGCAATTGATGAAATTAATCATAGATTTTGTTTGTTGACTGTAGGATAGTCAGTTCTAATCAACGACTTGTCTTCTTTGTATCCTTTCACAAATCCTTTAACAGTCTAGTTTTAACAAAATCGTTGCCTGCCTCATCCTTTTTCTCTGTAAGTACCCAACGACAGGATATCGTGTCTTGACCTTCATCTGCAACTTCTGTAAACACACTGTATTCGTTCCACTTTGATACTTCTATATCCTTTGCTTTCAATACTGCCTCCGAATTTTCAACATTGTACAACACTTCACTGATGGGTTTCCAATATCTGAGTACTTCAAAATTGACTGATTTCAATTTTACTGTTCTAAGATTTTTCAAGTTACCAACATCTATTGACACCTTTTGCTTTACCCGCTTGACCAATTACAAAAAACTCTTCCATTTGATTTACGTCAGGATCAAGGAATGTGATAATGTTGACAAGGTGATGGAAATGTTATTTCTGTTTCTTTTGATGCACGTGGTGTTAATTCAATGCTCTGATTGCGTACAGTGCCAACTGTTTTTATTTTGATCATGATTCCGGATTGTTGGGTATGTTGTTTCTTCAATTTGTTTTGCTGGGTTAGGTGCTTGTTGTTCAAATTGTTTGGCTTCTTTCTCTGTATAGACCAGTGTCTGATTCTTATCACTTCTTCATCTCTTGGAGCTATCATCTGTTCCATTTGTATCGCTCCTTGTTCTCTTTCTGTCAAGATCAAGTCGTTATCAATCTCTGCCATAATGCTTCCCTTGGTTTCATCAACAACGTGCTGGAGATGGCAAGGACTGACACGATAAAATTTTCCACTGTGTCAAACAATAATCATTGTCGCATCAATGCCAAGAATGCTTCCTGGTCCTCTCCATTCTTTGTCATTGTTACGTTTGTAGTAAACTTTATCCCCAATTGCAAAATCCTTACTCGTAATGGTACGGGTTTGTCTGTTAAGGGCTTGTTTGATTTTATTTGATGATTCACTTTGGATGAATGCCTGTCTGGCTTGATGTAATGCGCTCAGTCGAGAAGCGATCATTTCACTTGACGTTACCATTCATAGCGCAGGTTGCTGACATGTTAGGACTGATGGTGGATTAGGGTTCCTTCTGAAGACAAGTTGGTTTGGACTATATCCAAGGTTTTTATGCAGAGAGTAAAATAATTATAAATTTCTATCCTTCAATTTCTGTTTAGGAAGTACACCTTTTTAAAATCTATTTTAACATTGATCAATCTAGTTTTTGGAAGCTGAGTGGGTTTCTTCGGTAACGTTGATACTCTCCCATTATGCTAATCAAAATGTCAAGGCGAACGCATGCTGAAGAACCAAAGAACCAAAGAATGTTGAGAGGGCCTTTGTGTGAACCAATGAACTTTCGGATGAAAAACTGCATAGATGAAAGATGAAAGAAAATCAACCAAAGACGATTGAATATAACTTAATAAAAAATTCATTGCTTTCTATTTTTTTGACAATCACCGGAAAATCTGCATATTACCACCTTGTTCCTGTTTCCATTGGAAAATTTCCAATGAATCTGTAAAAGTTTGTTGTCTCTGCCAGAAAAATTATGAATTGTTTTCTTTAAACCATACTCTATCTTTTTGCGGTCATTATAAAGTGGACGGTTGAGTATTCGATCTAGATTATTCTTTTGACATCCCAACCCAAGTAAACATGTGGAAAATCTTTTGATATTGTCTTGAAACTCAATTTCATCCATGTTTAAGCCACTATGATTTTGTTCCTTGTAAAGTTTTCTTAGCTGGTCAATCCGTTTTTCGTGTTGACAGCAAGTGCAATAAATCTACAAGCGTTTTAAGACCGAAATACTTTAGCAACTCCATCCTTGTGAACTTTTTTTGTTCTTCTTCGAAACACTTAATTGTCTAAAAACAATACACTGAAAACTTGAAAACAGGTTTGATGGCTGTCTTGGCGCACGACAACGTCATTAACATTTGTCATACTTCACACGGAATAAAAAACCACACATTACTGGTCCATTCATGCTCAATGAACAATGTAGGTACACTCCGATTGATAATATATTTTTACAATGATATTACATAAACTTGTATAAGTGGGAATTTTGTGTGCCCTATTACAGACCATTTTCCTAATTTCCTAATTGTTAAAATAAAAGATGTGTTCAGGAAAGACTGGAATAAAACAAAAAAAGGGTTAAATAAGTAGAACTCTGAGATATTGTTAAATGATTTACAAAATGAAAACCTTCAAAAAAACATAAAAAAACATATAAAGAATGTAGATGACATGTATAAGTCTTTCTATGAAACATTAAATAAACATTTTGATAAACATACACCTTTAAAAACTATCAGCAAGGGTGATGTCAAAAGGAAATAGAAACCCTGGTTAACTAACAACATCATCAAATTAATCAAAGAAAAAACGTAAAATTTACAAAGGATACTATAAAACACATGATATCCAAAAATTAAAATCATTCAAAATAATAAGAAATGAAATCAACCATGAGACTCGAAGACAAAAATATCTATACTTGAAAAATGTTTTCCAACATAACCAAAACAACACAAAGGAAACACTGGGATGCAATAAAAACTATATTGTCTAACAAAAACAGTCCCATGGCCTTTGTTAATATTGGAAAATTAATCAGTAATCCTAGTGATATGGCTCAATTAGCAATAATATTATGTCCATGTTGCTCCTGAACTCTTGAAAAATGCTAAAATCTAAATCTACATCTTTTTCTGATTGTTTTTGAAAAACAGAATACAAGAGAAGTTCTATTGTACCCCAAACACTAGCGAAGAGATACTTAAAGTAAGATCAGATCTTGACTCCTCAAAATCTGAAGACATCTATAAATTCCCCATCAAAGTTATCAAAGATATAAATGCAGAAATCTCATTTCCACTGAGTTGCATCAATAATAAGCCCTTTTCCACTGGGATGTTCCCAGACAAGCGAAAGTTAAAGGGAAAGTCTACTTTTAGAATCGAAATTTAGTTTTTTGTACCATTTGGAAGACTTTCAAAAATGATGAAAGTCAGTTTTTAAATTTTCAAAAAATCACTTTTTGTTCACGAGATATTGCTGTTTAAAGTTTTTGTTCAAAACCTGATCTCCATGGAAACGTGACATCACAACGTGCAAGAATAAATTGCTGACATATAAACATATGTGACGTTCCAGGGGATTTTGATAAGAAACAATAAAACGTTTTTTAAAGAAAAGTTTAAACGTTGCAAAAACAATAGAAAAAAACATTTAAAAAACGTTTTTATAAAAACAAAAAGATGCAGCGTTTAATTTAAGGTGTTACCAATGTATAAGGGACCTCTAAGTCTAAGTGTCTTAGATGTCTAAGTAAAAACTTTAGACCAGTTTCAGTGTTGCCAAGTTTTTATAAAGTCATTGAGCGTATCTTGTATTCTAGGCTGATCTCTTTTGTTGACAAACAAAAAATTTTAAACTGTCAATAGGGATTCCAAAAACATAAATCAACTACTTTAGCCATAGTTGATCTCCTACAGAAAGTTTTTCAAGCTCCATCTAAAAGAGGTCTTTCATGTTGCATATTCCTAGTTTAGCCAAAATGTTTGACTCAGTCAATCACTCCATCCTCTTATCAAAACTTGAACATAATCATATTCGTGGAATCCAGTATGACTGGTTTCACTCTTATCTATAATGGAGTTACAGAGTTATGCGCTAATTTGAAACAAACGATCGATATTTAGAAAAGCTTAAAAGAATCCAAAACATTTTTCCAAAAACCAAAAGCTTACACACTGTTTTGAAAAAACATTGAGAACTTGTTTTTGACAATATTTTCTCACGAATTCGCTTTTCCCAACACCTGATATACCTTTAATAACAACAACGTCATGACCATGTAGGGCTGGATGTAATTTCCCAATTGTTTTTCTTGACCAGTAAAGTTGGAAACAGGATTACTTAACTGGAACATCACGTTACCAATGTCATTGTAGATAACGCAATTCTTCAGAATTTTCCAATCAGCTCTACACATTCCCTTTTTAGTAAACCATTTTCTGTATTTGGTTACTCACTTTAAGTGTTGAGCATCCGATATGCTGTTACCATAATGTGCACTCTTTATTCTCAACTTATTGCATTCTTCTTCAAGACTAACGGGTGCTGAAGAAGCAAAGAATGTTGAGAGGGCCTTTGTGTGAACCAATGAATTTTCAGATGAAAAACTGCAGAGATTCAAACGAAAAGATGAAAGAAAATAAACCAAAAACGATGGATTAGAATTGAATAAAAAATTCTTTGCTTTCTGTTTTTTTGACAATATTTTCTCATGAATTCGCTTTTCCCGACACCTGATATACCTTTAATAACAACAACGTCATGACCATGTAGGGCTGGATGTGATTTCCCAATTGTTTATCTCGGCCACTATAGTTGGAAACGGGATTACTTAACTGGGACATCACGTTACCAACGTCATTGGAGATAATGCAATTTTTCAGAATTATCCAATCAGCTCTACACATTCCCATTTTCGTAAACCATTTTCTGTATTTGGTTACACACTTTAAGTGTTCAGCATCCGAGATGCTTTTACCATAATGTGCACTCTTTATTCTCAACTTATTGCATTCTTCTTCAAGACTAACGGGTGCTGAAGAACCAAAGAATGTTGAGAGGGCCTTTGTGTGAACCAATGAATTTTCAGATGAAAAACTGCATAGATTCAAACGAAAAGATGAAAAAAATCAACCAAAAACGATTGAATAGAATTGTATAAAAAATTCATTGCTTTCTATTTTTTTGACAATATTTTCTCACGAATTTGCTTTTAGCGACACCTGATATACCTTTAATAACAACAACGTCATGACCATTTAGGGCTGGATGTAATTTCCGAATTGTTTTTCTTGATCAATAAAGTTGGATACGGGATTACTTAACTGGAACATCACGTTACCCATGTCATTGGAGATAACGCAATTCTTCAGAATGTTCCAATCAGCTCTACACATTCCCATTTTAGTAAACCATTTTCTGTATCTGGTTACACACTTTCAGCATCTGATATGGTTTTACCATAATGTGCACTCTTTATTCTCAACTTATTGCATTCTTCTTCAAGACTAGCGGGTGCTGAAGAACCAAAGAATGTTGAGAGGGCCTTTGTGTCCACCAGCTCAAAATCTTTCTTAGACTGGATACAAATTCCAATTTCAAAGTTTGTAACCGATGATATCCTCAAGATATTTACAAAGCCAACTTTTTTTCTCTTCTTCAAACTACTCTTCTACTGACATATGAAATTATACTAGTTTTTATTTATTCTGGTTGAAACCAACTGTTCCTAAACCAAACTGATAACACTTAGGAAAAGCCTTAACAAAAACAAAAAACTGTCCTTAATGGGTGACTTCAACATTGATCTGTTGAAAAAGGGTGAACCTAAACCTACTGAAGAATTCACAAACTTGTTCCTTGGTAGCTTTAGCTCATTTTAATAATTTGAGCTAATTCCGACTTCCCATCACCGGAAAATCTGCATATTACCACCTTGTTGCTGTTTCCATTGGAAAATTTCCAATAAATCTGTAAAAGTTCGTTGTCTCTGCCAGAAAAATTATGAATTGTTTTCTTTAAACCGTACTCTATCTTTTTGCGGTCATTATAAAGTGGACGGTTTAGTATTCGATCTAGATTATTCTTCTGACATCCCAACCCAAGTAAACATGTGGAAAATCTTTTGATATTGTCTTGAAACTCAATTTCATCCATGTTTAAGCCGCTATGATTTTGTTCCTTGTAAAGTTTTCTTAGCTGGTCAATCCGTTTTTCGTGTTGTTTGATGAGTTGACAGCAAGTGCAATAAATCTACAAGCGTTTTTAGACCGAAATACTTTAGCAACTCCATCCTTGTGAACTTTTTTTGTTCTTCTTCGAAACACTTAATTGTCTAAAAACAATACACTGAAAACTTGAAAACAGGTTTGATGGCTGTCTTGGCGCACGGCAATGTCATAAACATTTGTCATACTTCACACGGAATAAAAAACCACACATTACTGGTCCATTCATGCTCAATGAACAATGTAGGTACACTCTGATTGATAATATATTTTTACAATGATATTACATAAACTTGTATAAGTGGGAATTTTGTGTGCCCTATTACAGACCATCTCCTCATTTTCCTAATTGTTAAAATAAAAGATGTGTTCAGGAAAGACTGGAATAAAACAAAGAGAGACTTTAGTAAGTATAACAATAATAATAATAAATAATAAATAATTTCTACGAAACATTAAATAAACTTTTTGATAAACATACACCTTTAAAAACTATCAGCAAGGGTGATGTCAAAGGCTCATGTGAAAAGGTTGGATACCCAATTTGGGTACCCAATTGGGCTACCTATGTGGGTACCTGAAAACTAAAAATCTTCCAACTAATAACACTTGTTTTTTGTTCAAGGGTTTTGTCAGAGTATGTAGCACAAGAAAAACATACTAGATACAACTCACTTTGAGATAAAATCTTCTAATTTCGAAAAGAATACTTCATCGATATTTGCGCGTTCTCAAACGGCCGCCATTTTGAATTTGGTACTTTCGATTTTGCAGCCAGTAGAAACACAGACCCAATCCAAACTGACATATGCGCCCACTTCTCTCAGAAAACAAAAACAAAGACTCGTTCAAATTTCGTTTTTGTGCAAATATACTTAATAAAAACAGTTTTGTGTATATTCACATTAAAGATTTTTTCAATTTATTAGTTTTGTTATTAATCTATTATGTATTTCCCCGTAGGGCGAAATATATGTTAAAACCGGCATTTCCTTTTCCTTCTTCTTCTCCTTTTCGTTCACTTTTATAGCCGCAGTTCAGTATTGAACTCTGGCCTAGCTAAGGTAGATAAGATTAGAGGCTTTTCTTCAGTAAAGTAGTATACACCATCTTCTCAGCAGTCAGTGTCAGTGCAGTGCAGATGGGATTTGAAGATGTATTTTGCTAGCTTTAATGATTGAATAGATGAAACATTAAGAGATGGAAATGAATCGTTTTATTTCTTAAAAAGTTTTAAAAACTTTTGAATGAACGTGTAAAAAACAGACAAAAAAAGAAACATTGCATTGGTATGTTTTGTTTGTGTTGATAACAATGTGTTATGATGATGATGGTATTGGTAATTAAACGCTTGGAACAACAAACCATTCAAGCTGTGATTCCAGTGCAAAGGTTCATTCTCAATAACCAGGCTGAACATTTATTTAGTATGATCCTGATGTAATGTAGCCCACCTGAACTGAAAGCACGATGATGTACAGCATAATAAAGGAGGAAACCCTTTTCACGTGGAGATCAACCACCAGTTCAACCAGTTACTTTTATTAAAAACAGCAAGTAAATATGTGATGTCGTATATATAAGTTCAGAAAACCAGTTACGTATAATATTTTAATACACACGATTGAGACACATAGGTAATAACTTGAAAGAATCTGGTGGAGTATACTCTTGGATAGTTGTTTAATCCAACAACAGAAACATGGTTTACTATGAATGAAGTGGTCATGTATACTGTTTTGATGCTGTATATCATATTTTATTTTTCAAAATGTAATATATTACTGACAATCTTTCTTTACGAACAACAAACATAAATCAAAACACAATCCAACATGACAAACAGTCTGTAAATTGAATCAAGTCAGAAAACAAACTTCTGTTTTCAGCTATGTTAGTGGTTTGGTTATGGATGTGTATTTTCACTACGAAAATCTGTTGTTCATTTCCATTTTGGATTTACGAAGGTCATTTTTATCACATAATAAACAATGAGTGTGAACACATTTTTTTGAACAAAGATATTTATTCTGATACTTGAATTTGGTTTTATATAAATTGTCATTTTAAGCCCATCTCTTTTTTGAAAATAACTCTTCGGTCCTAATTTGAAATGCTACGTAAAAAATTTTAATTGCTTATAATTATTAGTTATTTGCTTATGATGTTTACCCCAAAGTATTATACTATAATAGCTATTGAAAATGTTTATGCATAATAATAAACAGAATATTGAGAAGTTTCATTATTGAGAATTTTATTTACATTTTATTTACAATTCCACTGTGGCTATATAGATGAGTTTCTTAGTGACTTAATGTTTATAAACACCAGTGTTCTTTGCTCGATAATTACGGTATATTGCAACATAGAATATCATTAGTCAAGTCAAATTCCTGTGAGTATGCGCACGCAGCCTCACAGGAAATAAAAGTCTCTTTATACACTTCAAAATGTTGTCACTTTACTTGGTTCTCTGGAGTCCCCTTAAAGACAATCGACATTATTTTCGTACATTGTATTTGATTTTTAGTATGTACAAGGTATAAAAGTGTAATTAACATTGGAAACTCGTCTATATATATTAAAACTAGGTTTAACATTTTTTTCTTTTGTACAGTGAAACCACCTGTATACAAATTTGATAATATAATGTAAGATTTTATCTGAGTTACAAAAAACAAGTGTTCTGTTTTACATTGTTTACGGATGCAAAGCTTCTGCAACAATAAAGATCATACATTTTGTTATGATGAAATTCTTTTACACATTGATGATATATGCAGTTGTTTAATGGTAAATATTAGTCGCATTTAGGTCAGACCACAATGTAATACCTCCAAATATGGCATAAACTCTATTTACCAGTCTGTAGTTCAGTGGAATGAGCTTCAGATGCTTTATCCAGGATCCGACCTCACCACTCTTTCAAAATCTGAACTTATTAATTTTTACAAAAGCATTATTTTCAGTAATTACTGATTTGTTACAAATTAAATTTTTACTTGTTTAAAGTAGTGATACAGTTTTGTACTTAACTTGTATTTTAGGTGGCCACCTCTCTGATTAGTCATTGACTATAAGGTGTGTCTCCTTTCATTTTTTCAGATGTGTACATGATTTTCCTTGTTTTATTTGTTTGGGAATTATACTTTTATTGTATGTATCTGTTGGAATGAAGAATAAATACTACTACTACTAGTGGTACTACTACTACTCATATAACTTTTAGCTAAGTGCCCATATAGTAACCTCTCACTTTTTATACTTTAATTGTTTCATCAAACATTTTTCTCATGGTTATCAATGTACACACAATAATTGGCAAAAATTACGCAACTTTGGGGAAATATATAGTCGCATTTTTGCGAATCTTGTTAGTTTTTCTGATTGCTATACTGCTAGTATTTAAACAAGACATCTTCTGAGATTTGGTCTGTAAATTTAATTTTAAGTTTAAGTCGAGTGGACAACAAGTAACAGGATGGAGTCATAGCTAGTTTTTGGCCACATTGATAAACAAAGTGCAGTTTATTGTAAGCGTTTAACACACCAAGAAAATACCACAGATTTGTAATAAAGGCTAGACACGTGTACACGAAAAGCCTGAATTACCCATGGGCTACAAAAAGTGCAACTAGGAGGAGAAAAGGCCATTGCACAGGCGGACATTTTAAACCAATCACAATTCATCATTACATGTCAAAACAATAGTGTTGTCGTGTGATAAGCTTCGGCATCCTTTGTAAACTTTTCACATAATAGAGGCCTTTCTCTTAGGTTCCTAATAAATATTGAGTTTGTAAATCTTTTATCTAAATAAAACACCAAGTTAAAGCTTTACTTTTCAACAAGTATTAAAATTTAATAAACACTATCCTTACTGGTGTTATTTTTTTCGGTAAGTAAGTGCCCTAGATGGTAAACAGAATTTTCATTCCGGTCTGTAGTTTATATTCGGTACCCAAATAGTAATTGGGTACCCAACCTTTTCACATGAGCCGATGCCGAAAGGAAAGAAAAGCCCTGGATAACTGATAACATCATCAAATTAATCAAAGAAAAAACATAAAATTTACAAAGGATACTACAAAACACATGATATCCAAAAATTAAAATCATTCAAAATAATAAGAAATGACATCAACCACGAGACTCGAAGACAAAAATATCTATACTTGAAAAATGTTTTCCAACATAACCAAAACAACACAAAGGAAACACTGGGATGCAATAAAAACTATATTGTCTAACAAAAAAAGTCCCATGGCCTTTGTTAATATTGGAAAATTAATCAGTAATCCTAGTGATATGGCTCAATTAGCAATAATATTATGTCCATGTTGCTCCTGAACTCTTGAAAAATGCCAAAATCTAAATCTACATCTTTTTCTGATTGTTTTTGAAAAACAGAATACAAGAGAAGTTCTATTGTACCCCAAACACTAGTGAAGAGATAATTAAAGTAAGATCAGATCTTGACTCCTCAAAATCCGAAGGCATCTATAAATTCCCCATCAAAGTTATCAAAGATATAAATGCAGAAATCTCATTTCCACTGAGTTGCATCAATAATAAGCCCTTTTCCACTGGGATGTTCCCAGACAAGCGAAAGTTAAAGGGAAAGTCTACTTTTAAAATCGAAATTTAGTTTTTTGTACCATTTGGAAGACTTTCAAAAATGATGAAAGTCAGTTTTTAAATTTTCAAAAAATCACTTTTTGTTCACGAGATATTGCTGTTTAAAGTTTTTGCTCAAAACCTGATCTCCATGGAAACGTGACATCACAACGTGCAAGAATTAATTGCTGACATATAACATATAAATAACTTAGGAAATTATAAAGATGCAGCGTTTAATTTAAGGTGTTACCAATGTATAAGGGACCTCTAGGTCTAAGTGTCTTAGGTGTCTAAGTAATAACTTTAGACCAGTTTCAGTGTTGCCAAGTTTTTATAAAGTCATTGAGGGTATCTTGTATTCTAGGCTGATCTCTTTTGTTGACAAACAAAAAATTTTAAACTGTCAGAATTCAGAATTTTCCAATCAGCTCTACACATTCCCATTTTAGTAAACCATTTTCTGTATTTGGTTACTCACTTTAAATGTTCAGCATCCGATATGCTTTTACTATAATGTGCACTCTTTATTCTCAACTTATTGCTGAAGAACCAAAGAATGTTGAGAGGGCCTTTGTGTGAACCAATGAATTTTCAGATGAAAAACTGCATAGATTCAAACTAAAAGATGAAAGAAAATCAACCAAAAACGATTGAATAGAATTTCATAAAAAATTCATTGCTTTCTGTTTTTTTGACAATATTTTCTCACGAATTTGCTTTTACCGACACCTGATATACCTTTAATAACAACAACGTCATGACCATGTAGGGCTGAATGTAAATCTGTCAGTTGTTTCTCTCGACCAACAAAGTTGGAAACAGGATAACTTAACTGGAACATCACGTTACCAACGTCATTGTAGATAATGCAATTCTTCAGAATTTTCCAATCAGCTCTACACATTCCCATTTTCGTATACCATTTTCTGTATTTGGTTACACACTTTAAGTGTTCAGCATCCGATATGCTTTTACCATAATGTGCACTCTTTATTCTGAACTTATTGCATTCTTCTTCAAGACTAACGAGTGCTAAAGAACCAATGAATGTTGAGAGGGCCTTTGTGTGAACGAATGAATTTTCAGATGAAAAAAAGCATAGATTTGGACAGAGAGATGAAAGAAAATCAATGAAAAACGATTGAATAGAATTGAATAAAAAATCCATTGCTTTCTGTTTTTTTGACAATATATTTTCTCACAAATTCGCTTTTACCGACACCTGATATGCCTTTAATAACAACAACGTCATGACCATGTAGGGCTGAATGTAAATCTGCCAGTTGTTTCTCTCGACCAACAAAGTTGGAAACTGGATTACTTAACTGGAACATCACGTTATCAACGTCATTGTAGATAACCCAATTCTTCAGAATTTTCCAATCAGCTCTACAAATTCCCATTTTAGTAAACCATTTTCTGTATCTGGTTACACACTTTCAGCATCTGATATGGTTTTACTATAATGTGCACTCTTTATTCTCAACTTATTGCATTCTTCTTCAAGACTAACGGGTGCTGAAGAACCAAAGAATGTTGAGAGGGCCTTTGTGTGAACCAATGAATTTTCAGATGAAAAACTGCATAGATTCAAACGAAAAGATGAAAGAAAATAAACCAAAAACGATTGAATAGAATTGAATAAAAAATTTTTTGCTTTCTGTAAATTATAAAGATCCACCGTTTAATTTATGTGATTTGTGACCTGCTGGTTTTTGTCAGCTATATATACAAAATTCTAGCAGTGCATCACTAAAAGTTTCTGAGCTATTTACATTCTCATATGTCAGCCATTTATTCTTGGACGTTGTGAAGTCACGTTTCCATGGAGATCAAATTTGGAGCAGAAACTTTAAACAGCAATATCTCGTGAATGGAAAGTGATTTTTTGAAAACTTAAAAACTGACTTTCATCATTTTTGAAAGTCTTCCAAATGGTACAAAAAACTAAGTCTAAGTGTCTTAGATGTCTAAGTAAAAACTTTAGACCAGTTTCAGTGTTGCCAATTTTTTATAAAGTCATTGAGCGTATCTTGTATTCTAGGCTGATCTCTTTTGTTGACAAACAAAAAATTTTTAACTGTCAATAGGGATTCCAAAAACATAAATCAACTACTTTAGCCATAGTTGATCTCCAACAGAAAGTTTTTCAAGCTCCATCTAAAAAAAGTCTTTCATGTTGCATATTCCTAGTTTAGCCAAAATGTTTGACTCAGTCAATCACTCCATCCTCTTATCAAAACTTAAACATTATCATATTCGTGGAATCCAGTATGACTGGTTTCACTCTTATCTATAATGGAGTTACAGAGTTATGCGCTAATTTGAAACAAACGATCGATATTTAGAAAAGCTTAAAAGAATCCAAAACATTTTTCCAAAAACCAAAAGCTCACTCACCGTTTTTAAAAAACATTGAGAACTTGTTTTTGACAATATTTTCTCACGAATTCGCTTTTCCCAACACCTGATATACCTTTAATAACAACAACGTCATAACCATGTAGGGCTGAATGTAAATCTGTCAGTTGTTTCTTTCGACCAACAAAGTTGGAAACAGGATAACTTAACTGGAACATCACGTTACCAACGTCATTGTAGATAATGCAATCCTTCAGAATTTTCCAATCAGCTCTACACATTCTCATTTTAGTAAACCATTTTCTGTATCTGGTTACACACTTTCAGCATCTGATATGGTTTTACTATAATGTGCACTCTTTATTCTCAACTTATTGCATTCTTCTTCAAGACTAACGGGTGCTGAAGAACCAAAGAATGTTGAGAGGGCCTTTGTGTGAACCAATGAATTTTCAGATGAAAAACTGCATAGATTCAAACGAAAAGATGAAAGAAAATAAACCAAAAACGATTGAATAGAATTGAATAAAAAATTCTTTGCTTTCTGTTTTTTTGACACTCTTATCTATAATGGAGTTACAGAGTTATGCGCTAATTTGAAACAAATGATCGATATTTAGAAAAGCTTAAAAGAATCCAAAACATTGTTCCAAAAACCAAAAGCACACTCACCGTTTTTAAAAAACATTGAGAACTTGTTTTTGACAATATTTTCTCACAAATTCGCTTTTACCGACACCTGATATGCCTTTAATAACAACAACGTCATGACCATGTAGGGCTGAATGTAAATCTGCCAGTTGTTTCTCTCGACCAACAAAGTTGGAAACTGGATTACTTAACTGGAACATCACGTTATCAACGTCATTGTAGATAACCCAATTCTTCAGAATTTTCCAATCAGCTCTACAAATTCCCATTTTAGTAAACCATTTTCTGTATCTGGTTACACACTTTCAGCATCTGATATGGTTTTACTATAATGTGCACTCTTTATTCTCAACTTATTGCATTCTTCTTCAAGACTAACGGGTGCTGAAGAACCAAAGAATGTTGAGAGGGCCTTTGTGTGAACCAATGAATTTTCAGATGAAAAACTGCATAGATTCAAACGAAAAGATGAAAGAAAATAAACCAAAAACGATTGAATAGAATTGAATAAAAAATTTTTTGCTTTCTGTAAATTATAAAGATCCACCGTTTAATTTATGTGATTTGTGACCTGCTGGTTTTTGTCAGCTATATATACAAAATTCTAGCAGTGCATCACTAAAAGTTTCTGAGCTATTTACATTCTCATATGTCAGCCATTTATTCTTGGACGTTGTGAAGTCACGTTTCCATGGAGATCAAATTTGGAGCAGAAACTTTAAACAGCAATATCTCGTGAATGGAAAGTGATTTTTTGAAAACTTAAAAACTGACTTTCATCATTTTTGAAAGTCTTCCAAATGGTACAAAAAACTAAGTCTAAGTGTCTTAGATGTCTAAGTAAAAACTTTAGACCAGTTTCAGTGTTGCCAATTTTTTATAAAGTCATTGAGCGTATCTTGTATTCTAGGCTGATCTCTTTTGTTGACAAACAAAAAATTTTTAACTGTCAATAGGGATTCCAAAAACATAAATCAACTACTTTAGCCATAGTTGATCTCCAACAGAAAGTTTTTCAAGCTCCATCTAAAAAAAGTCTTTCATGTTGCATATTCCTAGTTTAGCCAAAATGTTTGACTCAGTCAATCACTCCATCCTCTTATCAAAACTTAAACATTATCATATTCGTGGAATCCAGTATGACTGGTTTCACTCTTATCTATAATGGAGTTACAGAGTTATGCGCTAATTTGAAACAAACGATCGATATTTAGAAAAGCTTAAAAGAATCCAAAACATTTTTCCAAAAACCAAAAGCTCACTCACCGTTTTTAAAAAACATTGAGAACTTGTTTTTGACAATATTTTCTCACGAATTCGCTTTTCCCAACACCTGATATACCTTTAATAACAACAACGTCATAACCATGTAGGGCTGAATGTAAATCTGTCAGTTGTTTCTTTCGACCAACAAAGTTGGAAACAGGATAACTTAACTGGAACATCACGTTACCAACGTCATTGTAGATAATGCAATCCTTCAGAATTTTCCAATCAGCTCTACACATTCTCATTTTAGTAAACCATTTTCTGTATCTGGTTACACACTTTCAGCATCTGATATGGTTTTACTATAATGTGCACTCTTTATTCTCAACTTATTGCATTCTTCTTCAAGACTAACGGGTGCTGAAGAACCAAAGAATGTTGAGAGGGCCTTTGTGTGAACCAATGAATTTTCAGATGAAAAACTGCATAGATTCAAACGAAAAGATGAAAGAAAATAAACCAAAAACGATTGAATAGAATTGAATAAAAAATTCTTTGCTTTCTGTTTTTTTGACACTCTTATCTATAATGGAGTTACAGAGTTATGCGCTAATTTGAAACAAATGATCGATATTTAGAAAAGCTTAAAAGAATCCAAAACATTGTTCCAAAAACCAAAAGCACACTCACCGTTTTTAAAAAACATTGAGAACTTGTTTTTGACAATAGTTTCTCACAAATTCGCTTTTCCCAACACCTGATATACCTTTAATAACAACAACGTCATGACCATGTAGGGCTGAATGTAAATCTGTCAGTTGTTTCTCTCGACCAACAAAGTTGGAAACAGGATAACTTAACTGGAACATCACGTTACCAACGTCATTGTAGATAATGCAATTCTTCAGAATTTTCCAATCAGCTCTACACATTCCCATTTTCGTATACCATTTTCTGTATTTGGTTACACACTTTAAGTGTTCAGCATCCGATATGCTTTTACCATAATGTGCACTCTTTATTCTGAACTTATTGCATTCTTCTTCAAGACTAACGAGTGCTAAAGAACCAATGAATGTTGAGAGGGCCTTTGTGTGAACGAATGAATTTTCAGATGAAAAAAAGCATAGATTTGGACAGAGAGATGAAAGAAAATCAATGAAAAACGATTGAATAGAATTGAATAAAAAATCCATTGCTTTCTGTTTTTTTGACAATATATTTTCTCACAAATTCGCTTTTACCGACACCTGATATGCCTTTAATAACAACAACGTCATGACCATGTAGGGCTGAATGTAAATCTGCCAGTTGTTTCTCTCGACCAACAAAGTTGGAAACTGGATTACTTAACTGGAACATCACGTTATCAACGTCATTGTAGATAACCCAATTCTTCAGAATTTTCCAATCAGCTCTACAAATTCCCATTTTAGTAAACCATTTTCTGTATCTGGTTACACACTTTCAGCATCTGATATGGTTTTACTATAATGTGCACTCTTTATTCTCAACTTATTGCATTCTTCTTCAAGACTAACGGGTGCTGAAGAACCAAAGAATGTTGAGAGGGCCTTTGTGTGAACCAATGAATTTTCAGATGAAAAACTGCATAGATTCAAACGAAAAGATGAAAGAAAATAAACCAAAAACGATTGAATAGAATTGAATAAAAAATTTTTTGCTTTCTGTAAATTATAAAGATCCACCGTTTAATTTATGTGATTTGTGACCTGCTGGTTTTTGTCAGCTATATATACAAAATTCTAGCAGTGCATCACTAAAAGTTTCTGAGCTATTTACATTCTCATATGTCAGCCATTTATTCTTGGACGTTGTGAAGTCACGTTTCCATGGAGATCAAATTTGGAGCAGAAACTTTAAACAGCAATATCTCGTGAATGGAAAGTGATTTTTTGAAAACTTAAAAACTGACTTTCATCATTTTTGAAAGTCTTCCAAATGGTACAAAAAACTAAGTCTAAGTGTCTTAGATGTCTAAGTAAAAACTTTAGACCAGTTTCAGTGTTGCCAATTTTTTATAAAGTCATTGAGCGTATCTTGTATTCTAGGCTGATCTCTTTTGTTGACAAACAAAAAATTTTTAACTGTCAATAGGGATTCCAAAAACATAAATCAACTACTTTAGCCATAGTTGATCTCCAACAGAAAGTTTTTCAAGCTCCATCTAAAAAAAGTCTTTCATGTTGCATATTCCTAGTTTAGCCAAAATGTTTGACTCAGTCAATCACTCCATCCTCTTATCAAAACTTAAACATTATCATATTCGTGGAATCCAGTATGACTGGTTTCACTCTTATCTATAATGGAGTTACAGAGTTATGCGCTAATTTGAAACAAACGATCGATATTTAGAAAAGCTTAAAAGAATCCAAAACATTTTTCCAAAAACCAAAAGCTCACTCACCGTTTTTAAAAAACATTGAGAACTTGTTTTTGACAATATTTTCTCACGAATTCGCTTTTCCCAACACCTGATATACCTTTAATAACAACAACGTCATAACCATGTAGGGCTGAATGTAAATCTGTCAGTTGTTTCTTTCGACCAACAAAGTTGGAAACAGGATAACTTAACTGGAACATCACGTTACCAACGTCATTGTAGATAATGCAATCCTTCAGAATTTTCCAATCAGCTCTACACATTCTCATTTTAGTAAACCATTTTCTGTATCTGGTTACACACTTTCAGCATCTGATATGGTTTTACCATAATGTGCACTCTATATTCTCAACTTATTGCATTCTCCTTCAAGACTAACGAGTGCTAAAGAACCAAAGAATGTTGAGAGGGCCTTTGTGTGAACCAATGAATTTTCACATGAAAAAATGCATAGATTTGGACAGAGAGATGAAAGAAAATCAACCAAAAACGATGGAATAGAATTGAATAAAAAATTCTTTGCTTTCTATTTTTTTTGACAATATCTTCTCACGAATTCGCTTTTACCAACACCTGATATACCTTTAATAACAACAACGTCATGACCATGTAGGGCTGAATGTAAATCTGTCAGTTGTTTCTCTCGACCAACAAAGTTGGAAACAGGATAACTTAACTGGAACATCACGTTACCAACGTCATTGTAGATAATGCAATTCTTCAGAATTTTCCAATCAGCTCTACACATTCCCATTTTCGTATACCATTTTCTGTATTTGGTTACACACTTTAAGTGTTCAGCATCCGATATGCTTTTACCATAATGTGCACTCTTTATTCTGAACTTATTGCATTCTTCTTCAAGACTAACGAGTGCTAAAGAACCAATGAATGTTGAGAGGGCCTTTGTGTGAACGAATGAATTTTCAGATGAAAAAAAGCATAGATTTGGACAGAGAGATGAAAGAAAATCAATGAAAAACGATTGAATAGAATTGAATAAAAAATCCATTGCTTTCTGTTTTTTTGACAATATATTTTCTCACAAATTCGCTTTTACCGACACCTGATATGCCTTTAATAACAACAACGTCATGACCATGTAGGGCTGAATGTAAATCTGCCAGTTGTTTCTCTCGACCAACAAAGTTGGAAACTGGATTACTTAACTGGAACATCACGTTATCAACGTCATTGTAGATAACCCAATTCTTCAGAATTTTCCAATCAGCTCTACAAATTCCCATTTTAGTAAACCATTTTCTGTATCTGGTTACACACTTTCAGCATCTGATATGGTTTTACTATAATGTGCACTCTTTATTCTCAACTTATTGCATTCTTCTTCAAGACTAACGGGTGCTGAAGAACCAAAGAATGTTGAGAGGGCCTTTGTGTGAACCAATGAATTTTCAGATGAAAAACTGCATAGATTCAAACGAAAAGATGAAAGAAAATAAACCAAAAACGATTGAATAGAATTGAATAAAAAATTTTTTGCTTTCTGTAAATTATAAAGATCCACCGTTTAATTTATGTGATTTGTGACCTGCTGGTTTTTGTCAGCTATATATACAAAATTCTAGCAGTGCATCACTAAAAGTTTCTGAGCTATTTACATTCTCATATGTCAGCCATTTATTCTTGGACGTTGTGAAGTCACGTTTCCATGGAGATCAAATTTGGAGCAGAAACTTTAAACAGCAATATCTCGTGAATGGAAAGTGATTTTTTGAAAACTTAAAAACTGACTTTCATCATTTTTGAAAGTCTTCCAAATGGTACAAAAAACTAAGTCTAAGTGTCTTAGATGTCTAAGTAAAAACTTTAGACCAGTTTCAGTGTTGCCAATTTTTTATAAAGTCATTGAGCGTATCTTGTATTCTAGGCTGATCTCTTTTGTTGACAAACAAAAAATTTTTAACTGTCAATAGGGATTCCAAAAACATAAATCAACTACTTTAGCCATAGTTGATCTCCAACAGAAAGTTTTTCAAGCTCCATCTAAAAAAAGTCTTTCATGTTGCATATTCCTAGTTTAGCCAAAATGTTTGACTCAGTCAATCACTCCATCCTCTTATCAAAACTTAAACATTATCATATTCGTGGAATCCAGTATGACTGGTTTCACTCTTATCTATAATGGAGTTACAGAGTTATGCGCTAATTTGAAACAAACGATCGATATTTAGAAAAGCTTAAAAGAATCCAAAACATTTTTCCAAAAACCAAAAGCTCACTCACCGTTTTTAAAAAACATTGAGAACTTGTTTTTGACAATATTTTCTCACGAATTCGCTTTTCCCAACACCTGATATACCTTTAATAACAACAACGTCATAACCATGTAGGGCTGAATGTAAATCTGTCAGTTGTTTCTTTCGACCAACAAAGTTGGAAACAGGATAACTTAACTGGAACATCACGTTACCAACGTCATTGTAGATAATGCAATCCTTCAGAATTTTCCAATCAGCTCTACACATTCTCATTTTAGTAAACCATTTTCTGTATCTGGTTACACACTTTCAGCATCTGATATGGTTTTACTATAATGTGCACTCTTTATTCTCAACTTATTGCATTCTTCTTCAAGACTAACGGGTGCTGAAGAACCAAAGAATGTTGAGAGGGCCTTTGTGTGAACCAATGAATTTTCAGATGAAAAACTGCATAGATTCAAACGAAAAGATGAAAGAAAATAAACCAAAAACGATTGAATAGAATTGAATAAAAAATTCTTTGCTTTCTGTTTTTTTGACACTCTTATCTATAATGGAGTTACAGAGTTATGCGCTAATTTGAAACAAATGATCGATATTTAGAAAAGCTTAAAAGAATCCAAAACATTGTTCCAAAAACCAAAAGCACACTCACCGTTTTTAAAAAACATTGAGAACTTGTTTTTGACAATAGTTTCTCACAAATTCGCTTTTCCCAACACCTGATATACCTTTAATAACAACAACGTCATGACCATGTAGGGCTGAATGTAAATCTGTCAGTTGTTTCTCTCGACCAACAAAGTTGGAAACAGGATAACTTAACTGGAACATCACGTTACCAACGTCATTGTAGATAATGCAATTCTTCAGAATTTTCCAATCAGCTCTACACATTCCCATTTTCGTATACCATTTTCTGTATTTGGTTACACACTTTAAGTGTTCAGCATCCGATATGCTTTTACCATAATGTGCACTCTTTATTCTGAACTTATTGCATTCTTCTTCAAGACTAACGAGTGCTAAAGAACCAATGAATGTTGAGAGGGCCTTTGTGTGAACGAATGAATTTTCAGATGAAAAAAAGCATAGATTTGGACAGAGAGATGAAAGAAAATCAATGAAAAACGATTGAATAGAATTGAATAAAAAATCCATTGCTTTCTGTTTTTTTGACAATATATTTTCTCACAAATTCGCTTTTACCGACACCTGATATGCCTTTAATAACAACAACGTCATGACCATGTAGGGCTGAATGTAAATCTGCCAGTTGTTTCTCTCGACCAACAAAGTTGGAAACTGGATTACTTAACTGGAACATCACGTTATCAACGTCATTGTAGATAACCCAATTCTTCAGAATTTTCCAATCAGCTCTACAAATTCCCATTTTAGTAAACCATTTTCTGTATCTGGTTACACACTTTCAGCATCTGATATGGTTTTACTATAATGTGCACTCTTTATTCTCAACTTATTGCATTCTTCTTCAAGACTAACGGGTGCTGAAGAACCAAAGAATGTTGAGAGGGCCTTTGTGTGAACCAATGAATTTTCAGATGAAAAACTGCATAGATTCAAACGAAAAGATGAAAGAAAATAAACCAAAAACGATTGAATAGAATTGAATAAAAAATTTTTTGCTTTCTGTAAATTATAAAGATCCACCGTTTAATTTATGTGATTTGTGACCTGCTGGTTTTTGTCAGCTATATATACAAAATTCTAGCAGTGCATCACTAAAAGTTTCTGAGCTATTTACATTCTCATATGTCAGCCATTTATTCTTGGACGTTGTGAAGTCACGTTTCCATGGAGATCAAATTTGGAGCAGAAACTTTAAACAGCAATATCTCGTGAATGGAAAGTGATTTTTTGAAAACTTAAAAACTGACTTTCATCATTTTTGAAAGTCTTCCAAATGGTACAAAAAACTAAGTCTAAGTGTCTTAGATGTCTAAGTAAAAACTTTAGACCAGTTTCAGTGTTGCCAATTTTTTATAAAGTCATTGAGCGTATCTTGTATTCTAGGCTGATCTCTTTTGTTGACAAACAAAAAATTTTTAACTGTCAATAGGGATTCCAAAAACATAAATCAACTACTTTAGCCATAGTTGATCTCCAACAGAAAGTTTTTCAAGCTCCATCTAAAAAAAGTCTTTCATGTTGCATATTCCTAGTTTAGCCAAAATGTTTGACTCAGTCAATCACTCCATCCTCTTATCAAAACTTAAACATTATCATATTCGTGGAATCCAGTATGACTGGTTTCACTCTTATCTATAATGGAGTTACAGAGTTATGCGCTAATTTGAAACAAACGATCGATATTTAGAAAAGCTTAAAAGAATCCAAAACATTTTTCCAAAAACCAAAAGCTCACTCACCGTTTTTAAAAAACATTGAGAACTTGTTTTTGACAATATTTTCTCACGAATTCGCTTTTCCCAACACCTGATATACCTTTAATAACAACAACGTCATAACCATGTAGGGCTGAATGTAAATCTGTCAGTTGTTTCTTTCGACCAACAAAGTTGGAAACAGGATAACTTAACTGGAACATCACGTTACCAACGTCATTGTAGATAATGCAATCCTTCAGAATTTTCCAATCAGCTCTACACATTCTCATTTTAGTAAACCATTTTCTGTATCTGGTTACACACTTTCAGCATCTGATATGGTTTTACCATAATGTGCACTCTATATTCTCAACTTATTGCATTCTCCTTCAAGACTAACGAGTGCTAAAGAACCAAAGAATGTTGAGAGGGCCTTTGTGTGAACCAATGAATTTTCACATGAAAAAATGCATAGATTTGGACAGAGAGATGAAAGAAAATCAACCAAAAACGATGGAATAGAATTGAATAAAAAATTCTTTGCTTTCTATTTTTTTTGACAATATCTTCTCACGAATTCGCTTTTACCAACACCTGATATACCTTTAATAACAACAACGTCATGACCATGTAGGGCTGAATGTAAATCTGTCAGTTGTTTCTCTCGACCAACAAAGTTGGAAACAGGATAACTTAACTGGAACATCACGTTACCAACATCGTTGTAGATAACGCAATTCTTCAGAATTTTCCAATCAGCTCTACACATTCCCATTTTCGTATACCATTTTCTGTATTTGGTTACACACTTTAAGTGTTCAGCATCCGATATGCTTTTACCATAATGTGCACTCTTTATTCTGAACTTATTGCATTCTTCTTCAAGACTAACGAGTGCTAAAGAACCAATGAATGTTGAGAGGGCCTTTGTGTGAACGAATGAATTTTCAGATGAAAAAAAGCATAGATTTGGACAGAGAGATGAAAGAAAATCAAGGAAAAACGATTGAATAGAATTGAATAAAAAATCCATTGCTTTCTGTTTTTTTGACAATATTTTCTGACATATTCGCTTTTACCGACACCTGATATACCTTTAATAACAACAACGTCATGACCATGTAGGGCTGAATGTAAATCTGTCAGTTTTTTCTTTCGACCAACAAAGTTGGAAACAGGATAACTTAACTGGAACATCACGTTACCAACATCGTTGTAGATAACCCAATTCTTCAGAATTTTCCAATCAGCTCTACACATTCCCATTTTCGTATACCATTTTCTGTATTTGGTTACACACTTCAAGTGTTCAGCATCCGATATGCTTTTACCATAATGTGCACTCTTTATTCTCAACTTATTGCATTCTTCTTCAAGACTAACGAGTGCTAAAGAACCAATGAATGTTGAGAGGGCCTTTGTGTGAACGAATGAATTTTCAGATGAAAAAAAGCATGGATTTGGACAGAGAGATGAAAGAAAATCAACGAAAAACGATTGAATAGAATTGAATAAAAAATCCATTGCTTTCTGTTTTTTTGACAATATTTTCTGACATATTCACTTTTACCGACACCTGATATACCTTTAATAACAACAACGTCATGACCATGTAGGGCTGAATGTAAATCTGTCAGTTGTTTCTTTCGACCAACAAAGTTGGAAACAGGATAACTTAACTGGAACATCACGTTACCAACGTCGTTGTAGATAACGCAATTCTTCAGAATTTTCCAATCAGCTCTACACATTCCCATTTTAGTAAACCATTTTCTGTATTTGGTTACTCACTTTAAGTGTTTAGCATCCGATATGCTTTTACCATAATGTGCACTCTTTATTCTCAACTTATTGCATTCTTCTACAATATCTTGTTCCAACTGATTTAAAGTGCACGTGTTTGTGAGCAACAGACGCATTAAGGGAAAGTTGAATTGGTCTGGGACAGTCTTCACCATTTATAGGATAAAAAAGCTTCCATTGATCATCTTTTATTATTTTGCTTTGCTTCAATTTAGCTAGTTCTTTTTTTTGTAAAACTTCAAGTGGTTATACAGCATTATTTCATCTCTAAAAATTTTCCTATGCGTGATATCCCTTAGGTAATTTGAGGAAGTCCATTCATAATTTTTCAATTTGAGAATTCTTTTTCTGCCTATTGCTGTTTCCATCTGAACCTTAAATCAGCAGGAACTCAATTCTTGATGATACTGGCCATGTTTTGCCCCTAGAACCGACATGGATTTGTCTTCTCTGAACATAACTCCAAAGACGACACTACTCTTTACTCGTCTCTTGATAGGACTAAGGATTTGTTTGATAAGGTTGAAATGGCTGCTGAGTTGGAGAACGATCTTAGGACAGTAGTTGAATGGAGTCGGAAATGGTTGGTTTCCTTCAATGCTTTGGAAACTAAGCTTCTCTCTATTACTTGCTTCAGGGACCCTGTATTTCCTTCTGTTCTTATGAACGGAAGTGAACTTGCAGATTTATCTCATGTTGGTCTTCTAGGTTTAATTTTTTCACAGAATGGAATTGTTACATCGAGTTCATTGCTAAATCTGCTGCTATGAAGGTAGGCTCACTTTTTCGGGTCCGTCTCTTTCTTTCGACTGAATCTATCAATTGTATCTTTAAGGCCACTATTAATTATATACTATACCTTTGACTTGAGTACTGCTGCCACCTTTAGTCTGGAGGAGCCTCTGCTCACTGTCTTCATCTTCTCGATCGAATTCAGAAGTGCTTTAGTTAACTTAGTTGGCCTTTATCTTTGTGCTAATTTTCATTCTCTCTCATATCTAGGAAACGTTGCTTCCCTCTCTCTATTCTATAAATACTTTCATGGGCATTGTTCGGATGACTTGCATCAACTGACTCCTTCTCTTAAGTCTTTCTCTTGGAACACTCGGCTCTCTTCGAATTCTCATTCTTTAACTGCCTAGAAGTGGCTTCGGCCTTGCAGGGAGCAACCTATTTACAAAAAAAGACGAAAAGCAATTTCCTGACAATACATGTGCATTTCCAAAAAATTTAAATCAAAACATGAACTTCAAAACCTTGCAAATTTTTGAAATATCAAAAATCAGTGATTGGTTGATATCAAATGCATTAAGCCTGAATATCTCAAAATCAAATTTCCTTTATTTTAGTTCTAAGGAAAGTGATCAACCAATCAGTATTCAAATTATGAATACCAGTATTGATAACAAAACTGTTGTCAGATACTTAGGTATCATGATTGATAAAATATTTAAATTTCTTATCCCACGTGGACTTCTGGTAAATATCTACTCATGCTTCGTTAAGTCTCACCTGTTATACAGGAACTTAGCTTGGGCTTCCCCTAACACCCCTAAAGCCAGTCTAGTTAGAATAGTTGACAACTGTCACAAAATCTTAAATTCAATTAAACCAACTAAAATTATTGAACACTGATAAACTCTGTACATTCAAATCATGTAATCTAATTCATTCTTTCCTAACAAACTCACTCCCAACCAACATCAAATCATTCTTCACCAAAGTTGAGAATGTACATAATGACCAAACCAGGTATGCAAACAGCAGAATATTTGTGCCCCATGAAAACCATCATCTGCCCCTGCTTAGACTAGCACCCCAGATCTGGAACCAACACCATATAGAGCTAATTTATATCTTTCAAAATCTACCTTCAAAAAAAACTTGAAAATTCTGTTCTAGTATCATAATGCATTAGAGGAGTTAGGGTATAAACTTGTAGATATGTAAAAATAGTTGTTGACTTATTTAAAACTAATGTTTGTTTGTTTGTTTGTTGTTGTTGTTTTTTTTCTTTCTTTAGTCTATTTACTTTATTCTCACCTCTTTTTTTTTCTATTTTGAAACTTCAGCTACCTTATACTTGGAATTTTTAACTTTTACCTAAAGCCAGTCATTATTATTACATTTGTTCCCCATTTTTTATTTTTTTATTTTTTTGTAATATATAATAGTTTTTAACACATATACATGGCTCGAAAGCCTGCATAGGTTATATATTATTGTATTATAGTTGTCATTATTGAGGGATAAATATATATTCATTCATTCATTCAAAAGAAGTTTTAAATCTGGACAAACATTTAATTTGAGTTTTAAGAACGATGGAACTCTCGTTGGTCATATACAAATCGAACTCTAAGAGCTTTGATTGTGGGACCAAGAAAACAGGAAGTTGGACTAGTTGTTCTGGCGAAATTTTCATCTTCAGTGTCTGATCTTAGTGGTGGCCCGACTGTCTGAGACAGTCAAAAATTGGTTTGGTCCACCAAAATATTTGAAAACCAGTGTTGTGGTGGCTCGACTGGACAGGCGAAAAAAAGTATATAAATTGTAAACATGATTTAAGAATTTCCATTACAAGAGATTTGAGGCCATTAAAATTTCCTCCAGGCAAACAAAAATTCTAAAACCAATTATGTCAATAGCTCGGCATGGCACCAGGATAAAATCTTAAGATTAGACACTGATCTTTACACAGACGATTTGCGGGTGACAATAATGCTGACAAGAGAGATTTTGGAAGTTAAGAAAAAATATGCACACTTCGAACTGTTTTTTGAGGAGACTAAAATTGATCAATTTTAAAACTAATATTTTTGATTTTTAACCGTGACATATATTTAAATAACAACTATAATGACTATATTATATATTTATTTATCACGGGAAATAACCCGTGCAGGGGCATTTATTGGAAAAAATACTCTTATACTCTTATTCAGACGGGTGGTTATTCGGCAGGGGCCACTAATTCCGTCATTTACAGGAGTGGCTATATTCTTAACAAACAGATTATACAAAGTTCAAGGATTTGTTAATCATTTCAGACACTTATGCCAATGCTGACGGGTCAACCTCCAAGAGATGCTAGCAAATACATCAAAATTTTAAATCAATCACTGGATATGTTTGATAATTACTTTTTGGCCAACACCAAATTTATATCTAGCAATGAAATATCCATTGCAGATTTAATGGCCATTGAAGAATTTACTCAATTACAGGTAATTTTAAATTCTGAATTGTGTTTAGATGTTTAGATGGGGGGGGGGGGGGGAGGGAGGGGGGTGTTTTCTGTGGTTTTTGATTTGAATGGTCACCAATCATTAAGTGAAAAGATTTGTGTGCAAAGGAACAGTTACTTTTTTATGTTACCTTGAACCTTTTTTTAACTTATAAAGTAAACTCTCATGGATATCATTATATTAAAAACACAAGGACATTCAAATCCTTTCTAAATTATATTCATGCTTACACTGTCAGACTGAAGACTGTTGCATGCTAATTGTAAAATGACTGCTGCACAGGGTCTTCTTAAACATAGTGTTTGTTTCAGGTCATGGGAGACAAAGCACCACCTCTTACACTGAAGGTTGAAGAATGGATGAAGAGATGTACCGAAGTAACAGAACCACATTATTCGGATGTACACACTGTCATGGAAAAAGTCAAGAAGAGGTTCTCAAAGCTATAATCTTGATAGAATTGTCAGGAAATTTTGATAGATTATTTTTTAGATTTTAGATAAACTTGTCTCTCACGTTTTTTGTCTGAATACAGTATTTTTAGTGATGGTGTGTTTCTCTTCTGTGGAGTATTCTGGTTTGCAATGCAGATGTCATTGTTTAACTTTCTGCTAAGCAATGAAATAGTTTAATTTGGGATCTCATGATAGGAACCATTGCCAATCTGTGCATAATTATTTCTGTTAGTAGAAAACACAATGGTCATAATGCATCTACCAACCTTGTCAAATTAGTGATATTTCATGTTTGGAATTTCTCAGCATCTAAATTTATTCTTTATTATAGCATCAGTTCTTTAGTTATTATGTTTGATTTTATATGAAAGCATTTTAAAGTATCTAACGGCTGATTTTCTTCTAAGTATTTCCTGTTTGTGTAATCAAATTATTATTATAATACAAGTATCCGGGATAAAGCATTTTGCTAAGTGTAATTTCAAAAATGTGTCAAATCTGGCTATCCTGTGTGTGTGCTCTGTGAGTTAATTACGGAATTGGAAACGGAAAGAGCTCGAAAAAGTGATAAAAAAATGTATGGGATCACATACTAATCGTGAAAAAGTGTCTCTCGCCTCTACATGGCTTTGCGCGCAACTAAGAAGAACTTGACTGTAAACTAAATATATCGCTCTCTAAAATAAAAGTGGAATGCACACTCGCTATTATAACATTATTTCAGTGATATTTGATTGATTCAATGCGACATGGTCAGTTTCAGGTCTATAGAGTGACCCTGCAATCCAAATTATATTATTATGTGAAACCTTGTTTTATGTTCATTCTGAAAGTTATGTCTCATCTTCTTTTGATATTTGCTTCTGACATTATTTATAATCAATCATAATAGAAATTTTTAAAAAATGGCACAAAAACAGAAGCATCGACAGGAATTGACTATGAAGGTAATTAAATAATTATATAGAGTTTTGCTTCACCTCGGAAGAGAAAGTTGAATTTCTTACCCTTCACTTTTAGATTACAGCCCATAGAATGCCTTTGAAGTTATATTTGGATGCGATGTCACAACCATGTCGCACTGTTATGCTGTTTCTAAAATGCAATGACATTTTGTATGAACGAAAGTTTATCAACGTAATTAGGGGTATGCATTCCTCCTTTATCTTAATCTGATGTGCATGTTATGAAAACAAGTTTTGGTTTGTTTCTTAGTTTATTTAGTTTGAATTTATCATCATGAGTCATGTTTTTCAATAATTTGTGAAAGGGTTTATCATGTAGAACTCATGATAATTTACAATGGGCTATCTTTTGGTCCAATATTCGGCAAGTAAAAAACAAGAAGATTATGTGGTCCCAATAGAATTTGACTGTAAAGTTTTCCACCTTCTGTTTTGGTGTCTATTTCTGTTTCAGTTCCCCAGTTGCAAAGGAAAATCTGAGCTATACCCCCTTGTCTGTTATGAAGTATAAGAAATTTAAATCCAGAGCCTCACATATGAGCTATATTCCTTATTCTAAAGGACAATGATTATGTCATTTCTTCATTACTTTTTTGTGATGCTCACTTACACATTGTTTCTTCAATTCTGTATCTTCTGGGAGTGGAAAAAAAACTACCATTCTTATCACAGTTTTTAGAAAAAGTGTTGTTACTGCAATTAGCAACCATGCACCATCCCATTTTGAAATCCTTTGAAAAGTGGAATTAATTTTATCGCACATAGTTCCTCTTTTCTTTTTGATTTCAGTGTTTATTTACAATGTATTTCTCTTCAAACAAATATGAGATATACTCTGATGACGTCAGAAAATTTACTTACCTTATGATTGCATAATAATCATGTTGTGACAGAAAGATATTTTTTTTACTGGTGCTAAATAAATTAAAACTAGAAGCTTCATGGCTTGAACAATTTCCGCATCCGGCCTACAGGAAATTGCTTTAGCCTAATTTTCAAGGTATCTGAAGGACTGTCCATTATTTTCTTGTTGGTTATGTAAGAACAGGTCTATCACAATTCCCAAAATATAACTTATGGTTCACATGTAGAATAAAATGATATTTGATATAAGTATTGATATTTTGATAATTTGATACAAAATCATTTTAAAAAGAAGCTGTATGGATTGAAGACTTTCACAATTGTATTGACCTCAACACTATTAAATCTATTACAACCAATGATTTAAAATAGGTCAAACGTGTTTACAAACTGAAGCCCTCGTCTATTTATGATCAAATCTCCAAAAGTGACTGCCAAATTTAACCTTCCAATTGTTCTTTGTGAAAATCTTCCCAATTTTGCCAGAAATGTGAATTTGGTAACATATTTAAGTCAACATTACATAAAATTGTTCATAACTTGGATTAGTAGGAGCAGGAGAAACTTGGGCATTTCAAAGATCCATGACAGTTAACAGGACTACAAGAAGACAAACTTATATAACTTAAATCACCATAACATATAATATGATAATCTATTTCTACTAAATCTGCCAGTGGCAGATCCAGAGGTAAGTCGCGACTTGTGTAGGAGAGTGTCACACAAATGTTCCAATAATCCCATTGATAATACAAATTGAATTCACAAATTATGCTAATGCGCTTTGGATCCACCACTGTCTGCGTATTACCACTTGAATCTTTTCATGGAGTTTATAAATAACACAATTGTGCAAGAAAAGACAAAATGACGCAATAAAACTTTGTTAGGATCTGTATTACAATGTTGTTTTAAAACATGATAATATTGTGTCCTAGAACATCACATTCCAAATTTTCACAAGTGATCTCATTGTATGTATATATATATTGATTGGATTCTAATCATCATCCAAAGTTTGTTTTCCTAACATTATAAATTATCTCAAACTATCATTGTGCCTCCATCGAGTGCAGTGGAAAAAATCTTGATTATTTTGAACAATGTCGTCTTTTCCAATGTGAATTTAACACTAATCAATCCCACACAGTGATAACTTGACCGAGCATTGTACAGTGACTAATAACTTGATACAGTCTGGAATTCCCCAAATTCACTTTCCAATTCACTTTTGGAGCCATTAAAACAGTGTTATTATTATGCGTATCGTTCGTCAATATCTTGTTCATGATGTTTATACTTTCAGTATGTAGACAGTTTGGATCAATTTATTCGCAAGTGAAGTGTTTTGTGCTTTCTATGGCAATTTCATTTGTTTACCTTTTTCAATACCTTTTATATTATAATTTATTAAATGAAATTAGCATGTTTCTCGTATTTATTGATAACACGTATTCCCCAGTAATGTTGATACTACATACATTTCTGCTGTGATATTGAAAGTTTAAGCACAGTTTTGTTTATTATCAAACTTTTATCTTCTTTTTCAAAAATTTTTCATAAATATCAATAGTACATCTAATATTCAGTTCTCATGATTAATTTGTTGATTGCAATAAGGAAACGAGTCTTAAAATTCTTCTTCAAAGCTTCTACCAAGCTACTTCTAAATCATTTGGAAAACGTTTCACGTGCTCTGTGTGCATATTTTACAGACTAGACAATAAGAACTTTAAAGATTGAATTGGGAATTTTTCAACATGAAACAGCTAAAACAATTTCTATAAATATTTCAAAAGTATAGAAAAAGTTAATATTTTTATGAATTAATATTGAAAGTGGCCTTTTTGTATTATATTAAGCATAGAGTTTTGGGTCTGTCATTAACTATTCTGAATAAACAAACAATCCGAATTTCGAACAGACTTTCCGAAAACGGCAAAAACTGTGACACAGATAGATAGATAGATAAAATGTGTAAACCAAGCAATTTCCTACACTTAAAAGCGTGGAAATTGAATTATTTTTTTCAATTTTGAGTGAATTCCATTTTGTAAATATTTTCAAATGCTCATTGTATGATATAATATAAATATGTAAATAGTTTTTATTTCTAGTATATAGCTGCTAATGTACATTTTTAAATTAACAAAGGTGTTGGTATTTTCTGGTCATAAGTTCCCCTTTAAGAAATGGAAGGGTTTGTACATTTTAGAATTTCCCTTTGCAGGTGATCATATGTTGGAGGAATTTAAAAAGGTGAATCCATTTGGAAGAGTACCAGCAATTGAACATGATGGATTTAAAATGTTTGAGAGGTAGGATGTGTTATCTATTTTTTATTCCTTATAAATTTGAATTAGTCATTTTGATCCATTTTCATCTTGAAATGCTTGGTTCCAGGTTGATTTTTGCCAGCAAATGAATTAATGAAATTAATAAAAATATATATTTTCCTGAGGGAAGGGATAGCAATTAGATAAAAACTGTTCCGTGGTGTTACCTGATAAAAAAAGGGAAAGATAATCAATGCGAACACGCCCATACACTTATACACACGTATAATACCAGACATAATGAGACTAACCAGTAAATCTTATAGAAAATGCCATAAAATATATTCTTGTCAGGTTCTATCTGTTAGGTTCGTCATTGTCATGAAACAGTTGAAATAGTGCTGCCCCCAGTTCCTATTGAGTGATTATCCTTATTTTAGTTACTTGTTAACACTGTCCAACATGTTGCTATGTTTGATTTCACTTTAAGTGATCTCCAGTAAAACTTCAACAGTAAAACTATGTCATTCCCTAAAATTTCATTTAACTTGTCGGAGTAGTTCTGCATTTGGCAGTAAAAATAGTAGAGGCCTGGAACCAAGCTAGAGTAACAAGATGTTTGTGACTATACATACAAAGTCCTGATATTGACTTATTTATTAACATACTATTTGTATGCTGGGATTTTCTTCTTTCCCATTGTGATGTCACATTGCCATGGAGATTGTGTTATGTAACCACTATTAAAAAGCAACAAGACGACCGGATGGTCGAAAGATTTCGCTTATCTTTTTTTAAGAATAACGACCTATAAATAACGCCCATTCTAAATACATACATTCATTGGGTTGCAGAGCGGAATTTATAATAAACCCGTCTCCGCGTAAACTCCCTGTTTCTGAGCCTAGTTGTACTACTGATGCATTTTGTTAAAAAGATCTGCTAGTGTAAGCATAGAAATAAAAAAGTTTTATTGTGTAAACCTAACTTTATTAAAAAACACCTCACAAATTGAAACATAACAAAAGAAATATACTTGTATGAGCTGTAAACATGAATTTTTTTAAAAAAATGATTTTATAAGAAAAATGTGAGCCAAAAGAGATAAGAAAAAAAGATTTGTTCGAAAAAATTTTAAAAAACGAAAATCTATCCAAAATACTCATGCAAAATAAACAAATCAAATAACAAACAAATAGTTTGTTTGCAATAGACGGTTTGAAGCTAGAGTTAAAAATTAAAACTGCTTGTAAAGCTTCTTCACTGCAGTTGATCTTCGAAGGATTTAAACATCAAAAGCGTGACTAAAGTTTACTTAATTTAAATTTCACAGTGGTACTACGAATCAAAAAAGTAATTGAAACCCTTCTTTTTGTTTTTGCTTTAGGGAAAAATCCTTTTTTTTGTGACTATGTGGTAAATACACTTTGCAGCTCACGAAATATACGAAAACATAGCATGGTCATGAGAGCAAGGATAAAAAGAAATAGAAATAAAAGAATTTTAAGTTAGTAAGTGCGATACTAAAAAACCTTCGCCGTACATAGATTAGATAGATAGAACGCCGCCAAAACCAATATCTTTCGCTTAGCGAAATCTAATAAATCAGGAATGAAATAGGAATGAGTGAAACAACTATTCAAAAATTTTAAAAGGTTTTTCAAATAGTTCAGGAAAGTGTTTTGCTTTTGTTGAACGTTTGTTCGTATTTGTCTATATATTAATAGCCAATTCTCCGTTAGTCTGTCACGCAAAATGGTAGATTGAGTTGTGAAGGAAATTATTTCTTTTTTCGTGTGCGATGTTTTTTTTTCGATGATGCGAAAGAAATACACTGCAACCCCAATCGAACGTAACTGTTTTGGGCTGGTGAACCAATAGGGATTACGTTCTTTTTGTGATTATTATTATTAATTTTATATTCTAAGGACCATCGTTGGAAAAAATTTTAAAATATTCCACAATTGTAGACATCTGTCAAAGACTATAAAATATCAGAAGAAATTAGTAGCTTTTCCATATAACCCTAATTTGTTTATATTATTTTGTTTCCAGCACTGCCATTTTGAAATATCTTTGCTCAGTTTACACAGTTCCTGATCATTGGTATCCGAAGGATCTTCAAAAGCGAGCAAAAGTCGATGAATATTTATCTTGGCATCAGACTTCTCTCCGACTTGGAGCAGCAATTACGTTCCGAATTATGATAGGTTCTCAGTACAATAAAAAAGTGATGTTCAAAATTTTATTTCTTTTCGTTATTCTTTGGTTTAACAAAAATTGATTCACATTCCAACGTCACAAGTGCAAGCAATTTGATTTTGAAGTGAAACCTGTCTTAAGGACCTTGAACTTTCTCTTATGAAATTGCTTTGGTCTAAAGCTTTGCTCTTTGATATTAGGTTACCCAGAACCTTTTGAGCTGTGATTAGCGGCTATGTTCTTGAGCAGATCATACAAATTTATAGAAATTTGTTGATCTTTTCAGACACAGATACCGATGCTGACAGATCAATCTCCAAGTGACGCTATCAAATACATCAAAATGTTAAATCAATCTCTGGACATGTTCGATCATTACTTTTTGGCCGACACCAAATTTATATCTAGCAATGAAATATCCATTGCAGATTTAATGGCCATTGAAGAATTTGCTCAATTGCAGGTAATTTGAAATTCTGGGTATTTGTGATGTTGTGTGTTCATTACAAAAAGTTTGTTGCATGCCTTTGTAAAATGGCTCTTCTTAAACATACATGTTTGTTTCAGGTCCTGGGAGACAAAGCACCACCTCTTACACCGAAGGTTGAAGAATGGATGAAGAGATGTACCGAAGTAACAGAACCACATTATTCAGATGTACACACTATCATGGAGAAAGTCAAAAAGAGATTCTCTAAATTATGATGCAGTTTGTTACCGTAACTTGTTACAGGCTGTTGTTGAAATTTCTGCCAAGAAATGAAATGGTTTAATTTGGGATCCCATAAATAATGATTATTTCATTTACTGAAGAACTGGCTTAAGTGAACACAATGGTCATATTGTTACATCTATGAACAAATTGATGATATTTCATGTTTTGGAATATCTTAGCTGTAATGTTTATTTTTTAATACTTATGCTTGATTTTATGCACATTTATACATTTTTTAAAAGAATTAAGAATTAATTATAAGAAACTTAGTGACTGGTTTGTTCTTAATGTTTCTTAATTGTGAAGTTCATTTATTTTTATAAGTTTGCAGGGGCTTCACGATTATTTGAAATATCATTCACTCAGTATGTTGCAAGGAGAACACTAAAATTGTTTGAGTTATTGAGGGTGCCATTTTACCGGGTTCTTGACATTAACCCAGTGGTTTTAATGACTATTTTGTGTATTCCAGCGTTTTTTGTTTTGAATCAATTCTCTGATCAGTTTCATTTCCTTGAAGTGGCCCTGGTTTAACTGCAATCCAAAGTATGTTTTATCAAAGGCCGATTTATGTTTATCCTGAAAGTAATGTTATTTTGTTGTTTTGATATTTGCTTCTAAGGTTATTTATAATGATCATGATAGACGTAATAATAAAAAAAATGGCACAAAAGCAGCAACAGAAACAAGAATTGACTATCAAGGTAAATAAATATTACGCGAAATTTCGCAGTTTTGCGATTACTTTTTTTATGATGAAGGGTGGACATAGCTGTGGTATACTTTGTCTGAATCCACTTGTTTTGAAATTTTGAAAACATTGCAAGAATTCCAATCTGCATATCAAGCAACAAAGTGAGAAATAATTGCCATCTAGGTTTTGATCTAGAATTTAGAAGCTGTATCTCGCTTCAATTATTTGATTATTAGATCTTATGAAAGTGATAGATTTTGGAACATTTCATTTCAGGTTTGAAAGCATTTGGCACATGTTTTGCACTTTGTACCATTATAAAACGAATCATGAAATTCTCTGGCGCACATAAACATTTGCATGTTAACCCACAAAGTGTGAAATAACAATTGATATCGGTTTTGATCTAAATACTGATCTATCACTGAGTAGCTTGTGATTCTTTCAGAGTAATCCAATTGAGGAAGACTATGTTATATCATGGAACAAGAAACTTGGTTCGGGAATCAGCGGCCCTGTCAGGTATGCAATACTCTGTGAAATTGCTTTAAATAATGTTTTTAGCCGTCACTCACGTCATTCTTTCTAATATACAGGATATGTGTCAAGAGATCAACTGGTGTTGAGTATGCACTGAAGTGTTTACAAGATCGACCAAAATCTAGACAGGAGGTAGGACAGTTCTTTAACCTACTTTAGTTGTTCTTTAATCAGCCGGTAGCCTTGTGGTAGAGTGCTCCCTTCCTTGTTCGGGAGGCTGTGGGTTCAATCCCAGACAGAGTCATGCCAGCGACTATAACAGTGTGAATCACTCCTCTCTGCTTAGCACTCAGCAAGAGAGTAGGAATGATGTCTAGGATGGTTGTCTAGTTGAGTAGTACCTGTCATTACAGCATCCGTAGCTCAAATGGGGGCTTAAAAAGCTCTAGGACCTCCTTCACAGGACCTTCATTGATAATAGTACCTTCAGGAACTGAAGAAGCTATCCTGGGTAAAAGAATAATTGTAATAATAAAGTCCAGCCTTCGAGTGATTCTTGAGAAGCCTAAAAATTGTGAAAGGCAATTAATGCCAAACATCAAAATTATTATAGATATAGTTTTTTATCTGTCTGAGGCAGTTCACAAATGACATGGTATCCACATTGTTTATCCTGATTTGTTACTTTGTATAAATGAGATATAGTTGCATGTACAAACATGCAACAGACATTCACACAAACAAACATTCTTTTTTTTTTACGTAAAAAGTCATAAAATGTAATAATGCCTATTCTGGTGAAAACCAATGTTATTTGTTTGACTGAATTGACTGTGTTGAGTAGGTGAAAAAAACCGAATCAGTCATTTGAATTATTTGATTGTTTCAGCCACAAAAACATTTGATAGCTGTGCCATATGTAAATCACAAAATGTTCTACTGTTAAATAAGCAATATTTTGTCCTCATTTGAAAAAAAAAAACAAGAGCCAGATGGCGCAAAACGGTAGCAGCATATTTACTTGTCACACAAACACTTTCGAAATGTTACTTTAAGTTCTAAAAAGTTCTTTTTCTAAAAAGTTCTTTAACTGTGTTTTCTGAGATATCTCAGGACTCGTTTGTAGATACATGTATATACTGAAACGGCAATCCTGTATAAATATTTTAGAAATACAAATACAAATAAACTGGTGGAAAACAGGCATAAAAGATAAATTTGATTAAAATGATTAGTTAGTGTAAATGGGTGGAAGTTGAAAGATATTTTGTTAGAGTGTAAAATCTTTTGCATACCTTTTTTATAAAGACTATCTCATGTACTCTGTTGAAAACCATTTTTTGAGTCAGCCAGATCATAATAATACGAGTATTATTTGAGACAAAATAATCAAGTATAACTTTCTGATGTTCATTGAATGTTTATGCAATGTTTTATGCTTTAGGTGGAATTACATTGGCGTTGTAGCGGACATCCACATATTGTTTCCTGTGTTGACGTTTATCAGAATGAAATTACTTTGCCTGGTGAAACAATTCCTAAGTACGTCCAATAAAACACAATAAGATACATGAATTTTTATATTAATTTTAATTTTTCATGATGACTACATGTACAATATGATGGATAACATAATTATAACATGATATAATTACATTCTGATAATAATAGAAAATGTTTGTTGGTCATCTTGGAGTTAATGGCAGGTGGTGAATTATTTGATCGTATTCGAAAGAAGATCAGTTTCACAGAGAAGGAAGCAAGTGAGATTACTAGACAGGTTTGTCACATGGTGATGTCGTTAGAATTTTCAGATCTTGAAGTGTAGAAACCTCACAAGGACAATTTAAGATTGCTGCAAAGCTTCTTAAAGGACAGAAGTCAATGAAAATCATCTTTTATAAATCATAATATTAAATTTAAGAAAAGATGTCATCTGTTTTAAGCATGAAAGGCAATTCAGAATATCAATACATTATATATTAGATCAATACATTGCATGAATTACAATAACTTTCCTGACATTAGTTAATCACAATTTTAGATCTACACTAGGTGGAAAATGTTGCAGCAGGAGATCTTATTGGCTTAAAAAATTTAAGAACCAATCAGATTTTCGAGGCGAAATTTCCACAGAAATGAACAAAACATTTTGAGGCATGAATTCTTAGGGCTTTTAAAAATTTACAATTTAAAAGAGATGTTATCAAAGTTTTGAACAATCATATCCTTTTTGGTCGCCTTAAATCACTTCTGCTTGCTTTTGATTGGTCAGGTTGCTGCTGCCTTATTTCACATGCATTCATTGAATATCGCTCACCGAGATTTAAAACCTGAAAATTTACTCATTATGGATAAAAGTGAGGTAAAAACATCTTGTTATTTTTATATTGAGAATTTGTGAACAAATAGTTGGAAGGACAGACCTTGCATAATTTGTATTTATTTTGCAATTTCAGACAGTTGTTGTCAAACTAACTGATTTTGGTTTCGCAAAAGTGGATAAGGGGAATTTGATGACACCAATATTTACGCCATATTATGTTTCTCCACAGGTACAACTTTAGTTCTGACTTTTTTCTTTTATGTTTTTTCTTTAATGATTTTGACGAAATGTCTGTTTTGACTGAAGGTACTGGAGGCGCAAAAATTTCATCGAGCTCAGAAAATGGGTAATGTTCCTACTGGGAGCATACCCTACACATACGACAAGGTATAACAATAATTTATAACAATACTTCGTTAGATTATTAGAATAGATTCAACTTTTCACTGATTTTATTTGTGTTTGAGACATTTTCAAAAGTCGTCTTATTAAAGATACTTATGAAAAAGTAATTTTTTGTTACTTTTCCATATACCAATTTGTTGTTTTTTGTTTATTTCAAGAGCTGTGACATATGGAGCCTTGGTGTCATTATTTACATCATGTTGTGTGGATATCCCCCATTTTATTCTGAGAACCCTAAGAAGCAGTTATCGCAGGGAATGAAGCGTCGTATCATGCATGGCGAATATGATTTTCCCGCTCCTGAATGGTCTAAAGTATCGGATTTAGCGAAAGATGTAGTAAAAAGGTGGTTAATTAATTTAAACATGTTCATCCTTCATGTTTTCAATGTTCATTGATAATTTTTAAGTATGATGTTTTCCTTTATGTTTATGCTGCTTGTAGCTGGAGTTCTATCTCATTATGTTGAAGCACAAGGATAGCTGTGAAGTGTTTTCTTTTCATTTTCATTTCATTATAAGTTTGTAAAAAGTCCCCGTTGACAAATTGGGTTGGATGCTTTCAAAAACCGGGGGAATTAATAAAAAAAAGTTTGCTTGTATCTTGATTTGTATGGGAAGTTTGAAGTTTAGGACAATAGGACAACTTTCCTTCAGTGTCAGTGGTTAGGGATACTTACTTCTCCTTCTCCTTGTTCGAAGCAGGCACATGTCTGGCTGCTCAGCAAAACCTTCCGTTTGCCTAAGTAAATTACTTGTGAACTTTTGCTTGTATAGAATGCTTCTGATTTGCCCAAATGAACGTATGTCCATTCAAGAATTAGTTCAACATCCATGGTTGAACAGCGGCATTGCTCCAGAAACTGTTTTACAGTCACCATCTCATATGATTGATCAGGTTGGTATGTCTTCGGAAACGTTTTTTGCTTATGCTAGTATTGGACATTGTGAATGTTCAGCTGATTTTAAATTAGTGTTCAATCTTTGGGTTTTACAAAACGGTATATGATATTGGTACATATTGTTTTTTTGACTAAATTCCTATAAAAAAACATCCAAAAGAAAATTTTAAGCCTTCGACATTAATATCTTCCTTTCCTCTGGTTGATTACCAGTCCATTTAAGAAATAAAGCCTTTTTTATGGTAATGTCAGAGGTATTTCAAGTACACATAATGAATTGAAAATTCTCTTCAAAAGTTTGATTTCCAGTGCCAGTTAAATGTGAGTTCGAACTGAATATGCAATGTTCAAACGCAAGATCATTTTGATGTTCTTTATCAGGTCTATGATCTTCCAATCAAACCATCCCCAGTGAGCAACATCAGCAAAAGTCACTGTAACGAAGAGCGTTTTTGTTGAAATAGTGTGCATATTTCTATAGAAATGCACTCATTCACAGTGATTTTTCAGGAAATTTGCCCACTGGGTTTGTTTTCGAGATCATAAGTTATTGACACATCAAAGAAAAAAGGTTTACTGTTATTCATGTAATGAAGGATTCAGCTCAAGAAGTCAATCTCACACAGCTCAAGAAACCAAGTCATAGAAACTCACACTAGCTTAGTGAAACCAAGCTTGAAATTATTGTGATCTAACCATGACTGTTCTAACGTTTCGCAATATTGACGTCTCAATGATTACTTAACTGTTTAGGATGCATTTGATAAAGCAATCGATACACATTCACAGATTCTTGCTGATATGAGGCTTCCTGACTCCTCATTCATTTTAAATGAAAACTCCATCGAAAAAAATCCTATTGTTGTGAAGAGGAAAAAAATGCAACAGGAAAGGTGGGATTGTAGTTGAACTCGAATTTGAATTGGACTGTTTATGTTTCAATTCCGTTCTTGTTTGTTCAGTAAACTTGAAGGATTTGTGTCAAAGTTTTTCGTTATTTTCCTGCCAAATTTGAGATTTTAACCTTAAGTTTTGATTTTTGTGATTTTTGCTCTTGGAAATTTCTTCAGGTGATAAATTTCAATGAGATTGTCTCTGTAAAAGTGTTAAGGTTTAAGTTCTACAAAGTTCTTTACGAAAAATAGTCATTGATACATAGACGTGGAATGTAATGGTCATTGGACATGAGATTTTTGAGTCATTTGGTTGTAGGCCTATGATTATAGGTCATAATCTTTTCAGCCTAAATCACAATTCTTTTTAGGCCTCAAGAAAGTTTCCAAGAAAGCCAACCACATGTACGTAAAACAATACCTTCAAACGAGACACCTGGCGTGAAAGCTTTGCGTGATATGATAGCTTTCTTGTACATGCCACCCATCGATAAGAAAGGTATTGTTAATAGCTAATACTAACATCCGTTTGCCGGTTTTGGTGTGGTCGTTAGTAGAGATAGCATTTGCTTTAAGTTTGTTTCATCTTTGAGCAACACATCCCTTGCGATGTTTTATCATTGTTTTGTGTACATTTGAAGCTACCATCTTGCAGCTACCATCTTTAGTAAGAAATGTGAATTTGTAATACCGTCGACTCTCGAACACTCGATTTCTCCAACTCCTTGATAAGTCAAACTTTTTTGACGATCCCTTGACATAATATTCAGTGCAATTTCCACTAATTTCAACTTTCGATAACTCGAACTTTCGATAACTCGAACTATTCCCAGTCTAGTATTACTGACTAACTGAAATTTCGAGTTTTTGAGATTCGGCTGTCGTTGGTTTTTATATGCCAATCAAATTTGCTCATTTACCGTAAGAAATTCCATGTAATACTTACTTGACATAAGGAAGGACAGTTTCCCTCTTGTTTCTGGTTTGGTAACAATTACCATAGTAACGAATACAATTATTTTCCTTTTTGTACTTTTGGATATTATTTTTTGAATTTCAAGTGATTGTCTTGTTTTCAGATAGTCCAACATTTGAAGACTTCCTCCGTATGTTAACGTTGGAGGTTCTTAAGCATAACGGCAACCTGAGACGACTTCAAGATGTATTAAAGTCCGAGCATTGGAACGGTAAAATGATGTTTCATAGTGGGCAAAATCTTCAAAAGGTCTCTGTGACGGAGAGCATTTTCATTGAAATTGTGTGTAAATTTCTTTAGAAATGCACTCCTTCGTAGAGATTTTTTAATAAATATGCCGGCTGGTTTGGTTTTGTGTTTTTGTTTATTTTAAGGAAGTCTGTTCACCTGCCACTCGTAACAGGTTGGTTCTTCAGGTCTGCAACTGGGTTAGAATTCCTAATGGAGATTAGGTGGACATATAGGTATTCCTTTATTTTAGGGGTGTTTTTATTTCTAGGGAGGGAATACACTCGCTCAGTGAACAAAATCCACTTAGCTAAGAACTTGAGCGATCTTGTTATGCATTACCAAATCCATCAACATCACACAAGATAACCATTGAAGTAACCAATCATATCTATCGGCAATGTTTTTGCTTGTGGTGTCTAGAACAGATCGTTTCCTCGATGTTTATGCGGAGAAATTTCCCCATGGCGATGCTATTCAGTCCAAGATGGTAGCCAGACATGAGACGTTGTTCATATTATACTATTCATTTGAAGCGTTATTGATGTCCTTCCTGGAAACAAAATGCTACCGAAAGACAAGTATCATAATTGCAATGTTTACTGAAGAGTTGGAAAATTATAGTGGTTGTGACGAATTATCAGTGATCGCCTCTTCAAGACCGAACCAATAGCTGCGTTGATATTATGTGTTCGCTTGAGCTATTTCCAATTTAGAGTTGCATGTCCCTGTTGGGAAAATTGCACGAAATGATGTTTTTTTTGTTGTTGTTTTTTTTACCATCCTTTTATATCAAACTGTTAATAGTAGTGGAGTTTGACAGTGTATATAAGTAATTATTTAATATGAAGGGGTAAGAGTTCTGTATCGCCTTCTGTTATGTTAAATCTTTTATTTATTTGTGTTAAAAGCCTGCTCATGTGAACTATTTATACAATTCTGTTTGGTCCTCAGTGGCCCAAAGCGTCATAAACTTAGTGCGAAGAAGAGCATATCAATTGAAATTGTGTGTGGATTTCTATAGAAATGGACTCCTTCGTAGTGGCTTTTCAAAAAATTCGTGTGGGAAGGATTATTCGTCATTTATAATAGAACAGGTAGCCATATTCTAGCTCACATCATTACATGTGCCGCCATTATTACGCCATTATTCAGAAATAAGTTTTAGTTGTCACCAAATCACTAGTATGAATCTCAATTTCACTGCAAGACTAACTTCCTCACCAGTCTTCTTACAGTTTTTCCAGGTGTTGCTTTTAGTTTGGCTAACTTCACTTCCTCACCAGTCTTTCTTACAGTTTTTCTTTGTAGCTTTTGTTTTGGTTCACCACAAAACACTATCTTGAGAGAAAGAACATTGTTCTTGACCACATTACTCCTATCTGTCCTGAAAATTTATTTCTTATGAAGCTTAGGTTTCCAATAGCAGAGTTTTTATCGCCGTTTATATGGAGTATTATTACAATACAAACAAAGCTTTATTAGCAACTTTCACATGACATGAAAAACAAACAAGCAGTAGAATCCAAGTAACTCGCAACCATCGATGGTTTCCAGTCGAAACTCTGTTATTTCTGTTTGGGTTAACAAGAACAACGTGATTCTCGTTGTTTCTACTTGATGAAAAGTCAAGTAGAATGTATGGATAAAACAATTTACGAATGTTTTTCCTGTCTTTGTCACGTCACTACGAACAATGATGATTCAGCATATAGCTGTCCAGGCATGAATCAGGAATATATGAAATCAAAAAAAATAATTATTTAATCGTTCCGTCAATATTATTTCAGCTCCTACAAACAATTATTCGGATCAAGTGGAAACCGGTCTTAAAGTGAGACTCGAGAAGCTATGTCAATGGGGAAACTTTTTAAAAAATCACTGCGAAGGAGTATAATTTCTATAGAAATTTTACACAATTTGAATAAAATTATTCTCTGTCACAGTGACTGACGATTTTTTGGTCCACTGGGTACGATCTTTGTGGCATTTCAACAAAAGGATAATATCAAAGTAATATTTTATTTATTTCGTTATAACAGAATATGTTATCTTTAGGAATCAGTAGTAGTTAAAATGGTTAATTTGAGGCTCATTCTTGGCTCGATGGGTTTCGGTGGGGCGTTAAAGGAAGCCCAATCTCACGCCATGTTAAAAGAATGGGTTAAGCTTGGATACAGTGAAGTAGACACAGCCCTTGTCTATCAAGATGGTAAAACCGAAAAAATCATCGGGAAATTGCATTTATGTCGAGACCCGAGTAAAGTGAAGATCGCCTGTAAGGTGAACCCGAAAAAAGGATTCCGATCGGAAGAAGTTGTCGCTCAGTTGAACGAATCGTTGAACAGCCTTCAAGTTCCGGCGGTGGATGTTTTGTATCTGCATTTGCCCGACCACAATGTACCTGTGGAAGAGACACTTCGGGGCGTGGATCAGTTGTACAAGGAGGGGAAGTTCAAAGAGTTTGGTTTGTCTAATTACGCCTCGTGGGAGGTTGTCGATATCTATCACATCTGTAAGCAGAAAGGTTACGTGTTGCCGTCAGTGTATCAGGGCATGTACAATGCGTTGACACGCGACATCGAACTCGAGTTGATACCAGCGTTGCGTCGACTTGGTATAAGATTTTACGTGTATAACCCGCTGGCTGGTGGCCTGTTGACTGGAAAGTACGATATGTCTGCGCCCACGTCAGAACAGCCTGTCGGGCGCTTTTTTCCTTCCAAAGATGGCGGATGGACTAGCCGTGCGACAGACATGTACCAAAGGCGTTTTTGGCGAGATAGCTATACAAACGGCGTTGAGCACGTCAAAGAAGCTGTGCGACGGGTATACGGAAACGACATGACGTTACTACAAGCTTCCATGAGTTGGTTATGTAACCATTCGCAGCTTTTGGAGGACGATGGCATCATACTAGGCTGCTCCAAACTTGACCATCTCCAGGCTAATATCGATGGATGCAACAGCTTGCCTCTCCATGCTGAAGTGGTCCAAGCATTTGATGATGCATGGGATCGGATCAAATCGGACTGTCCGAAATACAACAGATGAAACTGTCCGAAATGCAACAGATAAGACAAAAACCGTTTCCCGAAGAAAAAAAATGAAAAAGGTGATATTTTCTTCTTTTTTTTCATTTCTTTGAATGAAAACTGATTCTCTTTAAGTCTTCTACTAAGCTTTTTCACACACCTTTTTTACAGTTATCTGGAGTTTTGTAAATCCCACAACAGAGAGATTTTTTGGTGTAGTTTTTTTTTCAATTTTATAGTTTTCCTAATCTTGTACTTAATGTTTTTGTAACTCACGTGGTTTCTAGTAATGGCTTACAGTGGCCTGAGGTTCATCGTTTTATTGTGATTGCGACGATCAGTTTTTTTAATCGTCGTAATCGCCACACCTGAACAGGCTTAATTGTTTTAGTAAGTAAAGTTTCTTTCTCAGGTTTCTTACAATTATAGCATTTTTAAATTTTAAAAGGTCTATTGGCCTAAATATCTATAGAGATTTTTCTTAATTTTGTCGCATGGCATTATGGTAGTTGTAGTTTGTATTCTGGAGATGACTGCATTATGGGAACGACCAATTATTTATTCAGTCCTAAGAACATCTCTATCATGAAATAATTATTTTATCCCAGTAGGCGAATTTGTTGAAAAACTTCTGCGAAGGAGTGCGTTTCTAAAGCAATGTACACATAATTTCAATAAAAATGCCCTTCGTCGCAGTGAGTATTTTTGATTTTGCTCACTGGCATCTAATCCTTTTCTTACACTATGGTCTTCTTATATAGATATTTTTTTATATTTCTCAATACATGACAATGACATGGATCGCCTGAATAAATTCTCGACCTTTCTCTAGTTTACAAACAATAACATTACAAGAAGAGCAAAGTCGATTTTTTTTTGGATTATGACAATATAGTTTGTTTATTCTTGGAAAGTGCAGTCATTTTTCCCGTTAGTACCGATAACTACCGTTGGTACCTATAACTAAATCTGGAAAATGTGGTGTTCTTATCAAATGGTCTGAAGACAGTATTGACAGACTGAACGTCACACTACCGTCACATAACCGACGATATCTTAGTGGTGATGGCTTTCTCAGAACTCAATCAGTATGAGCACGTGGCCATCAAATCTTTGGTGGGTCATCATGATGATGTATCTTGTTGCGCTTTCGCCTCTGATTGGTTTACGCTAGTTACAGGCTCCCGAGACTTCACATTGCGTGTATGGAACATGAAAACAAACACAACACTTCATGTTCTGGTTGGTCACCAGAGTTCTGTGAAATGCGTTCGCTTTAGTACACAAGATGATAAAATTGCATCGGGTAGCAACGATGGGGGCGTTCTGCTATGGGCGGCTCTCACTGGAAAAATGGTACATAGACTGCAAGGTCACACGTTGGGCGTTGAAAGCGTGGCGTTCTCGAAGTCAGGTATGTTTTTGTGTAGTACCGCCTGGGACTTTACTGCAATATTATGGGAATTAAGGGAAGGGTGTCCACTACGTGTATTGAATGACCATAAAAGCGCCGTCTCGTGCTGCTCTTTTTCCGTCAACGGCGACGTTCTTGCGACGGGATCTTGGGACTATACGATAAATCTGTACGACATTAAAGAATTGACTAAAACCGACGACGGCTATCCTCCCATACAAATTCGCCGTTCGTCGTCAAGACTGTCGGCAAGTACACCAAGCAAATTGAAAGGAACAAACACAAAGAAGAAAGTGTTGAATTGCCACACAGGTAACATAAAAGCGCTGGCGTTCTCCAACAGTGACCTGTTAGCTTCGGCGTCTTGGGACTGTACGTTGTGTATTTGGAATATTCGCACAGCGGTTTGCATACACGTTTTGCGGGGACATGAAGGGTTTGTACAAGCTTGTGCATTTTCTGCCGACAGCTTACTCGTCGTGTCGGCGGCAGACGACGACACTGTCAGAATATGGTCTGTTGAAGATGGTGAGGTGGTGAGAACGTTAGAAGCGTATATCGACGAGATTCAACAAGTGTCGTTCACTGATACTGGCTCGTTGATATGTAGTGGACCTCAGACGATAGCTTTTTGTAATTATTGACTGATGCTGATAACGAAAGTAGTTTCTTGTGCAGCTACCCAGTGGGCGAATTTGTTGAAAAATCGCTGCGAAGGAGTGTATTTCTGTAGAGATATACACATTATTTCAGTAAAAATCTTCATCGCAGTGTCTTTTGACGATTTTACCCACTGTTACTTGTTTATGTATCTGTAGATTTATAGGAGAAGGTTTTTAAGGAAAAAGTAATATATTCTTTTAGTCCTGTATTGTATTGTATTATATTAGTAGGAATGAAAATTGATTTATTATTTCTTCATATAGTTGCTATAGTTACGTCATCTATCGAGCCAGGTAGGCATCGTAAATGTCCCGTACGAAAGTCTCTTGTTTTTGTTCGAATGAACGTGATATACACTCGATATCCCAGACCAAAATGACAAAGTGTTCTGCAAACAAAATAGAGTTATTGTCACACCTTGTCATGATGTAATCTTGTAAATTTTGTTTGGGCAAGTGAGCCAAAGATGTTATACCACGTTCCTTCGACGATGTTTTATAACAGTTTTTACCGGATCGTTATTGAGGAATTCTCACGTGAACATTATTTTGGTATACTTGACATACTCGGCTCGTCATTTTTCCAAAAGCCAATTCAACATGTTCCACGCCAACAAAAAAAATCTTTCATTGGCCGAAAATTTTTTTGTATTCTTTACGGTCCACTTGTAAGACTGAAATCACAATTTCTGTCGGCGCGGAAATTTATCCTGAGTGATCCTTTTCGGGAGGATTTGAGTAATTATTTGATTTTTGCATACTTCTTCGTATGAATGTGAAATTTTATACCAGAGTGCATGCGTGAAATCTGTATGAACCGAAGAATAACTTTCGTCTCAATACTTCAGATTTTTGTATGTCCATCCGCCTGGTAATATGGTAATATTTACTAATATTTACTAATGATGTGTGTTTTATATACGGAATATGTTTGTACATGAATCAAAGTGTTTAATCTTCTGACAATAATGAAAAGCTTAAACATCTATTTTTCAAACATCGACATAAAGATTAGTTCCGACTTTATGATTTAAAAACGATTTGTTATGATGGTGCTGTTGATAATGTTTCCAAAAGATTCGTAACACTTTTCTGTACTTTATGTATTTTTTAAAAAATTCGTGTACACATGGCAGGATAGGAAAACCCCCACTGATCTTACATCTCCGGGGGATAGTCTCACCGAAGGAACAGTGTTGGTTAGTTGGCTAGTGTTGGTTTTCTCAATATCATCTTGGTAATGTCCAAGTGGCAATCGCATATTGCCCTCTCCCAGTGCGCAAAATGGTCAAAATGACACTGCGATGGAGAACATTTTCATTGAACTAGTGTACATTTCTATAGACATATACTCCATCGCGGTGACTTTTTGACCATTTTGCCTGCTGGGAGATGTCTTTAATGTATGGGAGAGTGATTCCTAGCCAACATCTCGGTTAAAAGCTTTTATTAAAACTCATCTACCTTCACTCACCCGAAAAAATTATACAAGATTTACAAGGTTTATACAAGGTCAAGTGAGTGAACTGTGTTGAGGAAAAATCGGCAAAAAGTCCCTACGACGAAGAGCATTCTCCTTAAAATTGTGTGTATATTTCTATAGAAGTGCACTCCTTCACAGTATTTTTTTTAACAAGGATTATTAAATGATGACGCCAAAGAACTATTATGCTTGCTACGATTAGAAACATTACAGCGTTTGTAGAGATCGAAAGTCGCGTTATACATGAAATAGACCACTATTATTTTTATTTATTTGTTGTTATTTTTGTTGTGTGTGACAGCGTCAGTTTTGTATATTCAAATCTGATCAGTGTTAGAGTATCACGCTGAAACCAGCGCTGAAAGCAATTTTCTTTCTTAGAAGTAATTGGTTGGTTGATTTCCATTCTAAGAAGTGATTGCCTGGTTGATTTTCATTCTTCGAAGTGATTGGCTGGTTGATTTTCATTCTAAGAAGTTATCGCCTGGTTGATTTTCATTCTTCGAAGTGATTGTCTGGTTGAGTTTCTTTCTTAGAAGTGATTGGCTGGTTGACTTTCTGTTTAAAAAAGTGATTGGCTGGCTCATTTCTACTTAGTATTGTTCTGTTGAAGAAAGATACAAGTTACAAATTTTAGTAGATTTTTTTTATATGGAAATGACAAACATCAATCGGATAATTTTAGTTGCATGTTTGATGAAAGGAACTGCCAGTTTTCCGTTACTTTTGAAAATTCTTCAATTTTAAATATTACAATGGATTTGTAGAGATCGTTTTGGAAAATATTTTGCGATATTGTATCTCACAAAATTTAATTTCTTTCGATCGGTTGTTGAGACATTTTGTAAGTAATATTATTTTTATGGCAAAAACAAAGAAAATTTCCATAGAGCATGTTGAAACCAGGTCCGACGTTCATACCAGTCCTCACTGATAAAACCATCCTTGGTCGAAACTCGTGACTAATTGCCAAATTGATTACATCATATTTTTTGTTAACTTCATTGCTTACCGCAGAAAAAAAATATTATCCAATCGACGTTATTTTCGAGGTTCTACTGTACAAGTGTGTTTGTCCTTTTGTTTGTCATATCGTATGTTTTTGTTTGAAAGTCTCTTATATTCGTTTGTAAGATCGAGGCATTATACAATTATTTGCTCGGTTAAACCAGACAAAAATAACAAATATTTGACCACAAACTAGTAATGATCGAATCTTGTGTTTGGTAAATGCTGAGCGAACACGGGATAACCTCTGCCGTGCAGTGAAAGGGAATTTGCTTTTCGTTCCTATGGCAACGTTCTTGATGATTTGAATCGTAAATTATCGCGTCATGACAAATCTGTTCTGTTATGAAATTTTGTTTTGGGATATCGTGGTATCAGTATACCTCGCTCATTCGAACGAAACGTTTGGCGATAACTAAGGCGCTGGTTTTAATTGCATGTAATATAATGACTTAGATTTTGTTCTATATTCCATAACTATTTGGTATCCGAGTGGTTTCCATCTATGACTTTTTGTTCTATTGTATCCAATACTGTTCGTAAAGCCACACATAGGAAGAACATAGTTGTGGCTGATGATTTATCATAGCACGACATCGGGAAATATATGGTTTTTTGAGAAAATTTCACGTGAATTCCAAACCAAATATCAAGAAATTTTTCTCGATAGCTTTTCCCCAACATCTTCTTCTTCTAGTTACTAAATAATCTATAAATACATCCGGTAACATGGCGAAAATTTTGTAGAGAAAATGTCCAAACTTCACGACACTCTTGTCGACGCATGCGTAGTTGTTGGTCTTAACGAAAATGTCGAACTACTTCCACCGTCCGCTGGATATCCGCTCCGAAGGGTAGGTGATGATAAGGAAGGTCCATACAAACAGTATGTGTTGGCAGTTTTTAACGAAGACTTGGCCTATTTTCCTGAAAGTCGATCCAAAATTGAAGGTGAGATTTTTGTTGACGTTGCTAGATTCGTCGTTTGTTGTAACGTCGTTACTACATTTGTCGTTACTATTTCTAGTTTAACTGTAATAGACCTTTTCATTATCAACAAGCAGGTCATGAATTATCCTTTGTTTTCAAACAGAAAAGTAGAGAGACGTACTTATTTTTGCCAGTCATATTTTTGTCACTTTGCTCCAGAATTTTTAACTATTAAAGTATTCAGAATTGTTCTTGGTTCTTTGTGACGTAGCGATAATAAGTGCTCGATTTTTGGAATATTTTAATTACGACGGTTCAATATGGAAGTATCAACTAGCGCATCTGATATATGTGAGTTGTTTCACAGGGGAGCCGTTTTATGATGACTGGCAGGTTCTGTGTCCCGCAGCGATCCCCGACGAAACTCAAGACGGCGTCTCTTCTTCGCCTGGTCATTCTCAATCATATTCACAGAAGGCCGAAAGCGCACTCCCTTTTTCAACCGAGGTGGTGCAAAGTCTTCCGACGTTTTGCTTCCCATCAGGCGGTTATATCTTTAAAGAAAACCAACCGCCTCAAATCTCCTATCTGGTCTTAACAAACATGGAAGGCGAGAGAACATATGCCGTTTGTATGACTGTCACACGACGGATGTCGACCAATGGATTCGGTAAGACGGAAGTTCTTCACTCGACAGGCGAACAACAGCAACAAAACAACACGTCTTTTGCTTACGTACCAATATGTATTTGTCTCGTCTCCTCATACCCTTACCTGGAGACGCTGAGGCATTGTCTGTCGGCTTTTCTGCCGTACATCAACGAGTCGACGTCGGAATTTTGGAGACCTTTTATGAAACTGTCTACTATCGTCACCACGGTTCCAGTTCCGCCCGCAGGACTACTCGCCATCAAATTCCACCTGTTTGATATACAACACACGATTTATCCGGCAGATGAGGCCGACAGACGCGTCATTGATCTGGATTTGCATTTGCCGTTACTAATCTTCACTCCCGAGTGCATCATTAAAGTGGTTATTTGCTTGCTCACCCAACAACGTATGGTATTTATGTCTTCATCATATGCTTTACTACCCCTAATTATCGAGACATTTCTGACGTATATCGATCCGATAAAATGGCGTCTAACATATGTTCCAGTGTTGCCAGATAGCCTTGGTGACTTGATGGAGGCGCCTGGCCCATTCATCATGGGTGTTCATAGCTCTTTGAAGTCACAAGTTAAACAAGTGCGCAATCAACCGGAAACCCCTTCTATCGTTCTAGTTGATCTGGACAAAGGTGAGCTGGATTACGGGGAGAACTGTAACGTGCCTCGAATGCCAGACATCGTGTTTCAGTCACTACTCGTGCGCTTAAAGAGAGCGGTGCCACACTACGAATTGAAGCTAGTCTCTTTGCCAGCCATGTTTTCCTATGAGGAATGTCAAGAACAGAAGTTACAGTTGCAAGCCAGTATGAGCGCGGAAATAAAGGACGCCTTCTTAGACATGCTCGTGAGTTTGTTCGGCGATATATTCAATTATATGAGTGTCGGTGAACGGTTTTTTGATAGAGACGCGTACCTGGCATCTCGGCATGAAGACGAACGCGCGTTTTTCATCGAAGTGTTGTCTACGGACGCGTTCGTACGGTTTGTTGAGGAACGGCTGGAAAACCACGAGCGGAGGGACGTATTTGCCGTTCTTGGTGAACGGATAGCCGCTCAAAGAAAGTCACCGTCTAGGAGCCGCACTTCGACCGTTTTACAAAATCTGAAGCATATCGACATTTTGCCGATATTCAAACGGAAAACTGAGATTTTTACGCTGCCACCGATACAGCCCGAAGAAAGTTTGCGATCTGGTAGTTTTTATCAAATCTATCGCGAATGTCTAACCCAACAACTGGCTGCAATCGACAACAAATCCATCAAGTTGAAGGCGTCTTATTTGTATCTTCGTGGCTTTGCGAATATAGCCTGTAACGACCCTATCGCGGGACTCCGGGATTTTCACGCTTTATATGCATCTGCGCCGGAGCTCTACCCGAAAGAATATGCCGCTGATGTTGTAAACAAACTCGATCAAAACGATTTGAACCTTCTGCAAAACGAATCGTTTTACAAGCAATCCGCAACATCTCGTACCTTCACTTCGAAAGAGTCCTTGCGACGCAAGCAGAGTCGAAGTCTCCTTCCTACAGGACCGGTAGACAAAGTCGACTTTGAGAAACGTGTAAAAACACTAAAAATCGCGCTCCATTCCGATTTGATCGATTGGCTATTCGACATCCTCTCTGACGATGGCGACACAGTATTGCCGGAGCAAGTTGCCACTTTGTACAAAGATTACACCGAAACTGAAAGGAGATCGGAAATCCGAGAAATATCGGGTGTAACGATCAAGACTAATGACAGGATTCTTCATGTATCTTCTCTAATCAACAGCATGAACGGCAACGGGCGTCTAGTATTAACTACAAACATGTTGTATTTTGTGGGCGATGGCGCAAGAGAGTATGTGCTAATAACGCCCGTATGCGACATCAAAGAGATTATCAAATATCAACATAGTTCTGTCTTCTGGACTGGTGTACAAGCCTTAAGGATTATAAACAGTGGTAAGTATCTGTTATCATGTGACGCTATCTGGTTCTGTAATTATTTGTGCCCAGTACGCTAACATGTTCGTGCCCAGTACACTAACAATATTCGAGAAGCAGGTTGCTTGAAAGATTTCATGATATTGTACGTCGTAAGTACCAAACCACCTTGGTTACAGGCACGGCTGATTTTTACATCTTTTGAAATTTTCTGGCTTATTTTCAAATCGGACCAATATTTGTCGGTTTTAAATATGCTAACTCAGGCGTTTTTATGATTGCCTATTTGTACACATGCACTTGCTGTATTTGCCTGTTAAATACGTAACATTAATTATTTGCTTTTATTGGTTAACAGATCGAAACATTCCGCCCTTCTACGCATGCTTGAAAAACGAACGGGATACATGGTTACTGTTTTTGAACGAGTTGGCCGCTGGTCATAGGGCTTCAATTGCCATGCGAGATCCGAAAATGGTAGACATTGCTGTGAATAACATCTTGTTAGCGGGAACGTTCTTGCGAAGAAACGTAGCTGTGAAAGTTGTTGAAGGTTTTTTTTTTCCTTTCTTGATTTCCATCTGGATGCTTCCCATTTTTATTCCCTGGTCATATGAATGAAAAAAGGAATATGAAATTTTCCTACTCAAGATATCCTGGTAAATAAAACATACTATTCGTGGTTCATTCGATGAAATTCGCATGAACAATCTAAAAGAACAAAGAACTGACCGTCGATATGTCGATATGCATCGCAGCACTAAAGTCTTTTCAAGAAGTTTTTAGGGCCTGTATATGAAGTCTCTATACCCAACCGACACATTTGCTAAAAAATCTCTGCGAAGGAGTGCATTTCTATAGAAACATACACACAATTTCAATGATAGTGCTCTCCGTCGCAGTGAATTTTTGACAATTGTGCTCACTGGGTATGAAGTCTCTCCGTTTCATAGGTGCTTGCACGTTCCTGCGAAAAGAAAGCGAATCGATTCAAGGTCTGTCGGAAGATACGAAAGAGTTACTAATCATGTGTTTAAACCCATGCGTTCGTGAAGCAAAACGCACCACAGTGATGTGCATTACTTACGTTCCTGGTAATACAGCACTTAACGAGTCTCCGTCTGTCTGGTGTGGAATGGGTTCGGGAGCCATCATGGTTTATGAGACGGACAAATGGTATTGTGTCTCAGAACTGAGGTTGGTGACGCCATTTTTATTTTGCTTTTTATCAATTCCCAAAGTCTGTTTAGATGTTCTTCTGTGGTCAAGGCTGGTATGTAAGGGCGGGTTTTTATTTACTCTATACATCACTGCAGTGGCATTCAAATTTGAAATGTTTTATAAAGTATTGTACTGCATTTTTCTCGAATAGAATTCTTACATCTACTAATTCAAGGGCGGGCTTTTACTGCATGGCGGTGTCTGTTTGAGGGTTGCGTCTTCTTTTTTTGCATATAGTTTCACTTTTTTTTTGTTTCATCTGACCTTTACCTGATATTTTCTCGTCTTTTATAGATACGCGAAAAATAGGGTCAGCTGTCTACTACTAGTTGGTGATTCGCAAATATGGGCGGGTTCATATGATTCCGTTATTTATGTTATTAACACCGAAACCCGAAAATCGGAACAACAACTGCAGAACCACACCTCATTTGTTTCCGATATCATTTCACAAGGGAAAACGGGTATCTAAGTTATTTTCGGATTTTTGCACTCAGATGAAAAGTTGTTTTGTTGTTGATAGGGTTTCGGCTTTACGATGTCATGTCTCGTTTATTCAATCTGCACCAATGTGTCACGTTTCAGATCCATCAGGTGAAAAGAAGACAGTCGTTTGGAGTTCGAGCTATGACGGACGAATTGTTTGTTGGGACCCGGAAACGAGACAAGCCATGAACTCGTTCGTCTTAAGGGTCAAAACTTTATCCCAGATCATATTGGTAAGCGAGACAAACTTGTGGTGTGTTGCAGGAGACAAAATTCTGATCGTCGACATATCAGTGAGGGAATGTCCAATCTTGCAAAAGCTTATTGTATACGACGAATACCAAATGCCTGTGTTAATGGAATATGCCTTAAAGATCAGCGCAACTACGATGTGGGTCAGCGCAAAGACACGACAAGCCCTGTACGTTTGGGATACGCAGAAATTGGAGCACGAGTGTATACCTTTGCCCGAGAACGTCCACGTTTACTGTATGGTGTATTCCAACGGCAGCGTCTGGGTTGGCAATAAAGACGGAAAGGTGTTCCTCATGTCGCCCGAAACGAACACGATCGATCACGAGTTGCACGCTCACACCGATGTGGTCAAAAGTATGTGCGTCACCAAGGAAGGTCACGTGATTACCGGTTCGTCATCGAAGGAAGGTAAAGTGTGCGTGTGGAGCTCCACCATGGGTTTTGAAGTGATTGACGGTAAGCGGCGTTGCGTCAATAAAAAGATTATCGACGACATCAAAAAGAGATATGAATTGATTTCGTGCGATTTTCCGACCGACGACAATCATTATATGTGAGTGTTGTTGACACATCTTCAATCTTAGGCGGTTTATTTTGGGCGGTTTTAAACATGAAACTTCAAAGTTACACTATTACCTGACTTCATCATATACATTACGTCATTACCTCATTTCCAATCTTAAAATAATACTTATTTGCGCTTTGTAGAAGAGTTTCTACTAAATATTTCTACTTGAGTTTTGTCTGAAAACGAGGCAAATCTGATGGTCATTCAATTTGAAAGCGAGGCAGACCATAAGCTCATTCTAGTTGAAACATAAAGAAGTTTATTTTTTTCGATGTCGTAAAGATCTTAACAGAAGAAAGACCATTCACATAAATTTTGTAAAATTTAAAAAAATGTTTAACATTTTTCAGAACTCCTGTTCGTTTTTATACAACTTGATATTTTAATTATACGGGAAATCTTTTTAAGTAGCTAATTATGTTTTTAAAGAGCTCTTTATGTCCGAATAATGGTGTACAATTTTAGTACGATTTTTACATGAAGGCAAGTTTATTTTTTGAAATTTTTTTCTTAAAAAATATGAATACAATATGTCTGTCTTTTATTTTTTCAATTGTTACTTTCAAGTTGACGGTGATGGGCGTGGTTTCACTTAACCCTTTGAAGTTGCGGTCTAAACTCGATGAATAAAGTGCGAAAGTACGAATTCGCCGTTCCCATAAGTCAGATTAGGGAGCTTAAGCAATCGCAACGGCAACGAAGACGGCGACGTGTTTAAAACAAAAGGTTTGTTTTCTATGTGGAATTTGTTTTGAAAGAGAGTCTACCGCTTATGACACCATTGGGAAAATAATTACATCATTAACATGTTTTGACGTTCTATGCTCAACGTGAAAAATCGTTTTTTGAAGTCGTGCTGACAACGGAGACGTGATTACCGAGATGAATCTTTTTCTCTTATGTAGATTTTATAGTAGCTTGATAACTTTCCAGTCGATATAAGTTTATCAATTGAACTGTTTCTCTATCAAAAACAAGTTATTCGTACTTTTATTTCGTAGTAATTATTTATTTCGTTGTTTTCGCTCACGTCGTCGTCTACGTTGCTATCGTAGTTGCTTAAGCTCCCTATTATCTCCCGAACACATACAGTGTGTATCAAAAAGACTTATCCAAGAACTTTCAAAGCTTATTTTTCAGCGAATAGTTGTGATATGATTTAACTTTTTATATGAAACGAAAGCGCTGGTTGAGATCTATCCGAAAATATAACTGTTTTTCCAAATAAATCTTCAAATCAAGAGTTATTGAAGAAGAAAACATTTATCTGCCTCATTAAATCCTTAAAGATCAATTAAATCAAGTTTTAATTACATAATTGCCTGTTGTTTTAGCAAGCGAAACCCTTTGATTTAATAACGATATTTTTGGGAGTTAAATTCCTCGAATAACTTGCATAAAAAATGTGTGAAAAAAGATTGCTCAGAGTTAAAAGTGTAGACACACGCAGTGAAGTGTATGCATATGAAAGATGGTTCATTTAACTGTTGAACAGAGAACATTTCTGGTTACCCGTTTTTTGGAAACAAGAAATTACCAACCTCGAACCCAGGGTCTCTTGCCTTTTTGATATACGGGATAGCGGCAAAAAAGAAGACCCTGGCGAACGCTGGTCACGTGACATGAAAATTACACAAAATCTGTGTAATTTTTATAAGAGGTGGCCCGAAGAAATTTTGTCTCGTGCATTCAGTTTTTTATATAGTCACATTACAACCAATATAGAGACCAAATATAGTTCGTCGAGTTCACTCGAGCTCATTTCTGCAAAACTTAGTTGTTTACAAGACTTCAACAGCATTCTGGAAAACTAAAACCAAGTTAGCCGCACATTCGCAGCGACACATTCGGCATCCACACATTCCAGCGACACATTCAGATTTTTCCAGCGACACATTCGCAATCTTTGCCAAATAGCAACGTCAGCAAAAATGCAAAGAAGATAAAAGTCTTATTCCCCTAAACTACTAAATCTAGGCAACACATACCACATCACTATTTGCTTCTATCAATTCCAAATTTCCTGGAAAAAGTCGAAATATGACAGAATAAGAGATCACAGCAAAACACAAGTTGAACTTTGAAGAGGTCTGAAAACTATATTGCAGGTGCTTTCACCAAATTTAATTCTTATTCCCCTAATGTCCATGTCATGGCCAACACAAAACAATAACAAGTTACTTGCAGTGACATTTCAACTTCCTGGAAAAATTCGAAATGTGACGAAACAAGAGGTCACAGTTAAACGCGACTTGAAGATTCAAGAGGTTTGGAAACTAAATTGCATGTGTTTTCACCAATTTTAATTCTTATTCCCCTAATGCCCATGTGATGGCCAACACAAGCTTATACAAGCGTTGCATAACTGGCAGGAATCTGAGCGGATGATGGCCCTGAAGACGTGCAAATCGCTGACCATATTCAGAAAACACGCTGAGAAAGAGCAGCGAATAATTTTCGAGAACGATAAGACTGGACTTGGTTCACATGTAGAACCTTATGTTGATGCCTTACTTGATATGTTGAAAGAATATAGAGCAAGGAACGAAGAGGATGTACTGGACCATGGGGGTTGGTTCCGTATCGAAATGCAAATAAGACATGTGTGCTCATACGCTAAGACCTTAGAGTTAGCCGTATTTCCTGAGATCTGACGTGGTACATCTCAGAAATAAACGCTGTTAGCTATAGACATGCCACAAGGTATTTATACGGAAATATGTTGCCTACAACGCATCATATACAACGCTACTTGGAGGTACGTTAAGCTCATTATAAGCCAATATATATTTAGTAAGTTTACAAACATCATTTATCAACTTTCAAAATAATGCTTTACGTTGTAGGACCCCCGCATATAGAAGCTCTAACACATGTGAAAGTTTCCGTGACAAAAATCACAATTGTGCAAAGTACGCTCGGTTATTGAACTTGTCTTGAGTATCACTTGAACTTGTGACGTATTCACATACATAAGAACATCTATCTGATTCTTTGACAATGGCTTCTGCTTTTAGTAATTAGAGGTGACATTACTGATGAGCAAACACATGCATTTGTAAATGCAGCGAACAGTGCGCTAAATCACGGTGGAGGAGTGCGTATTTCACTTTCTTTTAATAAAAAACCCTATAGTACAAGTCCTCCACAATTCCAATTACTGATTCAGGTTGCAAAAGCTATTGTTCGTTGTGGTGGTATCAACATCAATCGTGAAAGTGCTGATTATGTCGCTAAAAATGGTACAATTAGCGTTGGTAACGTAATACCAGCTAGTCCAGGCGATCTGAACTGCTATCATTTATTGCATGCCGTTGGTAAGACTATAATCGCTTGTATGTTTCATTGAAAAGCAGTCTGAGCTTTACTACATCATAAATCTTTAGGGCCACGCTGGGGCATTGATAAACCGGAAGAAGATCTTCTCTTCAATGTGCTCTCTGCAACCTTGAATTTGGCCGAAAATTTGAAGTGTGCATCAATTGCATTACCTGCAATTAGTTGCGGGATATTTTCTGGCAACAATACTTTGCGCAAAAGCGCAACGACCATCAAAGCTGCAATATTTAAGACATTAATGACAAAAGAATTTCACCACCTGCGAGTCATTCGGTTAGTTTCTAATGACCAAAACGTATTGAAGCAATTTTACAATATTGACAAATATAACAAAGACATACTGAAAAAAACAAAAAACTAACCTCATTGCGACATCCTGTAAATACCGGGTATGGCAAAAAAAACGTCCCCAAATTTGAAAATTTGATGTAGCTTCGTCAAATGATCGTAATGATTTGAAACTTCATAGGGCTGTTTTCGCACCTATTTCTGATATTTCCTGAGAGTTTGACAGCTAAACGACAATTTTTCTTAAAGATATAGCAATTTCCCGAAAACATATAAAAAATCACTTGTTTATAGAATTGACGTCAATATCTTACTGTGATCAAAATGAAATTTTATATCAATTACAAAATTTCATTGAACTAGACAATGACAAATCCACAAATCTATTCATAAAACTAAAAGAATATGAAATTTACAAAACGTTTATGCAAAGTGCATTTTGATTGAAGAGCCGTTGCAGTCGTTTACTGCTTTAAGTCTCTCTGTAAATTGTTTCATTGCTTTTCGGATCTCGGAAAGATTTGATGCACATTCTTTCCAGACCGATTTGATTTTCCGAATCATTTCATCCTCTGAAGTAAAATGTTTGTTGAGTCTTCCCTCGTATACTTTATCTTTAACTCGACTCCAAAAATAATAGTCGAGTGGATTCGCGTCTGGTGATTTAGGGGGCCACTGATCCTTCTTGACATAACGTCGTGGAATAGTTTCCTCAAGGAAATTTTGAACTAATCTACTGGTATGGGAAGTTGCTCCGTCCTGCATATAAATCCAATCATTGCGAGGGTAAATCTTACGGATAGCCGGAAACAATTCCTTTTTCAAATGATCATGGTATCGTTTAGCGTTAATTTTAAGACCATTTTGGTTGACGAATATTGGTTTGCTTACACCATGCCATGTGAAAGCGGCGGATACCATCACTTTGATTGATTGACGATCCGAAGTGTGGAAAAGATTCTTTTCAGGCACATCCTTTTTGTTTCCTTTGTAATACACTCTGTTGTTTTGATTGTTGAGTGGTACCTGTAAAGGAAAATCACACTCGTCTTGAAATACTGCTCTTTCCACCATGCGAGGATTTCGTGAAAATTTTTCGTAAAGAGATTCGGCTCGTTCGACTCGTCTTGCACGTGTCCCTTCGTTCATTGAGGGAGCTTTCAAACGTTTGAATTGTTTGATTCCTTTCGACTTCACCATTCGTCGCACAGATCGATCCGAGATGTTCAAAATCTTGGCTATGTTGTTTGGGGTGACATGAGTTCCCGGGGCTTCTTCTTGAGAACATACCAATTCCTCAACAGCATTTTGATTTTGTGTTGTTGTTGCCGTGATTGGACGACCAGAGCCTTTTTGCCTTTCCATTGTTCCAAATTCCTTATATCTTTTAATCAAACGAGTTACTGACTTCTTTTTCCAATTCTTTTCAGGATTGTCTTTCCAAATACGATATGCAGAATATCCTTTCTCGTGGTAGTGCTTGATAATGGCTTTATCTTCATCTGAAAAAACCATATTGACTTCACGCAGGTGTTTCTAGATCAAACTGAAGATGATTTTCGGTTTGCGTGACTGTTAGTAATTACACATTGCAGTGTCTTCATTAACCAGGGACGTCAGTGGCCACTGCAATGACTTCATGAAGAACAACAAAGTCAAAATGAATTCAAGAATAAACCGGGCGCTGAACAGGGAAAATGAAAAATTTCTTTTGACGTCAAATCTATAAACAAGTGATTTTTGATATGTTTTCGGAAAATTTTTATATCTTTTAGAAAAAACGTCGTTAAGCTCTTAAACTTTCAGGAAACATCAAAAATAGGTGTAAAAACAAACCTGTGAAGTTTCAAATCATTTCGATCATTTGACGAAGCTACATCAAGTTTTCAACTTTGGGGACGTTTTTTTTGCCATACCCGGTATGTTTATTTTAGTTATGACTACTGTTACTGTACAATGTAACTCAAACGTTGCAATTATACCAAGACTTCTGTTTAATTCTTTTTTTTTTTCTTTTTCACGGTTACATCTTCGACATCTCTACATGAAGAGCATTACGACCTACTATTATCAAATAAAAGGCTTTTGAAAATAAATGAAGTTATTTTGGTTTGAGTGCAACGAAAAAATGGAACTTTTCTCTTGATGGTGATCCCTTATTTGGTGAAAACACTTGCAATATAGTTCCCAAACCTCTTGAATCTTCAATGCACGTTTAACTATGACCTCTTGTTCCGTCACGTATCGACTTTTTCCAGGAAGTTCAAATGTCACCGCAAGTAGCTTGTTATTGTTTTGTGTTGGCCATGACATGGGCATTAGGGGAATAAGAATTAAAATTGGTGAAAACACTTGCAATATAGTTCCCAAACCTCTTGAATCTTCAAGTCGCTTTTAACTGTGACCTCTTGTTTCGTCACATTTCGACTTTTTCCAGGAAGTTGAAATGTCACTGCAAGTAACTTGTTATTGTTTTGTGTTGGCCATGACATGGGCATTAGGGGAATAAGAATTAAAATTGGTGAAAACACTTGAAATTTAGTTTCCAAACCTCTTGAATCTTCAAGTCGCGTTTAACTGTGACCTCTTGTTTCGTCACATTTTGAATTTTTCCAGGAAGTTGAAATGTTACTGCAAGTAACTTGTTATTGTTTTGTGTTGGCCATGACATGGGCATTAGGGGAATAAGAATGAAAATTGGTGAAAACACTTGCAATTTAGTTTCCAAACCTCTTGAATCTTCAAGTCGCTTTTAACTGTGACCTCTTGTTTCGTCACATTTCGAATTTTTCCAGGAAGTTGAAATGTCACTGCAAGTAACTTGTTATTGTTTTGTGTTGGCCATGACATGGACATTAGGGGAATAAGAACTAAATTTGGTGAAAGCACCTGCAATATAGTTTTCAGACCTCTTCAAAGTTCAACTTGTGTTTTGCTGTGATCTCTTATTCTGTCATATTTCGACTTTTTCCAGGAAATTTGGAATTGATAGAAGCAAATAGTGATGTGGTATGTGTTGCCTAGATTTAGTAGTTTAGGGGAATAAGACTTTTATCTTCTTTGCATTTTTGCTGACGTTGCTATTTGGCAAAGATTGCGAATGTGTCGCTGGAAAAATCTGAATGTGTCGCTGGAATGTGTGGATGCCGAATGTGTCGCTGCGAATGTGCGGCTAACTTGGTTTTAGTTTCTGGAAAGACGGTGTTTCTGATTTGATAAAGATTTTATTCGTTATCAAGGTTATTACATTCGAAAACCTTGAATGATAAAAGGGAGATTGCAAATTCGTGTGGTGTTGTGTTGATTTTATCTTGACGAGCTGTGGTTTATTTTGGAGACAACAGAAACAGAAAAGTAAAACTTGAGTGTATTGAGGTTCAATCTTCCACAAAAGAAAATATAAATAGCCAATAAAAGCACACAAAAAGTAAAAACAAACTATGAAGATAATACATAAACAACAATACAACAGTGCAGTGGTGAGAGAAGATTCTCATAATAAATGTTTGGGATTTGGAAATGATTCAACATCGTTATTTATATCAGAATTTGCTAAGTTCACTGGTCAGTAGATGTATGTCTATTTCGAAAAAGCTCTATAACTTCTTCATGTAAGTGACCTAAGTATTATCAAGTATACGTTTGTCACAAATGAAGACAGAACAACAAACTTATAAAATTTTCACACTTCTTTAACCTATGAAGTCTTTCTCAAGTGCCAAGTGTCAATATATACTTAATAGTATACTTAAAATTGTTGTTTGTTGTATATGTTAACTACCCTTATTATGTATGCTGAAAAAGAAGTATTTTTATTATGAATTCTTGTAGGATCTTGTGTAGGATCCTGTCAGGATTTTAACCAAATTTTAACATATGTTGAGTGAAATTTGTTGTTAGTTTCAAGGTTACTATGTGATCGAAAACAGGATGGTATTCTGTATGAATACTGATATTTCAAATTTCAGGGAAATTGCTTTTTAGATTGTAATCTTCCCTTAAATCGTCTCAGTCGTTCTTGTCAGCCCATTCTTCTCTCTCTGACAATTTGCAGGATTTTTATAACCAAGCTATGTGACGTATATATAATAGTTTTAAATCATTACATGGGATCTTGAATCCATTATGGCAGATGGTTTAGTTTTGAGTAAACGCTGTATTGTTGTTAAGTGTTAAGTTTACCTTTATCCTTTTATGTATTTTGCTAAACGATATACAGCTTAAGATTTAGAATTCTTAAGTCAATGTATACCTTTTTATGAAAATCCTACAAATTGTGATATACCGTAAAGTAAAAATTAGATTACATTTTCATTCTATGTATGTGCACATGCTTGGTTTAGTTTTTGATCCCATTTCTGGATTGCAACGCTTTGTTTAGACCCACATATTGAACAATTTTGCTTCAGAAACGTTGTGATTTATATTCATCAACTGAAGCCACTAAATTCTAATAAGGAATCTGAGTGAATGGAAATTATCTATATAAATTTAATAAGTGTATGATATTTAAATATGGAAGTATAGGTCAATCTGTGATCATAAAATAATGTTTCAACTATGTATTTGTATATGTATTTGTGATTTCTGTAGTTTTATTGTTGATAATATTCAAAAATTGTGTCAAAAAAAATTCATGTTTTCCTCCCAGAAATGATTGAAGATGGTCATCCTCATCTTAAATTTTAGCACAGGTATGTGAGCCTACAATTAAAGTTCTTAGAAACTATATTCTTCTAACAAAGACTGCCATAATTCATCACTATTCTGTTGTTTTTATCAGTCAAAAGAGCATGAAAATTTATCTTGTTCACTTGTTGATTATTTTAAGAACTTTTTGTTGTTAGCCTTTCTCATTGTAAATACATAATGTTACCATACCAGTGCTTTTTGAATTGAAATGATAGCTAAAATAATGTTATTTTGAATAATTAAATTTTTAGACTCCAATTCTTATCTTCCTCAGCAGTAACTCGGATGATTTCTTCTTTTTGCTCGAAAATCCTGCGGTCGTTGTAATATTTTCAGCCAATAGAATTCGTTAATTCGGTAGCGTTCGCCAGGGTCTTCTTTGCCGCTATCCGTATATCGAAAAGGCAAGAGACCCTGGGTTCGAGGTTGAAGAAATTACGATCTAGTGGCTCAAGAATTCCAGCAAAGGTTTCCTCTCAAAGACCAGTTCCACACAGGAAAACAATACAATGGAATGTTAGAAAATTCAAGAGAGAAGGGACGGTAAGAAATATTCATAAAGAACGTTGTGGAAGACACAGAACAGGAAGATCCGTTCCAAAAGTTGCTGCTGTAAGACAGTTGGTTGCGAATAACGGAAGAGTTTCTTGCCGTAATAATACTCTTGGTCTGCCCAGTGCCACATTCAACCGGATAGTGCGGTTAGATTTGAGCTGGCACCCATACAGAATTTTTGTCCGACATGAGCTGAAACCAGGGGACCTTGCTCGTCGCTTACACTTCTGTCGCTGGTTTTGTAATTCCTTCCACAATCCACGGTTTGTTCATAATATCGTGATAGGCGACGAGTGCTCATTTGGCATGAATGGGTCAGTTTCCACCCAAAACGTCCGGATGTATGCACCAAAAGGGCAACCTCCGGATTTTTATTTCGAAAAAAACAGCAATCGTCAAAAGTTGAACGTATGGGCATGGCTTTGTGGAAACAATACAGTAATCGGCCCTTATTTCTTTCAAGGAAACGTAAATGGCCGAACTTATCTAGACATGATAAATAACTTTGTGCTTCCAAATCTAGCACAAAACTACAATCTCTTACAAATACAGAATGCCAATCATCATGGTCTGTGGTGGTTTCAGGACGGCGCAACACCCCACAGAACCAGGAATGTTAGGCGACGGATCAATGAAGTTTTTGGAGCCCGTGTTGCTGCACTAGGCCATAACATTGAATGGCCTGCACGGTCTCCGGATTTAACACCGTGCGACTTCTTTCTCTGGGGCTGTATTAAGCAAAAAGTTTTTGTGACTCCTCCAGCCAGTATTGCTGATTTGAGAAGGCGCATTCTTAACGCTTTCAACTGGTTGCGGCAGCATCCAGAAATCACAAGAAATGCAATTCGAGAAATGGACACAAGGGCTGCAAAATGTATCCAGTTAGGAGGACAGCATGTTGAAGGCCATTAGAACTTACTTTTATTTTTTCACATTGTGCTTATTATTTTTTTTTGGACAGTTAAAGCCTCGTTGTTCTTATAAAATTGTTCTTATAAAAAAGACTGCATTTGCCTTAAGAACAAGTTTGTTTTTGACACTACGCAATGGTTAGAGCGAGATTTCAATCTTTAAGTGTAGATCTAACTTTATTTTGTTAATTTGTCCATAAAAACGTTGTAACATTGTCATTGTTTTCAAAAACACCTTCTATTATGTAGTGACTTAATTAATCTTTAACAAAATAATGAGAAGAGAAAAAGTTTGTTTCTTCAATAACTCCCGATTTAAAAATTTATTTAGGAAAAAAATTATATTTTCGGATACATCTCAACTAGCGCTTTCGTTTCATATAAAAAGTTAAATCATATCACAACTATTCGCTGAAAAATAAGCTTTGAAAGTTCTTGGATAAGTCTTTTTGATACACACTGTATTACAACTTCCATCATTCAATGCGACAGCGTCATTAAAAATCCCTCAATGAAGTAATAAAAAGAGCTTCAAAATAAAACAGATATTTTCACAATTACATAGAGCACTGCTTAAAGTAATCCCAAAAGTAAGTATTTACATTGTGGTAGTTGTTGTATATATTCTAAAAAAAAGTTTACGCCTCTAAAGAATAACTCACAGACTGCTTCTTCTAGAGGGCGCTCATTTAAGCCAGGGCGTGAAAGGGGGATTATCAACTGTGTTACACCTGTTTGAAATGCGAATATTTTGAAGACTAAATGACATCACTGTCATAATCACTATATGAGAGCTTTTATCTCAACTTTGCGTGTCTTGCTCAACCATATAAAAAAGTAGATATTATGACTGTGAAACACAGTGAATAGCGAGTGAATACCAAAAGATATTAAGTGTTTCTTAGTAACACTAACAAATTCACAAGAAACATCTTCTTCTGAGAAATTGAAGTTTTGTTTTTATCTTGTTGGATGCAGAGACGGTAATACCAACACGTAAAATTTGTAGCAGGGTTCGTGCAGCATCTGAGAAAAAAAATCCCTCACTTTTATTGAATTTTGATCATTTTTCCCTGACCAAAACATCAAAAAAGTCCTTCTTACCACTCCTCACTAATCATAGTATAAATCTGAATCATTCTATTTTTTATTTTTTTAAGCTTTTACAAAGAATATTTTTTTTCTTGAAGTACTTTTAACGCCTCCTCGAGATTTTTGTTCTCTGCCAACTTTTGTTTTGATTTTCTCTTGACACCAATACCCTTTGAGAGTAGTTCTTAGGTTTTCAGAAGATCTCTCTGTTTTCCAGTTTCGTCAGTTAGTTGAAGAAACTCTTCATTAAGCTTTGGGTAATTATCTTGTTATCAGAAATAGCGCCAGTTAGCTTTTTAATCTCCATTTCTATGATTCCTAACTGCTTGGTTTTTTTTAATTTTGACGTTTAGATTGTTAACTGAAACCAATGTACTGAGTTATTTGTATATTGATTAATGACATTCGCGCACACAATGTGCCTTTCAAATTGCAGCGCACAGTTATCGGATCGAGTGGGACTCGAACCCACGACCTCTCGCTTGCCGGGCGATTGCTCTAACCACTAAGCTACCGACTCCTTGATATTTAGATTGTTCTTGCTCTTTAACATATTGTTCATGCGTTGTCGGGAAGATCGAACAGACCTGAGTAGGCCTTATGTAATTGGAAATCAATGTGATAATGATAGGACCAATAATAATCACTGGTGATTTCAATATAGATTTACTACGTTTACCACACCGTCAATCAACAATGATTTATAACAACATCATTGACAGTTACAATCTAGAACAGCATATAACAAAACCAACTCGCGAAGGGAAATCACTGATTGATCACATCATTTCAAACATATCATCAAAAATAAAACATACCGATGTACTACCTGGAGATACGATAAGTGACCATGACGCACCCTACATTATTGCTAACATACGACAAGAGAAATTTGAAAAAAGATATAAATTTCTCAGAAACGAGAAAAATTATAACCAAAACGCATACCTGGAAGATTTCTCGCAGTTACCCTTAAACCTTATCTACGCATTTGATGATCCCAATGACCAAGTAGATATTCTAAATAAGTTAGTCACTGATTGTATCGATAAGCATGCACCCTTGGTCCGCCAAAAAATCACGAGACCACCGGCCCCATGGATGAAAGACCCAAAAATTGTCACTCTGCAGAAACAGCGAAACCATCTCAGATTTCAAGCACATCAGACACAAAACATACAAGATTGGGGCAGATACAAAGAGATCAGAAATTCACTAAAGAAAACTATTAAGTCAACAAAGAGAAACTTTTATTACACAGCTCTCTCCTCAAAACGCCCAAAAGAAGTTTGGAAAACCATCAAAAAGATCTTGACACCCAATCCAAATCGTATCAACATTGATCCTGACAAACTTAATACTCACTATACGACTCTCGCAGAACGAATATCAACCGTAAAAAACACTGCAAGAAACTTCATTCAAAATCTCCTTGATTCTCCAGAAGCTTTTTACCTGCAACCCGTATCCGCTACAGACGTCAAAAAAGCAATTCAACAACTGCGCGATGATTGTTCGACAGGACATGACCAAATACCTGTAAGATATATTAAACCTGCCATTGATTTCGTTGTCTCGCCACTCACATCAATCATCAACAACTGTATTGCAAAATCTACTTTTCCAGAAGCATGGAAGATTAGCCGTATCTCCCCTATTCCAAAGATAGAGAATCCGAAAACCGCCATTGATTTTAGACCAATCTCAATCCTACCAGCGTTATCAAAGGTATACGAGAGATTAATTTTACAGCAACTCGTTCAATACATTGAGAAGAAAAAAATATATAAGTCGACGCAATGTGGCTTTCGTCAGGGACATTCAACATTGTCGCTTCTGTTGAAAATGAAAGACGACATCAATAAAGCAATGAAAAATGGAGAAGTAACCTTATCTATTTTAGCTGACTACAGCAAAGCATTTGACACCGTCAACCATAATATCCTCCTTGAAAAACTACAAACTTTCAACTTTTCATCAAGCACCATACACCTTATACATGAGTACTTAATTGATCGCAAGCAATATGTCCAAATCGATGATCAATCATCTTCAATGAATAATATTTCTTACGGAGTACCCCAGGGCAGCATCCTTGGACCTGTTTTATTCAACTTATATGTAACAGATATGTCAGCTGAACTTACCAACACTTGTCTTCAATACGCTGATGACACGAACATATATGGACACGCAAAATCTAATCAGTTGTTATCACTCGCAAAAAGCTTAGAGCAAGACCTACAAACACTATCAAATTGGTCCAAATCAAATAATCTGGCGTTTAACCAATCAAAAACAAAAACTATGTTGTTCGCTACACCCAATATGTTGGCAAAACACCACCTCAATGATGCCAACACATACGAGATCAATCTAAATAACATTAAACTCGAACGCATCAGCAAGTCAAAAATATTAGGAGTGACTTTCAACCAAAAGCTTACATGGGACGACCACATCAATACAACACTCAAATCAGCCTATTCCGCCTTTCGATCCCTCAGCAAAATTAAAAAACTTACTCCATTTTATTTACGTAAACAATTAGCTGAAATGCTGATATTATCAAAAATGGACTATTGCAACGTAATTTTTGCAGAAGCACCCTGTTACCTCATAAACAGAATGCAGAAACTCCAAAACTCACTCGCTGGTTACACCTATAGCAGATTCGGTGGCTTTGCAGAAACAATTAACCTAAAATGGCTACCAATTCGTGAAAGAATTGACTTGGCAACATCTAAGACAGCCCACAAGTCCCTTTGCAATGATACCTGGACAGAAAATTTAAAATGTACTTTTATGGATCGACCAAAGTCACTAAGAACACCAATAGAGTCACGACACAAAATCAAACCATGCAACATCACCAACTCATTCCAGTATACTATCAGCCGGACATTCAATGACCTCCCACCTAACTTTCGATCAATCCAAGATCACAAGAAATTCGTCAATTCTTGCAAGAAGTATTACATGGACCGAGCATTTGCCAAATTAACTAATTTATAAAAAAAAAAAAAAAAAAAAAAAAAAAAAAAAAAAAAAAGTTGTTAATGTTTATACGTTCGTCATAACGCACAAACACAAAATCTTTCGCATTTTGAGATGAAGAGCCATTGTAAATATGGAAATGCTCAGAATAAATTCCGTTATTATTATTATTATTATTATTATTAAAAGGTTATGATTCTTCACGTGATTAATAATCAGCTTTTGCGACGTGATAGATTTTTCTGATATGTTACATTTAAGAACATTTTCGTTGATACTGAAACACCTTCCCCATTAGCTTGAACATGACTGAGTACAAGCAGCTTCAAAACAGGTAAAGTATTTGTGTAGCTGCCAACAGAAGATTTGTTCAAAAAGAATTCAAAAGCCATGCAGGATTCATGAAACAAAGCAAATTCTAACAGAGCAGTTTCAGTTTGGTCTTCGATCCAATCAGCGTACACATCGACTTCCCCGATAATGACTTGCAAAGATCAGTTGTTTGGTTGAACATTTGGATCAAAGACAAAAATCAACGAAATTGGATTGTTTTGGAACATCTTTTCCAGCAATGTTACAAGGAATTCCATTGCCACAACTCGAAATTAATTGATATCAGCTTCGGATGCCAAATCTTTCCGACGCAAAGATTGGAATTTCTCGAGAGTACCAATGATATGATTCTTTACATCACTGTTTATCAATTCTCAAAATCATTTTAGAATCTTCTTTGCAGCTGTCAGCCACCTCAAGATCAAGCAGTCTCTTGTTGGAAGTTGTTGAAGGTCATCATACAAAAATGGAATCATCGGTTTCTGTGATTGATAGCAGGTCAGGTATGGAAGAAGACGCCCAGCAAGCAAGAACGCTGAAGAACTTCAATTTGAGGATCTTTGATAGCATTCTACAGATCTTTTTTTTTTTTTTTTTAATAGGTTGCTCCCTGCAAGGCCGATTGCCATTGTTTAACACAATGAGGAGAAAGAGAAATCCTAGTTGTGTTAGCTGAAGAACTCGTGCAAGAAGATCATTTCAATATAGGTTTGCTGTTAGCTATGAACCCTTTGTCATAACAAAAGCAATGTTGTGGCCTCTAAGGATGCAAACCGTTACAGTTGCAGGACGCCGTTCAAGCGCAACTTGGCACTACAACTGCAACGCCATTTTTGGACTGTTGATAAAGCAGCCTCTCTAAGTAGCTAGCAAAGAGTTCGGGCTCATGTACTACCAGCCGTTAAAGTAGCAATCAGGTAAAACTACTATCCTAACACCCTCAACATAGATAACTAAGAAGCAATATTGAAAATAGACTCAAGCATTTGTCAGACAGTCAAGCGCAACAAGGAGACCGGTGTTCATCATCCTAGAGTAGATATAGCACTGCAAGCAGCACATCTACACTAATAGACGAAGTATGGGTACTAGACCGGGTGGTATTTCTACCTGCCCCTAAAGACAATTATGGCTTGCCAACCAGGTGTTTTTATCGAGACACCAAGGTTGCCAACCAAAGCTGAAGAAGCCTTCCCCTCCATTGAGCATGACTGACCCCGCCGGACGCCAACTCCGGGATAAGCTTTTACATTTTTTACAATTTGGCTGCTTTGAAGTAGCGATAACCAATCATTCACAATTTTCACCATTGCAATTCATATTCAAGTATTGAAATGTTATACCAATGACCATTAGTAAAACCTAGTTTTTTCCAGACATTTAAAAAAGTCCCATTACTTTCCCTGACTATTGCCAAAAACCCAATTCCCCCCCTGACTTTCCAAAACCATAGGAACCCTGAATATGGTCGTTTGCTGTAATAACCCTTCCCACAATTTCAACAAGTGTAGTCTCGTTTTCAAGATTAACAGGGTGTTTAAACAAGAATTCTTGAAAAGTCCTAAGTTTATCGAAAGATTTCAAGATCGCCAAAGTTCCGTTAAAAAATTTGTAAAAGCGTTTGAAAAGACAAGGCAAGAGGTTTTTACTCAATCATTCAAACAAATTCTACAAGGTTTACACCGTGAACATCTATTTTTCACGGATATAATTCATTTAGGTGTCTGTTTTTTGTTGTTTTTTTGTTGTTTTTTTTCTAAGAAGAATATACAAAGGTTGGGTCGCATCCTTTTCGGTCAAGTGTTGTGTTAGGTAATCGTAGAATCAAAACAAAACAACAAGAGGTAAGAAATATGAAATTAATATCATCCATAAGAAATTATCCGTACAAAAGATTAACTTGTACCAAAAAAATTATGTCAAGCTAAAGCGGCAACCTGGTGGGCAAATTTCTTGAAAAAAAAAAAAAAACCAACTGCGAAGAGAGTTCATTTCTGTAGAAATACACACATCGTTTCAATGAAACTGTTCTTCGTCGCAGTTACTTTTTGACGATTTTGCCCACTGGTAAGTTTATCAAAAACAACCATAAAACACCAGCTTTAGGATATTACAGTGTGATTCTGTCTGATGCAGGAATATCACAAAGAATCCTAAAATAAATCACCTACTCTGGAGAATATACCACGATTTGAATGGATCATGTTAAATAAAAAAGAAGTACTCAGTGGGCAAATCGTCAAAAAATCACTGCGAAGAAGAGCACTATCATTGAAATTGTGTGTAAATTTCTATAGAAATGCACTCCTTCATGGAGATTTTTTAACAAATGTGCCGGCTGGGTACTATACTTAAAGAAAAATATATATTTACAACATCAACTCCAGAATATAAAGAATAGGAACACCCATCACCCAAAATATGTTACATACATGGAACAAATGATTGACCAAAATTCTTTGCGACGTTCAATTTCGGCATCATCTAGACAACATCAGAATCTCGTTTCCATCTGGTTAAAATTCACACAAACTGACGGTTGACGAAAAAAGACATTTTATGAGGGCACCCAAGGTGTCACCTTTGGAATATTGCCTCTTCTTCGTAATCCTCTTCCGTAATAGGCATCATTAAGTTCACCCGACTCATCGAGTCTAGCTTACGTTCTCGCTTATTTTTTGTGCGAAACATGCTCATGAATTTCTGGCTGCTTTTCAGCAAACTGAACTGACTATATCCTGGGTCATACTCAAATTCACCGTTGGGGTCAAGTCGATCATATTTATAGTCACTGGGCTCGTGAGTCCACATCTTAGTGTATAACATTAAGCCAACCAATATTGCGCATAGAAAAATCAGACTTCCCGCCGCCCAAATGGCGCTACCGGCTTTCACCTTTTGCAGGGCTATATTGGCGGAAATCTTAACATCAGGGCGGTCTCTTCGATGCAATGAGTCGTCCAGACGCCGCTTAATGATTTCTTCGGCAGGGTTAGCGATCTTAGGATGTTGTGTGAATGTTGGCTTTGAGGTGAATCGATGTTTCTAAAATAATTCACATAATTCTATTAAAGACATTTTTGTTGCTCCTAGAAACATGTTATCTCCCTTAGAAACAGTCGGGAGGAACACGTAGCTCCTAGCAACGTCTGAAGGAAAAAGTACCATAGAATCTTCGATTGGATAACGGTTGACTTCACCACCGCCCAACCACCACCCAACCACAGACCTATCAAACTATGTATGCAAAGTCGCCTTGTAAATGAACTAAATGCCAACCTATCAAGATTTATTTAAACGCCATGATGTTGAACTTTCATTAAACGTAGGATTTATTCAAATGCCGCGTTTGGGGGCGTGCCGTAACAACACTTGTTTCAAATCTTTCTTAGGAACTAAAAGCTTGTATGATAACTAGCCTGGAAGTATACCTGTTCTTCAGTTGGGCAGAGGATGTCATCCATGACACTGGTGAGAACAGAGGCTTTCTGTATCAAGTTGGTAGTGTAGTTGCCATTGGTTCGAACGTGGGAGGCTGGCCCCTGATACGTGTGATTGTGGTTTCGAATCCAGCTTTTCATGTGGTCTTCATTCACTGTTGATGTCAAATAGTAACATCCCCAGCTAACCAACGCTATAGGCTGTAAACACAATCAGATACAAAATCGTTAAAATGTCACTGCGATGAAGTGCATTTTTATTGAAACTGTGTATATATATTTCTACAGAAATGCACTCCATCGCGGAGGCTTTTCAACAAATGTGCCGGCTGGGAGAGTTTAAACAAGGAATATGAAAGAACAAAACTTACAAATTCTTTCGATAATTTCCGGTAAGGTGTCATGACATATCGGTGCAAGCAAGCCGACGCGACATGACGTAAAAGACGTTGTTCTTCCGAACTGACGCAAGGATGGTACAGGAATGCTATCCCACCGTGCTATGAGTAAGATTGACAGAAACAACAATTCTTCTTTCGTTTCATAAATTAAAATGTGAAAATAGATAGTGGTTACTTTACCTGGATAATTCTGATCCATTTGTTATGATCCAAATGTGTATACACGCCATATTTGGGTCGTTCCTCTCGCAGAAATCTCTTGCCACTACAAACAAGAAATTTAAGAATTAGTAATATTCTATAATGCCATCAGCATAATGAATCATTCAGATTTGTTTTTGTTTTTGTTTTAAAACAATTTAGCATTTCAATAAAGCTTGGCACCAGTAACAGTAAAATATAGGTTTTGGATTGATCTCATATCAAAACCTTTGAGTAAAGAAATGAAAAACTGTAAGCAGTAAGCATCATGTTGAATTTGATCTTTCAAGGATGTAGGACTTTTGGTCAATTATGAGGACTTTGTTTTTGCCTTTCCTAAAAATTGAAAAGCTTTTATAGGCAATCTAGAGGTAGTATTTTTCAAATATTTTCTTGCCGCATCGGCCCCAACCATGGTGGGGCCTCTTTTCGTAATGCAAACAAAAAAAAACATACAAAACAAAACAAAACTATTATATTGAATATAATTAGCTGTAATTAGCTATAACAAGATTCGCAAAAATGCGACTACATATTTCCCAAAAGTTGCGAAACTTTTGTTACTTATTGTTAAGAAAAATATAAAAATGTTGTCCTTACTAAACAGGGTAGAATTGAATTTAATACCACAAAAGAACTTATTTTGAATTTATTAAGAAATGAAGATGTTCATGGTCAAATGATAAGGTTTCTCTTATAAATTTTAAACAACTAAATATCAACAACCGCACCAATACGTAAGGCGATTTTAGCATAATAAACATATGATCTTTATTGTTGCAGAAGCTTGACATCCTTTATACCATAAAATCATAACAAAACAATGCAATTCAACAGAAGACACTTGCACTTGCTTTTTGTAACTCAGATAAAACTATCTTACAACATTATACAAACAAATTTACAAAAGAAGAAAAGAAAATTGTCAAACTTAATTTTAATACTACAGTATAAGTATTAAAAATACTACGAGGTAAATATATAAGCAACAAGATGCCCTGACAGGCATAAGGATTTCTGCGAAACCAGCTGAAGCATGAAAAATGAAAGACTAGTGATATTCTTCAAATTTGAAGATTGAACGGCTTCTACAATACAACATCACATTTTTGATCATACACTCCCTAGGAATCCATGAAAGCATAACTGATATATACCATAGATCAAAAATAGATAAAACAAAAATAAAACTATAATAGTTAAACCCGCTAAAAGGTTTGTCAACTTTTGTTCATTTCCAGGGATGATGGCACATTACCTTTTAAAAAGTGTAAATAGTACAATTAAAAACAACAGAAGCTTTTACATACAAAGAAAAGAAATAGGCATAAGGTGCGAAACCTAACCATGGATACACAATTTATATGACAGTTTTTTTACAAAAGAAACAATGTAAGAGCGAAAAAGAAAAAAAAACTTTTTCGAAAAAAAAATATTAAGAAACAAAGTATATAAAAGCAAAGAAATACACATAAAGTGCGAATTGTAACCATGGATACACATTTTATATGACAGTTTTTTTTCAAAAAACAAGAAACGGTGTATAAGAGCGAAAAGAAAAAAAACTTTTTCGAAAAAAAAATTAAGAAACAAAGGCGAAAAACTCATCAGACATACTACGTAGCTACCTACCTAATCTAGCTACTAAGCATTTAAAAATATAGCTTTTAAAAAGTTTATGAACGACTTGGATAAATTTTCCTAACTGCAAGAGAGCTTCGAACCAAAGATGTTATCAACAACGAACTTTTAAAATCTTAAGTTTATTACAAGCGATGCTTCGAATTTGTTGGAACTGAAGTTCTCCATTGTGTTTTTAGTGGGAGTAATGTCTCTTATTTCGTGAAAAGTGGCAAAACACTAAAATATTTATATAAAGAATGTTTTGGTAGTTTTCATGTAAAGGCACGCACGAAATTTCAAAAAACCACTAGGTTTGGACAGCAAAAAAACCAAAAAACAACCAGAGCCGGTTTTAATGTATTTCTTGCTTCCCCAGAAATCCAAAAAGAGAATAACAAGAAGTTTCATTTTGATTTATAATTTAATTCAATATTTCGTCCTACATCTGCAGAACATTGTCACGCAGGACGAAATATTGAATAAAATTATAAATAAAAATGAAACTTCTCGTTACTCTCTTTTTACTAAAGCTTTACGCCCTGAAGAATATCTTCAATATATAAGCAAATAACTATCAAAAAGCAATCAAAAGCACTTCAAATTAGCACTTCAAATTCGGACAGAAGAGTTATTTTCAAAAAAGAGATGGGCTTAAAGTGACAATTAAATTCAAGTGTTCAGAATAAATATATAAATAAATATATTTATATATTTATTATTTGATAAAAATGACCATTGTAAATCCTAAATGAAAAAAAACAACAGATTTTGGTAGTGAAAATAGACTACACATCCATAACCAATTCACTAAAAAGCTGAAAGTAAACGTTTTTTGTTCTGGCTTGATTTAATTTATATACAGATTGTTTGTTGGATTGAGCATGGACGTATATGGATTGAGCTTTGATTTATATACGTTTGTTGTTTGTGTGAAAATTGACAGTATATCAATTTTTCCTAAAATACCATAGTATCAAAACAGTATAGGTGATCATGGAATTAATCCATAGTAAATTATGTTTCTGTTGTCAGATTTAATGAATATCCAGGGAAGCACATTTTTCGAGCAGATATCTGTGTCTCAATCTTGTCTGTTATTATACGTAGTTGGTTTTTTCTTTTCTTATTGCATATACGACATCACATTTTTACTTGCTGTTTTTGTAATGTACTGGTTGAACTGGTTGTTCTCCACATAAAAAAGGTTTCCTTTTATAGCTGATGTGCTTTCAGTTTATATTATATCAGGACGTAAGATAAAAATAAATCTCCAGCCTGTATTGATAATGAATTTTCGCCTTTGCACTGAAATCGCAGCTTCAATGTTCCAAGCATTTAATTACCCATCCATCATCATACATAGCATAGCATTTTTGTCATCAACAAAAAAACAAAACAATACTTTTCTGTTTTCTACACGTTTCTTCAAAAGTTTTTAAAAAAACCTTTTAAGACAATACTGAACTAAAACAATTTATTTCCATCATTTAATTTGAATTCTCTTGAATCATTTTAAAAGCTAGTGGAAAAATCAAAAATCTTCTACAGCCCATCTGACTGAAAAAACATGGCGTACTACTTGACTGTAGACTAGCCTCTATTCTTATCTACTTTGGCGGCTAGGCGAAAATTCAATACCGAACTGCGGCTATAAAAGTGAACGGAGAAGGAGAAGAAGAAGGAGGAGAAGGAAAATGCCGGTTTTAACATATATTTCGCCCTATGGGGAAATATATAATTAGTACAGAAAAATTTAAATGCAATACCTTATGAAGTGTTTTTCACAGTAGATAGGGTCATGGAAGCATTGAAGGGCCTGTAAATAAAAGCAAAGAAAGCAAAAAAATAAAAGCCTCAGAGAACAGAAATTAAGTTCTGCAACATTTTACAAATTTTCCTATTATCAAAGAAATTCACAATACAAATTCCTTATTGTAGATTGTTTAAGCAGATTATATTATATAGTCTGAGATCTAAAACTTCTATTATAATAGAAAAGTTTTAAAGCAGCCATCACATTTATGAACGAGTTCCATTGGATCGTTTTTTTAAAATTTGACTTTTGGGGCACAAACAAATTTATTTCAACAATCAAGATCTAATAAAAACTTACATCTGCAGCAGAATAGCATGTTGAATCCGTGTAATGAGCCTAAATACAAAACAGAAAACATGGAGTCAACCAATAATCAATCAACCATTTTATTTCATAGAATTATAGAAGAAGGAAAATGATTTATAAAGCAGAAAGAGGAGTGAAGATATTCTCCAAAATATAAAATAAAGCTGCTTTTACATGATCAGGATCTAATCTAGAATGGACCGACAGTGTCCGGCATAAGGAAAAAGGGCACATTATGAACATCCCAAAGGGCACTTTTTTTAGGAAAAGGGCAACCTGAGCTTTATTCCGGTGGGTTAAACCTGTGACCCCCTATACAAGAGTGATTTTTGAAGTTTTGAAAGCGAAATAAATTTAAAAAAAAAGAATAACATAGAGGGCAGCGTCCGCTCAACGGACCCTATTCCGGCCTAGATTAGACTTTGATGATCATACTTCATATGACATATGAAACACCTGCTATCATTCATCATATGCACTGTTGTTACACAGCCATAATGTATGTTTCATTTTTTTCACCAAAACTGTTTTATGATCAACAACGAAAAATTTGCTAATTCTTCAAAATAAAGGTCAAAAAGAAGAAGAAGAAAGTGTTGGGTAAAGCCAGCTTGCACGGAGACCAACACTCGGCATCTAGGATAACGTTTATATATTTCTATTTACTCATATTTTTTTCAGGATAAATACGTGTCAACATAAAATGTCATTTTCTATATGCATCCTGTGTAAAGTACAAGTAAAAATCAATACTTAAAACAGTTGAAAATATAAAATGATTGTTCACTTGCGAGCAAAAAAGACAAGCGGTCGATTTCCGAATTAGATTTTTCTTTTCCCAAATATCGATAAGTTTACCTATGTCTAAATATTTTCCCTACAATTAGGAAAATATGCACGTGAAGATTTATTTCTTTTTCTCTGATGCAAAAATTTTTTCTACATCACTCTGTATATTTATGAACGCATTATGATTGGTCAATCACTTGATTTCAAAAGAAAATAATAGAGTTATATATGATCATATTATGAAGAAATAGAACACGTCCTTCCTTTAAAAATTGGATCATATGCGTAATGATCATACGATTTTACTTCATATGAGGTATGTTACACGATCATACTGATATGATCATAAAGAAAATATGTCATATAAAATATGATCGTGTAAAAGCAGCTTAAAGCGAAGACTAAAAACTCCCTGCAGTTTGAAAACATGGCTTCGATAAAAATTTGCCAAAAAGATAATAATAATAAATAACAATAAAGTAGTTTTCCATACTTTTAATTTCAAATGTGTAATAGTGTTTCATCTTTCGTAATGTTCATGACATTTTTTCCTTTTTTTTCTTTTTTTGTAGTTATTAATGGTGTATATAATTGCAGTTATCAAACAAGGATCATAATTCACTTTTGATATTTTTTCATTTGTTTACTTATTGTGTATATATAATGTGTATAACTGATTCATGGTAAGAAAAATTTTATGCTTTTTATAAAAAATAAGCATCATACTTTTATATATAACTGTTTGAAAAAATATATAAAAATGTAAAAATATATTTTACCGTATTAGCTATAAAACTGCCATTACATTTCATTTTGTGGAATGTAGAGGTAGGCTAAAATAATAACAATAATTTCAATCGCCATTGAGGTTACAAACAGGTTTGACTCAATATTTTGCCTTAAGAGCTTTCGTGATATAGCAAAATTACGAAGTTTGAAGTATTATATATAATTGCTTAAGAAGCCTACAACAGTGAAAAATAGATAACAAGAAACTTACATAAATTGTTGTTGATACATTCATAGACACATTTCTTGAGTTCAAATGATTAATAGGGTGCTTTTGCTGGTATTCATAAGAAGTCTTACTCAAGGATGCTGATAAAACAAATATTATCCAAAATTCTTTCATTATTTTTGACTAAATGATGCATATAATCATCTATAATTCAAAGGAAAAAACAATCATTATATAGTAGTTCAACAGAATAATAATGACTAAAGTAAATCGTGATCACTCTATAATAGTGTCACAATATATAATATTTTCTGACAGCGTACCTGAAATTCAAGTTCTAAAGACAGTCATAGTTTCAAGCTATTCAAGCAGAAATATAATTATAATATATAATGTATATAGTCTGTTCACCACATTCAAATCGTTAGTTTCAGTAAGCTTTCTCATTAGCACATAAATTAAAAAATATAAAACATAAAATATACGACCATAGTATAATATATATTTTAAAACGGGGGTTGAACGTATGATTCTATAGAAAAGTTGAACAGAGATTGTTTTTTCCATAATTGCTACATTGTGTCCTTTAAGAAACCTTGTTCTTTTGAAATAAATGTTACATTGAATGTATTACTCACATTTCAATGAAAGCCTATTGTTCTTATATTTTCATCAAAACAACTTATACGCATGATGTTTTAGTATTCATAAATTATCTACGATGTGTGTATCTAACCTCCTGAAAACTCACCGAAGGTCACTGAAGCATTCTGTGTTTGTACATGAATGTAGTGAACAAACCATACTAGTATAATGTATGAAATATTTTTTCATGACCTAAGCACAAGTAAACCAAACTTATAGTCAGGAAGCAAAGAGCCAAAAATCAAAAAAAATTTGCCGGACAAATTGAAACTTCCAGAGTGTGTTCTCACACATAAGAAGGTGCAAAAAATGTTTGCTGGAAATTCTGGATTTTCTTGTGGGTCTTTCACAGCAGCAAAATGTGTTTTGATGATGTCACAACAGTAAATTAACTTTTTTTTGTTGATCAGAACATAAAATTGTAAAAACTAATGAATAGTACTAACAAAAATACATCGAACAAGTATTTAGGTTTCATCATAATATGAACTGAATCGGGAAATATTGAATATTCGTTGTTTATGACGTCATAGGCATTATTCAAGTAGTAAGTCACCTTCCCTATAGTCCATAGTTTGACTTTTTGCCGCTAAAATATTCGAATAAATTTAATGTGGCAAATTCTCCGTGATGATTATCTTCTCGTCATCATCATTATCATCATCATCGTTCTCACAATCTTTACAACTGCACATGTCCAACGAAATATAAAATACATATTTATATTTCGTGGACATGTCGGAGCACTTGATGCCATAATAATAACATAAACACCGGTTTGATTCGCATTTGGAGTTTTGACACATGCAATAAATGAAATCGACAAGGTCATCCGGCAAGGGTTTACACACAATCTACTTGATATTTAGTTCACTGTCGGCCAGGGTCCACACATCCATTGGGATACTTAAGAAAACCCCTTTGGATGACTACTGTGGCATATGAAACTTGTTTTAGGTGGTACAGTAAAATATCTCTTGTCAGCGGTAATTGTTGCGGGTCCGTTTTTTTTTAATGGGACAAAAACTTCTTATAACGATTAGTATCAACATTGCCACAATTTTTGATACCGTAAAGACGAGATACAAAGATTTCAAATATACGGAAAGGAGTTGCATCAAATTCCAATGTATCCCCAAGTTTTACAAAAGCATTTTTGAAAGAGATGGCCCGTTCTTCTTTCTTATTCCATGGAAAGAGTTGTAATCATTTCCTGTAAAGCAATGGAGCGCTGGCAATGTAGCAGAGACTTCAGCACCAAGTTGATTTCGTTTAAGTGAGGTATCCAAGATTCTTCGTTTGTCGGCTGACACTAATTTCAGTAAGTACTCTACAATTCGATCAGGGTGGAGAGCAATTATCCGCATTGACTATCGATATGCAAATTGAGCATACGCCAAGGTAGTTGCTGCAGTAGTTTGCATAAAGAAAAACCTTCGTATCAGCTTCTTCTTGTTCGTTTCGTAAAGCTTGTACCTTTGATTTGTTGATAACACCATTTTCCATAGAAATTTTGAAAAAATTTCTGCCCGCACTCACATATAGCTTGGCTCCATTATTAAAGTGGTATATGCGAGCGGAAAAATCTACCAACTCTTTCTTGTTCTGATCCACTGACATGAACTTTGGCCATTGGTTGGGACATTTCTGTTCCGCACTCTTAATTTTGATGCGCAGCTCTCCTTATGACTTCCGTTGTTTTCGTTCATACAATTTGATTGATTCTATGATTTTGTTCAGTTCTCAAATGGAATTCATCTGTTGCTAATAGGCATAGGCCTTAGCGTATTTATGTACAATCAAAATTAAAAAACAAAATATGTGTTATATTAGTTCCAGACTCCTCAGCATGTAGATTCACAACGTGTAAATACTTTTGTTAGTTGAAAATATATCGTTAAGACAGAAGGTCATAGTGTGGAAGTTCTTTAATACTTCTCAATAATTTAATTTGCTACACTACCTTGCCTTTAAAGCCGGTTCAGACCTGGCCATTACAACGGTTAAAATTCAGTGTGATCTCGTCTGATGTGGACACTTTTGCAATCGTTACAATTGCCGTAAATGCCTGGCGATTGCGAAGATTACTTTATGTTTTAATCGTCATAATCGCCAGGTCTTCCAGACTTAACACTTTATCTATTGCATGGTGGAGTGTGAATTTTGGTAATACCGTCTCGCCCTTATAATAGTTACTAAAGTGTTCAAACATTTTTCCTCTGCCATTGATTAATATTATCAACAACAACAAAACAAACATTCGGTCATGTATATAAATGTTTAAGAAGGTTTTAAAATTATGTTCATTTCAACATCTAACATCAACTTTCGTTTATCACCAACATTTTTTTTTCATTTCCCCGCTCATTCGAATATTTACATTTTCACACGCGAAAGAGTTAGATGATTCGAAGTCAATGACGGGGGTATCAACAAAATGGCTTTTTGTAATTTTGACTCAAAAAGGTTGTTTAAAATATGTTTTCTTTATTCGTTAAATTTTTTATACATGTTATTTTAATCTTCATCTCTATTTGACAGACATTTTATGACTATTTGTTCCGCTTTAGAGGAGCATTTAGAATTATTTACCCCCTAAAACGATGGAGCAGCATTACATCATGTTTTGCTTTGGCTTCTGAACAGACAAAATGATGGCTGTCAAGTTACAAATTTTTAAAACGTTTTAGTCGGTCACTTAACTCTTAATAACTTGATCCACAAGAAAAATTAGAGTTCCCAGCAAAGATAATTTGTTTCCTACTACTTCAAAGGTACTTTCTGTGTAATTTTTATTTTGTCCCAAAAAAATGCCACTTTTGACTTTTCATTTGGCTCTCAGCTTCCTGACTATTACAAAATAACACAAAAAAGCTTCAGGTATATAGAATATGTGCTCGTACAATTGGGTATACCAATCTCAAATGGAGCACTTTTTGTTCCCTTATGGTCATAGTTTATTATATTTGTTAAAGTTAACAAACATCTTGACAAAAATATTATATATATACAAAAAGAAAAGATGTCAAGTGACAAGAATGCCAGAAAGAACGAAATCATAATAAGAAATGTGATTAAAGAAATTAAGTTAGCTCTTGTCAGTGCAGCTGCAAGCATTACCCTTGAAAGATCTATCTATTTGCCACAAAGATTAAAACCTGGCTTTAATCTGCTATTTAAGTTGCAATACTTACCTTGTGTTACTTGTGTGAGTATTCGAACGTCTTGTTCAGGTAAAAGATTCTTTGTGAATCACGCCTCTGTCTGCTGCTATATTCTCACATATATGTAATTTAGAATCTCAGCAGATGTTTTTCATATGTAAGATGGAATTAGAAATAGCTCTCCTGCACCCAGTGTAACCATGAATCTAAGGTTCATCTGCGATAAACTTGAAGAGTGCGTCAAGGGCATTTTTGAATTGTTCAATTGAAATGGAGCAATAATTCTAGAATTGGTATGACTAATGATTTATACAGGGTAATTCATTGGAATTTTTATTTAAATGAATCGCTCAATACAAGGTTTAAAATGTGTATTGAGGTACAAGGAAGAGGTGACGATGAACATTGCATTTAAAGTGTTGAAGATTAATGAGAAGAAAAACAGATTGTGGTAAAGAATTCCAGAGAGTGGAGGAGCGAGGAATGAAACTTTGTTGGTAAAAAGCTTTAGATGTTGACAGTGTGATCATCGCAATTAGATGAATAATACTATCTTCTCTAATAAGCAGCTGACAAAATCATCATTAATTACCGTGAGTTGGGGTGAGATTCAACTCTGTGGGGCGAGATTCAACATGCCAAAATCAAGCTACATCTGGTCAGTGATTCAAATACATTACATTTTTTAAAACTAAACCAAGTTATACAACACAAAAAAGATTTAAAGCAATCAAAACATTCATTAATGATTACCATTTAAGAGACCCTGGCTATTAAAATGTCACGATCCATCAATCTCGTTATGTACGGGCTTCAAATGTTTTGACGTCAAAATAGCCCCGCTGAACAAAACGCGTTTTCCTAAATGGGAATGTTGTTTTAGTTTCTCTGTGAGAAAAATGTTTTCATAAATTTCATTTCGGTTCGTTAGATTTTGATATACGATGGTAAAAGTTGTTATAAGAAATAGTTTAAAATTTTAGGTTTTGACAACAGGTTTGTATAGAATTTCATAAATGGTCAGCGTTTTTTTTGGTGTGAATCACAACTACACCACACGCGGTTGCTTGAAAATGAAAGTGAATGCCTGGTTTCTACATTGCAAATCGGTTAAGTTGAACCTATTAGGATGAGTTCTAGTCATAGTCAGAGATTTCAAATCTTGTGACAAAAAGTTGTAGATTGCATTTTAAATGAAATATTGTCAGACAAGTATTAATTCAATATTAACATCGGAAGCAAAAAGAAATATACGACGCACAATATCATTTTTTGTTATTTTATTTTTTTCCTTTGCGACAATGAAACTGCTTTTTCTCCAGATTTATTGTCCAATAATTCTTTTGTGCATATTTAATGGTTGTACACTAAAGATGAAATTTTGCGCTGCAACTATCACACACGATCCAGCGACTTTCACTCTCGTCGTCCCATTTATGATCACATTTTTTGCAGACCCATTCCTCTTCCGTTTTACTTTTCAAATCGTTGGGTTGCAGGACTCTTCCCTTATATCATTAACGGGGGCCACTGAAGAAGATTTTCCATCTCTCGAATTCATTGTGTCCTGTGGTGAATCTTTTGAACTGAGTACCAATGGGAGTTGATGGAGTGTATACGGTGTGCACTTTTTAATCTTTGCACAAAAGCCTTTACAAAGTAATTGCACAGTCATCAATTCTCTCCATCGTTCTCTCCATCATTGCGTAAGACCCGCCGATAAGCTTTGTAGGTGCGCTGGGTTGGACGGAAAGGTGTTTTAGAGGGCGATATTGTTCAGTGAAAGAGCGAAAGGTGGCTGGGCGGAGGGTGGACATCACTTCATGGAAACCGTCTTTGAGAAATCCTAATTGGTGGTATAAAAATAAACGTGCACAGCTTATTTACGAAGTCTTTTAACTCGTGTTGGGATTTGAAGACCTCAAAGGCAATTTACATTCGGCATTTGTAAAAATATAAAAAAAAATTATTGCAGAGTGTAGTATAGATTACATCTTGGTTCAGATATGCGATGTTGTTGTTTTGAAATGTCGAATTATTTTGTTGAATGTTGTAGTCTGGATAATGGTGCTGTTGAATCTCGCCCCACTGAGTTGAATCTCACCCCAACTCACGGTACTACTGCTAAGTTTAAGTCAAGAATCTTTTAAGGTATAGGCCTCACACACACTCTTAGATCTAGTAGCTTTGCTTTATGAAAAATTCTGCATATATACATGTTATAAAATTACTCAATTACTAAGCTAATGTCAAGAATGATACTGGATACAAAAAAGCAAAGAAAGGGTGTCATATCAGATCATCTCAGATCCACCACCACGTGAAACTATACTTACTCTTCTAAACCACCCCCTAAAACTATTAATATCATTATTAAGAACATGATACCCTGGGGACGTGGCTACTTTTTGGGAGCTGGATCTTCTACATGCTTTTTCTTAGCCAGATTTTGACTATAATGTATGTCATCATGTTTATGTTTTCGGGATAAAAATCTAACAGTCTTGGTCCTACCGCGTCCGTTTGCTAAGGTGCCCGAAAAATGTGACCAAGCTCCACACATAGTTTGTTTTTGTACCATGTACTGCAGGCGTAAAATATTAATTCCAAATCGTCATTTGTTAGTGACCAAAATATCAATCAGATGAACTGCTGTATTGTTTTTTTTGCTACAATCTTGGTGTATTAACTGTGAAATAACATAAATTGATAAATTTGCTGAGTTTTAGTAATTCATGCTGAATTGGTAGTATCTGGGCGGTTGTGAAATGTATTTCCATCACGTGGATTTAGCGCCAACTAGACATGGCACGTAGTAAAGACGTAAATTTGAACTTATAAATGAAACAAGGTAGTATGTTTTCTTCTCTTTCTTTTCTGTACTACTCCTCGCATGGATGTGATAAAACAATGCTGCTTGGCACCATTAAACATACCTAACATCATTGAAAAATTCAACAAATAAGAGAATATTAATTACACGGAGATAAGACATGCGCATTGCTCTAAGATAAGGCCTTTTGGCTAATAGTGTTTATTATCATCATCATCGTTGTACAATGGACTATCGATAAGATATCCAGATAAATATTATAATTCTCAAGCTTGGGATTTTGTCTACATTTTGTACATTGATCAACTTATCTGCCATCATTAGTAAGCTAAAGATATTATATTATATCATACTTTTTCATTATTGAGGAAACAAAAAAAACATTTAATTCTTAACAACATTTAGAACATTCTGAAAAGTTGATATACTCACCTGAGAAAGAAGCAAATAATCAAAATGTGTTCATATATACACATTTAAGTGCTACTTGGAAGAAACTTTTATAAACAAAAATGTCCTTAATGTTGGTGTTGATACCAAAATGTGTCTTCCCCAGCAGAAGAGATACAGTTTTGACTAATAGAAATTTGTCAAAATCAATTTGCCTATGAAAAAATGTCAAAACTATCATTTCATCCTATAGTAATATTCCTTACTTAAAGGTTTCTCAACTGTTACTAGAAAATGTATATATTAGCTACAACATCAGTTTTCGATACCAAGAGTCAAAATTATGGTGTTCATAGTTAAAAAATATTTTATTTTTAGGCATAGATATTTGTTTGTTTTTACAAGAGCATTATACAACGATATAATTCTGTTGGTTCTTTTGTAGAAACTCTATCAAGGTATTTCCGTCTAAACTCCAGTGACATTTTGAATGCCTATTTATTAATTTGATGTTTTATCTAACCCAGAATACGACTTTAATTGTGGTATATGTGGATGTCACCCATTGGCAAACGTTGAAAAAATATGGAAAAGTCGATGGCAACGGTGCATTATTATTTTATCCCTATGATGTAAGGGTGACTGATCCAAATATAATATTCTTGAAAATATTACAAATGCACTTGCAAGGTTCTCCATGTTTTTTTTCATGGATGAAACAGCAGTTTAATCTTATTATAATAATCCGCGTTGTGCATCCCACTTTTATTTTAGAGAGTGATATATTTAGTTTAAATTTACGGTCATCATCCTCTTACGAGCGCGTAAAACCACGTAGAAGCGAGAGACACTTTTTTCACGATCATTCTAAAAGCACGTGGCATCATTTGACGTCAGTTTTTTATGATCACAGGGAATCATTGCATTGCATCCCCAATCGAACGCGACGTTTTTGGGGAAATATCTCGAGAACCAATAGGGATAACTGACGTTTTTTGGGGTCAGCGATACGGGTGATGGGGTGACGCATCATTTGGGCCTAAATTTTATTTGGTACTGCGGATATGACGTCATCGAAACCTTTGATCGACCATATCTCCGCAACGGTTGGTCGTAGCGAAACGATCCCATACATTTTTTTGATCAGTTTTTCGAGCTCTACAACATGATTACATTTTCGGTTTCCAATTCCTAAATTGAAATTTTCATCACGGGGATTGTTCACGGGAAAGGCGATTTTGACCCATCCTTTTCGAAATTAAGTTCGGTAAAAAGTTTTTACCCGGGATACTAGTACTAGGATAAACATTGAAAAATGTCTTAATTGTAAAGTCTTCTTAAAGCAATGTAGTGGATACTTTAGAGATCCCATCAGACGCATCAATTCTGATGAGTCAAGCTTAACATTTTTTTTTATCTTACTTTCATTTTATTTTTTATATATATAAATAAAAGTTTATGTAATTTTCATAAGTCTCCTGTATTTGGCCTTATGTGCACTATTTGCACGTAGGAATTATGAATTATATGCACTTAATGAGTACGTACCTTACGTTAGCATTTATTTAGAGCTGCTCATAGAGAGTTAAAAAGTTTTGTTTTTACATAAAGTTTTACCACCCCAAAAATAAAAAAATTTACTGTCCCAAATACAGTCTTCTCCATAAAGATTTTGCCGCGAGCGCTCATAATTGCGCTCGCAGCGATCCTAAATGTAATTTTGCGAGCGTGTTTTCGATAACGGCAAAAAACGTTAATTTTCCTTTGATGCCTGATATTTTATCCAGGGTTTGAATTAACGACTCGTGATTCGTGATTCACGAGTCAAATTTAATGTTTCACGAACGAGCAATTTTCTAAGAACTAAAAAATCACGAATCGTTATTTTCTAGGGAGCCAAATATATTACGAAAGTTTCTAAAGTTTTTTTGTTATTAAACTCGCTGATTTATAAACATACACACGTTAGGCATTCAAAATTGCCAAGATTATAATCCCTCTGCATGTCTGACGCCATGGTGTTAAATTGACAACAAATTACTTAGGAATATTTAGTGATTATAAGCTGTTGCTAGGGAGAACGACCACCGTTGCTAAGGTAATTTTGAAATTTACTTCGTCATATGAATTCATTTGTTCACCTAACGAAAGAATATGAAAACAGAAGTAGTACCAGTAGGACTGGTTTTCGTGTTATTCAATGAAGTTAAAAAGCATCTTAGTTTCCAGCTCCCTCCAAAATATGATTTATCTTATCTTACGCCGGTGTATACTCAACTGCAGACACGACGTTCCCCAGTGAAAATGTTTCTGATTGGTCAATATTTCTGCACTCGTCAGTGAATTTCGCCGGAGTAGAAATCGCACGCCCAAATAGGATTCAGGCATGTGCGGGCGCGTGCATGTGCGATCGCACGTCATAGCTTTTTCTGTAACGCCATATTACACAGAATATTCTTGAAAAAAAGTCTCTGAGAAGAGCAATGCAATGTTTTCTTTTTTGAAATACGGAGAAACGAATAAAATGTTTGAAATGTCAAGTGAAAAGTTTTTTAATGAATGAACTTCTTTTTGTAAACAACAAGAAAAAGTTGCTATACTAATACACCTGTTTTTTTATCTACAGGTAATTAATTAAGCTAGCTAATTCATTATAATATATATTTGTATAAACAATAGATGGAAGAAAAAAATGTATTCAGTTTTTATCACGAAAGAGTGCGACTTCTTATTTCGTATTGATTACATACGTGCGATAATTTTTCAGACGTTCAAAGATAATATTTTACGAAAACGCTCGCTAAATTTAATTGCGTGCGCGAAGACTGCAAATATTCCCTGAACTATGTTTCTATGCAGTTGCTGTGGTAGATCGTCATCATTCAGTAGGATGTATTCAAATAGGAGAGTAAAACAATATTATCGAGGCGGCAATTCTTCATAAAACAAAACCACGGTTATGGTCCTAACTGCCTTTAGTACTGAGTGTCTCTTCTAAAAATTTGGGAATGGTCATGCTAGCTGTGAACGAGACATTGCTTTTTATCATAAAAGAATAAAAACAACTGTATTTTGCATGGCAACGAAATTAGATTTTGTACTTATAACTTACATTTAGACATCACAAAAATGTAGTCTTCCGTTTCTATTACAGAATTTTTGCTCTTTGTTCAAAGTTCTAATTACCGCCCGGGCGCTTATTAACTTCTGAATTAATGTTAAGTTTCCCGCACGGGCGCTTATTGGAGAGGGGCACTAGTTAGAGAGAACACGGTATCTCAAGAACCAGGGATATCTGACATTTTTTGAGTCCTTGATATTAGCGATGGGGTGGCAAAAAACTTTGGGTCAAAATTTTTGGGGATGGGCCTACAAAGTCATTAAAATCTTTGATCAACAATATTTTGTTTTCTTTTTTTCCCAAATTCTTGACATGGGTTTAAAATTAATCTGTTCCAGATTTGGTTATTTACAACACAGGATTTTCCACATCATTTTCAAAGTTAAAAGAAACAAAAATAATTGTTACCTGGGCTACTAGTGAATACATACCTTTATTGTTGTTATTTATTTTGCAGTAATATGAAGAGGAATGGTATAGTTACATAAAAAATGTTCATAACATTTGATAAGCAAGTGAATGCATCTATATCAAAGGCCTAGTGTTCTGAGTTGTGCTAGGATTGGAAATACACTCACTCACTCATGAGGCTACTGATCAATCTACCTTGTTCGTATGTTACCATTGGTTCAAGTGTATGCAAATTTTCTTATTCCCACCAAAATGTTGGAAGAACTTTGAATCAAAATTGTTTCTGTACCATTATATGAAATTCCTACGAAAACGTTTTGTGTGTAATTCTCAAAAGTTCTTTCAAATGAATAATTATAATCATTGTGATAATTTCATTAAAGATGATTCATAAAAATTGATTCTCCATCATGTGGTGGTGGTTTTGTTTACTTCTCCTGTTCCTGGGCAAACACTGTCAAGCTCAAAATAACATTACTGATGGGAAAGTGGGTGTGCTCTACAATGGAAAGGTTGGCAAAGGAAATGAACTATCATATTTGTTCAATGTATCTCTGGTTCCGAAGTCATGGGTAAGTATAGTTTGCACTTGGAGTTGTTCAATAGAAAAACATTGTACACTGTTGGAATGAATTGTGCACTTCAAATTTTACCAGGTATTCAAGTTGTCTTGATAGGAGTAGACATAAAAAGGACACAAGTTGTACGTTTATAGTATATAGGCTAGTCTAAAGGTAATATACACTAGTAAGTTAGTAATAAAAAGCATAAATGTTCATTATCCCCTTTGCCCTATAGCCTCCTTTAACCCAGGGGCATTGAAGTCCTGCAAGTTTTTTAGGGCTCTTGGGATATGTCATGTTGTGTCGATTGTATTCTATGAAGGGGTTGGGTATGTGCCGTAACAGGAATATCGTTCCTCACCTCTAAAGGTGGTTCTTCAGGATTTGTTGGTGGTTCTTCAGAATTTGGTGGTAAAGGTAGTTTTGTGTCTTGAGACTTTTGGTCTCTTTTGGATAGTATATGTCTGATGTCAGCTTTTCAATTTGTCTGATAAACCTTCTATTTTGCAGCGTTACTCTTCCAGAGGGGAACATTCTAATTTGATATTGGCGATTTGGTAGCACCTCAACTATTTGACCATACTTATCCCAATGCTTGCGATTTCTAACGTTCTGTACAACGACATTGCACCCAATAGGGAGAGCTGGAAGGTCATGAGCATGAGCGTTGTAATTTTCCAGTCACTTTTGGTCCTAGAAGCATAAGCATGTTCACGGTCATTAGCAGTTGTTATCCAATCTTGGTGTGGGAGGTAATGCATATGGTGGGCTGGTTCTCCATCTCTTAGGTTTCTGTGGAGGAGTATTAGTGCAGGGCTTAAATTAATTTCAGGTAGGGGTGTGTTTCTATCTCTGGTGGCATTGTTATTGCTCAAACTGCCGTCTGATGAGAGGTTGTTGTGAATGATGCATTTGGCAGCTTTGACACCCAATTCAGCCCTGCCGTTTGATTGTGGGTAGGATGTCTTAAATTCCACACTAGTGAACTGTGGGCCACCATCTGAACTTAATTCTTCAGGTGCTCCATAGGCAACGAACAAGTTTCTAAATAGCTCAATTAGTTTCTTAGTGGTTATTTCTCTCTCTTTAAAAAAATAAATGCTCAACCATCCACTAAAACGATCAACTATAATGATATATGTATATCCACCAATGTGAAAGTAAACAGCACATATCTGTTCGAAAGCATATTTTGGTGATGGTGTCAGGACTAATGGTTCGGCTGGTTGGCTGGGAGCGTGTTCGACACAGTCCTTGCAATTTGCACGGTGTATTCTGATATTGTTATCCATGCCTGGCCAGTATACACATTTATTAGCTCTGAAACGCATACCAGTATTACCTTGATTTGCTGAGTGTAGACTGTCAAGTATTACTTTCCGCAACAATGTAGGTATCACAATTCGTTTGTCCATTAGTACAACTCCATCCATGTTGGAGAGTCTGTCCCAAACTTCCCAGAAGTTCCGCAAATGTGCAGGTTCAACTTGGTTTCTTTTATCAAGAAAACCTTCTTTAATTGTTTCAATAAGTTCCTGGTACTTCGAGTCAACAGTACCAACAGTACGGACAGTATCTAGTGTGACACTTTTTAGCTCATTTACGGCGTAAATTTCACAAGCCATGTTAACTGAAGCGTAAGAATCAAAAGTGTTGTCTGAGGTTTCACTAAAAATATGATGGATTGATGATTTTTGTCTTGAAAGGGCATCAGGTCGTCTGGTCTATTTTCCAGGGTAGTGAACTATGGTAAATCTCCAAGCTAATGTATTCTCTTTGATGGTTTGAATATGAGGGTTGCTAATGTTTCCCAGGTGTCTGTTGTTAAATATGCCAAGAAGGGGCTTGTGACCGACAGCCACAATAAGGTCTCTGCAACCAAGGGTATACATATGCGAGTGATGTAGTGCCCACGCAACAGCAAGAGCCTCTCCTTCTGTGGGTGAGTATTTGCTCTCAGCAGGCTTAGTGAATCTTGATCCAGCAAATATCAGCTTCCAGCCATCGTGGCAACATGTTGGGGAGTCACTTACGCTCAGTCCAATCAGTTTGTAAACAGGTTGGATTGAATGATTTGACCCCATCAGAGACAAGCTCAATTATTTTCTTTGAGTCGAGGAATATGTCATTCAGGTGTTTATCCCAATAGAATTTGGAGTGTGGCTTGACCAGGTCTCGAAATGGGGACATAATGTCGCTGAGTGAGTAGGCCCAAGCGACTTGATTCACAAGGCCAAACCATGACCTTGCATTTGTAAGGTCGGTCGGGGCAGGAAAATTTCTAATTGCTGTTAAAATGCGATCTGATGGTTCAATGCCATTTGATGTTATTTTCAAACCTGCAAACTCAACTGTTTTTTCACAAAATTGAAATTTTTTCAGGTTTGCCACAATACCATTGTTTTCACATAAGGTAAGATAGTCCCATGTGCTATAAAACGATTCCTCAATGCTCTCATCATTATATCAATGAATTATCCACTATTTTGACAAGTCTTGGAGTATCTCTTGAAATGATATCCATGCGGTGAGTGTAGGCATCCCCCGATGCAGAGTATCCTTGGGGTAGGCGACATGGCATATATCGTCCCCATTCTGTGATGAAAATAAGTAGGTGACGGCTGTCATCATCAACCTCAACAGAATGATATCCATCGACGGCGTCAATAACAGTTTTGTATGTATTGGTTGGAACTTGTGAAACAAGGTTGAAGGGGGAATGAGTGTAGTGAGTCTGCCTTAAGCATTGAAAGTTGAGTTTTTGATAATCTATCGTCCGGCGTAGGGATCCATCTGGTTTAGTTGCTACAACCATAGGAGCACACCATTTTACAGGGGTGTTACAGGAACTGGTTTGATAATACCACGTGCAACATCTCTGTCCAACTGTGCCTTTACCATCGATTTGTGGTGATGTGCAACAGGAATTGGAGTGTGTTGAGCAAACGGAATGGCATCTGGTTTTAAATGTAGCTTGAATGGTGGTGACAAGAGAGACTGAAATGGCACATCAGAGTTGTTGAACGTACTGGTTGCAAATGAATCTACTATGTATTGTTTTAATTTTGGGATGTTTTCTGGGACTGGGAGGGACAGCGGTTGTGGAGGTGGTGATGTACGAATGATGTTGTTCTCGCTGTCATCTGTATTTATTGAATTTATTGCCATGGGCATTGGGTACGTTGAAGGAAGAATGTTCACTGCTAAGCAAGCCTGTTTGCTGAAATAGAGTCTATCAACTTGTTGACAAAAATATACTGGTTGTTTAGTTTCGTTATCGTTGATGTTAAACCTGATAGGGAGCCATCCATGACACATCAGTTGCGAGCCTCCAACTGTTCTTACTCGTTTGTTGCAAGGACGAAGGTCCCTCAGGTTCAGTTGAAGTTGTGCTAGCTGTTTCGGTCCAGCTAAACAAATATTCGCACCACTGTCAGGGAAAATGTTGACAGTGACAGGTTTGTTGTTAGCTCCCTCAAGTGTTAATGTGGCTGGTATTTCAATAAGGTCATTTACTGAAGATATGTTTTGTGTGTTGATATGGGCCAGTAATCCATTTGCACGTCCAGTTTGACGACATGCTGAGGCAAAATGATTTTGTCGTTTACAGTTTGTGCAAATCTTACCCCAAGCAGGGCAGTGAGTGTGACGAGGGTTTGTGGTTGGAGTACCATGTTTTTGTTCATTATCTCCTCTTCAGCTAGGGTGAAGAAAAGAGGATGTGAGTTTATGATGGTCGTCTGAACAGAGTCTTCACAGGCACTGTATAAGAGGTCTCCAATTTGAGATGGTGGTAGGAGAGTTATACGTTTGTAGACCTCCCAATCTGTGCGGACCTTCGGAAATTGTGGGTATGTCATTTCATTAGTGATAGATGGGAGTTTAGCAGCAGCAGTTGGTGGACGGTAGGTGGTAGAAGCATCAGTAGATGGTAGGGTTGGATCGGAAGCAGGAGTTGGTAGACCAGTTGAAGGAATTGTTTTGGCATGACGGAAGATTGCCAGAACATCACCAAGTACGGTTATGTCAAGAGTAGCCAACAGATCTGGAGTCATATCAGGGAGTGTTATTTCGTTTTTTCTGTTGTTTATGAATGAGGCAGCATACATTACAGATTCTGCAGCAGGAATGCCAGCTTGGATAAGAAAAGCTGTCCACGCAGGTTCGTCTCGGAGTCGTAGCGCCATATTCAAGTTGTCTTGATAGGATTAGACATAAAAAGGACACAAGTTGTACGTTTATAGTATATAGGCTAGTCTAAAGGTAATATACACTAAGGTAAGTAAGTTAGTAATAAAAAGCATAAATGTTCATTACCAGGTGTTCCCAACTCCAATAATGAAGCTTTTGTTTAGGACAAAGTGGCGACCAGCTGGTGCAAAATAATGTGAAAGGAGGAAATATCATAGCTTTTGGGGGCATAACTCTCATTGAGTGAAAGCTTGTCTACATTATACATCAAATGCTCGTTTTAATCATATTTGAAACAGAAACTTCAGAAAAATGAGAATTATGCAGATTACAACAATTTCAAAGACACTTAACTTTTTTGTCTTTTTCAATTTTGGATAATTTTCACCAAGGAATTAAATTTTTCGGAATTTTTCTAATAGTTCCTTTTTACATTCATATGGCATTAATTTTTTCAATTGGTTTTCCTTTCTCAATTCCTTATTCAGTTCTCAGCTCAATTCATAAGCACATAAATTTATAATTTTGACATTATAATTCTCCTTTTAAAACCTCTCTTTGTATTTTTAGTCAATCCGCATATCTGTCAACACAAGTCTCATAGACAAGAAAGAATCTTTGTTGTTTGTTGTGCGAATGTTAAATGGTGTCAAGTCTTGGACTGTACCGATGATCACATCAGGAGAGTAGGTTTATTTGCTAACTTAACATAACTTAAAGTAGGATGGTCCTTTAATTCTAAGTTTAACAAAATTCTCATGATGTTATTAAAAAATCTCTGCAAAGGAGTGCTTTTCTATAGAAATATACACAAAATTTCAATAATAATGCTCTCCCTTGCAGTGATTTTTTGACGATTTTGCCCAATGTTATTAAATAATGTTTCTTCTGGAAATTTTGACTGTATGCTATGACGTACATGGACAAATATCATACAGGTACTTTTAATTCCATTTTTGCTTGTCTTTTAGCGTTAGATATTACCATGTCACAAAAACATTGTGCTCTGCAATGCTACATCCTAAAGACAGTTTCTATGTTGATGTGTCTTCTATTGACGATAAAGATATTCCGTACTCTTTGAAAGTGTTCACTGACTCAAGATTTGAAATTAAGTGAGTATGACCATAGACAGCTTCCTATGCTTTGAAACTAAATATTGAAATATTGAATATTGAACATGATTTGCTGTACTTGAAAAAAACAATGAACAATAGCCCTGAAAATGAAAAAAAAAATTCTGTTACCTTACTCGGACCTCCGATTGCATTTTCACCATTTTTTACTTTGACTTTTCATTCATTCATTCATACTTTATTTGTTTACGTAGGTTAAAATTTACAGTTAAAAACTGATGTTGTCCTACAAATTAAGATATGAAACAATATACATCATAAAGACAAGCATGGAAATTTGTTGCGCCATGAGAAACAAATTATCGTTAGATATAACCTAAAATCGTTTCAGCAGATTTAGATATACAGTGACGATGTGATAACGGCAGTAACGATAACGAAATAAAACTACATTGTAAAAGGAGCTGGAAACTAAGATCTTTTTAATTTCACTGAATACCACAAAAACGAGTCCTGCTGGAACCACTTATGTTTTCATAACGAAGGAAATTTCAAAATTACCTTAGCAACGGTGGTTGTTCTCCCTAGGTACAACAAATTAGTGAATAATCACTTAATATACCTAAGTTATCCTTCATTGTCAATTGAGCATGAAAACTGATAACAAGTTGGGCATGTTCTAATTCATATAAATAGTTGAGCATGTTTTTACATGTGCGATTAAAAACGCATCTTAACTCGGCTCTATGAGCGTTGTAGCGAGTGGGTGCGTGTGCCTCATAATGAGAAGACTGAGTTATGGCTAAATCACAAATATTTTGAAAACATTAAAAAACGCCAATTTTGTGATTATCGAAGGAAAAGGAAATATGATTATGCATTTGAATATTGCGTAAACGACACGGTAACGATAACGAACGGTTCCACCGAATTTCCATGCCTGAAAAATATACTAAAAAAATATACTAAACTTAAGATTTGGATTTAAACTTTCATTTGGATTTAGATTTGGCAAATTTAAACTTTCATTGTCGCATGTCTGGTTGCTCCTGGCCCTCAGTACTCTGCAGTTTTCGAAATCACATATCATGTTTATTTCAGGAATGCCGGTCCAAGCTCAGCTATTAAAGTCATCTCAAACCCTGCTGAACCACGAGTAAGTGCATGTGACCAAACTAACCGTTCATAGGGAATTTTGATTTCAGATCAGTATGAGCTAAATGATGTAATGGATCTGATGATGTATATTGGGCAACAATTTGAGAATTTGTGTTCTTTCTTAGTTTTTTAAATACGAATTCCAAGATGATGAAGAGTCCGTACTTGTGAAGGCAGTGTCGAACAGTGATACATGTGCTGTTCTCATTGTACAAAACACAGAGGTACTCAAAATTCTTAATCCATCACCCAATTCCATGAATGGAAAATCACTCAAACGTTCACTTTTCCATTTAGCTGATCTGGGCATTTCAATGCATTTCTGATGACTAAATTCGATTCAATCCTTGTATTTTAGTGCCCAGCCCTTTCTGAGCTAGGAAAAGAACTGAATGGTGTCTTTGCCACCATGACAACAAAGGCTGCTATCACTGTCAAGGTAATGTGGGTATTGTAAATGTGATCAGGATTCCATTTCCATGTTAAACGTTCATTGTTCTCTGAAGCGGAAAGAATTTTGGTCATTGTTGTTGATTTCAAAGGGAATTGTAAAGATAGGACTATAATGGTTGTTCTTCTGTAAAGTAGAGCAAAAAAGCTCTTCAGATAGAATGAAGAAATCATAATGTATCTTCCAGTCAAGGAGTTAATAAACTTCAGTATTACAATTATGAGGATTAGTAAGTTAGCTACAAACAAAAACAGAAAGCCATTCATTTCCTTGTTCACCTTTTTTTAAAAAAACATTGCCACTTTTTTGTTGGAATAAACTGCAAAACTGTTTGGGGAATGAACGCAAGGATAAATTGTCTAATGTTCAACTTCTGCCACAAACTTTTCTATATCAGCTGTAGTTAGTTTTCCAGTTAGCCATTTTTTTATTCAAAAGGTTATTCTGTTTTAGCGATCGGCCATAGAAGAAGGATTTTTTGTAACGATTCTCGTCAAGGAGACAAATGAAGATTGTGAATTTAGCAATGGGAGAATAAACCCATTTTCACCCTCAAAACCTGATGACTTGGGTATGTCAATGTTCTTTGTGATTTTGCCATTAAATTACTTATTATGTGTGAGGGAGTTGTGAAGTGTAGCAGTGGATTAGCAGTAATTATAATAAATAATAGCAATAAATAATTTCACCTTCATTGGCACCTTCATTCACTAAGCAATAAGTAAATGCGTAAATTGAAAAGTAAAAAATAAAGACATAGACATGTAAGAAAAATGTGAGGAATATTATGGGGGATGTTACAGATGACTGTTGTTGTATTTATTGAGAATGTTATTTCTTTCCTCTAGAAGCAAATCTCAATTTCATCAAAAGTTCATTGTTTATGTATCGTTCAAAAACTGTTAATTTGACTATAGAAAAAATGTTAAAAGGTAAGTCTCCTGGAAATTCAATGAATTATAAGATAAATTTAGGCATAATCTCCCATGAACTTCAGGGGGTGGTGACACGTTTGAAATCACACATGATGTACATTCAAGGCCTTGTTCATGATGAAGAGGTTCAATTGATCTTCTGAAATTTCCCTTATGATGACTTGAGAGAGTTCATTTCACTTGTAATTATTTCTATTATTTTTTTTTGTCACTGTTTTAGTTGAAGATTATGTTTTCCCTGTGTTGGTACCAATATTCTTATATGGGTCTTTTTACATTGTGACACTACTTTTCTTCATCATTTCATGGTGTTTGTAAGTATTATCAACTCTTTATTAAATTCATGCCTGGCTATTTGACTTTTAACTGGATTAGATAAAGCTGCCTTTATCCTTCACCAAAAGTTCTCTTAAAAGACTGTGAAATGAACTGTTGTAACATAAAGTCAACTGACTCAGCGATTTACTATGGGGGAATCTCCTCAGGAGAGCCAATCATTTGTTTACTTTTTTATATACTTGAATGAGAGATATCCCGCTGTTACCACACTGCAACGCTCAGTTCTATTTATAGACATTTATTATCTTTTATATCTTTTTTCCCATGTTGGTCATCATTTTATTGTAGCTATTATTGACCAATTTTCAGCGTTTTTATTGGTTTTTAGCTGCAACATAGTTGACCACTAATTTTGAAAAACTTTACTTATTTAAAGGTGTTTTTATTGCATCCACAGTTCAGTATGATGTCCTCTATACGCTGTCTTCTTTAGGGCTGACAATGGAGGCCGTTCATTTTACAGATATCTTTTTCCACCAAAAGTTGAAGGTAGATCTTATTGTTAACACTTGTTTGATAATGTTTGTCTATAATGAAAAGCAATCTCATAAATGAAGAAAGCGACAATTAGCAACCAGCTCCGAAAGATTCCTTGATATCATAACAGTTTTGAAACTGTTTTATTGCAGCTCGTGTTTTGTACTTAATAAATTCATCAAAAAATAAGCTTTTTAGCATCTTTTTTTAGCCTCTTTTTATCCAACGAGTTGCCAAGCACACCTCGGTCTTGATTGGTAAATGTTGCGAGCACAACTAAGATTTTATTCAATGTTTCAAAAGCTGGTCAAATTTTTAGACAGGGTTTATAATGATAAGAACTGAGTAAGGATAACGAAACTTTCAGAAGATTTTTCTGGCTTAATATGTTATAAGTAGTGTGATTCTTGTTTTTGTAACCCAATGTTTTTAAATTGAAATCATACTTTTTTAAATCTTCAACTGTTAATGCTGCTGTCGTTTAATAATATCAAAATGTCCGGTTAATCCATCACTTGTTACGAAAATTGTGCCATCTTTTATGCAGGTACTCAAGCAGAGAATATGCATGTCATCTTTCCATATGGTAAACAATTCTTCGGCACCATTGTGTTTACATCATTAGTTTTTACACATTCGACATTGCTCTAGACCATTATCTCAACCTCGAAACTATCATTTAACTTATGATTGAACCGACTGCTTACATGACTTGACCAATCTTCATACATTGTCTTCCTTTTCCAATGGGGGAAATTGTTGAAAAACCACTACGATGGAGTGCATTTATATAGAAATATACAACTATTTCAATAAGAATGCTCTTCATCAAAGTGACTCTTGGACAATCGCACTATACTGGGTTTGAATCAAGTTGCCATCAACAGTTTCTTTGTAAATGTATATGATTGAATTCATTATCATGCCATGTTTTATTTGGCTTGTTGAATTTCATATCGATCCTTTTTTTATCATCCTTGAATGTGCCGCAACAAAACAGTCATATTCATTACTTTAGAGAATTCAACATTCAAACATCCACATCCATCCTAATAAAACTTTTGAACCAGTAAAATGCTTAAACGACTTCAAGCATCCACATCCATCCTAATAAAACTTTTGAACCAGTAAAATGCTTAAACGACTTCAAACATCCACATCCATCCTAATAAAACTTTTGAACCAGTAAAATGCTTAAACGACTTCAAACATCCACATCCATCCTAATAAAACTTTTGAACCAGTAAAATGCTTAAACGACTTCAAACATCCACATCCATCCTAATAAAACTTTTGAACCAGTAAAATGCTTAAACGACTTCAAACATCCACATCCATCCTAATAAAACTTTTGAACCAGTAAAATGCTTAAACGACTTCAAACATCCACATCCATCCTAATAAAACTTTTGAACCAGTAAAATGCTTAAACGACCAAAGTGTGTCTTCATACCAGTTTCAGAAATGAGAAAATTTAATTTTCGAATAAATTGCTTTTTGAGGACATTGGAAGACTTCCAGGCAGAAATTTTCTTTGACCAGAAAATATAAAAACAGAACAAAACAAATTAACACTACAAATTCAACTGGACTTAAACCCTTAACTGAAATATATTATGGCCATTCGTATATTTTTTTTATGTAAAATTGCATTACGTGCAACCAACAAACGTGATGTATATGTTACACAGCAGTCTATTGAGAAAATAAGAATGTGAAATGTAAGTTGATTGGATGTTGATGTTTAGAAGAAAAGGATGATGGTGAACAAAGACAGAGAGATCGCCTTCTTCAAGAACCGTCTTCCCAGCATTATGGAAGTAACGATGGTATGTTCAATGTGTTTCCCCCTTTAATTTGATTTGTGTTCATGAACGTAACAAAGAACATTAACAAAAATGTGCTCGTCAAAGTCAGGATTTTATATTTTTTGGAATTTCGTTCTGGTAATAATAATCTTGTTGTTTCTTATCCGGCTAAACACATTCTGATAAGTTGTACTAATATGTTTCGGAATTCTGAATGAATTTACCAAAATTGTGATGACTTTGATACCAGTTATTTTGCATATGGAGCATGTTCAATATTGTTCTCGATGACTCCATTAAAAGGCGAATTTCACCTTTTTTTGTCACTGCAGGATAATGTATTTACATTGAAATCTTCAGATTTAAAGAAGACTACTTCATTGCCAGTTGCTGGTAGAACATCAGATTTTATTGTTTGAAAAAGATTTTATATTGTTTTGTTTTTGTTTAGACGTTGTGGATGCAGATGATAATTTCAGTATTCAACGAACTCCAACAGGTAGCATTGATGACTACGATAGATTGACAGACATTGACGGGGAAAAAGATGTCATCCGATCCAAGGTGTGTTCATTCCTGTTGCCACAATTCTCGTTCTTGTAGTGAAACTTCTGTTTCTGGTTTCAACAAAGCTTGTGCACACGCATAGCTGAAACATGAAACTTGTCAAATACGCAGAGTTCTCTCAAGGAAATTGTCAAAATAAAGATCAAAGTGGCCTACTTCCTCTATAATATAATTACAGTGGAAACCAAGCCCAAAAAAAGTATAAAAATTTCTATACAAACCTCATGTTGTGCCACCCTTTATATAATACCTGCCACACTTTGTAATTATTATTCAATTTCCGCGCCTTAGCGAAGGAAATTGTTTGATTTAGACATTCTATCTATCTAACTCTCTCCGTAACAGTTTTTTGCCGTTTTCGGAAAGTCCGTTCGGATTTCGGATTGTTTGTTTATTCAGAATAGTTAATGACAGACCCAAAACTCTATGCAAAATGTAATACAAAAAGGCCACTTTCAATAATAATTCACAAAAAATAATAAGCTTTTTATACTTTTCAAATACTTTTAGAAGTTATTGTAGCCGTTTTATATTTAAAACTTCCCAATTCAATTATCTTTAAAATTTCTTTAAAAAGTCAGTAAAATATGCACACCGAACACGTGAATCGTTCTCGAACCGTTTGGTTTATGTTTTGAGGAAATTGTAGGTAGAAGCTTTGAAGAAGAGTTTTAAGACTTTATCTACTATTGCAATCGAAATATAATCATAAGAACATTCCTTATGGAGGAAATATTGATGTTTAGCTGACTCTGGGAAAAATTCTTGAAAAAGAAGGTGAGGTTTGATAGTAAACGAAACTTTGCTGTGAAAAAAACTTTCAATATCGCAGCAGAAAAGTATCAAAAGTATCACAAAGTATCAAAAATATCAAAACATTACTGGTGAATACGTCTTATCAATAAATGCATGAAACATGTTCATTTCATTTAATAGATATTACACCGAAAGTTGAAGATATTGAAAAAAAAAAATAAACAAATGAAATTGTCATAGCAGCACAAATCATTAGTGAATGAATTGACCCAAACATTCATACATACTGAAAGTATAAACATGTGCAAGATATTGGTGAACGATATGTCTTATAAAACTGCTTTTCTGGCTCCAAAACATCATAGTGAATTGAAAAGCGGTAATAAATTAAAGAAAGGAGTAATTTGGGGAATTCCGGACTGTTTCAAATTATTCATCACTGTACAATGCTCGGTCAAACTATCACTTGTGTGGAACTGATTAGTTTTAAATTCACATTTAAAAGAATTTAAGATGACATTGTTCAAAATAATCCTGCAAACCGTCAATGGAGGCGCAATGATTTAGTTTGGATATATGTCAGAGGAAAAGAAACTTTGGATGATGATTAGAATCCAACCAATTATATACATAAAATGAGATCACTAAAGCCTTGTGAAAATTTGGAGTGTAACATGTTCTAGGACACAATATCTTAAGGGGATTTTTTTTGCGTGGATTAAGTTTTGCAACTTTTGCGAAATTTGGCCAAATTCGCAGAAAATAAATCCACGCAAAACGTCAAGACATGAATTCACGAAAATAAATCCACGCCAAATTTCATGATTTTATTTGCTCATTTTTTGGCTCTGTGTACCTTATATATATTAACTATTTCCTTGTACTTATCAAGCACCGATTGGTTTTGCAATGTGGCAGGCATGGAAATGATGATTTTTACTGTTACTTCTAAGCTACTGTCAACCAACAAAACTTTAAACAGCATCAAAACTTTGAATGTGGCTCGATGTGGTATGTTTATTTTGTTGATATGGTTGTTTAGCTGTTCAAAGTTCTGACGCTGTTCAAAGTTTTGTTGGTTGACGGTATATTATAAAGTACACACATTGCACTTTGTGCCCATTCGCAAATATAAATCCAAACATTTTCCTTGAGAAGCTCTGACTCGAAAAAATTAATCCACGCAAAACGCTCTCAAACCTTGGCTCGCAAAAATTAGTCCACACAAAAAAAATCCCCTTAGGTATATCATGTTCGAAAAGAACATTTTCATACAGATCCTAACAAAGTTTCATTGTGTCATTTGTCTTTTCGTGCACATTGGTGTTATTTATAGACACCATAGAAGTGGTAATATGCAGACAGTTGTGGATCTAGAGTGTAGTCGCAACTTGTGGAGAAGTGCATTAACATAAGTTGTGAATTCAGTTCATATTATCAATGGGGTTATTTGAACCTTTTTCTTTTATGTTTGAATTTGCTAACACTCCCCTACACAAGTTGCGGCTTACCTCTGGATCCGCCACTGGCAGGTTAAGTAGAAATAGATTTTCGTATTGTATGTTATGTTGATTTAAGTTATGTATATAATTTTTATCTTCTTGTAATCCTGTTAAATGTCATGGATTAAAATCTTTGAAATGCCCAAGTTTCTCCTACTCCTATTAATGCAAGTTATGAACAATTTCAATGTTTATTTAAATATATATTACCAACAATGTTTATTTAAATATATTACCGAATTCACATTGCTGACAAAGTTTGAAAGGTGTGCACAAAGAACAATTGGAAGGTCCTGATATTAAAGTTGGCAGTTACTTGCAGATTTTTCCCTGATTTTTCCTTGATTTTCAAATGATTTTGGTTCACTTCTATCGAATATCATTTTATTCTTCATGTGAACCATAAGTCATACTTTGGGAATTGTGATAGACCTGTTCTCACGTACGCAACAAGAACAGAATGGATAGTCATTCAGATATCTTGAAAAATTAGCCTAAAGCTATTTCCTCTAGGCCTGATGCGGAAATTGTTCAAGCCCTGAGGCTTCTAGTTTTCATTAATTTCATTCATTCCAACTCAGCTTGTTCGGAAACAAAAGTTAATCCAGAATTACATCCAATTTTTTCTTTTCTTATTGCTGTTTATGCTTGTTTTCTTGTTTGATTTTTGTTCATGTCATTTTTTATTTTTATAGGCCAAACTATATGTATCAGATCTTTCCAGAAAATCCTACAAAAAGCTAGCGAAGAAATTCAATGTCTATTATTGGTATGAATGCTTTCATTTTTCGTTGCTGAGAAATTCGATTGAAGCAACCATTTTAAACATTCAAGACGATACCAGGATCTAATCTAGAATGGAAGGAAAAAGGGCACATTATGAACATTCAAAGGGCATTTGTTTTTTAGCTTTATTTTGGTGGGTTAAACATGTGACCCCACCCCCCTCCCTATACAGAAGTGATTTTTGAAGTTTTTAAAGCAAAATAAATTTTTTAAAAAAAACCTCAAGGGCAGTGTCCGATCAACGGATGCTCTTTCAGCCCAGATTAGACCCTGGATACTATGATCATGACTATGATATTTTACATCAGTGCTAAGCAAAGGCCTTGGCCTCATTTTCAGTAGGACAGTTTGAAAATCAAAAATCCGTAAAAGGCTAAATATGAGCATTAGAGCTCAAAAAAAGTAAAAAAGACCAAAATGGATATATCGTTTCCATTTCTGATCTTCATTTCTGCACCTGTTCCTTTAACCGACTGGTAGCCTTGTGGTAGAGTGCTCGCTTCCTGTTCAGGAGGTCCCCAACCGAGTCATCTCAGCGACTATAATAGTGTGAATCACTCCTCTCTGCTCAGGACTCAGCAAGAGAGTAGGAATGATGTCTAGGATGGTTGTCTAGTTGAGCTGTTCCTGTCATTACAGCTTCCATAGCCCAAATGGGGGCTTTAATGCTCTAGGACCTCCTTTGCAAAATCCTCATTGATAACAGTACCTCAAGGAAGTGAAGAGGCTATCCTGCGTAAACACTCATAAATAAATTAACAAATAAATAATTGGCTAAAGAAAATCAATACTTTTGTAAAGATTTGTTTTGATATCTGAGCAACACTTCAGAAGCATTTCAGCCTAAGATAAGAAAAACTTGAACATCATTGAGATTAAGTTTGACAAAATGCCATTGTTGGTGTTATTATTTCCTTTACCGTTGATGACAAATAAATTTTGTTCTTTTTTTCCTCTTCTATAGGAATCTTTTAACTGTCTCTGTGTTTTACGCCTTGCCTGTTGTACAACTCGTGTTGACATATCAACATGTGGTGAATCTAAGTGGCGATCAAGATATCTGCTACTATAACTTCTTCTGTGCAAAGCCGTATCATTTAGTCAGGTAATCTTTTTAAACTGATTGCTGTTGTCAACAGGTTAGGGTTGGGGTCACTAATGCAATAAAATGCTCTCTTCCTTGAAGTGACTTTTTTAGGGTTTTTGCCCACTGGACATGTGTATTTATGACTTTAATAACTTTTTTCATTTTAGTGCTTTCAACAATATCTACAGCAACATAGGTTACATGTTGTTGGGTATTTTATTCATCTTCTTCGTTATGAGGAGGTATGCTTGTTAGACTCTTCTAAACAAGTCACAGTGGGTAAATTTGTTGAAAAATCCCTGCAACGGAGGGTATTTCTTAAGAAATATACATGCTGTTTCAATAAAAATGCGCTTTGTTGCAGTGACTTTTTGACAATTTTGCCCACTGAATTAGTTTTATCTTCTTCGTCATGAGGACATTTTCACTTTTTCAATTGTAGTGTAATGGCATTCAAGTAGTCATATATGTTTGCTTTATGAGGATATTATTTTTGCTGATTATAAATATTTTAACAAGCCTAATGGGCACATGACACCTGCACAGGCACCTCGTTTTGTTTTGTCTGTTCCTGTAAAGCTTCAAATATCAATTAAATCAATCTAGTGATTTTTTTGAACTCCTATTTGATTTAGAGATCGAATTTCGTCCTTAAAACGCTACAGAGATCATGCTAATGTAGAAGTAAGTAGAATTTATCAGGTTGTTTTCAGGTATCCACATAGCAGTCCGGCAGACACTTTTACGACAGGCATTTGCCATCCCGGACAGTAGCCCGACCGGACATTCATTTTACCCGACAACCAATAATAAGAGGGTTAGGGTGCCCATCGAGCAAATGCCCGTCGGAATTTTATTCTAGAATCTTGTTCTCCATCTGTGTACATCATTGTTTCTGTATTGATTTATTCTTTAGAAATATGGTATTCCAAAACATTATGGTATCATGTATGCCATGGGTAAACCTCTTCGTTATTCATGTTCTATTGTCTTCATGGAAGCAGTTGAAAAAAAAAACACTCTTCTCTGAATCATCTGAATCATCTGAAAAACAAACAAGAATGAAGTTATGACACTTCGTTCAGCATTTGCAGTTATCTTTTTGATGTTTGATATTTCATCAATGTTTGTTAACCTTTTCAGGATACGCCCTGTTCATGGAGGGCGTTATGAGCGCCTGTTACCATGTCTGTCCCAATTACTCGAATTTTCAGTTCGGTATGACTTCTTTTAATTTGATTTTGCATTTATATTTTTCTCGTGGTTTTCTTCCAAATTATATAAGGGCGTATAGATTTTTAAAATATCTATAACATTCAACAAGAAATATGAGCTGATTAACTACCCTACTCGCTTGGTTACGCCTTGGTAACGCCTTGGTTACGAATGCCTTAATTAAATACCAACCCCATGAGTTGTTGTTTTCAAAAATCCACGGTCAAACTACCCAGTCAGCAAATTTGTTGAAAAATCGCTGCGAAGGAGTGCATTTCTATAGAATTATACTAACACTATTTCAATAGTAATGCTCTCCATCACACTGGTTTTTTTGCACGATTTTGCCCGCTGGGTAGTACTATTGTCCGGCCGTTAAGTGTATATTTCTATAGAAATCCTTCGCAGTGATTTTTTAAATAAAATTTACCACTGTGTTAGTTCCTCAGAACAAACGTCCTGCAATTTTGTTATTTTGTTTCAGATACCGCCTTCATGTATATCATTGGACTTCTCGGCTGTTTACGTTTGTATCAACAGCGCCATCACGATGTCCTTGTTAACGCCCATTACGCCTACACTGGTTTTGCTGCTGTGATATTTACTGCAGTGATTGGTGTGGTATGTTGCGACCCTATTATTATAAATAACAAGTTTTGTTCTGCAAATTCTGATTAATCATCGCTATATGGGCGTAGTGTTACAGGGTGTTGCGGAGCGGTTTTGAATTATATTTTGTGGCTCGGAGTTGGGTGGACACTTTTCGTTTATATAAAAGTTTAACTATTGGAATTTCCATGAGACGCCGAATTTCTGTTTCTCCTATTTTAACGTGTTTTGATATCCTTGTATAAAAATAGTGCACTCCCGAGTAGATGTTCATTAAAGTAAGCACTCTCCTGCTTTTTTTCAGGTATTTCGTTCGAGAACGTTTTGGAGCATTTTCCTAATCTTGCATCTTGCAGGATGTCTCTACATTTCCTGCCAAATTTATTATATGGGGAGAGTGTCGCAAGGTATGTTTAACATAAATGGGGTGGACACACTTTCCTTAATATATTTTATGGGAAAAAAATTTATTTTTGATATGACACACTTTCCTATAGAAAATCTGTGTATTTGACATGTTTGTTTTTTTTTTATTTCAGCTGTGCGTGTTCACTGGTGCACTAATCGCTATTTATGTTTCTCTAAACCATTATATACGGTGAGTAGGCGCAAGGAAAATCTCTGAACATCGTTTGATTAAATTAAGGGAAGTGTGACCATCTTCCAAATAAAATTTATTTGACAATCTTTTCTTTGATACCTGTCATTTTAATGGTTAAAATGTTCCAAAAAAATTTGCAATTTTAAAGATTACACCTCGCGAATATTTGCCATCGCTCAAATTAATGCCAAGCCTAGATTTTTTTAAGTAGAAACCCTGGTGGATAAATCGGTCATTTACATGAATTGACTGTATTATATTACGTTTGCTTGTTTGTTCTTATTGTGAAAAAAAACTATTAGGAGAATGAAAACATAATGGTGATTATTTTTTCTGTTTATTTCAGGTCCGCTTTGCATGCCTGGTCATTTTCAACCTAATCAATTTAGCATTGTAAGTTACTATGTACAAAATCACTTTGTACAAATCACTATGTACAAGTCACTATGGACAAGTCACTATGAATAGGCGCCTTTGCACAAATCACTATGTACAAGTCACTTTGTACAAATCACTATGTATAAGTCTATAAAAACAATCGAACTCCAGTTGATGCATTTAATGCGAGTTATCTGATTATAAGTTTTGCTTTTAAATGTGGCAAAATCTCACATCCAAACAAGACAGGGCGCGATAGCTCCGAAAACTATCGATGCTCGAGTGTGACCAGCTACAAACATTTCAGTAGTTTTGATTTTACTTACCATGTTTTTTTAATCAGATCTGTGACTGGAATAGTGAAGGTGCCTGATGATTTCGCTACTTTCCTGCTGGCAATCATTATCGTTAACGGTCTGCTGTATGTACTCTTCTATCTAATCATGAAGGTAAGTCACGTGTTCATCGAATCGTTGTTGTTATTGGTCATGAAATTAAATTCCTTTGCTGATTGGCTGTTTTTTTCGCGGTGATTTTAGTAAGGCCCTATTTCCACAATGTAAATTCTCACTAAGGTTTTGATGATGAAGACATCAAAATCGGAGTAATTACAATAAGTATTGAAAACTTCACTGATGAATGCCGAACTTGAATTCACGCTTCAACGTGTGTTTTGGAACTGGAACGAAAAAATGACGTGTCATATTAAAAGATGGCAATGCGAAATCGCTTCTGCATATTCGTGTGGGATTTGCAATATCCTTTCTCACTGGTATATATGTTCATATCCAGGCACAAAAAATTGAAAAACTTTATCTTTGATTCATGACACTTTTACATACTCACACGTTTTATTTTGTTCTGTTTTGTTTTGTTTCTTTTTTCAGAAAAAGAATGGCGAAAAAATGAAGGCTTTTCCTTTATTCTTCATGCTTTTGTCGATGGTGACATGGGGTGTTGCTATATACTTCTTCAAGCAAAGTTTGACCAACTGGCAGGTTAGTTCCTAGATATTTTAGATATCTCCCACCGACTGTCCTCTTGTTGTTTTATTAAGTAAATCATAAGGTAGAGGAAAACTTTGTGGAGGAGAGTCCTTGCGTGACTTAAGATAAGCTTCTATTTTTAAAATTCGCCAATGATTAAGCCTTGATTGCAATCACGTGACACTTCCATTCTCTGCTCCATCCTTTGAGTAACTGTTAGTTCGACAATCACCATCATAACACTACAGGCTGCAAACCACCTTATTGAGTGGTTTCAATAATGGTCAACTGTTCCTTGCACTCTCATACGTTTTTTGATAGACTTTTTATCGGGTGAGGCTGACCAATGATAGCATCTCTTTTTTGTTTTAGACTAGTCCAGCTCAGTCTCGTGAAGGTAACAGAGCCTGTTTGCTGTTTGATTTCTATGACGACCATGACCTGTGGCATTTCTTGTCAGCTATGGCTTTGTTCTTTACATTTCTGGTAAGTCATCAATAAATGTTCGTAGTTGCTTATGCCAACAAAATATTTTTCCTGTCTATCTTGATCCGATAAAATATACTCGTGAAAGTCACCGCTTGCTATAAATGCCTGGAAATGTCTCGTCACGGGACTACCGTTGAATAAAATTAGAAAAGGCGAAAAGTCAGGCCATATGAAGTTACTGCGAATTCTAATCTATTATTATGTTTTGGGTCCGTTTCTTGGAGTCTGGTCGATGACGTTTTTTTAAGGTAAATAGTGGCAGGCAGTTATAATATTTATTAACAACTGGGTCTTTCCAACGGACGTGTATCATGTAGTTGTACATATGGAGAATGCTTAAAGATAATGAACTTATATAGAGCTGAGGGTTGCACTATGCTTATGTCAGTAGATATAGAACATTTGAGAAATGGTCTGGGAACGAGCAGCTGTTTATTATTAACAAAGCGTTCAAACAAAGTAAAAGCGTGATTGGCTCCTCGTAGAGATTAGCTCACAAGAAAACTGCTGACACACTTTTCTCGACCTTATGATAGTTCATTATCTTTAATCAGTTCGGAAAATTCCCATAGAAGAATAAAAGTTAATGATAAATATAATAATTGTCTGACATAATAGGGTAGTAAATATTTTGAAAAATATTAAGGATCTTATGTTTTGGTGTGGTCAGTACACTTAACTCTGCGCATTTGCTATTTTTATGAGGTTTTTTTTACGTAAATTAAATACGTAAATCGAAACTCCTTAAAGGAGAATTAACGTCAAAATTAATGTGCCTTTTTTTTTCGATAGTTCGATAGTATTGTTAAAGAAGAACTCGTGTTCAAAATTTCAGCTTCATTGCACCATGTTTCGTCAAGTTATGACCAAATAAAGTTTTCTATCTTTTTGAAACTGTGACGTCACGTATGTCCAAGGTTAAGTTTGCGTTTGTGATCTAACATTTATGATCACGCTACCAATAAATGAAATCGATTAACTTTTTCCTTTTCAATTGCCTATTGAAATGTTTTTAAACATCAAAGAAAGAAAAGAAAGTTAATGCAGCTACGTCGTAGGGAATACGCGGATGAATAAAGTATTTTTCTATTTGTAATTTAACTTTTTTTTCACTTTTTAATAAGCTTCCAATCTTAAAGTTAATAGGACTGAAATGACGGTTTGTAAGGCATATGGATGCTTTCATTACCGCGACTATCTTATAAAAACCAGGTTATATTCTGTGTAAAGAAAAAATTTTTCATTAATTGTTCTATTTATTTAACAACAATGAAAAAAAGATTGTGCGCAATATAACAAACTCAGAAAAAAATATACAAAAAAATATATACTAGAAATGTTTTCACCAATAAAATACGATAATCTTACTTTAGATGTGAAATTTTTGACGTCCTTGAAGTTTTTCTTGTATCTTTGAAATTGAATGTACGCAGTTTCCAGAACAGTTTTATTGAGACAGATAATATTGAAATCTTTGTGCTCAGTTATACAACACCTTCAACGGTGCTTTTGCTATCTTCGTCCATATACATTATAAAACAGATGGACATACGTGACGTCACAACTGTAATAACGGTTAGTTGTGGAGCATAACTTAAAATGCTTATTTAAAGCGAAATAAAAATTTTTAACAAATTTGGATAAAGCCATTTGATTTGTAAAAAGATAAAGTTTTATTTTAGCGAAAGTTGTTTTTTGACGTTAATTCTCCTTTAAAGATTTGTGAAAAGTTGGACGAACTAATTAAATTGAAACACAGTAGTTGAAAAGAAAACTGTATAAGGTATGTTCGTGTCTTTCAATGTGACATTTTCCGGCAAAATGAGATACATAGTACGCATGCGCAACAAGGTAGAACGTCAAGTAAGACCACCTGAAAACAAACGTTAACGGAACCGATTTCGTATTGACTACCACGAAACACTTCGTTTGTTTTTTTAGACTATTCTTACGGTAGACGACGACGTAGATGATAAAGAGCGCACAGATATTGCCGTATTTTAATATTCATCTCGAAACAGGAGAGAATTTTCTAGAATTTCTTTTTTATGTTTCATTTTTTAGTGTTGTTCAAATAATTCGGAATTTTTTTAACTCTTAAGTCTTTAATATTATAAATTGATGGTCAGATGCGGAACTCCAGTAGAAAAAGCGATTCAAGAAAAACAATCGAAATTTCGAATATTGAAAAAGCGATTGTTTACTGCGCATGCTCGAAAATTCTTTCTTAACGGAATATTTTAAAGATAAACTCAGCTGAACATTGGTTAGTGGAAATGCGTGTTCTTGTAAACAGAGGTTTTTCCAATCTTGGTAAGCATTCCGTGTTGGCATGATTATACCATGTTGGTTTACACTGCAGTGCTAGGACCAGAAACATCCCTTTCCAAGGAGGATACCAGCCTATTGTGGGAATATAGATTTCTAGTTTTGGAAGCTCTTTAATATTGAAATCATGAGCTAAAATATTTGTAGCTCTATATTTATAAAGCTGATTTTTTCTTAGGAACGAATTTCTTCTGAGTGAGATCACAGCCGGCACATTTGTTAAAACAATCTCTGCGTAGGAGTGCATTTCTATCTAAATATACGCAATTTCAATAAAAATGCTCTTCGTCGCAGTGACATTTTGCTGATTTGGCCCACTGTGTTCTCTTTTTTACAAATCGTGCCCTACTATGGTTTCGATAGGGAAGACATTTTGACATATCTAAAGCAGGGCTTACACATTTAACTGGTTAAAGCAACCTGTAGTTGAAGTATGCATGTGTAATCAACTTCTTTGTGGAATGCATTGAAACCATCTTTTCAAAAATGACTTCGAGCAGTGAAGACAAAGCAGTTCTCGGAAATATTTGTACAAAAACACTCCCTAGAAATGTTAGTTAATTCAAATTATTCAGCTAAACGGTCAAAGCATTTATCTCTTTCACCCCCTATTTTGTAGTTTTTACTTTTCGAATGTTGTTCTTCCTCCTCCCAAGCAGCAATGAAATGTTCTGTTCTTTCATGATTTTTCGATGACATTTTAAAACAAAATCACACTTCCTTATGAACGAAGTTTCTTCAAAAAGATGTTTTTTTCTTTCAATTCATCAAACGAGTTTGTCGAAAACAAGAGAGTCTTCTGTTCAACAAGTTGAAAGCGATTGAAAACATGTTTCAATTTTAAAAAGTTGCCTCTACCATCATGTTTACACATTGCGATTTGTGGAAGCAACTCAATGTTGCTTCAACTAGTTGAAATGTGTAAACCCTGATTAATGCGTATATACATGCAGACCGTTTACCAATTTCTTATCATTTGTGAGTTAAAGGTTTGAGGTGTCCTCAAAAAGTCACTGTAACGAAGAGCATCTATTGCAATGAATGTGTATATTTTTATAGAAATGCACTCCTTCAGAGTGCTTTTTGGTCGAATTTGTCTACTGGGTGAAGATTTACATCTGTAAATAAGTTAATATTTCACTTTATTTCAATTTTCCTGTTCGCATGGAATTTTCCTTCAGTTTATCTAACAGTTTCAGACCATCAATAAAGTTCATGGTGTTCAAAGTTCATAAACCTTGTAAAATTTGTTTGAATGATTAAGTAAAGAGCTCTTGCCTCGTCTTTTCAAATGCTTTTATAAATGTTCTTACCTAGAAGTTTGTCGGTTTTGAAATTGCTAGATAAACATCAATTCCCAACAATCAACATTGAAATTTTTAGGGGCGGCAAAAACGATAAAATCGTTAACTTAAACGCCCCTAATGTATTTTTGCACGAAATTTTCTATTTCTGGTTTTCTTATTCCAAGTAAAAATATTATTATTTATCTCGTTTTCGCTGTAGATTCATTCATTCATTCATTCCAACCGAAATGACAGAAGCAAAACCCCCACTAGATCGGAACCTCCAAAGAAATTATTAATGATAATGATCATAAGGTCGAGAAAAAAATTTTCATGTGAGATAATCTCCACGAGAAAGCCAATCATTTTTTTCCTTTGTTTGAGCGCATTGTTAATAATAAACAGCTGCTCGTTCCCAGATCATTTCTCAATTGTTCTATTTCTGCTGACATCGGCATAGCGCAACCCTCAGCTCTTCATATAACAGTTCATTAAAAGGATGATTAAATTTCAAAGTAGTAGCGATCAATGGAAGCTTCTCACAGTTTTTTCTTTCTCGGGAGCATTCAAAAACCTTTGTACAGTCATGCATTATTTTCTGCAGTCTAGAGAAAATACTTGGTTTCCAGAGTAAACACAGAGTTCACACTTTAAAACTCTCGGTCAATTGAATGCGGTTTTAGTCGATTTTTCATTTAAGAAGCAGACGATTCATACGAAACCGGATATTTGTGTTAAACTGTTTCTATTTTGACCAGAATTGCCTAATTTTGGTCAAATCTGAAAAAATGACTGTCAAACTCGCTCGAAATCAGCATCTTTAAATTGTGCTTTGTGAAAATTTTTGTGAAAATTGGAGGACTTTCGGAATTTGGTCCCAATTTCGCCGATACATGTCTTTATAATTTGGCTTTTACACGTGGCTTTTTCTTTAGCGTCTGCGGGGACAAAGTCATGAAAAGAGGCTAGATTGTAGGCGACTTTTTATCAATTAAAAAATGAATGCATTTCAATACTCTACGGTTCTGAGACTTCGAGTTAATGAGGCAATCTTTCTTCTCCTCTTCTGGTATTTCTTGGATCTTGTACTAGTCCTTAAATTTAACCCCCAACTTTTATGTTTAAGGATAAGTGTTGATGCTTTTGTGTGATAGCATTGTTATTAGCTATTGTTAGAGTGCATATGTGATGTCCTTGTTGATGGTCAGCGGTGCACTCTTGAAGTCTTGGTTAGTCTATTCAGTATGTAAGATCGAGCCACGTTGGATCTCGAACTGGATAAAAAACGTTTGAGATAAGTTCGAAATAACGAAATTTAAAGTGGGCTGTTTTTATACACAGGCTTACAGATAAGCCTGTGTATAAAACCACCTCTCTGGAAACATTGTACACCCAGTGGGCAAATTTGTTTAAAAAGCTTTGCGAGAGAGTGCATTTCTATAGAAATATACACACGATTTCAATGGAAATGCACTTCATCGCAGTGTCTTTTCGACGATTTTGCCCAATGGACAGTGTGTTTTTCAGAGTGTTGGAAACATTGACAGTAATTTTGAAAACAATCGACAAACCTAAACCCCTTAGCGCTGTGTTTATTTTATTTATTTGTTTATATAGTCTTGTGTTTATTTATTCGTGTCATCATAGAAGTAGTTACTCTCTCAAAGTGGCGTCGAAAAATGTTATTTAGACACGCCCAAACACTTATAGATTCCCAGCCCGAATGTTTTTTTTTGATTGATCACTCAACATACCCTTAATACCAACCTCGTCCCCAGGGCTTCTTGCCTTTTCGATATATACGGATGACAAGAAGCCCTTGGGACGAGGTTTCTTAAATACTTAAGACATAACTTTAAACACGCAATCATCTGGAGCTATCATAAATAGATCATCGTAAATATCAGTTTGTTTTAAACAGCGGTAGACGGAATAGCATGAATTGATAATTTTTTTTATATATACTGGTGACTTTAAACAAAATTTCAAGCTTTTTAAATGGTTAGAATGATGAGATATGGTTGAAGTCAAACTAAAATCGAGATTTCAGTGGGGAGACATTCACAATTGTTCGACCTTTTTCACAGCAGATCTTGCCTGGCTTTCAAACTGTACAATAGTGACATTTGCGTTGTTTTTGAAAAGAAACGATACCCAAGGGGAAAATGTTACACGAAGTTTATTCAATCATTCTTAATTACATAAATATTAAAACATTAGAAACGAGGCAAGATCTGCTCTGACGTAATATCCAAATATATGCCTGTTGATCCAGGAAACATCAGGAAAACTGATTTAAAATCCAATCATCGAAAGGTGTTTTGTACACTTCGTTGATGCGCTCGATATCATGATATATATTTAAGCATGTTATCAGCCAAGGGTGGGCAATTTGTTGAGTATACCTTCCTGATGAAAATTACCGTTAACTGCCACGGATAAGCCCACCCGAGTATAAGCCGATCCTCGTATAAGCCCATAAAATTTCACTTTTGAACCACTTTAAGCCCATGGGCTGATAGGTGGCAGTTTGCGGTATTACGTCATCAGATAAATGGCCCCTGAGTAACCAATCTAAATGGGGATAAAGCTTGCTAACAAGAAATTCCACGTCATACGACTGTTCAAAATCTTTAGAAAAACCAGACTTTGAAAATGAAGAGGAATTAGAGAGTGATATCACTTGCATGATGGCGGCGGGAGGATATTCATCATAGATGACGCATGCGCTAACATGAAATAAATAAATGTCTGCTAGTTCTAACTTACACGTTGATTCCATTGTCTACAAGCGAAATCGAAAACTTTATTGTTTAGAGAACAACATCTGTTTTGTATGGCGAGCTTTTCGTGTCATAATTATTTTCGGCACTATATCTAATTTATTAGGTTATTAATTGGTTCGTTCGGCTAAAAGAAAACCATTTTCAATTACATAAACACATATTTTCGGCATTTCTGTGACTTAATTTTTTGAGAAATGATTTACATAACGTTTTCGTAATTCTTACAAATTGAATTTTCGGCAAAAGTGCTTTGCGGGTTACTTAGAATACGGGACTCAGATAAAAATGGCGGAGGAAGCAGTCAGAAACATTTTATAAAGGTGTGCTGACCAGTTACTGTCTATGGTCGAAGAAATAGGAAACGTCCAGCCTCCGAATGTAACTGCACCAGAATGTACCTTCTCCAGCCTCTGAAATGACCAGATTGTTTGGATTTGGTCGATCTGTAGAGGTAGAAGCAGAACTGGCTCACCATCATCAACAACAACAACACCACAACAGTCATCCCCCTCGACCTCTAACGTCAGAAACGTAGTAGGTACTTTTCCAGCTGGATGCAGAACGAAACAGAGGACTTACCATTACTCCCCACAGATTTTCACGTGGTACCACCTCATACGCCATCTTTCTATTTGTTCCACGTGGTGCGAGTTAATGTCCCGTCTATGCACCTGTATCTCTCCACTTATAATACCCTAGCAGATTTGCTTACTTTACAGAAAAACGTTTTTAGTATCATTGAAAAAATATTTGGCAAATCAACCGAAAATATGATTTTGAAAATTATGGTATAAAAATTGCATTATGATATAGTACAATATTTTCGGCAATGTTCCCAGTTATTTTTAAAATAAAATAAAATGAAAAAATAATAAAAGTTAGGGAACTGATTATAAACATGATGTCGAAAATAATTATGGCACGAAAGGCTCGCCGTAGTTTTGAGAAGGATAATCATACAGAATGGAGCAGATGCCTTTATCTGAAAAATCACTGAAAACACTGAAACACTGAAGCCAATTAAGTACCCACCATTTATTAAGCGCCTCCTTTAATAAGCGCCCCCTCTAATAAGCGCCTCCTCTAATAAGCGCCCCCTCTAATAAGCGCCCCCTCTAATAAGCGCCCCCTCTAATAAGCGCCCAGGTAATTTCTACAAAGTTCAATAAGCGCCCGACAATTTACTATACTTCTAACCTCTATCCTCTATACTTTGCTTTTATTATTCAAGGTCACCCCCATCAAAGCCCTTACATTTGTCTAACATTCCGATAGGCATTTTAAAGGGTACATATGCATCTGAGGGGTTTCATTCACAATCTAGCTGACAATCATCTCAATTTTCGGCGCTTACGTGTTCGGTTGGCACACCAGAGGACGAACACAATATCTCCTCGACACAATTTCCCTTGTATTCTGGTAGTTGTGTGGTTGTTGCAATCCAACACTTCGTGAGGGAACAGACAGGTAGAAATTGTGTTTTTCCTCTGGTGTGCCGGCCGAACACGTTGCCGTTATGCCACTGTGCTGCTTATGTAATAATAATAATAATAATAATAATAACGGTTTATATTTCAGTTCCAAAGTTTTACATTTGGCTAATTCTACTGAAATAGCGAAAGACTAGTGTATGTGCACGATCATAAATTAAACATTAGAAAAGTAACATTTGCTAATAAACATATACTTCAGAAACAAGAACAAGAAGGTTGAGAAGACAAGGGTCAAAAATGAAAAATGAAGACAGGCGTATGACGTAAACTTGAACGATGTTGAGAATTCTTGTCGTAACTATTGTGGTCGCCCTTTCGATGTATACGGAGACAAATTAGCCCTTAGCGTGAGAAATACATAAAGTACATAAAATATATGAAGAACAGAAAAAAAAAAAAAAAATCATATGGTCACTATAGCCAGAATCGTTAAACAGAACCGCACTAAATATATTGGGAGGCATTGTACTCATAAACGAGAAAAAGGTCTTGTGTCTTGAAGGCTGGGATTCTTATGACGTGACGAATTGTATAAAACGACGGCGACGTGTGTTTACGTTGGCAGTTGATCACGTTTCCAACGCAACGTGATAAGCTATGCTTTGAATCCTTGTTTGTTTATTTATTTTGTTTATTTATTTTGTTTATTTATTTTGTGTATTTATTTTGTAATATTGATACACTCGAGAACTTGTTTACAAAAATCGAAAATTTTCTGTGGTCAATCTTATAACTACAAACAAAAGGGTACGAAAAAAGTCAGATAAAAAACTAAACCAACGAAATCGAATTTAAAAAAACAACAACAAAAAACCATAAAGAAACTTCAATTATTCACATTTTGATTGTTTATTTTGATTTTGAATTGATTTATTGCATTTGAATTGAATTTTGGGGTGCTGACGTCATAAGGTGGAAACGCCGTTGCAGTTGCATAAGGCTTATGAAAGCATAGTCCATTAAAATGGAAATCCCGTCGTCGATGCATCATGTCCTTATAATACGCTTTAGAAATACGTCAATGTCTAATATCCTGTTTATATAGCTATCAATCATATTTGGCGGCATTTGACGTCATCACTGGGAAATGCAAACAAGACGCCGTGTTAATGGAGTGCCATTGCATCCGTTATCAACACCGTTATTTAGAACACGCGTTTCTGATATGTTGCCATCTCTAAGTGCGTCACAGTAAGCACTCCATGTCCTAAACTTTGTTGGAATAAACAATATTTGACTGAGAGTTTTGACGGGACCGAAAACAGGTATTTAAGCATTAAATTGTGAATTGGAATCTAATCCATCGTTAACTGTGTAATCGACAAAAATGTCTGGAGACGAGGTTGCTCTTTCCTTATACTTTACGTGACGCAATAAAACTAAAAAGGTTATGGTTGTCGGTTAAAAGGACCGTTGCCACTTTCTTCCATTCAACAACTAAGACGTTATATCTTTATACAAAGTCTTCACGAAGTCAGAGAATGTCTTATAACGAAATTTGGAGGAAACCGTGGTCATCAGTTGTTCCTTAGAAACAAGGAAATTCTTGAATTCTTGAATATTTAGTTGAAGAAAAAACGTGACTACTTCATCACTCTTTTTGTGGGCCCCAAACTGAAAATAAGTATTGTGAGTATTATGGACTACTCAACAGAGCCGCCCTCTTTATGATGAAATACTTCGTTTAAGAGATAGTTTATACGGTCCAACTTGTCTAATCTAAGTCAATTGACCTGCGATTAGACATTGTCAATACTTTTACTTAAGAATGCAAGACTTTCCATAAGTACAGGTTATTAGATTTACATTAGACAAGGCAAAAGTTCGATCGTATAAACTACGCTTAACTGAATGTATCTTTTAATTACCTTCTATGGACCCGAATTAGGCGCTGATTACATGATCCCGGTTAGCCGGGATGAAATTTCATCACGCTTTGCCGAGATGAATTTCAACTTGGTGTTATATGCAAAATTTTCATCCCGAAACTAACCCTTTGTGTTTTGAAATTTTGACAAACTACGCATGTTCAAACCTCAAACTTGTCCCGGTTGACCGGGACGAAGCGATTACATAAGAAAATTTCATCCCGCCTAACCGAGATCCCGGCTCTTGATAGCCGAGATCTTGATTAGGCGGGATGAAAATTTTATCATGTAATCGCAATTCAATAACAATGCTCTTCGTCGCAGTGATTTTTTGGCGATTTTGTCCACTGGGTTTAAGCTGATCCTTCATTTTAGGATTTCGAGAGAATTTTAACGATGATAATTTTGATTTGATTATGCGGTTTTGTTTACATGATTTTTTTCTTGATAAATAGGATAATACGTTTGTCAAGATAGTAACGACATAACTCAACAACTACTTATAAGAATTTTCCAGGCTTTCTTGAAAAATTCAGAATATAGAAGCTCAACTCAAAATATAAAGCATGTATTGTCTTTAAACTCACTGACTAAAAACACTAGTGGGTATATCTTTTTACAATTTTCTGGTCAGTGAGGGTGAAATTCAGACTTTGACCTTTAAAATGATGGCTTTCAAATAAAAATTAAACTGCTCAGAAATCAATGTTGGTGAAAAGCCTTTTGTCTGGGAAAATGAGGCAAGAGAGGTCCTTACAAATATTTTCATAATAAAGTTTTAATGATGAGAAAATGAGTGAGAATGGACCACGACTTATGAGCATAAGAAGGATTAATATAGATGTATTAATTGAATTATGGGTGGGATTTATACACAGCTTCAAATATTTGTGGACAAAACAACAACTAGGATGACCTAGTGGACAAAATCGCCAAAAATGTCACTGCGATGAAGAGCATTCTTATTGAAATAGTGTGTATATTTCTATAGAAATGCACTCCTTCGCAGTGATTTTTCAGCAAATTTGCCTACTGGATGATCTGGTAAAAAAGTAATAATCTCGTTTTAATGTCTCAATTACTCTTAGATTCTTCAGAAAGTTTAAGAAATTGAAGATAATTACTAATTGTTAAAACCACACACTCAGAGAAACATGAAAACGCATGATAAAGCCATTGGATGTACTAACAAGGCCAAAACGCGTTGTTTAAACAGAATTCGAGAAGAGTGTATTCAGATGCAAGTGTAAGGAAGTTATTTTTGATTATGACGTAATGTTTAATTTGATAATCATAAAAACTTCCACAAAAATATTGGTCAATACACATAATTTTAACTTAAATTTCCACCCTGGTTTCTCTCACCCTGAACATTTAATCAACTCGTAAAATCATTGGTTCGAATCTTTGAATCTGTGGCTAGCATCACAAGATCTATTAAAATCCTCCATTTGTTGAAAAGTCACCGCGAGGGAGAGCATTTCTATAGCAATATACACACTATTTCAATAAGAATGCTCCTCATCGCAGTGACACTTTCACGATATGCAAAATTACTGATTACGAGGCTTGTTCGGGTGGCTATTGAAACAAAAAAAAATGATTCGATTTATTGACGGATGTTGCGTGCGGAGCTGTAAAGAATAAAAGAATTTAAGAGGCTTCTTAAAAAAATCATATAAATTTTGATTGCTGTTATGAATAACTTCTAATCGGCTGTCACTAAGCAAATTACTTCTGCTTTCAAGACCAACCTCGAACCTAGGCTCAATGTTCTTGTCATAAAGTTTGTAGAATTTTCTTTAAAATATAATCTTTAAATTTTTGTGTGTCAACATTTTACACCATTGATTTGGCAAGGGTTTAATTGTAAATTGTTATCCACATGCCACGTCATGAATGAATAAAAGGTTCGTCAATGAAATCCGTCGGAAGATTTGACGACATTATTTAACAGCATACCCAAATATGTGTGGTCGTAAAACCGAAAAAATGTGATCAAAACGAGCTTCGAAATGCTTAATGTTCACCTCATTAAATCCAGCGTTTTGAATGTGTTCATGTGTTTTTCTGGTAAGATGACAACCGTCAAACAAAGTTCCCCAGAACCAGTTGAAAATGCGTTGAACCTTGTGTAGTATCGAACCGTTGTCAGCAGCCACGTGCTCCATGAAAAAAAACTTCCCACCTGGTTTGAGGACTCTTTGGATTTCTTTCAACACCTGTTTCGGGTTTTGTACGGAACAAAGGACTATAGTTGTGACGATACATCCGACAGAATTGCTGGGGAAATCTTTCAAGTTCTCTCCTGGATTGATACTGTATCTTTCCAATTTGAGATTTTCAAATTCTTTGATGTTTTTATATAGGTACTGTTTACAGAATTCATTAGGCTCAACGGCTGTAAGGGAAATCTGAACATCTTTTGCATAATATCCTAAACTACCTCCGCCTCCACATCCAATTTCTACGATCTTGTTGTCGTTGTCTTTTATCGCTTCGTTAAGTGAAGCAAATAGTTCTTCTTTATACTTGTGCACTGACTGGTTATAAACTGCCCGCAGCGAACTGCTTAAGAAGGCGTGACTTCTCTGAGATAAGGACTTCACAAATGATTTCAAAACACCCCAGATATAAACACGCCAGTAATACACAAGTCCAACTATCACCACAACCATAGATGCGTTGATAAAAGAGGATGCTTCTGCCATCACTACGATATCAGCGGCTGTCTAAAAAACAAGAGAAAGATATAAAAAGATCAAATATATAGTAGTGTATAAATATAGAAAATATCAAATATTTAATCTTCTTAAACAACTTACACTAATTGAAGTTATTACAAGATTTCCTTATCTTTTCACATGAAAAAAATATATATATTTATCATCTGATTTGCTGTTGTTGTTTGAAAAGCTCGTCATTGATGAAGGACATACATTTCAAATTTTTGAAATAGTTGTTCTCTAGTGGTCCTATATATAAAACAAAATTCTACGCTTTTCAACGACATTCGCTATTTGTAAAAAAAACAAAAGTGCTGTTGATAGCGAATAAGGAATTATCAAAAGTATTTTTTGAATTGATGTGATGTTGAGAGCTCCTAAATCTCTCAATTTCGTACAAGAATGTTATGGAAAATTCAAGTGAAAATCACAACTTTTTACAAAATAAGTTTCACGACGTTTCACGAAATATCGCAATCACCATTATTAATTTCATATAAACAAACAATTTGATAGGCTAATAAAGCAACTAAATTGACATGGCTTATGTTCTCTTTGTGTTCATTGCTAATATTTTTTCATCACTGTCGGAAGACACAATTTTCACATGCTTTATAATGTTTTTCATGAACAGTGAACCAGCCAAATTTTGTTTTCACTAAAAACCATTTTCTTCCCACCCTGTTCCTTCTTGAATCATTTGAACAAAGAAATAATACATTTTAAAGGGAAGAAGATGTCAAAAGACGCCACGTAAAGTGCCTTATGATGATACCTCCCCCTGTGATATAATCAGATTGTCGTAGCAAATGTGATTACCTTTAATCTCCAACGTAATTAACATCATTTGACTCAAACTGACTCACAAGTTATAAGTTTCAGGAAAAGAATAAAGGAAAGTATTTTAACAAACGCAGTTGGAAAAATCTTGCAACGAAACTTGGAGACAATTGTCATGTTTATGCTAGGTCAATTCATCTTTTCCGAAATCAAACTTTTGTTAACCAGATGACGTAGTGATTTGAATAACACGTATTTTCACATGAACTGTCGAATAATATTCTGCGGTCAAACTTTCCTTCGTAATTCGGAATATGATAGTGTTTATTTTTGCAATAACAAATGAGGTGCAAAAATATAGGTTTGGGGTCAGAGTTTCTAAAATAAATCACATGAAACGATTTCTGCTTTTAGACATAGCAGTTTCAACTGAGGCCTTGAAATTGTCATGCGTTACTGAGGTTGGCTATCTGACTTGCTCCCAACCAATAATGTTTCTTTGAGTTCAAACTTGGTGACGAAACACAAAAGCACCATGTTGAAGAAATTCTAGAAGTGTTTTAAGGACGTGCTAGAAAAACCTGTGTTATGAATACACTTAAGTGCGTGTGGTGTAGGTGATAGTAATTTGGAGCAAGTATACTTGAAACGTGGCGATTTGAAAAACTTATAACCACTTATCTTCAAACTGTCTAAAATGTGGTATAAAGCCATTTCGTATGAGTGTAGAGGATATAGACTAGAGTATAGAAGGCGGTAAAAACATCACCATACGATAGTAACCACTTCATCGACGCTGTGTTATCACCTTAACTAGAAGAATAATAAATAACCTGCCATTACTGAAATCTTAGAAAAAGTATGTAAGGAATATTTTCAAGATTGTGATTATGGCATCTGCAATGAAAGGTTTTTAAATAGAAATTCAATGAGGCTGAAGAAAATTCTATCCCGAAGAAAACTGTTAAGGTGGGAAATGGAGATTGCGATGTTCATTGGAAGATAAAGTACTTGGAAATGAAAGTATTGCTATGGAATTGATTTATGAAATATAAGGATAGAATATTATAGTTTTAGGTTTTCACCGAATCACAAGAAAAGTGATTAAACAACGCAAGATTCCAAAACAAAACAAAACAAACAAACAAACAAACAAACAAACAAATACCCAACAAAGCAGATGCTGAATCATGTTCTTGTCCTTTGTAAACGAATAAACAAACCCTCATTTCCAGAGGTACATGTTGAAAGATGAGATGACGATCAGCGTTTATCAACAAGGAATGCAAACTGAAAAAGGTACAATTAACCCATCCAACAAAACCACTGATTTTTATGCCAACTATCTATTCATCCTTATGCAATTAACACCAAGGACTAAAGCGCCCGGTTACTAACCTACCTTCGTATTACTGTAGACTAAAAAGACTAAAAACAAGTCGGCCGGCGTGTTTATAAAATTAGTGTTGTACAAATGTTGAAACTAGAAATGAAAATTACAAATAACTTATAAATATATTCAGATGATATAATGTCATTGAAATATATATAAATGCAAAAGTTACAAGGAAAATCAGTTAAAGTGTCTCATAAAAAACCCAGGGAAGAGAAAACAAAACGAAGAAATGAACCTACTAGCTTGCCTGAGTGTTAGTGCTGGCTGCAGGCAGTAAGCACAGACAAACGCAAAAAATTTTGAGTTGTTAACTCATTGAAGTCTTTTTTGAACTGACTGCAAAACTGAAAGTTGAGAGGACTTTATAGCAAATGTGTGTGTAAAATACAGACCCAATACAATAAGTGAATAAATTGAACAAAATAGTGGCCTAAACTTTACTGACCCAACACAATAAATAAATCAATAATAAATTGAACAAAATACTTAAAAGAAATGTTTTTACAATTGCTTATCTTATCTTCCCAGAGTGTTTTCGATTCTCCTCCGGAATATTATGTCGAAAGTCAGAAATGCGTTTGAGGGATAATTTGACATCATAACATCTAACCATCGTCATAACAGATTGAGTTAATTCCATGCAAGCTTTGCATTCAAAATAATATTATGCTTGAGCGAGATACGATGTCAGAAGCTACAACAGTTTCTGCCACTAATCAAACATGTCATATTGGTTTCGTCAACTCTGCGTTTCTTGCATTGTTGGTAAAGAGGAGCAAAGAATAGAACAACGATTTGAAATCAATTAAATGTTCCTCGTTAAACTGAAGAACAAAACTGATACAGTTTATTTAAGCCACCAAACCTGAAAAACCTGTCAATTGCATGATAAATGGTCAGAGTTATGAACACAGGTGACGTCACTCACCACCACCATACAGTGTTATCTTCCAACTAAGATGAAAATAAATTCGGAATGGCTATTGGAAAGCACTATCTTGCAGACGATGAAATTATGATAACAAAATTACTATGATCTTTTGTTTTCGATCATGAGTTATGGTGCGATATTGCGGATTCTTAAATCACTTTTTATTCTTGTTCTTCCTTTTATGTGAAGAACAAACAGAGAAAATGTAATGTAAATGTAAATCACGGAATAATGCATAAAAATTGTATCCATCCGATCTAACAAATGTAAGGGATCATTATGCAACGGCTAACCGTCACCAAGATATCGGCGATCGAACATCCAATCACAGGCCTGTTTGCCAATATTGCAGATCTTTAAAATTGCTAGTTATCCTTTTATTGGTTGGCGAGATATTTTCCAAAATTCAAAATTTTAAAAGGGACATGGCAAAATCTATGACCTATATTTTGTGACTGAATAATCGAGTCTTACAAAATCACTGTTTCAAATGAAGAGACCAGTAATTTAATCGAGCATCATTAGTCTCCACTACGACACTTCGATGCAAAACACAAACAAAGATGCAAATGGCTGAAGGGCGTCTATGAACGCGTAGAGACAACCTTTTCAATAGATGAATTTTGACCATTGGAACATAAGTTATATGCAGAAGCCTATTTAGACTGAAATAAGAATTCTGAAAAAACAATTTTGAACAACCCGTAAAAAGAAACTTTTACGTGCATCATTTTCTTGTTTTAGCATTTTTCTCTAGTCAGTTTTTGTATCATAGTGTATGTGTACGATATGTACATATTAAATTTTTTCACGGTTTTACTGTTTTTTGTATTTTGTTTCTAAGTTATTTTGTCAGCGTAAATATTAAAAATACCAAGTTATTTCATGATCTTCATGGAAAGCTGAAATGTGTTTTTTTAGTCGTATCACCTTGACGCCCAGTCTGCTGGGGGAGGGTATTATTGGTATGTTTGGGTAAAGATAATTGGCATAGATCTTAAAAAACATATCCAAAATTATTAATGCCATTTTTCTTTAGAAACCTCAGTAAAACAACTTCATATATATGTTGTATTCAAATTGAGGAGTTCAACGGTATGATGTTCCACTTTAAATGAACTTTAAATGAACTCTCCTCCACAAATTTTGGCTGTATTCGAGCTACACCTCTGACTGACATCTGGTAGACATATCTAGCAGCAGGGAAGGAGATAACAGAAAATACTGAATTTCATCTGTTCTACACTGATAGTTTAGACAAATTCCTTTTTTATACATGTCAATGGTCCACTGAAGAGTTATTAATAAATGTTTGCTAACTTTAACTTATGTTGGGGAGTTAGAAATATGGATTTAACTTTACGAGACAAAATCTATAATTTCATTTGTGTTTATTTGCAACTTTTATTTATGTAACTTTCTTCCAACCATTATGAGTCGGTTGAACAGGGGTTAATAGGCAGGTTCGTTTGGGGCCTGTATTTACTAAAAATGAAAGGTTTGCGTAAAGAAATGACGAATGTTTGCCTCTGTAATTTGTGAATACATGCGTTAAAATTCCCTTCTCTTTGGCAATAAACTTCTTCAAGTTGTAACTGAATTGGACTTTTAAATCAAAACATCATCTTTTGGTACGAAAAAGTCACAATATTTCTCTGCTTCGTGTTTGAAGTAAGAATTTCCTGTAAAGTCAAACTTTTTATAATGTTTAATAATAATAATAATTTTAAACTCTTTATGTCCTTTTGGTCATTAACTGTGGTCTTTAAGATCATAATGTAATAAGCTTTTAGAATTTTTCTTTTTCTAGAAAAAGGTGGAGCGTTACTAATGACTTCCCAAGTAAAGAAATGACCAGGGTACTTGATGAGGTGCTTTGATGGTTCTGATCTCCCATTATTGCTGCTGTGTTCATTCCATCTTGTTTCTGCGTTTCTTTTAGTCTTTCCTATATACACCGCCTTATATGTACATTTGCCTTTTGTAGATTATGTTACTTGGGTGTTTGATTCTATCCTTTAAACGGAACAAACTTCTCAACTTTGTGGTCTTCATGTATAAACAATATCTACCTTTTCGTTGGTAAATTTACGTAGGTTACTTAAAAATAATAATAATAATAACAATAATAATAATTTTATAATTTATAATTCCACAAAAGAACCTGAACGTCTTGATTAAATGAAGAGTATTCAGTCATGATTTCTATCGGTCTTCTTTATCCAATAAGTTCATATACTTTGTGCTTACAATTTCAAAACTTTTTAAATTTTTCACGTTATGTATAATGTGTATGGAATGCAATTCTGACGATGGCGTAACCAAATATATTCACATCACCGCGTAATGTAAAAACAAAGGCCATAGTTTAAGTCTTGTTCAGTTTTGTTGTTTTTATGACGTCAGTGTCTGCACATTTTTGTTGTCGTTATTTTGAAAAAAGCGTTTGTTGTTAGTCGTTGTTTTGTTAACTTGCATTTTTCTTCATCTTAGAAGGATTGTGAACATGGACGCAAAAAAAGAGAAGGAGTTCAACAATATAGATGATCAACTTCAAATATAAATCTATTCAAGTACAGCTCGCCTTCAGTTTATTGAAATCTCGAAATTTTAAAGTACAGTTGTGAAAAATGAACTTCAAGTTTGTAGCAATTTTATACAAACTCGATTCTACTTACTTACTTGTGATACTTGTGACGGGTTTATTGATTCCTCAAATATCCAACTCGTTGAGTCCAATACTTTTCATATGTATGATACTGTTTGTTTCCACTCTTTTGATAGCAGTATATCCAGGGACAAGTGGTTCATCTGCAATGGTAGCTAAGAACGTATCAAGTTCTTTTTTGAATTTATCTTTTGTGCATCCCGTTAAGTTTCTGAGATGCTTTGGGAGAGCATTAAAAAGCTTTGGACCTTGCATTCGAAAGCTTCCATAAACTAGCTTTTGATAGGGTCCTCGTTGGCATAGGTGTATAACGCATTTCCTTCCTTGTCTTGCGTTCTTGTAACATCTTATCCCACCTCCTGCTCCTTCAATATTTGGAACAAGATTCTCTAGTATACACCAGGTGTAGAAAATAATGTAACGTTCTCTTCTCCTTTGTAACGAGTACAGCTTTAATTTCCTCAGTCTTTCCCAATAACTCAAGTTGCTAAGATTCTTGACTTTTTTTGTGTATGATCTTTGGACATTTTCGATAGCTTGTATTAGTCCTGCTTCTTGGGGTGACCATAACTGAGAGCAGTAGTCTAAATGTGGTATCACTAGCGACTTCCACAATGTAAGCATGAGGTTTTCATCTCTGGTATCAAAAGTTCTCATTATCCATCCAACAAGTTCTCTGGCTTTTTTGACAAGGTTACTGATGTGCTGCTTGAAAGTGGCATCATCTGATAAAATGACCCCAAGATCTTTTACTGTCGATTTTGTTTTTATTACTTTATGATTGTCTGCAAAATATGGACTCGAACGTTGTCTTCCATAGTGCATTTGTTCAAATTTTTTCCCATTTAAGTTCATCTTGTTTTCACTTGACCAACTGTAGATTTCGTTTAGATCGTTTTGTAACCTGAAGGTATCCATGATACTGTTTATCCCTTTCTTTACTCTGGTATCATCGGCAAAACAAGATAATTCCGTATATCTGATACCCTTGTCAATATCTGCAATCATAATGATAAGAACGATTTGATCCATGCAAAAAGTGTACCACTTATTCCGATGGATTTTAATTTGTATAGTAGAATGTTGTGGTCTACTTTATCAAAAGCTTTACTAAAGTCGAGATATATAACATCTACGTCTTGACCTTTTTCAAGCTGCTCCAAGATACTGTCATAGTGCCCTAGAAGTTGGCTTAGGCATGAACGGCCTTGTCTAAAACCGTGCTGTGTGGAGTTGAACAAGTCATTTTCGTTCATAAATTTTACCATGTTTTTCCTGACAATCTTCTCGAATATCTTTGTTATGTGCAGAGGCGTAGTTAGGGTCAGTCAAAAAAACCTGAAGGAGTTCAACATTATGATATTTCTTTTCAGTCTTAAGTGTCGATTAGGTTACTTGCACGCTTTCCTTTTCTATCCTAAATGACTTAACTCTCCTCCACAAATTTTGACTGACCTCTGGCTACGCCTCTGATGTGTGATGTTAATGATACTGGTCTATAATTTGATGGATCACCTTGATCTCCTCCTTTAAAAATGGGAGTAATGTTGTTTCTTTTGTGAATGTCAATTGTCTTTCCACAGTTGAGACAATTTCTCCAAAACACTGTTAGCGGCTTAGCAAGCTCCTCTTTACAGTTTTTTAGGAGAATGGCTGGGAAACCATCTGGTCCAGGGGCTGAGTTTGGTGATAAAGTTGCAATTGCCTCAATCATATCTTCTTCGCCAAACTAGATATCACCTAGTAATTGTGGAAAGGTTTGTTCTTCGTGGATATTGTTTTCAGTTGGCGTACTAAATACTGATTTATACTGGTCCTGTAAAATGTTAGCCATCATTTCATTCTCATAGACATATTCCTTATTTTTGTTTAATAACGGACCTACTTTTGCTTTTGTTTTGCTATGTCTTCTGGCATACGAGTAGAAATATTTTGGGTTTACTTTTATTGAGTCAACTGCTTCTTTCTCAGTGTTCATTTTCTCAGTTTTGTATGATTCTTTGAGTTTGAGTTCAATATTAATTAATTTATGGAAATCTTTCCCATTTGCATTTTTTCTTAAAATCTTCTTTCTTTTACGAAATAGAATTCTTCTGTCCCTCGGAATTCTGTAACAATTATTTTTCAATTTTTTCTTTGGTACCAGTTCCTTGATAATGCCTATAATTCTTTTCGTAATTATTTGCATTTGAACTTCTGGATCTTTCATTTCTAGATCAGTCCAGTTTTCTGCTTGTAATGAAGTTTTAATAAAATCCCAATTTATGTCTTTTGAAAAGAAATTATATTTGTCAAATTCATTTCTTGGGATGAATTCCTCCTTTTTCTTTGCATGACGTTTGCATGACCAAAGTGTGTTTTGACTTCAATTAGCGAATGATCCGAGATACTACACTGTGGTGGATTAACATCATGACTATGAATTAGATCTAAATTATTTGTTAGTAGCAGGTCCAAGGTGTTTCCTGCTTTATGAGTTGCTCCACGAATGAATTGTGTCAGATGGAAGTCATTCATAAGATTAAATATTTGATCTGTCATTTGTTGTTCATCTCTGGTTGCACCAGGTAGACTGGTTTCTTTATCCCAGTCAACATGGGGAAGGTTAAAATCTCCCGCCATAAAAATATCAGGTGCTTTGCCATTCAAAATGTGTAAGTGTTTCCTTAGCATCTCTAAAACTTCCCCAAATTGTACATTCGTCGAAGGATTTCCACCAGCTGCATCATTTGGCTGACGATACAGTCCCACATACAATTGTATTTAAGGATATCGAATGGAGGACCAATGCTTCAATAGTACCATTTGAGTAATTTACGATTGGTGCAAATTGGGCTGCACAGTCTTCTTTCATGTATATCGCGACACCCCCACTCAGTCTTCCGAATCTAGATTTTTTTCGAACTCTGTCGGCTCGGAAAATTTTGTAGCCTTCAATGTGTACTTCTGCATCAGTGCTCTCTGAGCCATGTTTCATTTAAAATAATAAACATTAAATCACTTTCAGAACCATGAAATTAAATGAAACGATGCTCTTCGGTCATGCGTCTTTCTAAGCTCCTAAAAGAGTAAACAAAAATAGAGTGGAATCAAAAGCGAGATTTACCAAGTCGGCATAAAAAATTTTAACGATAGAACTGAAAAGGCTTTAGAAAAGTTTAGTTGTGAGTCCATGTGTTGAGATCCATTTATTACCTATTGATATACAGGCAGTATGATATTTTAAAGACAAGTATAAGCACCCTAGCACAGAAAAGTCTCGTCCAACAAATTAGGAGGTTTGTGGAAAAATTGACAATGCTTGTGGAATTATGGAGCTGTGTGCGTAAACAAATTGCCGTGACTGTAAAATCTTTAATGAAAACATCTTCTTGTTTACTCTTTTAGGAGCTTAGAAAGACGCATGACCGAAGAGCATCGTTTCATTTAATTTCATGGTTCTGAAAGTGATTTAATGTTTATCATTAAAACTTCTATATTAATTTTATCTTTTATTTTAGTTTATTTGATCAGGACAAGTAAGGAAAACAGTTTTATATGTATATATTGTACATTTTGTAAACTGAAACTTTTATCCTGAATAAATATTCGTTAATAATAATAATAAAGTCAAAAATATAGCTAGAATCATCAGTTCATTTTTCGATTTTGTGAGTACGGCCTGGGGACAATATATACAATCTGTAACAGCAGTACTTATGACCAGCCACGAAAGAAAGCTCTTCGGCATTTGATTACTCTATTTGTCTCGCTGGTCCATGGAATAGTTGAGGAATTGTATGATGGGAGTTTGAAAGATCAAGGCATATTTCAAACAAACATGGCCGAAAACATCAGTTCGAAGAGCAAAGATCTGGAGCCGTATCATGTGCTATAGCTTCCTTGCATTTTAATATAGGCAATACAGAAGTAGTTTTTAGTTTAAAGGGTTTATCTCCATTTAACGTATACTCTTTTATAAGATCTTCATCTATCGGGTGACTATTTGTTTTTATCAAAAAATAACTTGCAAATGATGTACATATATATTTTTTTGTTTTATTTGACTTGAATGGTAGGCAGTGTTTTTCAAGAGGGAGTTAGAACAAACTTAGAACACACCATAAGAAGCAGTACAAATTCGGAAATATTAGAATTCGTTATACCCATAAATAGAAATCTTTTTTGTTATCAATTAAACCAGTTATACACCACAAACAAAACTATTCATCAAAGGTTCTTAAAGATCACCCATTTCGAATTCTCATTGCAAGATAATGACTCCATTGTTGCTGATATTGAAATAACTTAATGAAATATTATAAATTTTGCACTGGCAGGAAAATGCCTGCAGAAAAATTAGCCTTTAGCAACAGAAACTAGATTTTTAATGCTTATTATTGAAAAATATTGTAATGGTATTATGTCATCACCAGACATGTGAACCCCAAATATAAAATATGCTGCTGATTTCTATAATTTTTAATTTTTTAGAGCAAACCGCATGACCATAAAACACGGTTGAATGGGAAAATCTTTCTTCTTGTGCTCTGAAGCCTTAAGGTAAAAACAGTTTGTGACAACTTGCATTTGCCTTTGTTGGAGACTTAGGGAAGTCTGACAACCTCGTACCCAGTAGATTTTCTTGTCTTTCTGATATAGTGGAAGGCTGCGAAGTCCCATTCTGATGTCTGTTTATTGGAATGCAATGTGTATTCTTAGTATGGAGTAACTATTGACTGATTTATATAGGTTTTTATAGTTCACATACTTCATCATAGAATTTGTCTATTATACAATTGTTAATTTTTATGATGTCATGTTATATATAACTTCAGCATTGTTTATAAATGCATGTGTATATATACTTTTCTCTATAATTTCTTAATGTTTCAACATGACCCGTATAATCATGTCATTGACTACCGACATATTACTATAAGGTATTTACTAACCGGATGTGAGCATGCAAGAAACAATCATAAGTGAAAACAATGTATGTATACTTCTAAACCATTTATCAATAGCTTGAGAGAGAATTGCAAAAGAAATCACATGCTAAGCTGTTCTTATTTTTCGAGAAAATTCCAGCTCAAATTGTTCTTAGTTCTGGGACTAATACAGTCTTCTCTTTTTAAAAATAACATGCGTGTGGTATATAAAACGCACTCCTAAAATTTCCCATATGTGTGATTTTAATTGTATGCATCATCGTACCTCACCAGTGTGATCACATGTTCAAAATTTACATATGCAGTCTGATATTTTACATTATTGGAAAATGTATCTCCTTTTAGTGAGAACGAAATAAGTAATAACATTGTGTAATAATCTTTGTCTGAAAGATACTTGCTCACTGGGTAGATGAAAATGGACGAAAATGGATTTTCAGAAAAGATATGTTTTCATATGCAAAATATTCTCTATTTCACTTCTTCTGTGATAAAATTAACTCTCTTGCAAAGATTTTATAATTTTATTTCCACTTCACAACTTATAAGGAAACAGAATTTCTCAAAACTGTAGAAAGACTTCTGAAACAACTTTGTGAGTTTTATCATTCCTCAAAGTATCCTTTTGGATGCAGGGTTCCCTTAAGGTGTACTGTTGACCTCAAAACGTTTTTGACTTAAGAGTCCTTATGGTTGCTTTCTCATTACATTCCACATTGATTAAGGTGTATCATAATATTGGGGGTTTCTTCATTATATAATTTTTACATTAAAATGTAATATAAAATTATAATCTAAAATTTTTAGTTGCTTTTTCCCTTATCAATGTAAAAGGTGCTAATTCTTTAATTAAAACCATATGGAGAGTTCTCATAATGTAATGTAATGTAATACATAATGTAACAAAGCATTTTTTATGAAGATCCCACTGCGAAAATGGATTTTCAGAAAAATATCTTTTCATTATGCAAAATATTCTCTATTTCACTTCTTCTGTGATTAAATTAACTTCTTGCAAAGATTTTATAACTTTGTTTCCATTTCATAACTTATATAATGATGAAAGCTATTTTCAGCCCAACTCAAAGTCAAAGGGGTTCCTGTATCCAAAAAGATATTTACCATATGATAGAGGTCAATGTATAGATTTGTAAATTCAGATGTTACGCACATCAACAAAATATATCTTATTACTTGTTAATTAATTTGGTGATTCATTAATTTAATTAATTGTAAGTCTGAATTTTTGTTGAAGGAAACAGAATTTACCAAAACTGTAGAAAGACTTCTGAAACAACTTTGTGAGTTTTATCATCCCTCAAAGTATCCTTTTTGGTTGCAGGAATTCTTAGTGTATTGTATTGACCTCCAAAAGTTTATGGCTAAAGAGTCCTTATGGTTTTTTTCTCATTGATTAAGGTGTCTCACTTTGATTAAGGTGTATCATAGATTAAGGTGTATCATAGATATTGTTTTTTCATTAATAGAATTTTTATTGTAATATAAAATCATAATCTATTTGATTTTAACCTTACGTAAAAGGTGTCAATTCATTAATTAAACTCATTTGGAGAGTCCTCAAGAGATAATATTTTATACGTAATACTCAATGATGTATCCCATTTTTATTTAGAGAGTGAAAAGCCACACAGAGGCTAGGAAAGTTTTTTCATTAGTGGCAATTGACAACAGATTATTTGATCAGCATTGTATAGCATCCCCAATGAAATGTGCCACTTGAGGGCAAATATCTTTGAGAAACAATTAAGAGGGATAAGTGTTTTATTTTTGGGTCTGCAATATTTGGGACATGTATAGTGGTAAAATCTAAAATGTCTCGGGGACGGGTCTGTGACGTTCCTATGGCAACGACTTACGTCATAGGGAACAATGTCGTACATTTTCGTACAATTTCTGTTCTGATAATTTTGTTTGTAGATTAAAAATCAATGAAAAAACGTTTGTCAAAGGATGAGTAAGCTTTCGGCCAAACTCAAGACCAAAGAGTTGCAAGCAACCTCCTCGTCAAGTAAAGGTAGGATTTTTGTATTACTTGCAGAAATTGAATTAGAACATATTAAGATAAATTAATTAGTTTCCATACACTAAGTATGTTTGATTTGCGAGGAAAGCTTTAAAAGAACCCTGTTTAGTCTTTGCATAAGTTAGCATAATCCACAATTTTTCTTTTTTTATTTCCACAATTTTTTTTTTTTTTTGCTTTCTGTAATACAGTGTTATCTTCAGGGAATTTAATTCTCGACAAATTTAAAGAAAGATCAGTGATTACCCCTCGTCAAATAAAATTCCTTTTTTTATATCCTTCTATTTTGCTGTTACGATAATATGATTATACCTTATCAGACAAACAAGGTCCACAAAAGTGTTTCTCACTTAACTCTAGAACATGTAATGATAACACAATAAGAAATGGAGTGATGTGTTTTAAGAAACGGGAGGAAACAGGGAGGTTTTGTAAATCTGCCTTTTTGCCTCTGATAAACGCCGCCTTCTAATAAACGCCGCATCTTGAAAAGCGGCGTCTGTTTTCGAGACGTCAGAAAAAGTTACGAAACTTTTCATGACGTAGAAGAGAATGGCGACAGAGATATTGATATTCTTTGACATTTTCGTATAATGTGAAGGCATCTTTTGTGTAAAATATTTTCACACAATCTTTTGCAACGTTTTTATGAGAAAAGAAAACATTATTGTTTAAAGTCTGTTTTTATATCATTTTTCATTTTGTGATAAAATGTCGCGTTTGAGTGGTTACGTTAGATGCATCTCTCCTTGGAATGTTTTAAAGAAAGCACCGGAGTTGAGGAGTGCTTGTCTTTGGTAAATTTTTCTTTTTCGGCGCTGAAGGTGCAAGAAGTGGCGCAAATTTATTCGTCGATCGCCAAATTAAGTTCTCGCCAAATTTGAAAAGATTTCCCATCACCAAATTAAATTCTCGATAAAATATGCTCAGTGTATGGATTCAAAAACTGTTTTGATAAAAACATCCAATTCCATAAATTTCCCTTAAATGTGCCAGATGGTTGGTTTCGATGAAAAAGGACGGATTTACGTGTTGTTTTTTTTCATTCTGTAGTGAACATTTTCTTCCTTCTGACTATGACATCGATCCAAGCGAACCAAAGCCGCGTTAAAGGTCCCTTCCATTTTTACTTTCCTCAAAAAATTCATTAAAAAGAAAATCTCAAGAAAATCAACCAAATGACTCTTACGCTCAAGAGGCCGTCACCTCAGCTTTAGCATCATCATCACAGCAAACCTCTGCCTTATAAACAATAAATCTTTCTACGGTTTTCGTGGAACTTCCTATATTACGAAGGACTTTTTGCCACTATTAAGAATGACTACCAATTCCTCTTCCGTAAGCGTGATTTTACGGGAGTCAGATATCTAGCGGTTCGTGCTTATTCATTGTTGTTTTGTAATGATTCATGATACATTAGTTTTTTGACTAAACATGTTTGTCCTTCAATCTGTTTGTTTGATTAGATTCTCTTTCTGAATGTCAAAACACCGGTAAAGCAAATAAAAAGAAAGTGTCAACAACAGTGAAAAAGAAGAAGAAGAAAACGAAGACCAATAACCAAAAATTGCAGGAAAAGACTTCAAAGTTCCCTGACCATGTAGCCTCAAACGAATCTATTATAAATTTGGAAAAGTCAGAGTCGAAGACCAACTGCTTTACTATGAAGGATATTACCTTAAGCGAAGACAATAAGACCATACAAGTAGCCTTAAATCCAGACGTTTTGAGATGGGAGAACAAGCATGATGATCCTTCAGATGAGATGGTCAGGATGAAATTGTACAAAGCCAATCGTAGATTAAGATATACAAATGCAAATACTATGAAAGCTGCTTTGCTTGGGATGAAAGAAAAACAATAATCTATTATATGTTTCCATGTACAGAACTCACGTATTTCGATCTCTAATCCGCACATTCGGGAAAAAATGCGAGACAAACAAATTTGTTCAATTAAAATGATTTTTCGAATTATGTTAGTTTTACTGTACATCAAAACACTTTCTGAGAGTGAATACTATATACAGTGGACTCTCTATAATTCGACTTTCCATTACTCGAACTCTCCATAATTCGAACTGAATCAGTGAGTCCCTTCAAGCTTAAACCTAACAATATTATAATTCGACTTTCCATTACTCGAACTCTCCATAATTCGAACTGAATCAGTGAGTCCCTTCAAGCTTAAACCTAACAATATCACTCTCTATAACTCGAACTCTCCATAATTCGAACGATTTCGTTTTCCCCTTCAAGATTGGAGTTAGAGAGAGTCTACTGTAGATCATAATTCAATTTCACGGTCGTAGACGGTGAAAGGCTGTTCGTTATTGTGTGTTTTTCGATTTGGCTTGAAAAGTCATTTATATTATTATTTTCTTAACGCTTCTCCTTGTTGTCCATTTCTTGGCCTATAAGAATTTCCCGGAATGGTATTATCTCCATAATACAATTACCACAATGCAATGGGAAAAATCATTAAAAACACCTGCAAGGAATAATAAAAAGAGTTTCACGAACAAAGCAGATTATCTCTAAGCAATTTAGGGGCTGGTTATATGGAAGAAATTGTCCCGCTTAACCGGGACGGGATGTTTTAACGAGATCTCGTCATTGCATTCATTTCTTTCTTTTTATCAGATTTGGGTTATAATGATAAAAAAATCATCCCGCTTAAACGGGATCTCGCTTGCAGAGAAGCGGGATCTCGCCTAGTCGGGACGTTTTTTGCTCATATAACACCGAGACGGGAAGATTTTAGATTTTATCTGACATCAGTCGCATGCCTATGATTAGCAAGCTTTATAGATGGCGGATAAAATTCTGTCCCGCTTTGCCGGGATGGTTTTTTTCATGTAACCTCGGGATAAAGAACACCCATAAAGAATTTTTGTCCCGGCTAAGCGGTATAATTTCTTCCAAATAACCAGCCCCTTAGAACTACACTCGATCCCAAAGCACGTATTTTATGGCATTGCACTATGGTCATTGTATTCAGTATTGAGGAGATAATAAATATATAACATTTCGGGAACGGCGAATTGTACATTATTTGTTTTATACGAGTTGATTGGTTTGGAACGACCCGCGTCCTTTTTAAATGTGTTTTACATATACTTTACTATACGATGTTCTAGTTCACAGTAATACACCTTCTAATTATTTTTGTTAATTAGCCCTCATGTGAGGCCATGGTTGCTGCGACGTCATTTGCTAAAAAATCTGTCTATTAAGCCACAGAAATAGTTGTAGCTGGCTAATATGCGATTTAAAGGCCGATTTCCATTCAACGCTTATTCCCGCGCGGACGTAGAATTTTCCGAGCGGCCAAACAGCTGCAAATGGAAACAAGATGCCCTACCGGGCAGAAGTATTCCTGTGGATGACTGTAAGACTTTCTGGAGCCTTTTCAGAAAGAAATGAGTGTTAGTTCACGCTTTAAAACCATATGCATAATGCGGAGTGATGTTTGCAGTATTTTACATTTTACCTTTTAGCTACGATAACTATTAAACTTTGTTGTTTCATATAAAACTTCAGTCTTGCATCAATTTACAGATTTTTTTAAAAAGATTTCCATTCGAAGTTCCACTCCCTAAAGCATCTTCAAGAAGCAATTAACTAATTAAAAGATTATCGCGTTAAGAATAATCTGTGCTTTAAAAGGTGAATGTTTGTTTACGGTTTAAAACAATATGCATAATGTGGTATGATGTTCTTTGTGTTTTACAGTTTATCTTGTAGCTGTGAAAGAAGTAATATTTGTTATTTCATATAAACTGCACTGTTTTGCATCATTTAGATTTTTTCAAAAAGTTTTTTATTCATAGTTATATTCCCTAAAGCATCTTCAAAAAGTAATTAAGTAATGAAAACTTTGTCACATTAAGTTTTGAATGGAAAATCTGTGGCGTAAATAGTAATAACTTCGAATTCATTTAATTACATTCCCGAGAGCATCATAAAAGTTAAGAGACTTTGAAAAATTTTGCCGGAGATCAAGCTTAAAAAGGAACACCGTCAGTTTAAAAATCCATTAGAGAACACTCTTCCGTGGACGTTTCAAAATACTCCTTTTAAAACTATACAGTATGAAAATCTTTATGTTGTTTGTACCTGAACTTCATAATAAAAACTTTTACTTGGCCATGCGAAGTAATAAAAATATCTGTGTTTCCTTTTTATCGTCAGCTTGATAGTATACAAATTTTAGAATCATACAATATTTTAAATTCGACTAGTCAATAAAAAAAGTGGTCATCTATTGATTAATAAAATGGGTATAAGCTGATTAGGAAGATGAGCTGTGCTTCAAGATTCCAGAGTTTTATAAAAACCGGATAGCTTACCTAGGAACATGAAATAGAAAATTGTATTATATTTAGAAAAAGACTAGTAGAAACCTTACGCATTTTTTTAAATCGATGTAAGCATACCGTTTTTGTAGTCGTTCATATCTCATTTGAAGCATCAAAAACTGCTTATTTATCACGAATAACTACTAAGAGTATTAGTTTCACGTAGATTATCAGTTTGGATCATAAATGTTCTTGATTCTTTTAAGTTTGACAGCCGTACAACCACTTCTATATCCATATATTCAACCAAGAAATTTTCTCAGATCTAGGCGTGCTTCTTCGCTTCCATTTTTAAAACAACTACGGAAAACGTAAGAACGTTGCATAAGACTCACATGAAACAACATTTCTACCTTGGCATCTGCGATTTAGCCATATGTTAATTATTCCTTTCACTAGAGCTTATATTTTACACTTTTAGAGTCTTTTCAAGCAAAGTACTTGTATACAATGAATATAGTGTGAGTTTAGACTGTTAAATCATAAAAAGAATGCAAGTTGGGAACATTAATGATTTGAGTGGCTATTTCCCATCGACAAAAATTGGTCTAGGTTTGGACAGTGAAAAAAAAACAAAACAAGATGCCCTACCGGGCAGAAGTATTCCTGCAGATGACTGTAAGACTTTCTGGATCCTTTTCAGAAAGAAATGAGTGTTAGTTCACGCTTTAAAACCATATGCATAATGCGGAATGATGTTTGCAGTATTTTACATTTTACCTTTTAGCTACGATAATTACTAAACTTTGTTGTTTCATATAAAACTTCAGTCTTGCATCATTTTAGAGATTTTTTAAAAAGATTTCCATTCGAAGTTGTACTCCCTAAAGCATCTTCAAGAAGCAATTAACTAATTAAAAGATTATCCTGTTAAGAATAATCTGTGCTTTAAAAGGTGAATGTGAAAGAAGTAATATTTGTTATTTCATATAAACTGCACTGTTTTGCATCATTTAGAGATTTTTTCAAAAAGTTTTTTATTCATAGTTATATTCCCTAAAGCATCTTCAAAAAGTAATAAACTAATGAAAACTTTGTCACATTAAGTTTTGAATGGAAAATCTGTGGCGTAAATAGTAATAACTTCGAATTCATTTAATTACATTCCCGAGAGCATCATAAACGTTAAGAGACTTTGAAAAATTTTGCCGGAGATCAAGCTTAAAATGGAACACCGTCAGTTTAAAAATCCATTAGAGAACACTCTTCCGTGGACGTTTCAAAATACTCCTTTTAAAACTATACAGTATGAAAATCTTTATGTTGTTTGTACCTGAACTTCATAATAAAAACTTTTACTTGGCCTTGCGAAATAATAAAAATATCTGTGTTTCCTTTTTATCGTCAGCTTGATAGTATACAAATTTTAAAATCATACAGTATTTTAAATTCGACTAGTCAATTAAAAAAGTGGTCATCAAATGATTAATAAAATGGGTATAAGCTGATTAGGAAGATGAGCTGTGCTTCAAGATTCCAGAGCTTTATAAAAACAGGATAGCTTACCTAGGAACATGAAATAGAAAATTGTATTATATTTAGAAAAAGACTAATAGAAACCTTACGCATTTTTCTAAATCGATGTAAGCATACCGTTTTTGTAGTCGTTCATATCTGATTTGAAGCATCAAAAACTGCTTATTTATCACGAATAACTACTAAGAATATTAGTTTCACGTAGATTATCAGTTTGGATCATAAATGTTCTTGATTCTTTTAAGTTTTACAGCCGTACTACAACCTCTTCTATATCCATATATTCAACAAATAAACTTCCACAGATCTACGCATGCTTCTTCGCTTCCATTTTTAAAACAACTACGGAAAACGTAAGAACGTTGCATAAGACTCACATGAAACAACATTTCTACCTGGCATCTGCGATTTAGCCATATGTTAATTATTCCTTTCACTAAAGCTTATATTTTACACTTTTAGAGTCTTTTCAAGCAAAGTACTTGTATACAATGAATATAGTGTGAGTTTAGACTGTTAAATCATAAAAAGAATGTAAGTTGGGAACATTAATGATTTGAGTGGCTATTTCCCATCGACAAAAATTGGTCTAGGTTTGGACAGTGAAAAAAAAAAAAACAAGATGCCCTACCGGGCAGAAGTATTCCTGCAGATGACTGGAAGACTTTCTAGAAAGATTTCAGAAAGAACTGATATTAGTTCACGCTTTAAAAAGATATGCATAATGCAGAATGATGTTGCGGTATTTTACATTTTACCTTTTAACAACGATAACAATTAAACTTTGTTGTCTCATATAAAACTTCAGTCTTGCTTCAATTTAGAAATTTTTTAAAAAAGATTTTAATTCAAAGTTTTATTCCCTAAAGAATCTTCAAGAAGTAATTACGGTAGTAGCGATAGCGAATACCGTATTAAAACACCCGCGGACTCCTACTCCTACTACTCCTACTCCTACACCGGCCGAAATGGCAATTAGTCTGTGATTTAGAGTCTGCGAGACTCTACTAATAACGCAATGTAAGTTTTAATGAAGGAACGCAGCCTTTGAATTTTGGAAGCTTTTCTGTAACAAACATTTAAAAGTAGATTGCGTTTTGTTTCAACAGTACATAATCTGATATTTTGTAGCTTAATCCATGACAGAATGAATTCTTATCAAATAGCCCTACATAAAAATGGGATATTTAGTTCATGACGCTAACTTAAAATACTTGATATTTTGCTTTTCTTGACGGTAAAGCTTATCAGTTCAAAATTTCATATTACCTCAGTTGTTAGCTAACTATACACTATATGTTTCTGTATTAAGGCTTTCAAAGATCTAGTTCGAAAAGGCAGTTATTTGTTTGAATTCATTTTTGGTTTCATGAAATTATAATTAAAAACATATTTTTTTTTTTTGAAACGCGTGTTTTTTTTCTACACATAGTCTTACAAAAAATTTTCTTATAAAAAAATCAAATACAGCTCATACCACGCATGTATAATTCTCTTGTCTTTAATAAATTAATTTCTGTTGGTTTATGATTAGACCCTTTTTACACTAACTAATAATTTTAACAAATTTATCGTTTATGCCTGTTTTCCACCAGTGAAATATAAAAAAACACAAGCCTCAAAGAACTTTGTAGTAACTTTTCATAACTTTAAGTAAAATTGCTGCTACCGTTTTGCGCCATCTGGCTCTTGTTAAGTAATAAAAAGTTTTTCGCGTCAAGAAAAGTCTGTGCTTAAACTTCGAATTCATTTAATTACATTCCCGAGAGCATCATAAAAGTTAACAGACTTTAAAAAATTTTGCCGGAGATCAAGCTTAAAAAGGAACACCGTCAGTTTAAAAATCCATTAGAGAACACTCTTCCGTGGACGTTTCAAAATACTCCTTTTAAAACTATACAGTATGAAAATCTTTATGTTGTTTGTACCTGAACTTCATAATAAAAACTTTTACTTGGCCTTGCGAAATAATAAAAATATCTGTGTTTCCTTTTTATCGTCAGCTTGATAGTATACAAATTTTAGAATCATACAATATTTTAAATTCGACTAGTCAATTAAAAAAGTGGTCATCAAATGATAAATAAAATAGGTAGAAGTTGATGAGGAAGATGAGCTGTGCTTCGTGATTCCAGAGCTTTATAGAAACAGGATAGCTTATCTAGGAACATGAATTAGAAAATTGTATTATATTTAGAAAGACTAATAGAAACCTTACGCATTAAATCGATATAAACATACCCTATTGGTAGTCAATCATATCTGTTTTGAAGCATCAAGAACTGCTTATTTATCAAGAATGACTACTAAGAATATTAGTTTCACGTAGATTATCAGTTTGGATCATAAATGTTCTTGATTCTTTTACGTTTGACAGCCGTATAACCTCTTCTATATCCATATATTCAACCAAGAAATTTTCTCAGATCTACGCGTGCTTCTTCGCTTCCATTTTTAAAACAACTACGGAAAACGTAAGAACGTTGCATAAGACTCACATGAAACAACATTTCTACCTTGGCATCTGCGATTTAGCCATATGTTAATTATTCCTTTCACTAGAGCTTATATTTTACACTTTTAGAGTCTTTTCAAGCAAAGTACTTGTATACAATGAATATAGTGTGAGTTTAGACTGTTAAATCATATAAAGAACGTAAGTTGGGAACATTAATGATTTGAGTGGCTATTTCCCATCGACAAAAATTGGTCTAGGTTTGGACAGTGAAAAAAAAAGAAAAAAAAAAAAAACAAAAAAAACACGAACGGTTTCAAAGTATTCCTTGCTTACGCAGGAATACAATTAAAAGACACGATTGGCTGAAATTATCAGCGGACGTCGGCGGCTTAAAAAAAAGTTAAAATTTTTTAACTTTATTTTTGATCGCTGAGCGGACATATCTACGCTTATGAATTAGCCCATGCGCATGCGTTCTACGTCACTCAGCGTGGATTACCTACGTCTGAATGGAAATCGGCCTTAAACGGTCTGATCACTTTCACATTAAGTATATAACTGGGAGTTTTCAATCTTTGTGCTTTAACTCTGTGAAGTTAGGCTCCACCTAAACAGGTATAAGTAAGTAAATGAGTAAGTAAGTAGCTGGGATTTTTGGGTCATTCGGTCCGTCATGATTGACTCTTCCGCCCGCCAACTTGCAACTGGTAGTTAACGCACTACCAGAGATATGTACAGTATTGTTCTAACGCACTACCAGAGATATGTACAGTATTGTTCTAACATACACGAAGGCTAACTAAACGGATAGTCATCATACGTTTCAATTTTTGCAATCATTTTGCACCCTAACGGCCGTTTTGTTATGACGCTGGCCTTTATCTATGTATCCCAAAATTAGGTCTGACGTCAATAGAAGGGTTTTTTTTGGCCAGGACTGAATTTTCATCTCTGCAATGTTAGTGCTTACATGCAAAGGTGATAAGAGCGTAAGTTATCAGCGCAGCCTTTCATCAGCCCGGCTACCCGGATATCGCATAGATAGAGAATTTTAAGCAACTTCATATGGCTGGAAGTTTAGCTAAATTCAATTGAATTAAACTTAGAAAAAACAAGGTCATACGAAGTTACTTTTACTGTTTTCTATAGAAATCATTGCAGAGACTCAAGAGTATATGTTCTAGTATGTATGACTAATCGTTTCCATTACATTAAAACGGTTGTACAACTAAACGTATTTGCACACAAATGAGACCCTGGGTTCTCACTAACCCAAACACGTTTCATGAGGTTTACACCGTAAAAGTCTGACAACCATTTGTCAGAGGCGAACATCATTGCTTATGCTGATTCGCACAGACGTTATAGATATTGGAATGACTACTTTATCAGGAGGTATATACAACCTCGAACCTCTTGTCTTTTCAATATACGGATTATCGAAAAGGCAAGAGACCCTGGGTTCGAGATTGTGGTATAAATACATAAACAACAACTCACACCTTCTTCAAGCCAGTTTTTTTTTTATTTCAAAGCTCATTATAATAGAAATAGTGTTCAAAGCATATAGTATGGTGCGTGCATGGCATAACTACAAACAAGAGGTAAAAATCCTTCTTTCATCATATGCTACCAAAGTATAATAGTGACATTAAAAAGTGTCTATCCTTAGCGTATATCGAACTACATTCAACGACTACTAATTTTAACTTAATTTTAACTGGTTTAAGCATCATCCCAGCGGACAAATTTTAATCATTGCGAAGGAGTACATCTCTATAGAAATATGCACAATGTTTCAATGAAAACACTCTTCGACGCATTGACTTTTTGACAATTTGCCAAACGTGATTGAGTTTATTTTTAGCGAGAACTAAAGTTATAAAGAACTCTGGGAACTTTTTACGAAAGCTGAAATGCCTTCCCTGTACGAACCCGATAATACTGAAAGAACGAAAGTAGATTGCATTTGCAAAGCCAGCTACTTAGATCTTAGATGTTTTATGAAGTTAGAAAGAATTTTACTGAAGCCGTCACGACCTCTATAAATTAGACAAGTTTTCTGTGAAGTTGGCCTCGTGCAATGTTTTCTTCTTAACTGAAAATTTCATTTCCCAGTCGGCAAAATCGACAAAAAGTCGCTGTGACGGAAAGAATTTTTATTGAAATTGTGTGAATATTTATATAGAAATGCACTCCTTCGCAGAGATTTTTTAGCAAATGTGGCGGCTGGGTTTGTCTTAAGAAAGTGTCACATCCATGCTATAGAGATCAACAGGCGCTGTTAAATACAAAATACCACACTGCAAATATACATAGTTTTGATGGCTGTATATACAAGCTATTATGGCCAATTCCTCCTTTGGCTAACTTTGAACCATCAAAAGTTCGTGAACGTGGTACAACTCGATGATGTGAGACTTGTCACATACACATGTCAGTCAGTTCTGAGAGAAACCAGTAGCTTGTTATACTCAATGACACCAATGATAGAATCAAACGATACACTGGATCCAATATACCACATTCGGTTTTTCCCTTGCATTTTCAAAATGGTGTATAACATTCCATTCGTTAAATCGCGGTGATAGAGACTCGGAAAGAAACGCCAGATTTTTGTTTCGCGAATAGTAACAGATGTTGCCCCCTTGTCGCTCAACTGATCTCGTAAAATATTGTTCATTTCGGCTGACGTTGGTTCGGTGTCGGTGTACTGTGTATAGACCGCGGTCATAGATCTCGAGTCTATAACGATATTGAAGTCCCGTTATTATTGACGTAAGTGGACATTCTGTTTCTTAATATTTGTCATATTAGTATGTGACACTTCTGGAGATTTTGTTAACAAACCACAAAAACGTTTAACAGTTTGTTATCAAAATCTCCCGAAGTGTAGTTAGTAGGCAATTACCAAGAAATAAAAACAACACAATCAGCGAAACAATGGATCAAACTGAGATGGGATGTGCCAACTTAGTCTGCACAGTGTTTAAAAAGAAATTCTGGAAAGGTTTTAAGACCTTTTCATAAATTACATCATTGCAAATATCGCCTCGTTTCTGAGTTTATCGATTATTATGTGCTTAATCTTGATGAAAAAATTTCGTGAAAACGTTTTCCCTGAGGTATCGTTTCTCTTTGTAAACAGCGAAAACGTCATTAACATTCAGTTAAGAGAGATATGAAGATATGAAGCTCAATTGCAGCTCCTGAAACAAAGATTCACCTCCGACACACTCAAAAAGAAAGCTCTCGAAGCATCCTTAGAGAGTGGGGTTTCAATATGGCTGACAGCAATACCATTGAAAGAATATGGCTTTGCATTAGACAAACAATCATTCTGGGATGCCCTACGCATAAGATATGCCATTCCGTTGAAGAGAATGCCAACAACCTGTGTTTGTTCTGCTCCATTTGATATTGAACATGCTTTCTCCTGTCCTCGTGGTGGATTTATCATCAACAGACACAACGAGCTAAGAAACTGTACTGCGGAGATAATAAATGAAGTGTGCAGTGAGGTTGCTATCGAGCCACAACTACAACCTCTGACCGGTGAGACATTCAATTTGAAAAGCGTATTGAAAACAAATGATGCAAGGGCAGATGTTGCAGCTAGAGGCTTTTGGATTAAAGGACAGATGGCGTACGCTGACGTAAGGGTTTTCAACCCATTGGCCAAATGTCACAAAAATCTAAGTCTCCAGGCTTCACACAAGAAAAACGAAACTGAAAAGAAAAGAAAATATAACGAACGTATCATCAATGTCGAACATGGATCCTTCACGCCATTAGTGTTTTCGTGCTACGGTGGAATGTCAAGAGAATGCGCACGCTTTTATTCTCACACAGCAGATCTGATTGGTGAAAAGCGCAAATTACCCAAATCAATAGTTAGTGCATGGATAAAGACAAGGTTAAACTTTTGTCTAATACGTTCGATGCTGCTTTGTGTGAGAGGAACAAGATCCCTATTCGAAAAAAATCACAGCCATGATGAAGACATCAAGTTGGCTGTGTTGGAAAGTAGTGTTAGATAATTTATCGTCGTTTATTGTAGTAGTATATTGTAGTTTGTTCGTATATATTATGTGATAAAAAATGTACGTTATATTATTGAATATAAAATGTTAACATTCAGTTTGAAAACGAGACGTTTGTTGTGACGTCATTCTTGAAAAGGCGTCTTGAAATTGTAGTACGTGAAGTCGGATGCAATAGTGTCTAGGAACTAGTTACAGGAAAATCTGAGTGAGAAACTGGTATTTTTTTCGTCTTTCGGATTCCTTCCATGAAGATTGGTACTTCTGCTTACCGACTTGCAACTAGAAGTCGATTTATCACCATTGGCCAGGTATAGCAGTGCTGTAACCTCCTCAGAAGCTGGTGTGCTGTCAGTTGATAGTTCTTAATCGGCTCATACACCGCTTTAGCGCATGGGAATGAGAGATTGAGGCGGTATAGGGTGAGAAAATATGGGCGTTTAAACTGGGATAGGGTGAGAAAATATGGGCGTTTAAACTGAAATTCGTGCATTAATTTAGTCATAGGACATTGATTAGATGAATCAACATTAAAATGTCTTGTCATCTTATTTTCAACCTCGAAGCCAGGGTTCTTGTATTTTCGATATACAGACGACGGCGAAGTATATCGAAAAGGTGAAGAACCCTGGGCTTGAATTTGATCTTATAAACTACTTACTATCATTTCCGTTTGGGAAAACATTCAATCGATAAGCTACTCCACTGTATCCTTGCTTAAATGCAAACGTATTCAAGCCAGAATGTATATCTTTATCTTGTGGATAAGCGTTGATGTCGTATGGCGAATCACTCCGTCTTTGATCCATCGTATCTGCCAAGGTTACAACGGCGTATCTGGGATTAGGGCGGAGAAAGTTTTGATATTCCTCTTTGGTTGGATTTTGGAAATATCTCAATGACTGGCGTAAATCTGCCGCCCAAATGACGAAATCGCAACGCTTGCTTTCATCTGCTCCACTGCCATGTCTGATCCGTAATCGGACTGTATCACGGTCTCTTGTGACTTGATAAACCAAGGCATTTTTTGTTACTTTTAAGTTTTCACGTGAGACCATGCTATCTAATAGCCTTTGCAAACCACTCCTGTCGTATTTGTACCCTGAAAATATTCAAAAACGTTCACAAGAACTGTGTGACGTTAGCACTGAAACTCAACCCTTGATTGGATTAGAAAATAATCAAGGAGCCAATCATTTGCTACGATTGAATTTCCGATTAATCAGGGCATACGTATGACAGATATAGTGGAAAGCTTGCGTTAAATATTTAAATATTAAATATTGCAAACTATAAGGAACTGTAATGAACTACAAGGAACTGTAAGGAATGAATCAGGATGAAGTTACATTAAGAAGCATATTTTATCCTTGATTCCCTGAAAGTTTCAAAGCTGAATGTTTTGGTTATTTTGAAAAACGAAAGTCCAAAGTTTTGCTCCTAAAAAGCCTCGACATCTTGAAAAACCGTATCTGATTGGTTAATAAGATCTTGAAAGACGTATCTGATTGGTTAGTAAAATCTTGAAAGACGTACCTGATTGGTTAATAAGATTTCAGACACCAGTAGAAAGGTGTCAACCTAATTCGACCGATGAGTTTCCAAAACTGCCATCCAATAAATTTTCGAAAAAAATTCAATCACCAAAGACACAAGTAGAGCCAATAAATATATAAATGTTTTAGATTTTTTTCTATTTGAGAAAATTGTACTTTTAACTACCTTTACTTTAATTGGATACTCTTCTCAAATATCAATTTTGATTGGATGCACTTCTTATAAAACAATTTTGATTGGATACACTCCTTATACAACAATTTTGATTGGATACACTCTCTATAAAACAATGGCAGCCGAGGTATGAGGAAGTCCTTTTGAAAATACTTTGACCAGGGTTGTAGCAGAATCTCAAATACAAAAACTGTGTTCCAAAGAAGAAGTATATAGAATTAAACAAACCTCTCACAGCTGAATTGCCTTGGAGCCTGTCAATCATCGTCTGTACCACTGTAGGTGTGCATACCATTAGACCGTACGTGGCTGCGATATCGGAGAGTTTACCGTAGCCCATAGTGGTTAGAAAATACCCGAAAATTGGGTTTAATGACTGCAAATTGTTTTTGTGGATAAATTCTTCAAACGTGCCGAAAATTGCCATTTTAGTCTAAGAAAAAGCAAAACAAAACAAAATGAACAAGACGACTTGGAAGTCTAAAATTTCGCTATATTGCATTACCACAATTCTAACAAATATATACTGTTCATAGAACTGTGAGATACAATAGCTGATAACGGTAGCAGAATTTCAACTCGCAATTATACAAAACAAATAGATCAAATTTATTCGTCTCAAATTTGGCTTAAAGTCTTCAGGACGGTGTCACAATTACACAAATCTACTCTCAACAATTATAAAACATTCTCAATATAGCATTGCCAAATTGCCCAATTTTGGCCAAATTTGAAAAAAATGACTGTCAAATTCGAAATCAGCACCTTTCAATTGTGCTTTGTGCAAATTTTTATGAAAATTGGAGAACTTTCATAATTTGGTCCAAATTTGGCCCGAATTGCCAATTTTGGCCATATTTGACAAAATGACTGTCAAATTCGAAATCAGCACCTTTCAATTGTGTTTGGTGCAAATTTTTATGAAAATTGGTCCAAATTTGGCCCGAATTGCCAATTTTGGCCAAATTTGACAAAATAACTGTCAAATTCGAAATCAGCACCATTCAATTGTGCTTTGTGCAAATTTTTATGAAAATTGGAGAACTTTCATAATTTGGTCCAAATTTGGCCCGAATTGCCCAATTTTGGCCAAATTTGACAAAATGACTGTCAAATTCCAAATCAGCGCCTTTCAATTGTGGTTTGTGCAAATTTTTATGAAAATTGGAGAACTTTCATAACTTGGTCCAAATTTGGCCCGAATTGCCCAATTTTGGCCAAATTTGACAAAATGACTGTCAAATTCAAAATCAGCGCCTTTCAATTGTGATTTGTGCAAATTTTTGTGAAAATTGGAGAAGTTTCATAATTTGGTCCACATTAGCCCGTTAGTCAGCCTGCAATGTGTGCGGGCATGGCTTTTAGATGCAATTATTTACTTTAGTGAGATCGTCCAGAATGTCCAAAATAGAACGACGATACCAATACTTCGCTATACTAGCGAAATTCAAAATAAAATGGGCTGTATTTTCATAAGTATGAACCTCGTGTGAACAGGGCTGTAACAGTAAATACTTAATATGCAGGGTATAAAATTCGCAGAAAGAAATGTTTGCATTTCGTCAACATAAATTTCAGCGAACCGATGCTCTTTGAAAAATTCACGAGTCTTAACTATCGCAAATCACGCCACGAAAGTCAGACAAAGGATTACAGGGAAATGGGACTTCAAAATTTATTATGAAATCGATTGAAGAATTTCCGCGAGCATTGACTGGTAGGAAATTTTTTTTCCCGACCATAAACTTTCGCGAAATTGATCAAATAGTTCCAGTCTGCAAAAGTTTTGGGACTGATATACATACCTAGTGGTGAGAATTGTTAAAAAAGTCATTTTAATTGTTCGAGCCCCCCAAAAGAGACTGAAATACCACTTGGAAAGAATGTAAAAATATCTTGAAAATAAGGCTGGACACACACGCACAAAATAAACATAAATTAAACTAAAAATGTACTTAACTGCTCAACAGCAGTAACAGTAATGAATTGCATTTTCATTAAATGGTGTGGACGTGTGTGAGCTTTTCTATAGAAATGTTCTCCACCTCATAGGCTTTTCTACATACTTACTCGGTGACATGGGCGGATTTAGAACATAGTCAAACTTTCTGGAGGAGAGTTAAGTTACGTGCAATTACTAAACAATGATTGAGACTGAAAAGAAAATTCATGATAGTGTAATTCTCCACAAAGTTTGACTGTATCTGTGTCCGCCTCTGAGTGAGATACGATGAAACTGTTAATCTTACTGGCCATGTTGGTTCGGCAAAATACATCTCAGTGTAGTTCCCGAGAAGCTGCTGGTGGAGCTGTTGATATTTCCGAATCTGCGCAATCAGCTGATTCGTGACGTCAATCCTGTTCCCACTGAAATGCTGTCTCGCCATATCCAGCAAATGATCATTGAGAGACAGATAAGTTGTCTCGTTTACCCAAAAATACGGTTCTGGGATTTCATTAGTTATGGTGAATTGGTACTTGCCTACCATATTGTTGATCATATCGATACCATGGTAATTAAAGAATCCACCGGTGCCGATCTCATGTTCTGTTCCTATGAAGAGCACAACAATGTAAGACCAATATCGTACATCGTATCACAAATTTCAACCGCATGCTATACGCCCAATTTTCTTTTCTTAAACCCTGCTTACACCATCCAAGTTAACAGAGAGAGCACACCTTCCACCTTGGGGTGGATTCAAACCCACTCCCAACCGCACTGTTTCACCACTATTAAATGGCATTCGGGTGACTACACGTGAAATGGGAAGACAAAGTTAAACACCTTCATTCACAGTTGGTTTCGTGATTAGTAAAAACATAGTCAGTGCGGTCATTAGTCTTGTTTATGTCTAATGTCATTCAATGATTAAACCGTCAGTGGCTATATACTGCCTGCTCATACTGACCTTCGTAAACATTAGAGGGACACGTCACACATTTTTGTTAGTAAGAAAAAAAATAAAACAAAAAAAGAATACCTCTGTATGCTTCCATGAACACCTGACTACCTCCTACAGTATTTTCCTTTTCAAATATTTCAATATCAGTAAAGCCATCCTCTTTCAACAAGACAGCCATGTTTATACCTGCCATGTTGCCTCCCACAATGCAAATGGTATCGTTACGTCTTTTAGGACCGGGAATCGAATGAGGATATTCGCATAAAACGTATGGAATCAACACAGATATGGTAACGATGGCAAAGAAAGCAAATCTCATCATCATGGCGCCAATGCTTAAGAGAAAAAAAAGAAATAAAAATCGCAGTAAGATTTCACTGTAAGCAACGATAATTCATTCTAAAATATTTCGGAATCTTTATTCAATCTTCAGTGCATGGTTTTACTGCATTAGAAAATGATACTCTTTAAGCAAATTTTTTAGGGTTGTCGGAGCCAAGGAAAAGAAGTACCCTATAGCATTCTGAAAAATTTAATGTGTCCTTTTTTTGTACACAAAGAATTTCTTTTGTTATAATACTTTTTCCCAATATTTGATTTTTCATCTAGTATTTCCTTCTGAGAGGTTAAAACAATAATGTTAATAACAGAATACAAAAGGCGAAAGTTTTGATGGACTCAGCTTTCGACCTGCTACCTATACATCTTGTCCTATAAAACAATACACTGGTTTGAGACCTTCTAACGACGTTGGTCTAACCAACCTGTTGTTCTTCTTTCATAAAATGCTTTCGATAATATTTGTAGTTTGAAAAATAACACCCTTTGGATGGGCGTTTGTGTTGGCGTTACCATTTCACGCAGATTCTCTCGTTTGGCGACAATATTTTTTCAAACTATACACCCCGTCTTGTCCCGATACGTTGTACACCTTAATTACTTGGATTTTTTTGTTTGTATTTTTTTTACTTAACTATTAATCGCTGTGGAAAAAATGGTCACATGCAAACGAGGTGGAATAGGATAATTTGTTTTTTCATACTAACGCTTAGCTGTTTGCTTGAAACAAAGAATCAAACTTCCTTTACCTTCAGCCTTTCTGACGTTGACTAAATAGGGACTGAAGGAATCTGGCAGGGAAGTGTTTTGCAATGTATTGCTTTCACGTGAGCGAAAATCACATCAAGATCATATTCAGTGTAAACATTTTCATAAGAAACTTTTGCTTAATAAGAAAATTGTGAAGGTTGACGTCAACAGTAGTGTCATCCCTATCCCCATCTCCCGTCAAACAGCGTCAACTTCTTAACTTTGTCGGGTTTTTTCTGACTTAGAATTCATTCATCGAGATATTCATTGATACACCGAGCGAGAACTGTCTGAAAAAAATACGTCATAACTATCTAGATTAGAAGCGAGGCGAGGGCTGCCATACGATTTATTTATGAGAATGTTCATCTGACAAATCGTTACCATTACATTAAAACGGTGAAAACACTGGTTATTAAATATTGTATTACTATATATTTCCCCATAGGGTGAAATATATGTTAAAACCGGCAATTTCCTTCTTCTTCTTCTTCTTCTTCTTCTTCTCCTTCTTCTCTGTTCACTTTTATAGCCGCGGTTCAGTATTGAATTTTCGCCTAGCCATAGTAGATAAAAATAGAGGCTAGTCTACAGAGGAAGCAGTACGCCATTTTTTTCAGTCAGTGCAGATGGGCAGTAGAAGGTTTTGGCTTTTTTCTGTAAGCTTTTAAAATGATTCAACAGACAAAACGTTAAATGATAGAAATAAATCATTTTCGTTCAGTGCTGTCTTTAAAGGTTTTGCTAAAACTTTTGAATGAACGTGTAAAAAAAAAAAAAAAAAAAAAAAAAAAAAAAAAAAAAAAAATGATATCAATGATGTTTGTTTTTGTTGACAACAATATTATCCTATGATGATTGGCGATTAAATGCTTGGAACAGCAAACCATTGAAGCTGTGATGTCAGTGCAAAGGCGAAATTCATCATCAATAGCCAAGCTGAAGATTAATTTTCATTTTACATCCTGACAAATCTGTAGCCCAACTGAACTGTGAAAGCACATGATATAATGCAGCCATAAAGGAAACTCTTTTTGTGGATAATTACGGAAGCCCATTAGTGCCATATTTTCCGTTTGAGTTTTCAATTCTAGAGAACATAGTTTTTCTCACTTTTCACTTCACTTACTCTTCGTAAGTCTAGAGAACACCCTTATTCTCACTTTTCACTTTACTTACTTACGGTAAGTCTAGAGAACGCAGTTATTCTCACTTTTCACTTTACTTACGGTAAGTCTTGAGAACGCAGTTATTCCCACTTTTCACTTTACTTACGGTAAGTCTAGAGAACGCACTTATTCTCACTTTTCACTTTACTTACGCAATAAAGTGGTTTACGCTTATGACCTGTTAGATTTTCTTCATTATCGTTAGGGTAGGGTCAGGAATAGGTCATAATAGAATTACTATTAAAATTTGTTAGAGTTATAGAGGGTTTTCTAATTACAGTGATTCAGATGATGCCAGGACAATTTCCCCTGGGAAATTCGGGAAATTTGGTAAAGCGACTTGTTTATAAACAACACCCTAGGCAAATATTTAAAAAACTTAAACGACTTTCCTCAGTCCAAGTTTTGATTTAAGCAACATATCGTAGATGAACTCTTCATTGTGATGGACGAAGGATCAAAATGATGACAATGATTTTATAAATTTCGATGTACCATATGCGGTTTATAGTCAACCTATATTGTTTTTTTGCCTGGAGTTCGGTTTTCTTTGTTATTGTTAGGGTTAGGGTTAGATCATTAGCGTAAACCACGGGGTGTGAAAATATTCTAAGGGGTCATTGTACCCTACTACAATGCACCGGAGATTAGAAAAACTGCGTAACTAAAGTGAAAAGTGAGAATAAGTGCGTTCTCTAGACTTACCGTAAGTAAAGTGAAAAGTGGGAATAACTGCGTTCTCTAGACTTACCGTAAGTAAAGTGAAAAGTGGGAATAACTGCGTTCTCTAGACTTACTGTAAGTAAGTAAAGTGAAAAGTGAGAATAAGGGTGTTCTCTAGACTTACGAAGAGTAAGTGAAGTGAAAAGTGAGAAAAACTACGTTCTCTAGAATTGAAAACTCAAACGGAAAATATGGCACTAATGGGCTTCCGTAGATAATAACCAGTTTAACCAGTTATGTTAACTCAAAGAGTACATTACAAAAACAGCAAGTAAAAACGTAATGTCGTATATGCAATAAGAAGTTCAGAAAACCAATTACGTATAATATTTAAAAAGATTGATACCGTAAAGCGGGGTGACTTGAAACACCCGGGGTGACTTGAAACAGCGTCGAAAAACGATTATTTCTCATGAAATAATGAATGAAACTCCGAATTTCCTTCAGATTCCGTTCGGAAACTATCTAGCGCAACATTCGATGGAAAAATTTCATTAATCAAGGAAGTTCTTCGGAAGCTGAAGATGAACAAAGCGCCGAAAATCAGTACCCCTGTAAAATAGCACGTCACGGCGATATAGCATATCGCCAAATATAATTTTTTTTTACATTTGTAAAATAGAAAGGTTAAAGGGAATAATTCCAGAGTTTTATCGAAAAATATTTAAAATTGATAGAAATATATGCCATTAAAATGTTTCGTTTTTTTTCACTCGATACACTTCGTCTCTTCGATTATTGCATAAATATTCTTATCAAGTATGATGCAATCGAATCATTGATGTGTGATAAAGTTCAGCCGATGGAGTTTCAAAGGCGGTATAAGTCAATTTGGTAATTATTATAAGTTCAATTAATAGAAAAGGTTGATATCTAAGAATTTAACCTCAATAGACTCGTTTTACTAAGTACCATAACTGAATACTAATCAGAATTCTGCACAAATCGGTGCTGCAATTATATCCTCCGTTCAAGGCTATGACCACACCATACTTATTGTAGAATTAGCGATAGACGGGGCTGCGTGTTGTTACTAATACAATTTCATACTTAACCGCAGTACTAGGGCTCCTTCTTGCCTTTTTGATATACGGACGCCGTTTCATACTCCGTGTACATGTCATATGCAATGGCACAACAAATTCGCGTAATCCGGATGAAATGATGAAGCGCTTGTGTGGAAAAAACAAAGATGATGGATCAATTTCTAAGTGACATCTCTATCGAAATGGTAAAGGAAATGTATCCTAAACTAAGAGAAGCACGAGAAAGAAAGGTGGATACTCTGAAACAGGAATTATATTATATTATGTTCAATTTGCAAGTTTTAATTAAGAACAGTCGTGTAAACTAGCTATTAATTCAAATTCATCTTGCATGCTTTCGATATTGTTTCTGAAACAATTAGGTTATCACACGCTTAATGATTTTAATGGCTTCAGAACTTATTTTTTACAATATTTTACCATTCTGAAATTTTGAGTTTTCAAAATTTACTAACACTCTCCATCACTTAATAAAAATGAAACTGGATAAATTTCAGGGGTACTTTGTGAAGCAATAACTTGAAATGATCTGAAAGACAAAAGATGAATGGACCTTTTCATAGTAATTACTTTCTTAGATTAAAAGTTATGAGCAAATCTTTTCAAAAAACGGCGAATTTTGTTTCAAGTCACCCCGTTTTACGGTACACATAATAACTTGAAAGAATCTGGTCTAATTTGGTTCCCCGGATAGTCGTTCAATCTGACAACAGAAACATATTATACTAATGAATTAATTCCATGATCACATATATATACTGTTTTGTTACTGTAGTGATATCATATTTTGTACAAATTAAATATACACCGTCAATTTTCCTTACAAGAACAATGAACGTAAATCAAAACACAATCCAACCTAACAATTTATAAATAAGTCAAGTCAAACACGATCTTCTACTTTAAGGTTTGTAGTGATTTGGTTATGGATGTGTATTAACGCTATTTATTTATTTATTTATTTAACAAATATTTTAAATTGTCAATCCTTGTCAAAACCTGCAATGTATTATTCATACATTCAGCCCTCAATCATCAGTTACCTCGTTACATTCAGAGTACTATCAAATTTTCTAAACTATCACATGAATTTAATACTAGAGGAAAGTCAATGGGCACTTTATCTAAACCCTTAGTCAATACTAAATCCTTCGGAATACACTCTATTACCTACCAATCCATAACTTGTTGGAATTTTTCCCAATCTACTTCTAGTCACCTGGAACTAAGTTCCATACCTCTAAGCCAACTAAAAAACCTTGTCAGTGGTTTCACAGTACGCAGACAGTATCTAATAATTGTGCAATTTTTTATTTATTTTTTCTTTTTCTTTTTTGTTTGTTTATTTGTTTGTTTTTTCTTGCATTTTAGTGTATGGTTTTTTTTGTTTAACTTATGTCAATGTATTTGTATTATTTATTTTGGTGGCCACTCCCTCTGTTTAGATAAGTCTATTGGGATGGTCTCCAGTCAAATTGTATTTTTCTTAGCATCTTAGAATTCCTTTTGTTGACAAATAAATATCATTCATTCATTTAACAGGATAGCCTCTCACAATACTAAATACTGCTATCACGAGGGTCCTGTACCAAAATCTGTTGTTTTTTTTTCATTTCGGATTTACAAAGGTCATTTTAACAATAATGAGTGTCAACATATTTTTTCGAACAGAGATGTTTTTTCTGAATACTTAAATTTTATAACTTGTCACTTTAAAAAACCCATCTCGATTTTGAAAATAACTGGGCCTGTCCTAATTTGCTACACATAATATTTTTTAGTAGAGATTTTGATTGCTTGTGATAGTTATATATATATTCGCTTATATGTCTATGTCACTTATATATCTATGTCTATGTCATTTATTATGATGAAGTTGATGTGGTTGTTAATATGCAGTTGTTTAAGGGGAAATACTAGTCACATTTAGGTCGCCATAGTAGCTTCTCAGTCACTTTTTAACTCCTCAGCAAAACTAAGAGAAGCCTTATCATTTGACAATGAACATCTTCATTTCATAAAAGTTCAAAATATCAAAAGGACAACATTTTTATCTGAGTATCAGGTTAATGGTAGTTATAGCATTGTAATTATTTAATGATACATCTTTCTTATGGTTGATAAATGTTTCGCAATTTTTGGGAAATATATAGTCGCATTATTGCGAATCTTGTTATTTGTTTGGAACTTCCTTTGGAACGCCGTTCAAATATGTTCGGTGCCGTTACTTTTAAAAAAGAAAGGAATCTAGAAAAGCCAGAAGATACTAGACGCAGAGGCAAATTGGAGTGATAAAGTGACTGAAAAGTATGGACGTCTCTGCTACCTCTTAAGTTGTATTGTGTTCTTGTAATTATTTAACTCTTAGCTATCTCTGTAGGTTATGGAACTCACCTTATTTACAAGGAAAAGAGATTAGTCTGTGTTTGATACGAGGCTACTCAATCTGTCCGTTTCTGTATACATTCAAAACACTATTATCTGTAAGTAACGTCATCAAGATTGATGATCGTACGATGGGCGTGTCAAAAATTAAAATAGGGCGGTCAGCAATGTCAACCTGTTTGTTTTAAAGATAATGAAATGTTCTAAATGAAAGTGAGGGCTGCAGTATGCTGATGATGTCAGCAGTGGGAATCTCTCATTAGAGCAACAAGAAATGAATCTGGGGCGAGAAGCTGACAAATATCAAAATAACGAACAAAAGAAGTAAACAAATGATTGTTTTTCTCGTGGAGATCCCCTCGTGGAGATTCCCCACTTTAGTATCTACATGACCTTTGGAGCAGTCCATTACTCATGAACCTTTGAAATACGTTCGAACATCCAACGCCTCGTTTTCAAATGGAATATCAATGATGATAACCATTTACAAAGTGAATCGATATGTCAGCAAAAAAATGTTTGACAAATTTCTTTTATAAGAAGAGTGTTACAACACTTCGATTATATTCCGATCTGCGGAACAAACACTTACATTCAACTGTTTTTGTGTTAAATAAATAGACCTCGAATCCAGAGTCTATCGGAGTCATAAGAGTCCCTTCAGAGTAATTGAAAATTGATGGTGTATGGAAAAGGCAAATATTCCTAGGCTCGAGCTTGATTTTCCATTACTTTAAATCTTTTTGTAATGAATTCGTAACAGACTTAATTCTGGCATTATCTCTATTATAAACGTATCTATGCTACGATATGATGACTTGACAAGATTTGTACACCATGAATGACGCCATATTAAAGATAATGAACTGTTATATAGAGCTGACGGTTGCACTATGCTGATATCAGCAGACATAGAACAATTGAGAAGTGGTCTGGGGACGAGCAGCTGTTTATCATTAACAAAGCGCTCAAATAAAGTAAAAAAATGATTGGTTCTCTTGTGGAGATTATCTAACAAGAAAACTGCTGTGTGTCACTTTATTCTTGACCTTATCCCAGTCGGAAAATCGTCAAAAAGTCACTGCGACGGAGAGTACTTTTATTGAAATTGTGTGTATATTTCTATAGAAATGCACTCCTTCGCAGAGATTTTTTAAGAATTGTACCGGCTGGGATGATAGTTCATTATATTTAACGGGAAATCAAACTGAGTTTGATAATAATATCGGCTAAATAAACCGATCACATTATCTCAAATACTAAAGTTTTCTGATAGCTACTATCCGAAGGGATCTACATCTTTTAAGTAAACCTTTTCCCAAATTTCTGTTGAAATTGTATCAACGCTTAACTAACTTAACTCAACTCACTAACAATTATTGAAAATAAACAATTAGAAAAATCGGCAAGGAGATCAAAGCAGTGAATAAGAAGATGGTAGGCGAAACTATGACGACATGTTGTGAACCACTTGGATTTTTGTTGTGATTTTACACTGTTGTCATTCATGAACCGTTCTTTTGTAAATGATTGTGTAACGATGCAATCCTACTTACTTTCTTATGGAGAATTAATTATTGTCAGTTAAAGCTATGCTGCACATTCCGTAGAATAAAGAATCCTTTTTAATGCGCCAAAACCTCCTTGACAGGGCCCTCATTAATACAACACAGAACGAAATAGGTCATTCTGGATAAAAATAAAAAACTAATGAAAAAAAAAAAAAAAATTTGAATATTTTAAAATATTTTGTTGCCAAAGAAGTTATCACCAATTTTTTTCAATCGTATTTCAGCATGTGGGGAGAAAATACTCCAGGGGATTTTGTAAGTACTGATGTAATATTTTCATTTCATATTATAGGGAAGTTCCTAGTAATATTATCTGAAGAAGGGTCATGAAAACACGAAGTTTTAACCTGTTTTGTAACGAATAGCAAAATAAACCTTGATGCCTGCAAAATTTTGAATACAGGGAAGTCCAACCTCGAACCGAAAACTTTATCTAATCTGCGGATTAATCAGGACCCATTGGAAAACAGAAACTTTATGTACATACTGTAGATAGATTTTTCTGAATGGTTTTATCCTGCATAAATATTCGTATATAATAATAATATTATAATAATAAAGCAACCAAAGTAAGGGTTTTAAATGGTCTAGGACATCCTTCGCAGGACCCTCGTTGATAACAGTACTTTAAAGAACTGAAGAGGCTATACCGGACAATGAATCGAGAAATAAAATTAAAAAATGATTAAAGAAAGTGACACAAGATTTTTTTCAATACTCATTAGCACTTGAAATCTATAAATTCGATTGAATTTTGAAAGATATAAATTTGTAATATCGGAATATCAGAAATTCATCCACTGTGTGGCAGCAGTTTTACTGTTTAAAACTGAAACCACACCTAACGCATTCTATGATCGTTAACTTTTACAATGAGATACAATTGAATACATAAAAATGAAGAAAAGAAATATTAATCTCAATATGACTTAAATAGCATCCTAAAAGCATATCATTTTATTCATACAGAACCTTTACTTTTACTTACTTGTGAAGTGTCAAGATGTTCGACCAATAACTGTCGATAGATGAGTCACGTTCGGAAATGATCAGCAATATCACTGTTACATTTCAGAAAATAATATTTAAATGGATCTTTTGTTGAAAGGCATTTAATTCATTGAGATTTTCTAATCCCTTCAGGGAGACTTATTTGATTTCACAGTTACTTCTCCACAAAAGAGTTAAGATAAAAAATGGCGTCGTGACTCACCGAGAAAATTTGTAAAATATCGTTGCAGTAGAGTACACTTCTATAGAAAAATACACGCTGTTGCTATGGAAATGCTTTTTGTTGCAGTGGCTTTTTGAGATTTTTTGAACGATGGCTTTTAACGAAATTGTTTTTTCTACTAACCACTATTTTCCCCAAAAATATTTTGAAAGGGTAGAGAAGCAAAAAAAAAACAAACAAACAAATACATTTCAGCATGATTTTAAGTTAGAAATTGTAAATAAAATCATGCACAGTTCTCCACCTCAAAGTAATGTACCTATTTATGAAATCAATAATTACGATGCTTTTATATTTTACTTACAAACTTCTTAAAATTTGTTATCTCCCTAATGCATCATACAACTACGACAACACAATGTCTTAATAATATTTGGGATTACTTTGAGTAATTGAAATTTGCAGGTTTTAATTTATTATTGTTATTATTATTATTATTATTAAATTTATTTGGTAAAGAAGGTCTGAAATATATATATAATTATTTTTGTTGCATAACGGTTGTGCAACCGTTTTTCAGAACTTTTGCGTATGATGGAAACAACTGTTGTACAACAGTCTGAATATTGTGCAACAAAAGATATGTTTGTACAAAATTTCAGGGAAAGAAAAAATCTATCTCTGCAACAATTGTGCTGCAAAAACGGTTGCCCAACAAAAATAATTTTATTGGAAATCAAGCTTAAGGACCTATCTACATTATAATTTTGAAAACGAAGGAAAATCTAACAGATATTCTTGAAGGATTTCATTCCATGACTGTGAGAATGATGTAAGAAATATATATTTTAATCACTGACATAAGAAGGAGAGTGATATTCTTTCTTTGATAATCTTTATTTATTTTATTTATTTACCTAATATTTATACACGATAAAAACACTTCAGAATAATTACAAATTCTGTTATCAATGTGTGTCGTGTGTATCCTTGTATCCTTCCAATCGAACTGATTTCTGAGATTAGAAAGAATAATTTAACATTTTATCACATTATTAATTCTCCTTTATGGTCGATTAAATGCTTGTTCCCATAATTCAGTTATCTCCAGAATATATACTACAACTGTTGTCGCATTGAATGATAACGGTAGTATGTATTTTTGGGAGATAACTGAATTATGAGAACAGCGGACAATTATGATAGAGAACTTGCTAACTTGAGATATTTTTTCTATAATTTCCTGTTTGTTTCTTTTTCAAAAAGTTTCGTTTTTTTGACCTATCTAGAAAAATTTTGTGAAAATTCTCATGGAAAAATGAACCCCATGACCCCATAACCCCATGAATCAACATCGAACCCAGGGTCTTCGCGGCTATCCGTGCATCCAAAAGGCAAGAGACCCTGTGTTTGAGGTTGTCCATGAATTAGAGTTCCTAAAAGAATGCACATCGACCCTTCACAAGAATCCCTCACTGTTACATTCATAAGTGTTTATACACATCGGAGAGGATTAAGGGATGTGGTTTTATTAAACCCTGTTCGCACAATGCTTTTTATGGCAGGTTTTATTAGACCCTGTCCACACGATCCTTTTTCAGGAATGCTGTCAGTATTTAAAAGCACGAAAATGATACTAAAAACAATCACAAATTGTAGGATTTCAAGATGGTATGTCATTTCCTCTCTACTGTATATATATGGAGAAAAGAAGATATCTGAATCGTGTAACTATTACAGACTCCTCAACCTTCTCTACCCAATGTTTTCCTATGATACTGGGGGGTGAACAAACCATCCATCATAAAACTGGTCAATTTTACCTAAATACTAACCATTGAACATTTTTTTACCTTGATCAATCACACTAGCGACGATACAAGGTTGCTTGCTTCCGATCTTTCATATTTCTAGGAGGCAATTTTTGACATGTTGTCACATGGTGTGGTGTAAACAGACACGGTTAATATGTAACCATATCCAATGTCATGATCAAAACATGCTCACTATTATTCATATTCGAGAAAAATTGTTGGCTATGTTTCCGGTTCACTCACTTCTCTGCTGACAGTGTGTTAGGCCGGTTTCCAGTTCATTCGCTGTGTGGTGGTCGCACGAATGAGCTATCTGATTTTTGATTGGCTGGCGCAATCTCATTCGCCTGATAGTTCAAATCATTTGAACTACTGAGCGAATGAAAACGCTGTTCGTTTAGTCGCGCGACCACAGCGATTGAACTGAAAACCGACTTTAATTTGCGATCGAATAATCGACGAACCAGTCCATCATGATTACCTGTACTTATCCATAATTATCCGTGGGCCATAATTTCATGCTGTGATGAGCATATTAAAAATGTTTGGACTTTTATGGATATTATGAATATCATGAGAGCGTATCTATCTATCAAACATTGATGACCAATAAGATTGTCAGTAAATAAGGCTTCCTCCCCACACAAAAACGATTAGCTACAAAAGGATGCAACATTTTAGGATTTCGCAGACCACAAAGCTTCTTTCTACTAAAGTATTTCCAAACCATTTGGTAGTAAATGAGAAAAAAATTGTGAGTAAATTGGAAGAGTATCGTGTCAACGCCAGGCTCCCCACCGTGTTCTTACTTCATCTATGATCAAAACGGGTAGGGAGGAACAAGTAATTGATTTAGCATTTGAAAAATTTTAAAAAATAAATGCTCGCTACGGGTGACAATTCATACATTTATAAATGTATGAATTATCACCCGTAGCGTTAACCGATAAAGTCGGTTTCTAGTTCAATCGCTGTGGTCGTGCGACTAAACGAACAGCGTTTTCATTCGCTCACAGTAATTCAAATGATTTGAACTATCAGGCAAATGAGATTGCGCCAGCCAATCAAAAATCAGATAGCTCATTCGTGCGACCACCACACAGCGAATGAACTGGAAACCGCCCTAACACACTGTCAGCAGGAGAAGTGAGTGAACCGGAAACATATAGCCAACAATTTTTCTCGAATATGAATAATAATGAGCATGTTTTGATCACGACATTGGATATGATTACATATTAACCGTTGATTACATATTACATATTAACCGTTGAATTGTCACCCGCAGTGTTAAATTTAACAAACAGCTCATATGCATGACTTTGCATAATGTAATAATGATAAAGCCTGTTTGCTTTATTTTTTGCATTACATCATCCCCCGTTATCGTCTGTGTTTTGGTTGTGACGGATGTGAAAAATAATGGCAGCGCAGCTTCTAGGCTATTTAAGTTTCTTTCTTATAGCTATCAGCTTTCGATTCGACCTCGTGACCGCTTGACGTTTTGTATGTTGAAATCTTTAAGTTTGAGTAGATAGCCAGTGTTCTCCAAACTAATGGCGTCTGATTTTCAGCATGCAAGGATCACAAACAATGCAAGAGAAGTCACCGTTGTTGAAGTGAAAAATGCTGTTACACACGATCGTGGGTTGAAAACATTTACAGATTTTGAAGTTTGTATCAAAACGACAAATAAAGCTTTTATAATTTCTCAATCGTCGGTTCGAAGGAGATACTCCGATTTTGTATGGTTAAGGAATTGGTTACAGAAAAATAATGAAGGATTCTCTTATCGTAAAACCCCAACATTGCCACCTAAAAAGCTGGTTCATAGATTTGATGAAGAATTTATAAAAGAACGCATGAAAGGCTTGCAAAGATTTTTAAGGAAGGTCATTGAGCACAATGTTTATTTATCAGATAAAGCATTGCACTTATTTTTACAAAGTGCTATGTCTGTTCATGAAATTGAAAATTATATGAGTGGTAAAAGTCGTTTCCCTACTAAAACGTCTTCGAATTCTATGGATTGCCAAGAGGAAAAACACAACAGATCGGATCAACTTCAAAAAATAATTGAAATACCTAATACACCAGGTTCTGAATCTTTGATGGAAGGTTCTTCCTATAGCTCTATAGGTTCATTTACTGATTCATTTGAAAAGATAACAGCAAAAGACTGTTCACCTTCACAAGACAAGTCATATTATGATTACGAAAACTTATCTGATACAGAAAATGAACTAAGCACTGATACCGATGGGCTCCTTGCAAATACCTCGAATGAAAATGCCCTTAGTATGTTAAATTAATTTCATATTTCAGTATAAAAATAACTATTTTATTAAAATCTAGTTTATATAATGATATTGTTATTAATAAAGTTCAGTATTACATTTAGTGCTTGTATTTGAACCCCACCTGATTTTGATGCCTATTCTTTCATGACATATGTATATACTTGATTAAAACAAAACTGGGAAAAGGTAATAGTTTTAGCAAAATATCACAAAAAGCTGACAGAAAACCATGATATTTGGTTGAGGTTTTTCCTTTGAACTCAGTAATTCATTTTAGTTTGATGTGTTCCACATAATAACTGATATATGCATCAAATAATTTGAATCTTCATAATAAATTAAAAATCATACATATCATACATTTGCTTTGTATATAATATCTTTTGGTTTGAAATGGTATGGTTGTTTGTGATTGCTCTGTTATACTGCTCAGGTGACATTTCAAACCAATCAAATCTTTAAATTCCGCTCACCTATCCAGGTAATTGCTCATTATTATACGAATTGTTTGATAACATCTCCTTTTTATCATTTCAATATTAGTATCTTTCATTTGTATGTAGCAATCTAATAAAATGTTTATAAGTGTAACATTGTTCAGTCGATTGCCAATTCTTGTGCATATGAAAGGGCCTCTGGGTTATAAATTTTGTGTTCGTAGAGACTGGATACCTCATAAAATAAAACATTTCCTATTTTATTCGGTGTGTTTTTAGAAATATGATTTCTATTTCTGTTTGTAAATTCAGTTGAGTTTGTAACCATTCGTATTTGCATGTCAAACTTATGGATTTTGATTTACCTTAATAAAATATATAAATTAAACCTATAATGTATAAATATAATTATTGTTGTTTGTCTGTTGACATTTTTATTTTTGAATAACCAATTTTTCAGCATTTCATGGTTCAATATTATAGTGGTTTCAATTGTATATATGCTGATCAAGAAACGATGTTTTAGTAAATAAACATGAAACTTTTGTATTTTGCTTGTATGTTATTTTCAGAAGATTTTAACTGTATGTTTTAAATGTTTTTCTCTTTTCTAAATTATTCATACCTCCTGCCATTGAAGACTTTTTATTTTGAAAAACATCTGTTTTAAGCTGTCTATATTTACATATAATGTTTTCTGATAGCAATATATTTTTTTGCTTGAAGTACACTTCAGCATGGAAAAAATAAGTTTGAATGAAATTTTGTCAGTGGAAGTTCATGACACGGTAACACCATTGGAAATCTTGCAGACTGCAACCGACCAAAATATGAACTGGCGGATGGAAATTTTTTTTACTAAACTTCAAGCTTTTTTTATAAACTATTTAATGAGATATGAAAAAGAAAAGAAGTTTGTCACTAATCATTGGAAAAGGGATGGAGGTGGAGGAGGAACCACATGTATCCTGCAACATGGTAAGAGGTTTCTTATTTCTGATATTGTATTTAATGTTAGAACTGCTCATAAGTTAAAATAAGTTAAAACATTCAAAAACTCTCTTTTAAAAACCTTTTTGGATCTTGAATATACCAGATGTGACATGCATGAGTGTTAAGTTTTATGATTTTAATGTTTTGTTTGGCAAATTGTCAATTGTCAATTCTTATCAGTTCATGAATGAATTGTTGTTTTGTAATATATCTTCATGGAAACAGGTTTTATGATGTGTTTCCTTGATTTACACTGGCTTTTAGTGTTTGTTTTTATTAGATGTACGCATCACATCTTAATCATGTTTTACAAAATGCTTTTTTGTGATTCATGATTAGTAAAGAGAAAATGGAGGCTTTTCGATTTTATATTGTCATCATGATAGACACCTTTCAGAAGATATCAAGGAGTTCGTATTATCAGCTAATTGTTGTTAGTTATTGGAGATACTGCTGTTCATTTGCTGTTTGTTGTTGCTGAGAAATAATAACAAAGAGAACGTAAAAACAGCATGTTGCACTGTGCAGATGCTTAAGTTATTTATATACTTATCTGTGTAGGAACCTTTATTGAAAAAGTTGGAGTAAACATATCTTCCTTGCAAGGTGAAGTGAGGGAACAGTTTGCTCAGATGCTGAGAAAACGTGGAAAGAACATTAATGCTGGGGAAAAGTATTTTGCTACAGGTATATACAATATTGATTTGTGCTTACTGATGGACTTTTCTTTGTGTTGTGAAGTAGTAAAGTCAAACCTGTGTATAGTAACTATAGGGACGTTAAGACAATTTGTGATCGATGGTCTTTTGGACACAGGTTAAATAAACTGTGCTGAATTGTTTGAACAAGTCAATCTTGTTATGTTCAATTTATATAGCAATGTTTCTTGAGCTTTAGAAATGAGCAATAATATAAAGTGTGATTTCCTTTCCCTGCACTTAGGACCCACTGTGTTTGTGTTGCAGCCCTCTGAATTTACGACAGCATTCCGATTTTGCCGTCGTGAAGCTGCCGTAAATCAAAATTACAACGGCAAAATTTTGCCAACAATGTTTTTTGAATACGAATATTGAATATGTCAAGGCTATTGCTGGGAATTCTTCTGTTTATTCTCATAGAACATTTGTTTATGTCACGTCATCAAGTTATAAAATGTGAATAAGACGAACATATTTTCCTTTCAAAAATCTTTAACGATATCCACATAATGCCAAATAGAAAGCCCTCACGCAGGAATGTGTATTATATAGTATGATAAAATAAAGGTTTTGTTTTTGGATGGATTTTTTTTCTCGATAAGTTCATATATTCTATTCAAGTCAGTTTGGGTTTTGATTTCGATACAGATTGATTTGTGATTTTTCTTTTCGCTTGCCGTGAAATTAGTAAAGAAACGCTAACGCATAGGGTCGTTATTTTTAAACTTTGACTAATCAAACAATTAACAGGACAAGTTCACATAAACCCCCCTGCAGTTTACAATTTTAAATCTTGTAACTTCTTGTTCCAGATAAAACTATTGATTTATAAACTATTTAGTTTTGGTTTTATTAGCCATTATTCTACACCAATATTTCTATTAGAATAAACCAATCAAGTTTTGCCGTCGTTAACATCTTATAGGGCTGCATTTTTTTGCCGTCGTAAATAATGATCTGCCGTCGCAATTTTCAAAAACAATGGCATTTTTCTGCTGTCAGTCTTTTTTCCTAATTTGTTTGTTGTTAACTTAATGTTAAGCTTATATATGTTTGTCTTTAAATGCATACGTTTTTTAATTTCCTGTTGCATTCGTTTTTAGGCATAAGTGTGATGCTACATCCCCGAAATCCTTTCCTACCATCGCTACACTTTAATTATCGTTACTTTGAAGTTGGTGACAATACTGGTAAAAACCATTGGTGGTTTGGAGGTTGTTGTGATCTTTTTCCAAATTATGTTGATAGAGAGGTATTACTTTTTTTTTGTTATAACCTCTTTTTAACACTTCTTTAAGCACCGTTATTACTGATACAATAATAACCTGAAAGAATTTTCTGCAATAATTTTTTTTCATGTTTTTTAACTTCTTAATATGTCTTTTTTTCTTTAAATGAGTTGTAAAAAAATTATAAATAATGGAACTAGATGTTGTTCTAACTGATGACAATTTTGAACTATATCTATGATGATCATTCGTTCCAGGATTTTGAGTTATTTCACAGTTGCCATAAAGAGATTTGTGATCAGCTTAATGAATCTCTATATGAGGAATTCCGAAGCGCCGCTGATGCTTACAATTATAATAGCCATAGAGGTTATTTATTTATTATTTAACTCTCATAACGGATGAAGTTGTGTTTCACTCTTGCTCTGGAATTATGAAATAAAATGTTTTCAATCTTCGTGAATTAATGTTTTTAATTAATACCACCAGATGTTCTAGATTACTGCCTAGTTTTTTGATGGATGGGATCTGTATAAAAATTTACTTTTGTGAATGACATTGAACCTCATAGATTTGCTTTAGGTGAACATAATGGTATTGGTGGAATATTTTTCGATGATTTTTGCAAAGAAGACATCAATGTTTGTTACGATTTCATTACAAAACTAGCTCTTACAACTCTGCCTGTTTATATTGTCATCTTTGAGAAACATATGCATGACAAATACACTGACCAGCAAAGGAAATGGCAACTCATAAGGCGTGGCAGGTAGGAACACTGTTTAAGAATATTATAAGGTCTTGTCAAATAAAAATGATCTTTTCAGTAAATAGTACAAAGCTGTTCCCCGTCCCCGTCCCCCCTATTGTAAAACTATAGTTGTTTCAAGATCTTTCTTATCAAAACTTAAATGCTCTGCTTATTGGCATGATTATATAACATTATTTTGTTGATCCTGATAATACCTATATATTACGATTATAATATGATATATAAATATAATTGATATAACAAAATTAAAATAATTGAAATTTTGGAGCTTAGATCTCTCAAAATTAATGATGTAATCATCTTGTTCAGTGATTCTCCTAAATTCAAAGATTCCACAAAAATTCACAATGCACATTTCTCATATCAACAGGGTGTGTCTCAGGTAATGCTCCTTTAAATAAAACAATAATTGTGTTGGCATATATATAAAAAGGAACAATTGTATGCCTTATACTATCTAAAAGGTTGATTACTAGGTATATAGAATTCAATCTAACGTATGGCCGTGGCACAAAGTTTGGGCTGCAAACACCTGGTATCCCCGTCGAGTCTGTGTTAATGACTCTGCCTCCTCAAGCACGCTGGGAATATAATTACGATGTTCAACCTGGCAGCCCAGAAGAAGAACTAGTGCATATTTTAAAAGTCCCTAAAAAATGGGTTAAAGAAACATGTTTAAAAGAATAACTACAGATAGTACAGATACAGATACAAATAATACAGATAAATAATAACGGATTATGTATGGATTAGGTTATGCATTATATTTCACTATGTTGATGTTCATTTATTTCATTTAGGTACATTATTACCAATTTTACATTGTATATATTTTGAGATGTTATCATTTTTTAAAAAGTTTTCAGTGTATTCTTCCTGATTTTTCATCGATAATTTATTGAAGAAATCCCAGTGGACTAGTTCTGTTGAAAAATCACTGCGAAGAAGTGCATTTCTCTAGAAATATGCAATAAAAATGCACTTCATCACAGTGACGTTTTGATGTTTGTACATGCTGTAATGGCCTCCCCTTCCCACTTGTTGTAAAAACATGATAATTATTAGGAGCAAACATACTTGTTCTATCATAAAAATCTGCAAGTGGTTTCAAATGAGGGTAATGTCTTCTTATCAAACTTTGTATACAGAACAGAACATATAGATAATGGGAGGTTGTTTTCATAAGTGATTGTGAAACCAACTAATAATGAAAATTCTATTATGCTTTTGAACATTAACATTAGTTGACAGGTAGAAGTTCTTAACAAATACTGTTTATGTGTATCTTAAAATCTCTTAAGCCTGATTCACACTTATGAAGCAGACGTGGACGCAAGTGAAGTAAGCATGCACAGTTCATCTTTTTTTAATATACAAGACCTCATTACATCTAAATCATCCATGTTTTCCTTTATGCAATCTAGATACTCCATACAAATGTGAACGTCTTGCTTGACATGTTGCATTAGCTTAAAAAAAGATGTACTGCACTTACACCGGCGTCTGCTTCATAAGTGTGAATCAGGCTTTACTGTCATTATGCAAACTCCAGATAGGTGAACTTTATTTTCTTGTGGATAATGGTTTCAGATATTAAGTGTCTACTTGGGCTTGACATTGATTTCAATTCTTCATCATAATCATCACCAATGTTTTTAACGATTATATTAACTGTCCAATAACTATATTCTTTGGGTAAATTTTCTGACATGGGCTGTGAATGTATTGATAATATGTGTGATACCTTATTACATCTAATGTGTAAAGCAATTAATGCACTATATCTTGATGACGATTCCCGTTAATTTTTGATCTGGTTAATTTTTTGACCGTTAATTGTTTGCTTTACACATTTCATGTAATAAGGTATATTAAGTATTGAGATAGTATTCACTACATCACAACATTCTTCACCTTGTTTTGAAGCTGAAATCACCAAACCACGCATGTATATTTCTGTGGAAAAGTACTCCTCCACAGTTATTTTTCCACAAATTTGCTTGGTGGGGTAATGTTGCTGCTCATGTCAATCAAAAACAGTGGTGATGGCTCGAGGAAAATTTACTTTATAAAGTTCTTGGCTCGACGAAAATTTACTTTATAAAGTGCTTTTATCGTAAAAAATTACGTCAGATAATAAGATTTGAAAAGAGGCGAAGGTTGTTGTGATGTAATTTATTAGTAGGTTTAAAAACCACTACCAAGGAGGGCATTTCTATAGAAATATACACACTATTTCAATAAAAATGCTCTTCATTGCAGTGGTAGTTTTTACTGGTTTGAGAATTAACTCTCAATAACACTGTAACTACAAACTTTTTTAATGATTTTATAGTCTGTCACTGTACGTGATAATTAGCCAATGGCGGAGGAGTTTATTGGTAGGATCCCGTCCCTTGGAGAGGATGACTTTTTGGCTGCTACTGTCACCCCACTGGAAACATTGAAAGAACATGCTGGGAAAGAAATGAAATATAGAATGGAGTTGTTTGTGTCGTACTTTCAGAATGTGGTAGTAAAAAAGCTTTCGGAATATGAACCAAATCAGAAGTTTATTGTCGATAAATGGAACAGACAACAGGGAGGAGGGGGAATCACCACTATTCTTCAAGAAGGTGTGTGTATTACGAAGTATTTCGTAAAGATTGAACTTTGTTTTGTCTAATTTGATTCGAAACCCCTGTATTTATGAAAGCTTTCTTGTATTATGGCGATGTGCATTACTTAAATTGAATGGAATTAGACAAAGCTGATGTATATTATGTGGATGTCCAAATGTGGTCCTGTCACCACACACATGGTCTGAGGACAGCAAAAGGCTTCCAGTTAATGTGTAGTGACAGATATTGAATTAGTTTAAAAAATCAATAAAAAATAATTTGATATGAAAAACGAATATATAATCCCAAGGCAACCTTATTTCATCGCATTTTGGCTCCTCAGCTGGACTAGTGTTGGTTTTGACCTGAAACCTTTTCGATTCCAAGGTTGATACTATGCCCATTACACCAACTGGCCACAGTTTGATTGTATTTCACATGGCACCAGAAGTCCTTGAGGACAGATTGTTGCATAGTGTGAAGTAGCAAACGTGTTCACAGCGAGCACTCACAACTTATGATTCAGTCCAGCATACAAAATCACCCAAAAGTCATTGCGATGAACAGCATTTTTATTGAAATGATATGTAGATTTCTATAGAGAAATGCACTCCTTTGCAGTGATTTTTCATCAAATCTGAGAGTGAGAGAGTGTTCAATCCCTTGAGGTGGGAGAGTGTGATAATACATATAATAAATACATAATGTATATATTAGTGTATATTATATAATGAAAAATACGGGAATATGGAATCTTTGGGGTGCAATAGTTGTCCAACAAAGATATTGAGCTTCTCCAAGATAAATTTGCAGGTTATTTTAGGTAGCCTTGATAATGACAGAAATATCTCAGTGATAGTCTGGTTGTTCTGATTCTGTTTGGAAGAAAATGTATAAACTTTCTGTTTAGGGGAAGTATTTGAGAAGGCTGGAGTGAATATTTCTGCTATATGGGGTCAACTGAAACCAGAGCAAGTTAAACAGATGAAGAGTCGTGGTAAAGATCTCAGTTTGGAAGGAAAGAACGAATTCTTTGCTACAGGTGTGTACCCGAGCTTTGTTCTTTGAGAATTCTCTAACAGTAGAATGTAATTAACTACAACCCTCCATGAAATATATTGGGAACATTCCCATGCAAGTTGATAAAGCATTTGGGGGCCTATCAGCACTTCATACAAAATTGAGATCGGGGGGAAGAAGGTTTTACCAATATTTTGTGGGGGCTTGTGGAGTGGTGTGGTAGAGTGTTCGTTTCCGGTTCGGAAGTTCGCGGGTTCAATCCCAGACAGAGTCATGCCAGCGACTATAATAGTGTGAATCACTCCTCTCCGCTTAGCACTCAGCAAGAGAGTAGGATGATGTCTAGGATGGTTGTGTGATTTTATCTTCTCCTCAGGTTTTATTGTTTTTCTTTTTGCAGTCTTATGTATTTTTATATTTTGTTTTGGAGCAAATTCCATCTCAATTTTCTATCTCGTTTTTCATGGTAGAGGTGTGACTACATTTTCATGGTAGAGGTGTGACTACATTTTCATGGTGGAGGTGTGACTACATTTTCATGGTAGAGGTGTGACTACATTTTCATGGTAGAGGTGTAACTGCATTGTTAATCCCAATGGACGTTCTTCATTTTATATTTTGTTTATATTATTTAATATTTTTGTTTTATTTCTATTCAATCTATAAACAGGACGTTGTTAATAGCAATATGTAAATATTGAAAAAACCTATCCTGTATAAAGATTGTTAATAATAATAATAATAATAATTGTCTAGTTTCCGTAAGAAATACACAAAAATATACACCTCATTTCAATGAAAATGAACTCCGTTGCAGTGACTTAGATTTGTTCATTTTTGTTTTTTCTGTTACAGGTGTTAGCTCAGTTATACATCCACTGAATCCGTTCGTGCCCACCATACATTTTAATTACCGTTACTTCGAAGTTCGAAATGTCGAAAACGATCAACATATATGGTGGTTTGGTGGCGGAACAGATTTAACGCCCTCGTATTTATCTGAAGACGTAAGTATAGTAGAATTCACAATTAACGTGATGTACGAAGGGATGACGTATTTGTTGATGTCAATTAACCGACACTCTTGCCGTCATCTCTGTTGTGTATGTTGTTAACATTCACAACATGGCGACGTTTCTGGTAAAATTGCATCAATTCCCGACACCCTTGCCTTTATCTCTGTTGTGTATGTTGCAATCTGTGTATGTTGTTCACATTCGCAGTAAGGCATTGTTTCCATGATAAAATCACGTCAACATTTCTTGCTGGCACGATGCTCTGCCCATATCCGACATTTTGTTTGAAGCTCTTACAACTTTCAGTAATACGTCTGTAATGGAACGCAATGCATCATAAACTTTCATTTTATCAGTAAAGCAATTATTTGACAAGTAACAAATCGTAGGTCCAATACCATTCGTTACCATTTGCTATTGGAAATTAAGATCGTGTGTAAAATAGACCATCAGTGGTCACCATTACATTTAAACGGTGAAAACACTCATATAAAAGTTTGAAAAATATCAGTTCGGGCAAGAAGTTTTATTAGAAATAGTATCACCAGAAGCTTTATATTTAGTAAAGAAAACACAGGTTATGTTTTCTTTCTATATATTCGACCTCACTAACAAGTGGTCATCAGCTTTACTAAAAATGAAGTTTCTGGTGAAAACACTTATAAGAGTATTTGAACAAATGAGGCTAAGCCCGAGCCTTCTCAAAGCTTCTCACTAACCCAGATACACAGATACACATTGCAGTTGCATCTGAGCTTTCATTTATTTAGGACGCCGTTCATTTCCATAAAAGTCAGAAAGAAGGATGCGATAAGAGTGATGTAACGTACTATCCGAAATTCAAGAAATGGGCTGACGACTACTTTTACAGTCCTCATAGATGTATGTACCTTTATTTAGTCCGTCTGCAAGGGTGGAACTCAGCAAAGCAAAACTGTCACTGCCGGTTTCGATGTAACAGATTGTTCTGCGCACGACGTAGAAATAATTTTATTCTTATTGAATGTTGGCAAAAGTTTAGAAGAGAAAAGTAGGAAGTTTTTCTGTCCGCCTGGAGAAAACCGAAAAAAATTTTGAAATTGCCCCGGCATCGAAACTGATCTATTTTGGCTAAAAGCAACTGATATTCTATTCAATAATGATCAAGACTTTAAGATTGTAAAATATTAAAATGATTTGTATCGTGAACTGGATAGAGGTAGAGAATTCTCAATGTTATAATCACAGGGCACCCAATGTTTTGCACACGATATACCAAAGTGTTTTCATGAACACAGTCACTATTTGGGCCTCGAGTCTACATCTATGAACAAGGCATCCCTGTTTGGTCCGTTTGGACTTGAAAATTTCCTTATTCTTTTATTTCAGCTGAACATCGTGGTGTGGGCGGTATTTTCTTTGACGATCTTGATGAGGGTGGTATCGAGGTGTGTTTCAGTTTCATCGTCAACTGCGCCAACGCGGTGCTACCGTCATATATTCCGCTTGTTGATCAACATAAAGATGAAGAATACTCTGAAAAACATCGCCACTGGCAGCTTCTCAGGAGAGGGCGGTGAGACACTTGATTTGTTTACTGATGGCGTACTTAAATAAAAGTCTCCCTATAAAATCCACCCAAGGTTATTATCATTTGGAGGAGTTTCAATAATGAACCAAGCCGGGGGTAACAATGGCAAGAAATTTCTTTACTAATTTATAAACTGTAGATTCTTTTCATTTTACATACAAAGTTCTAGCAGCGTATCACTAAGATTTATCGCTGAATTTAATTGGGCATTTTAAATGACAATATCTTGGGAAAGAAAAAAAATTTTTTTTTCTCAAAAATGTAGCTGCTTCAAATACAAAAAATACCCTCGTCAATCCAATACACCTTATCTTCAACACTGTTCAACTTATCTCAACCCAATACACCTTATCTTCAACACTGTTCAACTTATCTCAACACAATACACCTTACCTTCAACACTGTTCAACTTATCTCAACACAATACACCTTATCTTCAACACTGTTCAACTTATCTCAACACAATACACCTTATCTTCAACACTGTTCAACTTATCTCAACACAATACACCTTATCTTCAACACTGTTCAACTTATCTCAACACAATACACCTTATCTTCAACACTGTTCAACTTATCTCAACACAATACACCTTACCTTCAACACTGTTCAACTTATCTCAACCCAATACACCTTATCTTCAACACTGTTCAACTTATCTCAACCCAATACACCTTATCTTCAACACTGTTCAACTTATCTCAACCCAATACACCTTATCTTCAACACTGTTCAACTTATCTCAACACAATACACCTTATCTTCAACACTGTTCAACTTATCTCAACCCAATACACCTTATCTTCAACACTGTTCAACTTATCTCAACCCAATACACCTTATCTTCAACACTGTTCAACTTATCTCAATCCAATACACTTATAAATGTCAGAAATCTTGAGTGAGAAATCACTCTTTAAGGTTAATACCTGTTTGTACTGACCTGGCACACCAAAAAGCAGCGATTCATTGGCGAACCTTCGTGTAGTGCAATGTTTATAACCTTTCTCAACAGGTATGTCGAGTTTAACCTCGTACACGATCGTGGCACCAAGTTTGGGTTGGTGACGCCAGGTTCACGTATCGAAAGTGTTCTTATGTCACTACCACTGACAGCACGCTGGGAATACATGCCTCCTATCGAAGAAGGCAGTGAAGAGGAGAAAGTCATGAATGTTCTGAAGAAAGCAAGAGATTGGGTCTAACACATCCTTCACGGTGTGATGCTTAACAGCTGACTGTTATTTCAATTCTTATCCTTATGGATTTCGTAACACTTCCAGAAAGAATTTTAAGAGTTTTGTAGGATAAAACAGTTCATTTGATGGATTGCTTTGTATTTTTATAATTATATTTCGTAAATTGTTTATTTTTCTTCCATTTTCTGGCCACGCTGTTATTTAATACATATAATGTTGTAAAGGCAGTATACGAAATGTTTATCGAAACGAAATAATAAGTAACCATTGAATGGAGATTTGAAGATGAACTTTCTGTTCTCGTTGCTTCACTTACAAAGTACGGCAAGTGTATTTTCAGAACCGAAGCTTGATTCTTGTTGCTGGTAGCTTTTGCGTTTTCACATGTTTCTACCAGTTCACTCGGCCTCTGGCCTTTCTAATTAAAAACATGTCTACTGATTGTGAAGTGAATTTTGATTGGTCTTTGTGTTTATGAGTTCTGTGATCTCAATCTAGTTGCGGAAGAGTAGCTATTTTGATTTTTTTTTTTGCGACTTTTTTACGTTAGGGTGTTGATCACACCAAGAATTGTTCATCGTTCCATATCATATTTTTTGTTTATACATTTTATAAGAGATGATTTGAATTATCGGAAAATCTTCATGAAGATTCTTGACTACAAAGGAAAACTATTTTGTTCTGATTTGACCATTACATACCTCGTCCCTCTACTCAATCTCATCTATCTATTTAATTCCAACCCTGTGGGCAGATTTGTTGAAAAATCACTGCAAAGGAGTGCATTTCTATAGAAAGAAACACACTTTCTCTATACAAATGTTCTCCATCGTAGTGACTTTTTGAAGATTTTGCCCACTGGGAATCTGCCACACCTATTCTATTGTCATCTCACCACACAACTCAGAATATAAATCTAAAAGCGCCACTGAAAACATTTACATAACCTCGTTTCCAGGACTTCTTGTAAAAGTTAGTACAGGGAACGCATTTACAGTTTTGAGTTGAAAGTTTTAATGTGTTAAGGATTGCCACTGTAATTGATCTGGATGTTTATTGCGAAAGTTTCCGTATAGTTCATATCTTCCATTTCAAACCCTTAATTTGCAATGAATAGAAATCCAACCTCGAACCCAGGGTTTCTTGCCTTTTCGATATACGGATCAAGAAACCCTGGCTTCGAGGTTGAATAGTAATCACAAGCTCATCTGAACTTCTACTTTATTAAAGAAGCTTCTCGCAGGGAGATGTAACCACGTGTTACTCTGAAACGTCTTGCCTAATGAGTTGATCTTATTTGTTGCTAAGCCGCATATTGGATATAAACAGCTTCATTTGTTCTGGCTTCACAACTCATCTGATGATTCAATATGTTTTTCAACGCGGTCATGTTCCTTGAGAAACTGCACCTTAAAAAATTTGTTAGAAATTAATAAGACCTTAGTGAAATATTAAAAGTATACGTAAAGTAGTGAAGTATCTGAAGTAAAGTAATGAAGTATCAAGAGTTAAGTAATAAATTATCTTAACGTAAAGTAGTGAAGTATCTCAAGTAAAGTAGTGAAGTATCTTAAGTAAAGTAATGAAGTATCCAGAGTTAAGTAATAAAGTATCTTAACTTAAAGTAGTGAAGTATCTTAAGTAAAGTAGTGAAGTATCTTAAGTAAAGTAATGAAGTATCCAGAGTTAAGTAATAAAGTATCTTAACGTAAAGTAGTGAAGTATCCTAATTTAAACAAGAAGTTGCATGACTTGGAGACGTCAGGTCGTGTCATAACTACACATCTACAATAAGCAATAAGCCTTATTTTCAATTTTGGTCAAACCTGAAAAAGTGACTGCCAAATTTGAAATGAAGCCCTTCGAGATAATTGGATATGATAAAGTATCTTAAGTACCTTTCAGTGCGCTTCAGGTAAACTTTTATATTTCGAGCGTGTTTGGTTTTGAAAATTTTGCAACCTCATACCCAGGGTTTTCTTGCCTTTTTGATATACGGTATCAAGAAACTTTGACTAGGAGATTGTTTCAAAGTTTTATGGCGTTTTTATTGGAAAGTTTGAAGTCTTTTTACCCAAAAGCTTTTTAGGGGGCAAATAAATCATACGGAATTCAGTTTAATTGTGATTGGACCATTGATAATTCGTCGAGGAAGGACATTAAATTCTTTCTGATTTTATTTACATTTATTTTCGAGAAGTTGTTACATATATACATGAAAAAAAAATTCCTCCAAAATATTTATGACCTTTTGAAATAAACGACATAGCCAAATAAATAAGTAAATAATTACAACAAATAAAACAAATAAAAAGGAAGGCGTAAAAAATTTCATAAACTTACCAAATGGCGTTAGCACAATGAGTGGAAAATGGAGGAAGACTGAATTTGATTAGTATTGTACGCCCTTTTGAAGATTTTGTTTACCGCACTTAAATTAAATTTCGAAGAATACCATCAAAAATCTCCCCAATCAAACGTGTCGTTATAAGGGTTTATCTACACGAAAAAATGTTCTTTGCAAGGGATGAAAATCTATACGCCACAGTTATTCTTGTTAACGAGACAAAAATGAATATACTGGGACGATGTTGATGATGTATTAAGACGATATCTGAATTACGGAAATATGTTCTTTTCTCTACGGTTTGGTCTTCCCAGAATCCTCCTGTAAAAGTTTGAGTAAAGCTTCGTCAGCTTTTTTCAGTTGGTCTGCAGTATTGACGTGTTTCTTTACAGCTTCTGCAAGTTTTTCTTCACTTTCTTTCTTCTTCAGTTCATTTTCCACTTCATTTTGTAACAGGTTCATCAGTAGCTCATCGCTTGTATCTTTAGCAACTGCAGAGGGGATGGGTTTCTGGCCTTCTTTCTTTGCATTCTCATCTGCCAGGATTGTTTTTATAAACTCGTCTTCATCTTGACTAAATTCTTTATTTTTCAAATCATCACTTTTTTTTATTTCGTCTTTCACCATCTTCAGCAAGATTTGGTCTGCATTTTCCCCCGTCTCTTTGACGTCTTTCTTGCGGTCTGCATTTCCCCCCATATCTTTGGCATCTTTCTTATTGTCAGGGACAACTTTAATGTTCTGCTCGGCATCATTATAGATTGGCTTAATCTGATCTAAAGTTGAAAATATTGACATCACTTTCATGTTCTTTGATTTGCTGGATAAATACCGTATCAGGGAAATAAAGTCGGAAAAAAAATTAGTTGGGGAAAATTTAGTCACCTAAGGAAATTTTAGTCACTTTTCCCCGACCAATTTTTGAAATTAGTCACTTTTTTTTCCCCGATAAGGTATTCAGATAAAAAACAATGCAACAAGAAATCAACCTCGAACCCAAGATCTTTTGCTTTTTTAATATATGGATCGCGGACCCGTATATCAAAAAACAGCTTCTTGTTGGAGGTTGAGAAAAATAAGCAACTTGACTGACCAGTGTAGCAGAGATTGCAAGTTCTTTTGCAGTATATCTTCATCAGTCCTGGATCTATTTCGCAAAATTTTGATTTTTTGAACAAAGGACAAATTTTGGCTTGTGATGGGTCGTCGAAGCAGGTAGCTGAAACGGTTAGGATTTCATAGCTTCATAAATTTTCTTTTTGGAGTAGACTGAGCGATTGTTTGTCGAAAGGAGCGCCAACTATATCAATGTATGCGCGTTAACATGATTGGACATTCTATCAGGCTTACTTTCCTTTTAATAGAATTTGTTTGAAAACACCAAATACAAAATCACATACCATGACCCTCGATACAAGCACGAACTCTACATGTTATCGGGCATGCGCGTTTAACATGTGCTATGTCACACATATCTTGCATCTTTTTGCAGACTGGTCCATCTTTGCACTCTAGTTTAGAAAAATAAAAATGAAATAACTTCATTTATTTCGGACATTTTAAAACAAATTATTATTTCAAATCTAATTACCTGGGCAGCCAGCGCCAGCAGGTCCCGAAGTTGTTATGTTATCCCAGCAGCATCCGAATTGGCTTGCTTTGCAAGACATTGGTGAGACAGCAGCTAAAATACCGAAATATTACTTTTGTTTATCATGGTTTAGAATGTCACAGCAATGTCTTTTACAGCAATTTGCGAATGTTCGATATAACATCCTAAAGACGCTAATTTGCTAATAGAGCTTCCAGTAAAGGGGTTTACTATGGAAAACTTTTAGCAATCAAGAAAAAGAAAAGGGCGTAGGGTGGCTAGCTGTTGGGCGTATGGTGGCTAGTTGTGCTATAACAAATACTTTAAGGTTGAGTTACTTACGGCAATCTCCGCATGTTTTCTTGCACAGCTTGGTGACTTTAGATATGTTAAAGCAATACTGTTTGAAGTTGTTGCATGAAGCTGAAGATATTTCATCTTTACATTCTAAAGAACAAAAAAAGCAAGATTTGATGTGAGGCACATAAGCAACGTGTTGAAAGACATCATTGTCGTTTATCATTGTTAGCCAAGAACAACCTCTTCAATTCAAGTAGTTATTGACGTCGTGGAACATTAAAATCTCCAGTTTAGCCTAAGGCCTTATTGTTTCACCACTCAACAAGCCCAAGCCCCACCTTCACCTACATCACAACCTAAGTGAGTAGATTGATTCACACCATGGAGCTGGAATTTAGAAATGATTGTAAAAATAATTGTCCGTCACAACATACCTTTCAATGGACGAGCTGAAAAGAAAAAAAGAGATATCATCAAAATGTGAATAATCTGTCAACTTAAAACAATAAACAACAACAATAACAACAACAACAACAAAAGCAACAACAATAATAATAATAACTTCAACCTAAAAGTTCCAAATTTTTTCTTTATTGACTTTAGGACACCCGTGGTGGAGTAAAGTATTTAAAATACCCGTGGTTTCTCCTCCTCCTCCTCCTCCTCCTACTTCTACTACTCCAAGTTATGAGCGTTTTTGTGGAACGTTTACATGACATCGTTGTCTAACTCGCAATTTAGGCCAAATTTGGACCAAATTTCGAAAGTTCTTAAATTTTCATGAAATTTTGCATATATTACATTTGATAGGTGCTGATTTCAAGTTTGACAGTTATTTTGTCAGATTAGTGTAAAAATGGACAATTTGGGCCAAATTTGGGCCAAATTTGGAAAGTTCTTCAAATTTCACAAATTTTGCACAGATCCCACTTGAAACGTGTTAATTTCGAATTTGACAATCATTTTGTCAGATTTGACCAGAAATGGTTCATTCGGGCCAAATTTGGACTTAGAAAGTTCTGCAATATTCATAAAAATTTGTACAAAGCACAATTAGAAGTTGTTGAGTTTGAATTTGCCAGTCATTTTTGTTAGATTTGAACATAATTTGGCAATTCGGCAATGTTGTATTTTTGAGACTAGATATGCATCGTTGTGTTACGTCCTGAAGTCTTCAAGCCAAGCGGCTTCTTGTTTTTATATAAGAGGAAAGCAACTGTGGGCAGTGGTTACCTATAAACATGTTTTTAAACCCTTTTGCTTACAAGAGAATTTTTTTTTATCTGTTTGACTTTTGGAATGAGATGTTTCATCAACGTTGCGATTTTTCACGGATGTTTTTTGTTTGTTTTGAGCATACCTTATCGGGGACAATTTCGTCGGGGAAAATTTTTTAAAGGGAAAAATTTCGTCATTTTGCAAAATTTTACTAATACTTTCTTATAAATTTCACTTTTTCAAAATTTTCGTTGGGGAAAATTTTCGTCCCGAAGCAAAAATTTCGTCAAATTTCCACGACGAAATTATCCCCGATAAGGTATGCAAGAAGGAAACTTTACCTCATGCTCATGAGAATTATTTTGTATTTTTTGAAGGCGCCGATGAACTTCACTATTTCATCGCCTTAGATAGAGATAATTAAATGTCGATTTAATTGGCTGTTACGTAAATATTAATTACTACCTAAAGATTTTTTGGCACGAAGTGTTTCCGAATATATCCACGTTAAAGGATATTGACAACCAGTAATATACTATAGCGTCGCAGTGTCATACCTTAAATGACTGTTGTAGCTAAAGTCCGTCAGTAGCTAAATAGCTAAATACCAAACTGGTACCCATATATATATAGCTCATCTTAAATCCTGGGCCAATGAAACTCTATGGTGGGGAACCCTTGTAAAAGCTGTAAAATCTGTTTTGGAATTTTAGATTTAGAATTTTTTTGAGTAATTTAGTCTAAACTGGCTCCCACATATAACTCATCTTAAATCCAGGGCTAATAAAACTCTATGGCGTAACCCTTGTAAAAGCTGTTTGGGTATTTCAGTTCATAAAAAATGCCTCTTTCATTCAAACATTGAGTCTTCAGCGAAAAACACACGCATGCGCATGAAATTGCCATCTGTATTTCATAAGTAGAAATAAAGGAAATATTCGAATCCAACGAAAAACTTGATTTAGCTTTGTCAACAATTCAACCTAAAGATCTGATTTCTAGCTAATGTGCTGTAAGTAACTTGGGTTTTACGCAATAGAACTGGGGCTATTTAGATGAACTTTGCTTCATGGTGATTATAAAATTCCAAATCGTTGACAATCTTCAAGTAGGTAATTGCATAAGGAAAATGATGAATAAATGAGATGACACATACCTGAGTTTTCGTAAAAATTTATAAACTGTTTGTCACTCTTATGAAACGTACTCCATCCTTCCACGCAGTAAATCAAACCAAAGACGAATACAACCAGTAAATGCTTCATATTGATGTTTATATATATTTTTACAAAGCACTATAAGCAAAGAAATCAATAGTTTGAAAGATTGCCTTTCCATAGTTAATAATATTATGTAAGTTGGGTTTAAGGCAAAACAAAAAAATTTATAATCACTTTAATGAACACATGGACAAAATGTTATACAGCGGATACCGTCTTGCTATTTGTTTTCGTTCAGAAAACACAAAACAACAATCATCAACTGATTATGTCAAACATTTCTCGTGTCAAATAAAGTAGTAAATTGACAGTATTTATAAAGAAAGTACAATATCTGATTTGCTGTCAAACGCTCTTCTTCATGTTGTGTTGTGTTTATTAGTCAGAGAGATTTTGCTTTTTGACAAATATAACATTCCCAGCCTTGTTACTTTGTATTTATACATGTTTCTTTTACACAACGAAACGGAAATACTAGTTTCAAGTAAAAATACTCTCTCCAAAACAAATTCATTGAATAAAATATGAACAACACGATATAAAAAACCATGAAAAACAATATTACTACTATGATGGAATAATGTTGTACCATCCAGTAAATGATGACTTCATGAAAATGTTAATCATATATTGGATAACTCAGAAATTTAGACATATATGAGAGTAGTTTCGCCATAATAGACATGTTGCTTTAATTGTCTAGTGTGGTATGGATTCTCAATTGATCTAAACTGAAAAATTGCGTACTTATCCCTTTTATATAAACGATCTTATTAAGTGGATGGAGTTTATTATAATGAAGGCTTGGTTTATATGTCGCTGTTATGTCAACACGGCAGGGAGACTGGAATGTGAGCTGAATAGTCATCATTCCTCTATATCTAAAAGGAAATAGTTAAAAATAAATATAAGGACACATACATCAAGTTTCTGTCGTAGCCATTTTCAAAATTTTCCTGTTTTCTACTGAAAACGAAAATCTTTTATCAAAAGTTAAGAACAAATAAGTCGTAACATTTTCTGATGTCATAACGTAACACCCTGATCAATCATAATGTAATATGTACAAACTAGCGTTACGTCAAAGATGTCGAATAAAGTGATTGAGTCATTATGTTGACAAAATAGAAAATATGCTGGGCGTAATGGCAGAGAAATGGATATGTTTACAAGGAAATCTCAATGTTAACATTGCAGCTGGAAAATATTAACAGAAGCGTCAGTTATAATAACAACGACTCTTCAATTTATCCTTTAATTTCTCCGGAGGGTAAATTCTTCTTGATTTTTGACAGAACAACGTATATGACCTATGCGATCCAATAATGTTTTTTGCAAAAATAGAGTTCAATTTTTATCTTTCCAAGATGAATGTACATCTCAGTGAAACCATCCAAACAGTTCTATATTTGTTTCTGTTGAAATGCGTTGATATTCCAACGTCTAAAAACAACCTGAAATTAATTATCTTCGATGAATGAATCACGAAGACGAGCGACATGCTAATCATTTAATCTGAACTTTTATGAAAAAAGTAATTGCCTCATAACATCGAATCGATAAGTCAAGTGTAAATAAGGTTTTGAAGAGCATAAAACCAAACCTAGACCATTTCTGATGTTGCGAACACAAACATAAGTGATAATAAATTTTCGTATGTGGATTGATGTACAGGTCTACTGCGTTGATCCCTAAAAGAATTTCTGTTTTTTCACATATTATTTGCATAGTTTCAATTTCCAGACATATTTCTATGAATGAAGTTCATCTTGAAGAAATAAATCTTAGTCAGCGGTCTATTGTGTTGTACATGCGCATAAAAAACATGCAAGTAAAAAAGGTTTTTGGAGAGAATTTTAAAATCTGTAATCTACCACAATTAAATAACGTGGACATGAAAACTCCTTCCTCCTGTGATATCTGAATAAGATAATGAAGCCAAGTTTTCTTTACAACTCAGTTGAAATCGATTTCATTTGTCTTTTTAACCATATTAGGAAGAAATAAACATGGCACAACATCATGAGAAAAAAATTCGAAATGTATTGAAGTGCTAATCTACCATGAGAACAAAAATAACCTAAAAGTAAAGGAAGGGAATGTTTCATTAATACCTAAGCTATAAATATTTGTTGTACATTGATTAGGTTTTCTATGAGCACGCTGCACAAAAATGCCAAGAATTTTAAAAATTCTTCATAGAATATGGCTCGTTGCGTATGTGCAAAGTACTTGTTAATTTCTCCGATTTCTTTTTCATACAACCATTTAAAAAAATTTTTATTGTTATTGTTATTGCAGTTTGTGGTGAGAAGTGAAAGTAATTTGAGTGTTTTAACGATATACTGCTAGTTACGAAACAACATCGCATGTAATTATAAACGATTATATTATTATTGGTAAAATCATGAATGAATCTGTCCACATTCCAGTTTGCGTCAATTCAAATCCATGAATTTCCTGGGACATGTCCTTTTCTCATTTTTTTTCATTGGTTCTTTTTAAAACACAATTTATTTTAGCTGGTCTCACATTGCTCTCCACATGAGCATGTTCGACGATACATGACATTTTAATCTCTGTTTTGTCTCTTTCCCTCAACCCTTTTAAATCAAATTTATTCGTAATCTTTTCAATTCTATGAAAAAAACTTTCGAATTAATGTTAGAAAAAATAATACCGGTTATTATGAAAAAGTTCCAAATTTGTTTTGCAATAGGAAGTCTGTTAAAATAAATTCTGATATGATTCACACTATTTCCAAGAGTAAGGAGATTAAAAACACACCAAGGAACGGCTTTATTAAGGGATTGACGAAACCTTTTCTTTGGAATCATCCATAAGATGAGATGGCCTCGCTACAATAGGGAAAACGAATTTGGGGTACGTGTATTTTCGTATAACTATTTAAGTACTGGAGGAATTTTGATGTAGCTACGATTTAAGTTTTCAAAAGACACTTATGTTATGAAGTTTATGTTATGAATAGAAGTGAGATAGTAATACATACTCATACAATAAATACGATTTTAATTAGCAATACAAAATTTCCATAATCATGAATTTATGAGATTCATAAGCAAACAATCATTGATAATTTCATTGATTGAGAATTCAATTCAAAATGCTCTTTAGATTATAATAGTCTTTAATTCTTTTTCAATCTTTATCAATGTTTGATAATAGATGTTTACTAAGTTTTCATCATATATTTATATATAAATGGCTTATAGATTATCATCTATTTTCTCTCAACCAGCAGGTGAACCTTATTCAAGAATTCATGCAATATTATACCCAGCCCATTTTGGATAATCTACAAGCTTATTTTTTCGCAAGACTGGTGATGAGGTTGGTAATCAAAGTTATTATTTTTATAATCTATTTGTTTGTGTGTTTATCTGTTTGTTTATATATTTTCGTGGTTAAGATTTTAATTTTTTCGTTATCATTAAGGTCTCCAATACTTATAATTGGATACTCCAAAGGTGTCAAACGTACACCATACCCTTGCAATGCAAATTGAAAATATAACAGGAAGATTCAACGCAACACTTCTCACTTGCAAACAGGTTTTCGAATATGACGAAACTCTCGTGCGAGTGCTAGTAGTTTTGATGGCAGCAACTACTTTTACTGGAGCTGTTCTGGATATCACAATAATTCTGGTTGTTGTTCTAAAAAAGAACCTTCGTAAGGCAGTGTCTCTTTATATGTTGAATATGACATTTTGTGATATGCTGTATTTGCTATATTCAAACCCCCTCCATATTGTCGAGATACAGAACTTTGGATGTTGGTCGTTTGGAGAAGCAGTTCTGCGTCTAAAATATTTCATAGACCATTTGAATCCAACCATCAAGTTTGTTTGTTTAACTGCCATGACGATTGACAGGTACTATGCAGTTTGCAAACCCCTCAAATGGAGAAGCAGCTCCATCAGAAAAGTTTCAATTATCAGTTTTATCATTTGGACAGTTTCTCTGACATTGTGTTTGCCAATTTTCGGAGGTTATCAGCTCAAAGTTGTGCATGATAATTTAAAGTATGCAGAATTAACAATTAGCTTTACCTATTGGGTAATATTGTTGCTATTAGGTCTAATAAGCATTGCTGTAATAATCGGTTTGAATGGATATCTGTTAATTCTACTGAGAAGGAAAAGGAGACTACTTGGAATTCAAAGTGGAAAATCAACAACGGGTTTAAACTATATCCATCGTAGTTTCATCAAAATGGTTCTTTTGATGCTCGTGGTTTTTATACTATGCATTGTTCCTTTATACGCTGGCTATGTAGTTTTGCATCGTATTCTATATGAACACGTGTCCACATCCACGCGGTATAACTTGATTGAAGGCATGTATATTCTGTTTGGAATGCAAATGGTTATAAGTCCTCTAGTTTACATGGGATTATCTAGAGAATACAGGAATGCTTTGAAGACAAAGGTTCAAGCAATTATGGAACAAGCAGCTAATTTAACACGATAGTACACCATATATGTGACGCACTTATATATGGTCAAAATGTCGTGAATGACATAACGACAGCAATTTACTTATTTTCTATATACTAATAATAATATGAAGAAAAATAGATGTTATAGATATAATTTTATTTCGACATAAAAGCTTTTTTCAAGTCAAATCTTACATCATCTGGATTTTAAGAGTAAAATATTGTCATCATCAACATTACATTAAACGTTTTTAGGTGTATGTATGTACTGTGCAAAGTATGCTAGATTGGAAGTACGATTGTGATAATTACACTGTGCGATTAGCCCCAATGAGTCTATTTTCATACGAAAAAGGTAATTTTGAAAGGACTGACCAAAAATAACACATGCTAAAAATATCAAACGCTATTAATAGCTGTAACTATAATATTCCTTCATATAAACTTGTTTATCAAGAAACGATTTCCTGCTGATAAGTCCTAACAACAAATTGAATATAGATTAGCTGATAAACCATTTCAATCCAACATCATACTATCTCTCTGTAGGTGATTTTTCCATAATCAACGCAATTTTTAATTCTGTTTACTGAATGATAAAGTCAAGCTTGGGTACATAATGGAGTATAAGTCACTTTTATAATGTTGTACATTGCTTTGCTGCGAGAACTCTCCCTTAAAAGAATTCACGTCATTTCGTAGGCTTCCAAGGTTGTTACACCAATATATCCAGCCGGCACATTTGTTAAAAAATCACTGTGAAGGAGTGTATTTCTGTAGAAGTATACACACAATTTCAATGAAAATGCTCTTCGTCGTAGTGACTTTTTGACGATTTTGTCCACTGGATACGGTGGTTTGTTGATTCATGATTAAATATTGCGATGAGATGGATTCAAAAGTCACAAAATCGAGTTATAAAGTCGAGTTATGGATTATGACGTCATAATTCGAGTTATTAACTTCTACAATTTGGTAAAAATTTGGTCTAACTGGCCCTTTTTCAGCTAAATCATGAAAGTTTCTCTCAAATTCGTAATCAGCAGTACAAAATTGTCCCACCAGTTAATTTCTGTTTGAAATGAACAATTTTCAAGGTTTGGTGCAAATTTGGCCTACTTTTGGCCTTTCTAGACTAAATTATGACATTTGGCTTTCAAATTTGACATTAGCACTATCAACGTCTTCTACGGCAAAGATTTCGAAGAAGACTGGAAATGATAATTTTTTTTTTAAATAACGCTCATAATATTTGACAAATAATTGTTTTTGCCATCCGAAATATTTAGAAAATCAAGCAGACACGATCATTCAAGAGGAATTATTGAAAACTCTCGACTTGATTTGAAAAAGAAATTTCTCGAATTATTACGTCATAATCCATAACTCGACTTCATAACATTATAGTTTTTTTTTACTGATGATGTTCCTTGGACGAAAGAAGAAAAATAAAATGAGGCTTCTGAATTTAAGTTTTAACATTCCGTTAACATGGTTTGTTTTGAAGAACCTTATATGAAGCACTCTTCATTTCTTTCTAATTACCACGTGTACCAACTCGATATTTTTACGAGTGCAATTGCCATATATCTTTCACAAATAGGTTTGAGACCGGTCAAAGTTATGTTCAAAAGATTTACAAAGGATTTATCACAGATAGATACAAATTTTTTAATGTTGTTGTAAGTTTTACTTTTTTAACTCCTTCAATATTATGCTATCTTTGCGACATCATGTTGTTTCATTTTGGGAAGGGAAGGGAATACTAAGGGAAAATGTGATTCTCTGGATAAAGAAAAGTTGAACAAAAGTGTATTGTAATGCAATCTTGAATTCAACTGATACCAGATATCATATCTTTACATATCTCTGATTACACTACAAGAAAATTTCCTTTTTATTATGACACTGTTTCTCAATGTAATACAAGCATATATTAGCACATAAAAACCATGCACCAAAGCAATGTTTGTTACAGTTCTGCTTAACGACATCTCTGCAACGAGGAGGTGGCTTTATAAACCGCTTTTTTTTATAGGCATCACCAAAGACTGCTGCCCACAACAACATATATACAATAATGTAGAACGAGAACATTTGAAACAGTTCCTGAAAAGGGAGAAAAAGGAATTCAGCTGACAGCTAAATCGATCATGTATTTAACAGTCTAGTGTTTCAAAAGTACAATCATAACAGAGTAATGAAATTAAAAAAACCGCTTCAGCAATTCATGTTTTTGGCTTCAGAGAAATCCATGGTTTAAATTCATTTTTTTGATTACTGACACCGAAACCTATGGGCTACTCATCAATGATAGACCATCAGACGTCTAGGTGAAAACACATAAAAAGAATTTGAAAGAAATAGGCAAACATTGTCTAGAAACTCATTTTCCTCATTTTCCAGTAAATATTGAGGTCACCCTCTGATGTTAGAAGATAATTGGAAGAAAACGTTATTCAAAAGCAAAATATTAACTTTGTTTACTATACGCACCAAACATAGATTTCAAAGCAGGAAATTCCTGTTTATTCCGAATGGACCGTGAAAAATATTTCCAGTAAATATTCTTAAACCGAATCAAAAGAGGACTATAAAACAGAAATAACTTTTTGGCAAATAACAACGGGTCGTCTTCGTATTTACTTGCTAAAATGTTTGAACCACTTTTCTATGGTTGCCATAGCATGTAACTAACATCAAACATTAAAATGTCTTTCTACCTGAGGAAGCAAGGTAATAAAAACTTGTCGGTTTCTCAGTACTGTTCATTAAATCTTCGAACTAAGATTCATTAACTCAAATCCTTTTATCAAGGTTGAAAGATTTGTGATGTAATCACCAATTGATAGTATAATATTTACCTTCAGCTTACGTTGGTAACAATTTCCTTACTCACTTCTACTAAAGGTCATTCAGAGGTCAAAAACTTCCATGTTGATTCAAATTAATGAAAGCATTGCCTTATATTTTTTTTGGACAGGCAATATGCAAGCAGCTATAAATACTTGTCTTATATGATAGCAGGGAGAGTGAACTGAGTAAAAATAAAATCGAAATCGAAAATCACTTAAAAGTATTACTTTTTATTATGACACGGTTTATGGATCTGGTATGTACAAACGTTAGCACAGTAAATCCAACCAAAGCATCGTCTGTTGCATTTCTGTTTTATGACGTCTTTACAGATAGGAGGTCGCTTGTCCGCACGTGTTTTATGTTCGAAGATTGCGTTGCATTGAGCAGTCGTTAGTAGTAATGTTGGTTAAAAAATGACCATTTTTTAGTATTAATATTTCCTAATTTGTTGTATAAATCGAAAATATATGTGTCGTCTTGAAAACCTTTGTTTACGTTTTAGTTGTTTACATAAATTATATAAGTATAAAGTGTAAGACATTCAATCTTTACAAAAAGCGCACAACCTAGTGCTGCAACTTAATGTAATAACCTAATGTAGCAATCATCATTCATTGTCAGTTAGCCAGAAACAATATAAAGAAATAAACGCAAAAAGTTTTTTAAATACCTGAAGATGTTACTGAAGTAACGAAAAGCTTCGTAAGAGAATAAATACATTTTTAAAAAAACTTTTGCGTTTATTTCTTCATCTAGTGTAGCAATTTTTAGAAATGTTCCATAACTATGCTAGTGCTGCATCATTTCAAAATTTCAAGTTGCCAATTTATTTGAGATTCTTCTAGTGCTGTTGCTTAACTTTTTGTTTTGCTTATAAAATTTTAAAATTGTTGCTTACAAAAAAATCTCGAATATGAATATGCTGGTTATACTCCAGCAAATTGTTCTTCCCTCATTACTACTATAAACTTTAAATGATATAAAATAGGATAAATATAAATGATACCATTAAGAACTTACATTCGAAAGGTTAAGAAACAGACATTTAAACTTTCTAGAAATGATAAACATAAATAATAGCTTATAAACTAACTAACATTTCGAAGATGTTACATTCACTTAACTTATACATTACCCATTTCTATAAATTGATAAATTAAGTTCTCTATTTACGAATCTACGTCGAAACTTAAAGACAAATATACCACAGTGGGCAGCCAATTTCATACTCATAGATTTACCTTGACGAAAAAGTCAAGGTTGTGTATTACCCATTTAAACGGGTTAAGGCTGAAATACATTATACATTTAATTGGATCAGTTTAAATTGTTTTAAATTGTTCTATTTATGACGGTTTTGCCCGCGGGGACTATATATTTCTATTTAATTCGCTATATGTATCGTGTTTTCTTTTATTTCAAACACTTTAAACCGATCAGTTAAATGTATAATGTTTTAAGCCTTAATACATTACCCATTTACATGGATCAGTTTGAATTTCAGTTTAAAGGGATACAAAAAAAACTGAACTTATGCAACAAACGTAACGAACTACACGTTTCTTTATGACAATTTTACCCAGGAGGACTATATTTCTATTTAATTCCCTATATAACACCTTTTCTTTTATTTAAAACAACAGGAATTGAACACGTTCAACTTTTTCAAATGCTTTTAATTGAAACTAAAACAAATGAAAATCTAACTCATACATTTGAAGTGATCCATTCAAATGATAATGTATTCCAAGCTTTACCAAAATCATTCTCATCTTTCTTATCTTCCCTCGATGTCTTCCTTTCTCGCTACCATGTGCAATCAACTGCAATTCACCTTTTCTATGGATTTTGATACCAGTTGGTTCCCTTCATAAGTTTCAGCCATTTCTTGGCACCTGTTATTAACTGTTGTCAATTCTCCATTTCAATCTTTGCTTCTTCTATATGGTGTGTTTTTTAAGGCGCAGTTAGGTTAGGAAAATTTAAAAAATTGAAGAACTTTCCCCAATTTCTCGTCAAATTTGAAAAAGGACCGCGAAATTCAAAATCAGTACCATCCGATTGTGCTTTGCACAAATTTTTATGAAAATTGATGAACTTTTGAAATTCGTTCCAAATTGGGCAGGAATTGCGAGTTTGGCAGCGGTTTCATGCAAACACTACACTTGTTCATAACTTGTAGGAGAAACATTGGTATTATGAAAGGTCTTAATTTTTGTCTGTACTGCAACTTACTGTTCAAACTTTGTGATTTTGTTTTCGTTGAACGGTATTCTAGAGATGATAAAAATATTGAATGATATTATAGAGAGTGAACTTTAGATCCCGATCCTTTAAGTCAGTTGAGTAACAGGTGAAATAAGAAATTATTGAGAAATTAGTATTGTGCTTCTATGAAATTAAAACTGAAATGCCAAAGCGGCAAATCATAGTGGCAGAAAATCGTATGTAGTAGGCAACATTTCGGTTGAAACCATTATTTTTGGGTAAATTTACTTCAACGTTTACAGATGTTTATGTTAGTGTACAATTCATTTAATTATAAATCCAGGAAAAAGCAAGAACCACTAAACAACTGGTGTTTCATCTCTTGTTTTCACAATGTCTTTCCATGTAGTAAGTGCAAACATCAGTACAAAACCAACGTACAAAACATCGTCTGCTACAATTTTGCCTTCTGATGTCTCTACATATAGGAGCTGGTTTATCTAAATGAGTACGGTGAAATTCCACAACGCTCATACAGATACGCTCGACAGATACCGACGCGAATATAAACACCACAATGTAGAATTTGATCATTTTAAACTCTAAAAACAAGACATATAATGTGTGGATTTGAGTAACTGTGCGCAATGTACAAATCAACAAAATATTTTCAAAGCAACTGAACTGATTTCAATCTACATCAATAGAGCATAGAAAAAATAAATGATAGTATAAAACACAGCAAAATATTTTCTACCGAATTAGCCGTTCCAAAAAATCAATGGTCTCCTTAATGCATACTACAAATACCACATTTCTTTAAGCAATGTTCTATATAGCTGTGAAAATGTCAGTGAAACTCTTTTCTTGTGACATTTAGGCATTTTTAGCGACTATTTTTCATTTCATTATAGCCACTTACACAGTGCGTATAAAGGAGATAACTGAAATATTTAATGTTCGAATTATGTTATTAATCTACGAATTCATACCTTCGATTGAATACTGGCTCTGTTTGATGTTGCAATTTCCCCTGAAACTATTTCAATCATGAGCGCATTTTATTTTTTTTATGTAGTAAAAGAAAGTGTATATATAAGATCAATAAGGTAACGAAAATTCAGAATAAAGATCCAATTTGTAAGGAAATTAAAATTGAAAGGACAAATGCTAAGAAAATGAGTCACGAAGATTTGTGAAAGAAATTAAAACGTAGTTTTTTGTTTTACATATACCTACCAAAATGCTTGGCTTCGTCTTTTGTGGTCGTCATAGCATGCTGGGCCAATTATGTTAAAATTGTTGCCGCGTTTTCGTTGATTGCTATTACATGAACCCTTATGAAATGACTTCAAGGTGTTGGAGAATGGTTTATGAAAAACTAAGAAGTAAATTCGAGGATGATAAAAAAATAATGAATGAAATCGGATTTCTGGTAATAAGGCAAAGTATCGATAAACATATGAAAAAGTTAAACATTCTGACAAATATTTATTCAATTTTGATAAAAAATGCACATAGAACACATTTTTTGATAGCCAAGATTCAACACTTCCATTTAAAGCCAGCCATCATGTTAGTACATGTTAATTTTCCTTATTTTTGAATGTGATATTCAAGGAGGCAGAAGAATAGAAGAAGCTTTTTTCTCGCTTCTTAAAGCATCAATTTCGTAATTCACGATTGATTTGTGGAGGAAATTCAAATGAACATTTTCAGTAATGAAGCAAAAAAGGTGTGCTGAAAACAAATTTTTTTTGGAAAATTTGTTTTTAACTTTGCTTCTTGTGACTGTGATAGTGTACGGCTTTGACATTTTTAGCAAAAATTTTGCTTATCTGTTTTTGTCATCCATTATGGTGGGAACACACTATCAACCAAATATGTTAAGATAGGTGAAACGTTTGTAAATATTGAGATCAGGATATTAAACCATACAAAGAACGCTTTGTTTTTTTGTATCGGTCTTGTTTGTCGATGCAGTATACACACACATTAATGCTGTAAAACAAAAACATCGTATGTTACATTTCTGGTGGCGTCTTTCAAATTGGTGTTGGTTCATATAACCGAGTTATGTAATCAAATGATTACTTTTTTGTAGAACGCTGTTGAAATTTGCACGCACACTACATTTTTATCGTAATCAACAAATTTCTGAAAATGAAGTATACAATCAGAAAATCTATTTTCATGAAGAAAAAAATGTAATACAAATTGAATATGGCAAGTTATGCAAGCGACATAGTATAAATGCTGATCGTCTTTGGTTTTCACTGCTTTTTACCAGTAATCAATAGTAGATTATCTTTGTTTCAAGGGACTTACGTTTTGATAGCTTTCAAGCTTAACTGATGATTCTGGAAACAAAAAGCTAACAAATAATTTGGTTGACTTTATAAAGACACATTGATTTGTTCCTTGCCAAGTACGTTTTTCTGATAATAAGGAAAACGAGTCTCCGAAACAACTTAGAACTAAGTTTCCAAAAATGCTTTTCTTGCTTATATAAACATCAACTCAATTAGAAATAAATTGGAGAATCTCTCTTCATTCATAGGTAATAGCTTTGATGTATTCGCGATTGCTGAAACCAAACTTGATTCCTCATTTCCATTAAACCAGTTCAAGTTGCAAGGTTACAGAGATCCATATAGACTTGATATTTCCAGTAAAAGTGGGGGTTTCTTGGTTTATGTTAACAGCGATATCCCATCACGCCTTTTAACAGCTCTCGAAGTAATGGAAGATCTCCAAATGATCCCGATTGAGTTGAATTTACGTAAACAAAAATAGCTTATTATATCTATATGTAGGTCACCAAAACGGAATTTAGTTTATTTCCTTGATTGTCTTTTGAAAGTACTAGATTTTTCTTCCACCTATGACCGTGTTTTAATAATGGGTGATTTCAATTCTGAGCCTCAAACGTGTGAAATGTCTAATTTCCTCAGTAAACATGAACTTTATAGTCACATGAATCAAAAGATCTGTTGGAAATCTACCAAGTGTACTTGCATTGATTTGATTCTATCAAATCAGAAATTTTGCTTTCACAACACTAACCATATTGAAACAGGACTCAGTGACCATCACTCGTTAATATACACAATTCTCAAAACCAATTTTGTAAAATTACCACTTAAGGAAGTAACTTATAGATCATATAGAAATTTTGATAATTAAGTTTTTGAAAGGTCACTTTGTAAAAGTTTGAACAATAACATCATCAAATTTGCCGAGTTTGAGAAGATCTTTATAACTGTCTTGAATAGGCTTGCTCCAGCCAAAACTAAGGTTACACGAGGTAACCAAAAACCACATTTTAACAAAACCCTACAATACTATAACTTATAATTTGAACCTCAAGAAATGGGACTTTATTCCACCAAAACTCCATTGTGTCAAATTCAAACTGCTATAGCTAAATATGAGAATCACCCAAGTATTCTCAAAATTAAAGCTAAAACGCCAGTACATACAACAGTTATTTGAGTTTTCAACTGTTTCTCAAGAAGAGGTTTCGAGTTTTTTTCCTGATTTAAAGGCCCTACTTTTTTTCTTTTTTTCTTTTTTCTTTTAATGCAGGACTCATATTGATAACAGCATTTATTTGTTGAAGTGACAGTCCTGTAAATAAATATTCGTTTAATAAAAAAAAATGAAATAAAATATGATCATGAAACTTGATAAAAATAAAAAAACAGGTGACAACATTCCTGTACGGCTGCTCCAGTCAAGTGTTACTATTTGAACTCCAGTATTACTCGATGTTTAAATCATGCAATTCTCAAATGCGAATTTCCATCTGATCTAAAGCTGGCAGACATCATCCCTACTCATAAAAAGGCTGAAACCACTCTTTAGTCGATTTATTCAATTTTATATAAAAATGACCCATTATTAGCTTATTACCTACCGTTTCAAAGTTGTTTGAGAAAGCTATGTTTTCTCAAATAAATACCTTTTTCTAGGATAAATTTTCAGCTTTATTGTGTGGCTTCAGAAAGGGTCACAGTATCAACATATTTTTGCCAGTTTTGCAAAAGATTTAGAAGTTCTTTTGCAAAACTGGCAAAATTATCTGGATAAAGGGGAGATAGTAGGTACTTTGCTAATGGATTTGTCAAAAGCCTATGATTGTATTCCACATGACTTGTTCATTGCAAATCTTGAAGCATATGGTTTTAGTTTTAACAGCCTTAATTTTGTTTGTAGTTATCTTCAGGGACGTAAACATCGAGTGAAAATTGAAAATGTCTTTAGTACTTAGCTGGAACTAGTACTTGGGGCTCTTCAAGGCTCTACATTAGGTCCCCTTCTTTTTAACATTTTTATCAACGATTTATTTGATTTCTTAGAGAAAACACTGATTTGTAATTTCGCAGATAACAATAGTCTGTACACCTCTGGCAGGTCTCTAGACTTTGTAACCAAAAAATTAAAACATGACACTTTTTATATGTTACCGTGGTTCTCTTCAAACTCAATGGTTGCAAATCCAGAGAAATTTCAAATCATGTTTTTAGGTATAAAAGACAATACAAATTTGATTTTTGAAATCAACAATATTAGTATTTTTGCGACAAATTCGGTTAAACTTCTTGGTATTACGATAGATCATAAGTTTTCCTTTTCTCTACACATTGAAACAATATGTAAACAAGCATCTCATAAGATAAAAGCGCTTCTTCGAATAAGGAAATTATCTTTCCTTGGAAAAGGCTTCCTTACTGCTCAATGCTTATGTCTTCCCAAATTTTTTATATTGCCCCCTTATCTGGATGTTTTGCAGCAAAGCAAATCATAACTTGATACATAAAGTCCACCGCAGAGCGCTTTGTGCTGTTCATTTCAAATTTGATCTTGACCAGTGTGAGCTATTAATGTTGGATGGAAGTTTCACAATTCTTACTAAGCACCTCCAAATTCTAATGACGGAGGTCTTCAAATGCTTACACAAATTAAACCCTGAGTCTATGTGGAACTACTTTTCATATAAAGTAACTCCATACAAAGTAACTCCATACATGTTAAGATCTATGAATATTGTAGTATTTCCTAAAACATTGTCGCCCACCATGGTTGGACGACGGAGAAAATTTTGAGTTCTAGAAGCCCTTAAAACGACTCAGAGGCTTTCGAAAAACGCATTTTACTTGTTAAATAGAGCACACTAATGTAACTAATGAGATTAAAGTATAGCTATAAAAAGTCACTGAAGATCTTTTTCAGTAAAAGTTCCGAACTCATTCTGACACCTTTACGCGACTTATCAGTGATATATCATATCATATCATATCATATATGTTTTATTTCTATTCTATTCTATTCTATTTACGAATGCTTACACAGGATAACCTCTTCAGTTCCTTAAGGTACTGCTATTAATGAGGGTCCTGCAAAGGAGGTCCTAGAGCATTTAAAGCCCCCATTTGGGCTAAGGAAGCCGTATTAACAGCAGCCGCTCAGCTGGACAACCATCCTTGACATCATTCCTACTCCCTTGCTGAGTGCTAAGCAAAGAGGAGTGATTCACACTGTTATAGTCGCTGGCATGACTCGGTCGTGGATTGAACCCGCGACCTCCCGAACAGGAAGCGAGCACTCTTTCACAAGGCTATCAGTCGGTTTTCTGCGTGGGCATTTAAAATTGATAAGGAAATGAATCTTTTTTGACCCATTAGTTGATCTGATCCAAGTTTTGATTCTTCTTTGCATGGAAAAAGAGCGTTCGAGGTAGCTGATGTGGCACCACTCGTCAGTACGATACGAATTATGGTCCAGACGTTCTTTAACAAATGTCTTTTTTTATCCATTTTTCAAAGCTTCTAGCATATTTCGCGAAAATCAATTGGTATAGACTGATTAAAAATGGTTGGTATATAGGAGATGGGGCCCGCTTTCCAAATGAATAAGATCAAAATCTCCGCCAAAATCCATCTCGAACTGCGATAGGTTTTCTGAAATATCAGCTTTCGAAATGGATTTTAACAACAATGTCGGCTTTCTTTGAAAATATTTCAGGAGAGCACGAGAAGAAAAATTTTTACGAGCTCGTTTCGAAAAGATATCTATAAATGGAAATGATTCAAGACAGGTGGAAATTTTTAATTTTGCGAATCATGTTGCATATGTGGTATACATTGTGATTTACTTCGTAATAAAGATAGCTAAGAAACCGAGCACGGCCTTGAGTCAAAAAGATTTGCAACAAAAAAAAACACATTATATTTAGCAAAAAAGTGGGGGGGGCCCTGGCCCCCCTGGCCCCCCCCCGTCGCCGTGGCCCATGAGTAACTGTTCTTGTAATCTTTGTAGAAACTTTTACTATTTTATTAGTATTTTACTCGTGTTTTTTATATAGTCTGAATTAGTTTTGTACTATGTTATAACCAACTCTAAATAAGTAAATGAATAAATAAATAAATAAAAATGAAATTCGTTGTTCCCGTTTTTAAATTTTGTTCCCGATATTGAAATTAAATTTTCATTTTCGGGAACATGTTCCCGAAATTGAAACTTGTTGTTCCCTATGTTCCCGAATTTGAAAATAACAATTTTATTTTCGGGAACGTGTTCCCGATATTGAAAAAGTTGTTCCTTTATGTTCCCTAATGTTCCCGAAAATGTAAGTTCAAGTTCGTTTCATTTTCGGGAACATTAGGGAAAATAACTTAAAGGAACAGCTTTTTTGACCTCAAGTTCGTGCTATAGTAACATGTTGATTTTAATATGGTAGATGTATCAGTGTGAATAAGCTGAGTTTCCTTTATGTCATTTATGAAAATGGGGTTTCAAGTAAACGTTTTTATAAGAAAGAAACTAGTGTTGAGTCCTCAGGCAGGTTGTGCCAGCTCAACATTGCAATGAAGGAATCCTTTAACTTTCCTGAACCTAAGTTATGATGGATTGCTGGTTCCCTATTAAACCGACACCAGGCGACCATAACTATGAGCCAAAAAAATGGTGCTCCACAAGGTTCCATGTTAGGACCAGTACTTTTTAACATATACGTTGAAGACCAAAAGTCAAAATCCCTGATGGCAAGATCCTTTATCGGCATTGCAAGTACGATCGATTTAAGAACAGACTTATCGCCGCGAGCACCCTATCACGATCTTTATGCCCCCTTTTCTCCTGCTGGTAGCAAATATTCATCGTGATGTATTGAAATAACTTATGTTTAAAAAAATATTTTCTATTATATTCTAAATAGTTCTTTTAAATGTTCTACTTGTACTGCTCCCAATTAACACGGTACTGCATCATCGTTAAAATAGCGCTTGAATTCTTCTCTAACTTCTTTCGTTTGTCTTGACAAATTTCTATTCACAGGTGGTTCCAAATCGATCCAGCTATCGCTTGGTACATCATTTATCCAAGCGCCAGTAATCACCATGCATATCATGAAAATCAACAAGATTAGAGGGGATCTAATATTGTACCATTTTTCATAGATTTTTGAAAGAGCTGGTAAGACACTGATAGGCTGGTAGTTGTCAAATGAGTTTTTCGTGCCAGATTTGTATATTGGTGTTACACGATCTATTTTCAATTCCACTGGGAATACCCCAATTTTCAAAGAGAGGTTGATTGCGTAGGTAAGTGGATTGCTGATGACGAAGGCAACATCCTTTAAAAAACAAGTTGGTATGTTGTCCAGTCCAGTGGCAGATTTACGTTTGAATTTCCGTAGATACTTTAAAACGTCAGTGTTAGATACCTCACAAAATGTAGATTAGTGGAAATTAGATTTGTAGGGTGTTTGAGTGATTGACGATGCAACAGATTTATAGAAATTTTGGAATACTTCCGCAATCGACTGTTTCTCAGTGAGTATTTCATCTCCTTGTTTGAAGGATCTTGAGGTTGAATATGAAGAGAGTTTTGGAAATGTTTTCTTGATTATTCTCCGCAGTGTATCTGGATTATTGTGGTTTTCTTTTCAGTTCGGTTTGAAAATAGGTACGCTTTGATCGTGCAATTTCGTTTTTACAAAATTTCGTTTTCTACGATTAGTTAGTCCAGTCTGACTCGTTCTTCGATTTTTGAGCTTTTCGTAAAAGTTCATCTCGATTGTTCATATGCCGCTTTACCTCTTCATTCATCCATGGCGATGGTTTTCCTTTTTTCTGAATCATTGGAGCAAAGCGATTGAGTGTTTAAGAAAGTATTTCCTCAGATTATTGTACGCTGTATTTGCTGATGTAGAGTTTTATACTGTGCTCCATCGACATTTAATAACTCATTATTGACAGCGTCAGTATCATAGAGTGTAAAGTCGCGACAAGTAATGACTTTAGGTCGATATTTCAGCGAATTGATTTTACGGTTACACCCAATGAGATTATGATCACTTAAAGCGGCTGTGATGTGGAAGTTTTACCCAGCGGGCACAAGACGTCTTTGAGACGTCTCAATTTCATCGTAAAATGGTCGTTTGGTTTTGAGATCATTTTGCGACGTCGTAGGGACGTCTGAAAATGGGACGTCGCAATTGGGGTCCTTTTACGATCAATTTCGGACCTGATAAAAATTTTCAAATTTCATTCTGCACTCATTAAACAGTATAAATCGAGTAATACTAACATGCTTAGGGACTGTTCACAAATGACGTCAACTGTTAGGGGGGGAGGGGGGGTTATGCCAAAGTTGACGCTAGTTGACGGAGGGGGGGGGGGGGGGGGGGGGGGGGGGAGGTGATACACAATTTTCAGAACCTTGATTTTTCCAATTAAGTAAAAGTTTTTTATGAAAATGTGAATGAATGTTTACTTTGATGTGGTCCGTAGTGGCGTGGGAAAGTCCTTCCATATTGTTGGCTTCGTTCCGTTCTACCGTTTTTCGCTCACATGGAGATTGATCAGAGAATTACACGAAGATCATTGCAAATATTTTTACGTCTAATTAAAAATGCGTAAGAAACTAAGATACAAAAGGACCAGTGGGGTAAAGGCTGTTTTGTTTTTTTTTTGGAGGGGGTCTCTTCTCAAACGATGACGTCAACTGAGGGGGAGGGGGGCAACGCAAAGTTGATGCAGGTTGGCAGAGGGGGGAGGGGGGGTCAAAAAGTTTGAAAAATTGGTTGACGTCATTTGTGAACAATCCCTTATATAGAATTTACATTCATATCGAGTTCTGTTTATTGATCGTGTGAGGGATGATTTTACGACGTTTTTGGGACGTCTTTATACAGATTACAACCTTTGAAACAATTATTAATTTTCAAAAGCGAATAGTCAACAAAGATTCATCGAATAGGTTTTACTAAAGTTGCATGATTTAAAGAATTTAAAATAGGCCAATCACAAATACGTAAGACAAAGAGAAATTCCCGGGTTATAAAATTCACATGTGATATAGAAAGTTTCAAAAGCAAAGACTTTCTTGTAAGAAAAGGTTAATACTGTTAATAATGATACATGTAACATAAGTTTCGATAAAAGAAGTTTAGATAGAACTTAGAAGAATTAATTAAACATGGCGTTTTGTCAAAGGTAAACTGGCAAAGTGTAAAAGGAAAAACACCTTGAAAAGATACGATCCTGTTCGATGAAGTTAACGGTGAGTTTCTGTTTTCTGAATCCATTCGGTGGGTATATTTATACATATTTATACATTCTTGTTGAACTTAGATTCAGCATTCCAGCATCAGAAAAGCACTGTAGATGATGCTCAAAGATCTCCTGATCGATAATGAGGTTGGCGAAATTTCAAAAAGGCTAGCCGAAGGGAGTTTTAAATGTGGAAATACATGTGATTCAAAATTTTATAACTTGATGACAAATTAGCTAGTATATGTTGAACTGTAAATTCTTGCGTTGTAAACGATTAAAAAGAATTAAAAAGGAGACATCTATTGAATTTGTATGTTTTGTTGTTTTGATGATCCCAACATAGATGGCCTATGATCCCAGAAAAAGGAGGTTGTTAATCGGACGTCTCTACGATGTCATTACGGCCAGAGATTGAAGTCGTTGCGATATCCTGTCGTCGAGACGTCTCAGTGAAGATGTGATTGGGACGTCTTCTGAGGATCCCACTTCGCGACCATTGAGCGGCGTCTCAAGGACGTCTTGGAAAGACGTCTCTACGACGACTTTACGAAGATGAACGAGTAAATTTCATACTCCTGCGACATCGTTACGATGTCATTGGGATGTCATCGGGACGTCTCAGTGAAAATGTAATTGAGACGTCTTTTGAGATTCCCACTTCACGACCATTTTGCGACGTCTTAATGACGTCTCGGAAAGACGTCTCTACGATGTCTCTACGACATAAATTTCATAATCCTGCGACGTCGTTACGATGTCATTGGGATGTCATCGGAACGTCTCAGTGAAGATGTAATTGGGACGTCTTTTGAGATTCCCACTTCACGATCATTTTGCGACGTCTTAATGACGTCTCGAAAAGACGTCTCTATGATGTCTCTACGACGTAAATTTCATAATCCTGCGACGTCGTTACGATGTCGTTGGGATGTCATTGGGACGTCTCAGTGAAGATGTAATTGGGACGTCTTTTGAGATTCCCACTTCATGACCATTTTGCGACGTCTTAGGGACGTCTTGGAAAGACGTCTCTACGACGTCTTTACGACGTCTTTGTGCCCACTGGGATTGAGAGGGTTGTTAGTTAAAATAACGTCTATCAGAGTAGCTGTGTCGGCTGTAATTCGTGTTGCTTTTTTTATTAATTGTGTATAAGCATTAACAATAAACGTTTCTTTGATTTTATAGCGATCGTTATTTTCGAGGTAATTTGTGTTTTGATGGAAAGTTTTTTTATAGGTAATCTGAAGATTCGGGGGGTTTATACATAGCACAAAAAATTAAAGATTTTGAGAATTTTGGCATGATTTCAATCCACATCGCTTCAATATCAGGATCATATCATTGAGATGCGTCTAACCGTAAAACGATAGTTAAAAACTCCCTTGTCAGAACAAAGATTATTCTATGAATATAGGCCGGCGTCTGTGCCACAAAATCTTGTCATGCCCGCTGTACAACTTGCAGACCACAGTTTCTATGCAGAAATCGTCGAGTTAAATGTTACTGATAACAGAACCAAAACGTTCCCACTCATAACCTGGTCCCTTTGTTTGTAAATTGGGTCTAAAGTTCCAGTTTATTGGGTCTATCGTTTTGTTTCGTATGTGAACGATTCTAAGTGTTATGTTCTAGTGCATATTTTACAGACTTATGTTTCGGTGGAGCTTGCTATTAGAATGTGCTTATATTTCAGGTCTGTAAAATAATATCGGTAAAAAAACTAAAGATGCTAACTTAAGTTATGATAAATAATTGCCCACGTTGTTGGGGATAACTTTAAGGTGGAATGCTTTCTTCATTTTCCTGGGAACAATAATGAAGACACAGTAAACAAAATATTGCAGAAGACCTTTGATACTTTTTAAAATTCACATGAACAGTGGTTAGCATCACCAGAGGAACTGGTTCAGCGTGTCCGTCAGGTTTGTTGTTTTATCATCCCCTCTCATCTCTCCTCTCCTGGAGGATGGCTGCTGTTTGAATATTGTTTGAATATAACTATCGAAAAATATGAAAGCCTAAACAGTAGCACTGCTTAACAAGGGTTTAGGCACACAAAAACCATTGTAATTGAAAACTAAAAACCAAAAACCCAAAAAAAGGAAAAACAATCCTCAGTAGCCAGTATTACTAAGCTGCTGTCCTATTATATAACAATATAACTAGAAAAATGGTAAATAAGTAATTAAACGACGTTGTAATTAAAGGCTAAGGCTAATTTTTACTGATATTATAATCAGCCTAGGTAGCATTGTTTACCTTTTTAGTCAATACCCAGAATAGTCAGTTAGATTTCAGTTTACACTATCATAGCAGTTGCTACAGAAAATTCACAGATAGTGTCTAAAATGGAAAGAGCAAGGAAGGGTTGCAAGTAGTAAGAAGTTATCAAGTACATTAGTCAAACCTAGCTGTTCTAAGCAAAAGCTTTACCCAAATTTCCTAGTGCATTAAGATCACATAGAATAAAACTAGATCTGGCATTTTGGAAGAGGTCTGCATCATTTGAGAAAAGGGAAGTCCTTTGTTAGGTCAGAATTGCTTACAATTTATTAGATGTCGGTTATATTATACCATTTTCTCCAAAGGTTTTAAAGAATATATTTTCTCATAAATTGAGTTTTCATGTGTGTGCACAATCGAAATCTTTGGGATTCGAAAAAAATATTCCACTTAGTAAAGGCTATGACATCAGATGCTGACGAGCTAAGACTTAAAAAAAACCTAGATGTTGAATTATAGAAAGGAAGTTCATCATAAAAGTAATATAACATAAGTGTATTCAGTTCATAAAAGTAAAAACAATACATTATACCACCAGTCATTGGAGTTATTATTCAATTACATTGATGAAGGAGTAATCAAACTGATGGAGACTGTCATGCCGAAGGAACTGTATGATGAGTTTGTCAGAATAGTTAGAGGAAATAAGGGTTTAAATGCCTGGACATGGTAGATGGAGAGTCAAGCCAAAGATAATGTCAAAGTTTAAAGAGAAATTATGTTTTCATGATCCACCTGAAAAAAGCATTCAGAAATGTTAGAATGAAAGGTAGTAGTGAAAGTGACACAGAAAGTGAATGTGAATTTCAACAAGAAGAATATTTCAACAAATCTATCAACCAGCTTCTAATTCATGTAGTCCATCTTTAGAAATCAAAAAGAAATTCTAGAGGAGTTGTTTGTGGCCACCCAAATCATCATAGCTGACATTAAAGGAGTGTTTGAATCCTCTTAATCTTTTAAACCTTTTCGTCTTGATGTCTTGGTCTTTCTGATGACCCCACATTAAATAATATATGTGTAGGAGTTTAAACCGAAAGTTTTGATTGTCACCCAAGATATGATATTTTCATCATCAAAGGGCACAAAAGCATTATTTTTAAGCATGGAAACAAGGCAGATAGCGGGCTCTAAAAAACGTTAATTCAAAAGTTGAATGGTTTTGGGCATGGTGTTTCCCATTCTGTTATTAGATCCCATGAAACATCACTTGCTTAAATAAATATGATCTCTGTAACTCTACCATCAGCATTTCACGGTAGTATGTTCACAACTTTTGTTTGAAATAACATTGATTTCAGAGAAGAAACAAGACCAACACATAGATATGGCCAATGGTGCCATAATTCAAAGAAGCAGTGAAGAATCTGCATCAAATGTAGGATTCCAACCAGTAAAGAAAAGTGAGCGATCTTTGAAAGAACCATTAATAACATTTTACGCTTTGTATTGGCGAAAAAGGAATATGTGTGTAACTCAATGACAGTACAGATTAAGCCTTGGTTGTCTGAATGAACAGGAATTTCTCCTGGAACAACTTATTCTAACATCGAAAGAATTTGTAAAATACATCTTACATCTTATCTAGTTGGACAGGTAAGATGTAAGATGTTGATACCACAATGTCACAGGCACCTCTACATTTTACAAAATACTCATGTTGCGGATGATGTTACGGGTAATATAAGAACGAAGAAATAGGCGTTGATGATTACGATGATGATTATGACGATGACTATTTGATACGTGCTTATTTGTCGACTATTATTAATCTTCTGCTTTCTGCGTTTACAGTGATGTCTTAAACGTTTACTTTCATGTGTTTGCAAATACCCGCGTACGAATTGCCATGAAAATTAGGCAACCTACGTCAGAAATTGCTTAATTACATGAATTAAATAGATTTATCTTTATTGTCCTCTCCTGTTCACTTTGATTTTCATAGTTTCTGGTTCATATGAAAGCAAAAATTAGGTGATCAACAAAGAACCACACACCTCCTCCTGAAAGCATGGGTAAAATCCAATAGTCGTCTGTGTTCCATAAATAGTTTACAATACATTTTCAGATATATGTTTGGTAGGAAACTTTGTTCTGCATTAAATTTGCTATACAATGATATATAAAAAAGTTTTTTTCCGCCATTTTGAATTTTTTCTTCTTCTTATGACGTCACAAAATGTGTTTTTGGGTTATTACGTCATAACGGACCAGCGAATTTGTGGAAACTTTTTTGTTTCAGAACCACTACACACCCCTTAACATTATTCCAGCATAAAAGTGTGGTCTGCAAGTTGTACAGCGGAATATTTTTTCTGAGCATCTTTTTGTTACACAGACGCCGGCCTAATATGGCTTCACTATATTTCGATAACGGGAAAGCGTCATCTCCTACTAAAACATAGGAGATGTCATCCAAGCCTTCAGACAATGGTGTTTGGCATGTTTAAAGTGCTATCTTCCAATCCAATTCTTTATGAACTTTGTGCCAAAGCACGTCCAACTTCGACATAAAGGAATACATATTCAGGATCAACTTTAGTCATAAGAATAATGCTGTCACTGCCCTTGTAGTTGCATTAATGTGAGCCGGAGTGATTGCTCTACCACGATATAGTTTCCGTCGATAGCTCCAATAATGTTAGAAAAATTCTATCGTTGGAAATATGAAGTTTTCAGCTTTACATTTCTTCAATGATAGCCCCTGCAACCATTTCCATTATTCTTGCTATTGATCGCTTACTAACTCTGCATTGGCATTCCAGCGCACAGAAAGCTTCCACCCTTGTAATACATCGTAGAAACACAAAACACTGTTCACCAGGTTTGATATTTTTCCTAAAAACAGTGTCATTTTTTATTAAGCAAAGATATAACCGTTCTAATAGAAAGTGAAAGTGCATCCGATTCATTCTGATGTAAGACTTTCCTGTCTGTCCAGGCTTTTCTTCGATCCATGACTTTACCCATATACTTTGTTTCACTCGTTCTTTCCTATCAAGCTTAAGCAAAGTAACAGAGAGCTTGCTTTCTTCACGTAGATGGCTACCAGTTCAGCAACTCTGTACTTGCAATAAAGCAGGATATATCCAATTCCAACTAGTGCCAAACCTTAAGAGTACATTCACAAAGCTTTGAAAGACACACAACAAAGGAAAGACCTAAAGATGTACCGAAATCTGTTAAAATAAGATGAAATATCAATAGAAAAACCATAGTTTTAATTTATGTTATAAGCTTCATTAGCCAACTTACTACCGTGACACCACAATCAACTCTTGTTAGCCTTGTTTCTTTATTTAATTGAAACTTAGTATAAGTATTTCGGTAGTATATATTATTATACGTTTTCTATACACATTATACGTAACACCATGCATATATATATTATCCCATACGCTTTCTCTGTAAGAAGAACCATTTTGATGGATGCAGGGAATATATCGATTAAAAAAAAAGAAGAGAAACATCAGAAACATCGAACATCGAATGATAGAATCAGAAACATCTTATATCGGAAGACAATTATGTAACTCGTGAAAGGCATTTCCAAAAGGGTGAATCCGAATAACTTAAACACACTACAACTAATGACTGGGATACGATTGACGATCCTGACTAGCAACTTCAAACTATCAAAATTTATGGTTTCATTTTCTTCTAATAAAGAAGAAAACTTGGTTGATGGACCAGAAAATAACGAAAACGTTGAAATTATTATCAAGCAGGTCAATATAATACTTTGTGACAACAGTGAAGAATGTTTTGTATTGTCTTGCTTATTTGATCAATAAGCCCTCAGAGATTTGTAGCTAATTAACTACGTAAATCAGTAGAATTTTAGCTCTCTGCGATATTTTTTTAAGTTGCTCTTACCGACATAACAGATGGATGAAAACAATTAAAAGATAGCTGACAGATCCTAATCGCTTCATGCACAAGTTGGGTTGCCCTTTATTCTATTGAAATTGCTCAAAGCATCTGATATAAAGCAGTCGGATAATTCTGAATTAGGTTCTTACTGTAATAATCAGTAAAGCAGTAAATGTTTTTTCACTCTCATCATTGCTAATATGATTTTTGGAGGAACTTTCTGCTGAAACATGTTCGTTAATGATTTTAGTTTGGTCAACATTTATTTCTTCAGAGTCTTCTTCTCTCAGCAGAGCATTTTGTACCTCATTTCTCTTGTAGGAAATAATTCTCTTCGCAGTGTTTTCTGAATGACAAATTAAGTTTGTTATATCTCTTTGTAAATCCTGACGAGTTTTACTGTGTCTTTGTGGATAAACAAAGATGAGTACGAAAATTATGCAAAATGAAATTGTTATGCATTTAGGATTTTAACCTAGTCTTCGTGAGGTTGAATTCATTCTTAATTTGTTACTTCGCCCTTCATTTCTCATCTTTTTGATTATTGGTAACACTTGTAATCTTCAATACAAATTGAGTTGACTTGAGAATGCATAATATCAACAAGCAGTACCAGACAGAAACTCTTCCTGGAAATCTCGAAGTTGTGAGGAAATAGGGAAACTTGCGTGAATAGGAAAAGATGTCTTATAACTGACAGGTCCTATAACTAACATTGATTTTACTTGCAGAGACCTCGCTGTTAGAGCAGACGTCTCAAATGTTCCTCTACCAACACCCTGAAAACGTAAGGGTTGCTGTAGGTTCGTCTGAACACTCTACTTCCAATGTAGGGAAGGAACAATGGGTTATTTTTGGAAAATTCGACGTAAATAGTTCCCGAAATTAAAATTTTTAAAATTATAATTTTCCTAAAAGCGTTCAAAATAATGACAAAACGAATATTTGTTTGTGTTTGTTTATTATCGAGGTATTAGGCTTCATTTACCACACGTACATTGGGTTAGTGTTACCTTTTAATTGGGAAACAGGCATTGTAGTGATAAAACCGCATGTTCCCGAAATTGAAAATTTTACGTTTTGTGTAAAAATGGGGTTTCAGGCTATGGCCAATGAGTTGCACTGGTCAGTCTTGTTGGAAAAAAGTCACTAGCATCAGTTTTTTTACAATCAATACAAAATATGCTAAGAAAAACCTGGAAATTTGAGCCTTTTTGGATTTTATCAATCGACACATCTTGTTGCTGTTGACACAACAACCCCATATTTCTTCAAAGTATTTTGTTCCTTGTCTTTGTCTCTTTACAGTAAAGTATATAACAGATATCAACTATGACAAGGTCATAGCTTTTGTTGGGAAACAATAACAACAAGCTGTCATCAAGTTATTTTATCTTTTTTTTTATTCGACACATTTCTCAACTTTCCAGGTAGCGATTTCAAATATTTTGCCGTAATAGAATTGTACGAAACCTGGAAAGAGTTTCAGGAAGAGTTTTATGATATTTGTTAAGAGAATTAATTATTCGCATACTTTTTGCTACTTTGCATGCCCTCAGTTGTGTTTCTGGGATACCGCTTCAGTTTTTTATTCTTCAGAGAGAAAATATAAAAGTCTGAGTGGAATCTTGCATCTTAAATATTAATCTTGTAATCATTGATTGAGATGCAGATGGTTGTTGAATATCAATTTTTTCCTTAAACGGTATAAAATAATCGGCCATCAGACTTGGGTCTCCTTTCCTATGTAATTTTGCTGCAATTCAATATTCTAGCCTAGATACTAGTTTACTCTCTTGATAAACTTCCAATTGCATCGATCCATTCCGATTCATCAGCCTGATCAAAAGAACTATCGTCATTGTTAGCAAACATTAAAAATATGTTATCTTATTTTTCCAAGACATTTTCTTCGTTTTATTTCAAAAGCCACTTTTTCATTCTTCACAAGTTGCAAAATGTTAAAAAGCCTTTCTATTGATGTGAAAATGAAAACAACAAAAACAAAAAGTAACAACAAAACATACAAACAAACAAACAAACAAACAAACAAACAAACAAACAAACAAACAAACAGTTGTGGAGTTTCCAACATTCTGATAAACACTATATTTGCACGATGGTGTTCTTCTACCCATAGCATTTATGTAGTCTCTGTTTAACATCGACATCGAAATGAATTTGTGCAGAACTCTTTTAGTCCATGTTGTGGTCTATTGCCCAGATTTTTGCGATTATTGATTTCGTTGAATATTCTGTTTAGTCAATTTATACTTGTTCGTATATGAAACGTTTATACTGTTAGAAGTACACTAAAGAAGTTCCATAGAAATAAAATTATCCATTTTCAAACGAAAGGTAGTTTAATCTTGCACAGGCTAAAACTCCAGATCGAAAAATGCTTGAGGATCAGTTGCCTGTCCTACAGGGTATCAAAAATATTGAATGATACACGCCCATAGATCTTGACCCCACCCTTTTCATTTTGAGTAACTTTATCCCTCTATTAAATGGTGATAGACCTTTAAATCTTAGATTTGGTACTCTCTTGTGCAACTTATTCTTTATTTATTTATTTGTTATTATTTCACCGAGGCCAGAGGGAAATTGCAGTGTAACTCACTGATGTGGACCTCCACCAGAAATGTATACCTCAGATTTTAAGGTAGAGAACTTGCACCTACTAGACTGATAGATGATTGTGGTCTAACTATGCAATTTTAAGCACTGTACAATGTCATGTACAATCTCATATAGCTTTTTGTTGCATACATTATTATCATAAGTGTTTATATCACACATTAGCATTCAGTGCTGGGATTTGAATCACTATCAACTATTTAAAAATCCACCGTCTTGCCAAGTGAGCTATACACCCCCTTTGAATAGCTGAAATATTGCAGCAATTGAGTAACACATGCATTGCGTAGAGGTCTTATTGTGAGTTTATAGTATGAAAACTTAAATCAAAGGCAAATAATAATTACAGGTCCAAACGCATTTAGCAATATTATGGGCAGAGTTTCAAAATCATTATTTTGGAATAAATTTATTTAAAGGTCCACACATGTTTATTTTACTTATAAGGCGTTTGATGATTGGTCCAGGAAAAACAAGAAAAGTTAACCACTAAACAACATTATATGTACATCATCTCTTGTTTTCACAATGTTTTTCGATGTAGTAAGTGCAAATATCGGTACAGTAAAACCGACCAAACCAACATTGTCTGTTACAATGTTGCTTTCTGATGTCTTTACAGATTGGAGCTGGTTTATCTAAATGAATTGCCGACACGCTTGTATTTAGAATAGATGCTGACGCGAGTATAAACACCATAATGTAGAATTTGATCATTTTAAACTCTAAAAACAAAGTATGAATTACTTTGGGTTTATTAGGGTAACTGTGCATTGAAGTATTCAAGCATGAGACTAAGGAGATTTCAATCTACACGATCATAAAAAAGATGATACAGTGGACTCTCTATAATTCGACTTTCCATTACTCGAACTCTCCATAATTCTAACTGAATCAGTGAGTCCCTTCAAGCTAAAACCTAACAATATCACACTCTATAACTCGAATTCTCCATAATTCGAAATATTTTGTTTCCTCCTTCGCGGTTCGAGTTAGAGTCTACTGTATGAAATATTTTATACAGTGGAACCTTTAATTAGCGGACACCATCGGGGAAAAAAATTTTGCCCGTTAACTAGAGGTGTCCGCTTTTTGGAGAGTTTCTTATGAGAGTTTGACCTTCGCCGGGGAAAATGAATTTGTCCGTTAATGAGAGGTGTCCGCTAATTAGCGTGTCCGTTAATTAGAGGTTCCACTGTAATACAAAAGGTTTTCTACCGCATTAACCCGTTTCAATATGTCAGTTATCTCCTTAATGCATGCTACAGGCTGTCTCAGAAAGAAAAATTCTCAAACTCTCAGTTTCTATTGCTCAAGAATATTATTTGTCAAAGTATTTACATCACAAGAGAGCCCTTTTCCAGTACGTTCAATTGATATTCAAGAATATATGTTCAAGAAAATGATTATTCTTCGGAAAATTATTGAAGAAAAACAAACAACTTATGATATTTAATCAGGTCTGGTTTAGACCTGGCAATTACTTCGATTACGGGAATTAAAATCACTATAATCATCATAATCGTCAGGTCGGAACCAGGCTTTATAGAATTGAGGGATTTTTAATGACTTTTACTCATTTCACTATAACCATTTACAGTGCGTATAAAGGAGACAACTGAATAATGAAAACGGCCAATCCAACTTTCTTTGCATGTTTTTAAATCTAATCAATCATACCTTTGATTCAATACTTGTACTTCCTGGTGGTTGCAATTTCCCCTGAAACTTCAACTATGACAGCGTTTTATTTATAATGAGAAAGTGTGCATATAACATCCATAAGCTAACAGAACTTCTCAAAAAGCATCAAATATCTAAGCAAACTTAAATTGAAAGGAAAAAAACATTAAGAAAATAAGTCATAAAGATTTGTGAAGAAATTAGAGCGCGGTTTTTTGTTTTGCGTATACCTACCAAAATGCTTGGTCTCATCTATTGTGGTCGTCATAGTATGCCAGGTTGATTGTGAAGATAAATTTAGTTTTCGAAAATTACTCAAGGTCGCCATGACACGGTGATTAAGTATCTGATGGCAAATGTCTTGTGCAATGGTCAGTCATTAAATGGAATGCTCAGAACATTGCGTGTGCTCAAGTTTATAAGAATCTAAAAGGACAACAAGTGGAGAGTTTTTCTCAAAAAGACTCTTACGAACTACAACTGGAACAAAGAATAAAAATCTATAAACCTTGGTAACATTTTCAGAAGGTGCTTCAGGTGTAAATATTCAAATTAGATTTGAATTCAAAATTGTTCTTCTATGACATGGACATTTCCAGTTTTTAAGGTTTATATAACCAAATTTAAAGTTAGCCTTCGTTTCTCGTTGAACTGTTCGGCCCGAATTTAACCCGAATTGCCCAATTTTGATCAAGACAAAATGACTGTCAAATTTGAAATCAGCCCCTTTCAAATGTGATCTTTGCAAATTTTTGTGGAAGTTGGTCAACTGAAAGTCCCAATTTGGCCAAAATTTGTCATTGATGTCATGTAAACGTTGCACGAAATCGTTCATAACTTGGAGTAGTAGTAGGAGGTAACCACGGGTATTTTGAAGAATTCACTCCACCAAGGGTGTCTTAAAGTCAAAAAAGAATACCTTGCACATGAACTTTGTATTTTACCTCTCACCTCTCACTGAAAAAAGTAAGCAGTCAAGCATTGAATACTACCGTGTAACAGCAACACAAAAAGCTGAAAGATGATGATGATGAACAAAACTGAAGACTAACTGTCGCCTATCCCGTGAAACTACTATGCCTCTTCGCTGGCTCATGCTCGCTGCGGGGGCAAGTACCTTTTACCGTGTACAAAGCAAAAGCGTTTTTTACAGACGTTTAAAGCTCCCTTATCTGTTATCTATGGTCGACATTCTTCTGAATTAACCGTGGAAGAAAACGTGGAGACTGACAAATAACTGCGACGACTTTTGATGCCGAATTATTTCACACATGTCAACGTCGGGGAAATATGCCGAAAAAAAACAACATTTTGTTGGTATAGTAATGAATGGATTCACATCAGATTTTTTTCAATGAATTTCTTTGTATCTAGTTGGGGTATTGGTTCGAACTAAAATTAAACAACACATTACTGATTTCCTTGATTTATTATCATTATTATCATTGGTATCAAATACCATACCAAGTCCATACCAACATTTCACTTTACGTTATGACACTGTTTCTCTATATAGTAAGTGCATACGTTAATACAGTATGATCCACCGCCATAGCACTGTAAACCGCATGTTTGCTTCGTAACGTCAACGCAGACGAGAGCTGGTTTATCCAGACGATCTGTATCAAAATCACTACCGCTCTTTTCTGTGAGGACAGTTCCACACAAAACGATCAGCACAGCAATATTGAAACTCAGCATCTTAAACAGCTTCTAAATCAAGGAGAACAGTGCTTTTAAAGCTGACTATATAGAGGACTATCTGAAGGTTATGTGTTATTTTGTTCGTAGTAACTAGCACTGGCCTGTGTCTTTACAGTAATATTATAAAAGATGTTTAGTTTCAAAATTGTATTGCGCTCTTTGATGATTCGGCCGTCTTTTGTTAAATGTCTTATTTGAATTAAGTCATACATCATGTTATACAATGCATACACGCGCTAAATTGGGTCTCTGAATGACTGAGACTTTCCTTTCTAGGAAAAAACTAACTTTCCTTAAACGAGATCAGTGGTTCCCTAGAAAATTCTATACCCGAAAGAGATCATTTAAGTAGAACATAACTTCAGACAGAAGAAAAAACAGCTTACCGCTTCACACTTTACTTAATACTATTATGACCAAACTGTTTCTTCAAATTTAATTGGAAAAATTGCTGCAAGCCGATGATAACGTTTACCTGTAAAATGTTAAACGGTTTTTTTAGTAGTTGTCATGGTATCTACCATTTATCAACACTCGATCGAGTCCTAATATGGTCTTTGATTTATTGACTTTAGGACACCCGTGGTGGAGTAAAGTATTTAAAATACCCGTGGTTTCTCCTCCTCCTACTACTACTACTCCTCCAAGTTATGAACGTTTTCGTGCAGCGTTTACATGACATCGTTGCCGAATTCGCAAATTTGGTCAAATTAGGACTTCCAGTTGACCAATTTTCATGAAAATTTGCACAGACCACAATTGAAAGGTGCTGATTTCGAATTTGACAATGATTTTGCCAGGTTGGACTAAAATTGGGCAATTTAGGCCAAATTTGGACCAAATTTCGAAAGTTCTTCAATTTTCATGAAATTTTGCACGGATCACAATTGAAAGGTGCTGATTTCAAATTTGGCAATGATTTTGTCAGGTTTGACTAAAATTGGGCAATTTAGGCCAACTTTGGACCAAATTTCGAAAATTCTTCAATTTTCACAAAAATTTGCACGGAACACATTTGAAAGGTGCTGATTTCGAATTTGACAATGACATTGCCAGGTTTGACTAAAATTGGGCAATTTAGGCCAAATTTGGACCAAATTTCAAAAGTTCTTCAATTTTCATGAAATTTTGCATGGATCACAATTGAAAGGTGCTGATTTCGAATTTGACAATTATTTTGCCATGTTTTACTAAATTTGGCCAATTTTGGTCAAAGTTGGACCAAATTTAGAAAGTTCTTCAAATTTCAAAAAATTTTGCGCCGATCACATTTGCAAGGTTCTGATTACGAATTTGTCAGTCATTTTGTCAGATTTGACCAGAAATGGGTAATTCGGGCCAAATTTGGATCAAACTTAGAAAGTACTGCAACATTCATAAAAATTTCTACACCGCACAATTAGAAGTTGCTGATTTTGAATTTGCCAGTCATTTTATTAGATTTGAACATAATTTGGCAATTCGGCAACGTTGTATTTTTGAGACTAAATATGCATCGTTGTGTTGCGTCCTGAAGTCTTCAAGCTAAGCGGCTTCTTGTTTTAAATAATTTGGTGAAGAATTTTGAGGTGAAAGTCTCATTGAGGTGTGTGATGTGTTTTTGGACACGGGATAGCGTTTTTTCCGATTCGGACCATAATCAATTTGCAGTTTCCCTTAATTAAATTCAACTCGGTATTATAAAACTCCCACAATGCAATGTTGTAACTATTTACGTGAAGTCAGATTTTTTTCATGGTTTTCTTTCATTGTTTCAAACGAGGTATTTGTGCATCAATGGTGTAGTGGTACCTTTGTGTCATATCGTATCTCGATACTCCACTCCGATACGCTTCAAAACCAGCGTATCAAACCATTAGGATCCATAGACTGACTGCATACTGGCCTTCGGGCAAGTTAGAGCAATGCTATACGCCACACTGGCGGTAAGCTAACTAATAGTTGCAAGTCAGGTGGCGGGTGCCCAAGGACTATAAACTCTCAGTCACTTCCTAATGACTTTCTTTCTCGTTTCATGGTGATAGTACGATGTATTAAAAAGCCAAACTGAATGAATGGGTGAATGAATGAATGTGGAACCATCAATCCTTAGGGTCGACGTTGGTCAGTGATTTTCACTTACGTTTGAGAAATCCAGATATTGATAAGAGTTCCCCTAGCATGAATTGATAATTCATCCGTCGTAGCAGCTTTCCGGAACAACCGGAACATATAAGACTTAGCTACAACTAACTTCTGATGCTTTCAGTTCTATCATTAAAATCCACTATATTCTGGTAAGGTTTTTGATATGGACTTCGCCTTTCATTTCACTCAATTTTAAAGGCGATTTTCCACTAGCGTCGATCAGGCAGAACATTTTTCAGCCGCGACATTTTTCGCCTTGTGGAAAAACCACCTTTACATGCGCAGGTTTATTCGAATGTTTAATGACGTGAAGGACCTATAACAGAGCGGAAGCTTTGAAAATACAGCAACTTCCCAAGTTTAGAAGCGCATAGGGAACATTATTGGTCGGGTATAAATTTATTCGGTGGAACATAATGGCCTCAGATCAATTGATTTTTCAATGTTCATCGCTTTCGCTTTTAGTCATTTCTTCTCGGGAGCGCACGTGTGACATGAAGACTAAAATTGAAAAAAAGTGAAACATTTTTGAAGCGAGAAACGAGACGGATGTTTTTTTTGACATTCAAACTCAAAAAATATTTCCATTTTATTTTTATTTATGATTTTATTTATATTTCTTGATATTGTAATAGTTTAACAATATAACCATAAATATAGCCAATATAACCCTTACAACCATATAATAACCATATATAGCTGGAAATGATCAACAGTTCGCAGTGACATTGCTTTACATCTGTCTTTGGTTCAGTAGTTCGATTGTTTCAAGTGTACCAGATTTGTTACGATTATATGTTTGACCCTAATTCATCCATTGAAGTTGAAATGACATGTTTTCTTTATATCTTATATATGTGATTCTGTTGATGAATGCTTAGATATAATTTAATTAATTTTATCTTGATCAACGTCTGATAGGATAGCTGTTATGTACATAGGGAAGACGTCTTCTAGGAATTTTTGTTGTCGGTCGTGGTTGTTTGGGTCGATGTGGCATCATGCAGTTTTCTCGCAGTTTCTCTGTTTCTCTTTCGGATCTGGAATTTGGAATTTCCCAGGAAACAGGAGATTTGAAACTTCGGCAAGAATGACTTTTTATTGGAGGAAAGGGAGTATACTTGTGGTGTTGGAGACGATTTAAAGATGGAAAGCGAGACTTGGGCTGTTCCAGGGTATTTGAAAAAGTGACACGCTTTTTACTAGATCTTGCTCTTGGTTCTACAGGTGGGTGTGGAATAAAGAGATGTCATCAAGGGTCTCTTCTCTTTGCTCCTCTTGTTGTGACAAATTTGATGTTTTTTTGGAATGTTGAATTAACAGCGGCAAAAAATCGTCAAATACCTTGCTGAGCCTAATCGAAGTAGGTAATGGAAATATTTCGTCGGATTGTCTTCTCGATGTCTTTAGGACGGGAATCTGACTTTTTAAAATACTTTTTTCATGTTTGATCGATGGTAACACGAATCTTTGTTCGGTTGGTTGATGTCGAGGAATTTCGCGTCGTTTTCCAGGAATCGAAAACTCATTTTTGATTGGCTGTTTTGGTGGTGGGGGAGGTTTGGGAATAAAACGATAACTTTCTATCTCTGCATCAGATCCTCTTCGTTTGGCTAGTGCTCGCTCATTATAACTTGACTGTATAGTTTGGGGCACGATTCGGCCAATCGTTTGATAAGTGGAGCCATAATTTTCTCTGTTACCGGTGAATGTTGAGACCGGGTACTTTCTTAGGTTTTTAGGGGTTTGATATACTCGAGGTTTCGGCGGCAGTGCATCTGATGACGTGATGGTAGGAATTGGGATTTTAGATTGGACATGCATGGTTGCTTCTATAGAAATATTCCTAAGAAAGAAAAGAACTTTCTATGTTACTTTCCTGTACAGAGCTTTACCCGTTGTGTGATTCTGCTGCTGTATAATATTCTTACAATTCGGAATTGGAAATACAATAATAGAATGATTAAGAAGAAAAGCACTTACAAAAGTATTTACAAAACTATTTCTTGAGCTTGCTTTCTTTAGATGAACGCTTGAAATGACGTCAAATACGTTAAACGTAACTGCGCACTTCAGTGAGTCTGACAAAAGACAGTCTTGCTGTAAATTTGCATGCCTTTTATAGATATTCTTACATGACGTCAAATTAGGTCTGACGTCTATATCTCCACCGTTGTGTTTCAACATTATATGTAATGCTCATCACGTTCTGATGGAAAGAAAATAACCTGAATGAAGGAGGGTTTTTCAGAAAGCAGCCACACTCGAGAAATCGAGAAATGGTTGCAACGGATAATTTGACGATAAATTCTGACATGTCGTAGATAAAATGATATGCAAAAGTTCATGTATGACGTAACTAAGCACTTCCAAGTGGCAGATCCCCTTTTCTAATCATCTTCATAATATTTCATCCAAGTAGCGGAATACAACAATACCAAATAAATAAATAAATAAACAAGTAATTGTAACAACTCTATAACATATTATGGAGATAGTTCTATGACATATTATGGAGATAACTGACGAGAGAAAAGAAGAACTGACAACCAAACTCATTTACTGAAACACCCTGTTCGGTCACATAGAAATATTTTCTTTTAGAACGGCTTTTTACTTCTTTCTTATGGTTAATGAATTGTTAGTTACTTTAATGATAAACTACTATTAGCAGCGATGGTGTAATGGTTAGTATTTTCAAGCACGTGCGTTGCGACACTTGTTTAAGTGGGACTCGCATCTTGATACTCTGATTAACTATAAAAGCAGTTTATCAGCTCATTAGGAGCCATCGCTTGACTGCACACTGGCCTTCGTCAAGTTGGAACATTGCTATACTATCTCTGGCTGCAAAACAACTACTAGTTGCAAGTCGGCGGGTAGAGTAGCCAGTTATCTCGGATGGAAGCCTAAAGACTAAAAACGATAAGAGTGACACAAGCTGCAGTTGGTTTCAACAAGGACGTATAAAAAGAGAAGGACTCACAACTACTGCTAAAGCCTTTCATTTCTATATATTTATTCTGTCGTCATTTCTTTGACGTAATCCTCGCCTCGCATTTCACTAGATTTTGGTTGACATGGGCGGGTTTATACGACGCTTTAGGTTTAATCCGATGTGGAAAACTAACGAATTGAGAGAAAATACGATTTGCAGATGCATCAGCAATATTCTTGAGTGTCACAAAACTTCTACTTAACCTTTTTTTAAAATGTTGGATTGGAATTAATATAAACTTCTCGGAGTCAGGATGTACTTTGTGTATATACTTATATCCAAAGATTCGGTACTTTGAAAAACGCCTGATAATACACAGGAAGAAGAATGCTTTTTCATTCAATTCTGAAAATTTAAAAGCTTAAAAAGTTCTGAAAGTTTATAACCTGGCTTCAAAATAATCATAAAATCTTTACATTCATTTCTGGTTGGTTGTTATGATCATGGAAGCCAATGGAAACATGTATTTTTGTGACGGAAAGACAATCATTTTTGTAAATAGCTGGGTAAGCGAGGCCCGTATTTAAATCTGCAACTTATGATAATATAACAGAACACAAAAAGAAACGATAGTTCTCGCACATGGTCCACCGAACGGATTAGTAAACAAAAAATTGTGAAGAAAAAAACGTAGTGAAGTGAAAGTGCTCACAAGAAAAAATACATTTATATTTTGATATTTGTTTGGAAAATTGTTGTTGGATTTTTGTTATGTAGTTGTGGTTGGTTTTTGGTTGTTGGAAGAAGTTTAGATAAAAATAATAATAATAAAGCAGCCTTGAAAGGCCGCAAAGTCAGCGACAGACATGCATAAGCTGATAATCTGCGAATTCAATCATTTTCTTCAACCAGAGGCGTAGTTAGAGCCAGTCAAAGAAAAAGTAAACAAGTCCAAGATCGTGAGATTTCTTTTTAGTAACGTTACTTGCAGGTTTTCCTTATCTCTCCACCACAAATTTTGACGTCCTGCTTCTCGCTTTTTACGGTAGCAGCGCAAGCGAATACCGTATTAAAACACCCGCGGACTCCTACTACTACTACTACTCCTACTACTCGGGCCGAAATGGCAATTAGTCTGCGATTTAGAGTCTGCGGGACTCTACCAAAAACCCAATGTAAATTTTAATGAAGGACGCAGCCTTCGTAATTTGGAAGCTTTTTCATATCAAACATTTAAAAGTAGATTACCTTTTTTTTTTAAAGTACATAACCTGATATTTTATAACTTAATCCACGAAATTAGAATTCATTCGAATTCTAATCAAATAGGCGTACATAAAAATGGGACTTTTAGCTCATTACGCTAACTGAAAATACTTGATATTTTGCTTTTCTTGATAGTAAATCTTATCAGTTCAAAATTCCTTATTACCTCGTTTGTTAGCTACTACAACTGTGTTTGTGTATTACGGCTTTCAAAGATCTAGTTCAAAAACGCAGTTATTTGTTGGAATTCAATTTTGGTTTCATCAGAAATTATTATTATAAACAAACTTTTTTTTTCCACATAAGCTCTTAAGCTGGATTTCCACTTTGCTGGATCAGACCGGACTGGAATGGATTGGAACAAGATCCATTCCGTTCCAGGTGAAAAATGGATTTCCACTCACATACAGGATTTTAGCGCGCAATGTTTTCGTAAATAGTAAACAAACATGGCTGCTAATGTTCGTGCAATATTACTTACCTTACCGGTGAGGAAATATTTACAGAGAAAGCAAAAAAAGTCAAAATATAAAAAAAGGTTTTGGGTGCGTCGGCTTTTGAAAGAACGTAAACAAAAAGGAGAGTATCATTTACTCATTCAAGATATGAAAGTGTTTGATCACGAATATTTCTTTAAGCATTTTCGAATGCTGCCTCATAAATACGAGACGCTTTTATCATACGTTGCACCACTCATAACAAAATCATCTATATCTTCTTCGATTAAAATCATGTTTAAAATATCTTTTTGATTACCCATAAGTTGCTGATTGTCCATAACTAATTCACCACGTGAAGTTTTGGCGCTGTAGTGTCTGCCCTTATTAATTTAAAGTCACATGATCAACACTCGTTTTCATTGGCTTAAAACAGATCCAAACAAATTGATCCAGGATGATCCAGAGAAAAGTTGAATGTTTCTCAACTTTTTTTCGGTCCGTTTTGGACCGCTTACGACCGACCTGGATCACGAAATGTGCAATTATTACGCATGCGTGGATTAAAATTCTGATCCATTCCGTTCCAATCCGGTCTGATCCACCTAAGTGGAAATCCAGCTTTACGAAAAAATTTCTTATAAAAAAAACATATGTTACACATATGTTAAGTCTCGTTGGTACAAAATCGTGTTCGAAATAACATTTTGGAACGAAATCTTAATGAAACTTATTGTATTTTACTTCACACACTACTGATAATCGCCGCAAGACATAGTAATAACGATTTGATAATGTCTGGGTTTGTTTTAAATCTTAAAAAGTGTAAACTCGAACCAACAACATTCGGCAGGTGGCTTGGATTCAACATCAACACCATAGAAATGGATTTCTCTGTACCTGCGGAAAAAATAGAATTTTTGCATTTGTTGATCGATCAGGTGTTAAGGAACGGAGTATGCACGCCCAAAATCATTTCAAGGATAGCAGGACGGTTAATTTCGATGTCTATTGCGGTGGGGCCTCTCGTGCAATTGTTTACTCGTCAAATGTACAAATTCATCGAGTCAAGGGATTATTGGTATAAAACTTACGATATAGATTGTGAGCTCGCCTTTGAATTACGTTTTTGGCGTACAAGTTTAAAAGATCACAACGGTTTTCGCATATCTAAGGAACCCTTAACGACAAAGGTTGTTTATTCGGATGCCAGTCAAAACGGATATGGTGGATACATCGTTGAAAGATTAGGAATCGTAATCGGAAAAGGAAATTTTACCTTGTTCGAGCAGCAACAAAGTTCTACATATCGGGAGCTCTTATGCGTTCGACTCCTTCTTCAATCGTTCGGAAACAGACTGAAACACGAAACTGTTCTATGGCTCTCCGACAACATCAACGTGGCAAAAATAATTAAATTTGGTAGCACAAAACCCTTATTACAAAATCTTGCAATCGATATTTTCTTCATTTGCTTAAAAAACAATATCGTTCTTGAAAGCCAATGGCTGCCAAGGGAAGAAAACAAAAAGGCTGACGAATTATCAAAATCCTTTGATACAGATAATTGGTCCATCGACAACGAAACGTTCAATTTTATCGAGAGTAATTACGGTAAACTAACGTGCGATAGATTCTCTGATGATTTAAACAAGAAAACATTAATGTTCAATTCTAAATTTCATTGTCCCGGTACTTCAGGAGTAAACGCATTCGCTCAAAATTGGAAAGGAGAACTAAACTGGCTTTGCCCTCCAGTGAAACTAATTGGGAAAACATTAAAACATGCATTGGTTTGTAAGGCTAAAGCCGTTTTATTTGTACCCGAATGGAAGTCTTCTTATTTTTGGCCATTATTAACACGTGATGGAAAGTCATTTAAACCTTTTGTAAAGCATTTTTTGTATTTAGATCCTTTTTATGTCAATAATTGTAACACAAATAGCGTTTTTGACGGATTTGCTTGCTTCAAAGCGTATGCTTTGCTTATTGATTTTTCGTAATTGAATTATTGTTTTTTACAATTTTTAAATAATCTGGGATTTAATTGAAACAAAATAAATTAATACGTAAACCAACGATTACTCTTTCGTGTTAAATTCTATGAATGACCGAAGAATTGGTTGGTTTGTTTTGCAAACTAACGTCCGCTGAAGTATAGCGGAGGAGTACACGCCTAAATGTGACGACCACTCGAGTGTAGCGGGTGAGTACATGCTCAAAGGTAGTGACCGCTCAAGTGTAGCGGAAGAGTACACACCCAAATGTGGCGACCGCTCGAGTGTAGCGGGAGAGTACACGCTCAAAGGTAGTGACCGCTCAAGTGTAGCGGAGGAGTACACGCTCAAAGGTAGTGACCGCTCAAGTGTAGCGGAGGAGTACACGCTCAAAGGTAGTGACCGCTCAAGTATAGCGGAGGAGTACACGCTCAAATGTAGTGACCGCTTAAGTGTAGCGGAAGAGTACACGCTCAAATGTAGCGATCGCAAAAGCGTTACGGAAACCCAAAACTTACAATACAGCGAACATTTATTTTTAAATTAGATGGCATCTACGGTGGAACATGGCTTCATATGGAAGAGATCCAATCAAACCAACTTAAAGGATGGGCTTCCACTTTGCCAAAGCTAATGGAGTCCGCTTACGCTTCAAGCACTCTGAACAAATACACGACAGCTTGGAAAAACTGGATAGCCTGGTCATCATCCTTTCCCGAAGTCCAACATCTTCCTGCCGAACCGTTTTACATTGCATTATACTTAAACGCACTGGTAGATTATAAGGCAACAACGGGTACAATTATCAGCGCTGTATGTGGTATTAGATGGGGGCACGTCAACGCCGGTTACGAATCTCCAACGACGCATCCCTTCGTTAAATTGGCTTTCGAAGGAGCAACCAGAATGGCCGCTCAGTTTTCAACCAAAAATCAGAAGGAACCTATAACATCAATGATGATTAACCAGCTTTATGATGTTCTAGGAAGATCGAATAACTTAGCAGACAAAAGATGCCTTCTCATAATAATTTTAGGCTTCGCCGGTTTCTTTAGAGTTAGCGAATTATTAAAAATTCAAGTGAGACACATCTCATTTACAAGCGAAGGAGCAGAAATTCTGTTACCTCAGTCTAAAACCGACCAACTTAGAGAAGGACACATAGTTCATATTTCGCAAACCTATTCAAAAACTTGCCCTGTAACTTTGCTCAAAGATTTTTTGCATTCTACAGGTATTTCGCAATCGCCCGACGCGTTCTTGATCTGCAAGCTTTCGAAAACAAAGAAAGGTCATAATGTTCACGCTGATTCTCCTATCTCCTATTCTAGAGCAAGGGAACTATTTATAGAAGCAATGTCTAAGGTCACGGACAAACCAAACTTATTTGGATTACATTCATTACGGTCAGGAGGTGCTTCCGCAGCAGCGAATTATAACGTTAGTGAGCGTTTGATAGGGAAACACGGAAGATGGAACTCAGCTACAACTAGGAACAGATACATAAAAGACAGCAAATCTAAACGATTTCAGATTTCTTCTTCATTAGGCTTATGACACATCTTTTTAGCCTGATAATCGCCGCAAGACCAATAGACCTTTCCCGAATTTCTGTTTAAACACCGTGTTATAGCCTATTTTCTAAGTTTCGCCTCTTTTTCAAACTCTTAATTACTTCTAATTATTCCACTGGGGAACTGAAAGAACGAGTAACTATTACTTACTGAAAACACTATGAAATTAGAAACACAATCAAATACATAGAAACGAGGCTAAACTTGATAACTAAGCATAAGCTCGACATTTAAACAGAAATTCGGGAAAGGTCTATTGCTCCAGAGAAAAATGTTGTGTTGTTTTCTTTTCCCTCGATAAGGAAGAGTAGATAAGAATATGTGGAATATGTGATCCCCATCGGGGTTTTAGTAACGCATCCGGCTAGTCACGTTGGTACGAAATTGTGTTCGAGAGATCGAGGAGTCAACCAAGGAGAACATTTTGGAACGAACTCTTAATTAAACTTATTGTATTTTACTACACACACTACTGATGATCGCCACAAGACCAATTGCTCCAGAGAAAAACGTTGTATCGTTTTAGTAGCGCACTCCGTTAAGTCTCGTTGGTACAAAATCGTGTTCGAAATAACATTTTGGAACGAAATCTTAATGAAACTTATTGTATTTTACTTCACACACTACTGATAATCGCCGCAAGACCAATTGCTCCAGAGAAAAATGTTGTGTTGTTTTCTTTTCCCTCGATAAGGAAGAGTAGATAAGAAGCGTAGTTTCCGACAGTCGAAGATAGTCGGAAACGAAGTTTCTTATCAACTCTGGACGGAGAGTAAGGAGGAGGGCGCGCATGCGTATTAATGTAATTAATCGCATGCGCAGTAAACGATATAAAAAGGAGGCACATGTTGGAAAATGTTTCTGAGGCGTTAACAGTACGTGTGTCAAGCTTTAAGTTTAACTTTTGTTTCTTTTCTTTTTTATGAAATATACGACGGAGAGCAAGTTGGCGCCAGCACTAAATCTTTCGCTAATGCGTGAAGGCACGGTTCGAACAATTTTGTACGGCCTTTACCCTCGAGGCTCAGTGACTACGCATTGGGTCGAGGAATATGTGATTTTCCCCATCGGGGTTTTAGTAACGCATCCGGCTAGTCACGTTGGTACGAAATTGTGTTCGAGAGATCGAGGAGTCAACCAAGGAGAACATTTTGGAACGAACTCTTAATTAAACTTATTGTATTTTACTACACACACTACTGATAATCGCCACAAGACCAATTGCTCCAGAGAAAAACGTTGTATCGTTTTAGTAGCGCACTCCGTTAAGTCTCGTTGGTACAAAATCGTGTTCGAAATAACATTTTGGAACGAAATCTTAATGAAACTTATTGTATTTTACTTCACACACTACTGATAATCGCCGCAAGACCAATTGCTCCAGAGAAAAATGTTGTGTTGTTTTCTGTTCCCAGGATAAGGAAGAGTAGATAAGAAGCGTAGTTTCCGACAGTCGAAGATAGTCGGAAACGAAGTTTCTTATCAACTCTGGACGGAGAGTAAGGAGGAGGGCGCGCATGCGTATTAATGTAATTAATCGCATGCGCAGTAAACGATATAAAAAGGAGGCACATGTTGGAAAATGTTTCTGAGGCGTTAACAGTACGTGTGTCAAGCTTTAAGTTTAACTGTTTTCACGATTCACCATGTCCATCACAAAAGAAGACATCACTGGGCTTATCGAAGCCGCTATGGATCGTGTCCAGTCGTCTTTTGCAGAAACAGCAGCAAAGGCAGCTGAGCAAGCCGCTTCAAAGGCACTCGAGGGCCAAAAGTTCCAGCTTGAAAAGATGAAGTCTAAAATGAAAGAAGAACGGAAAACCGACAGCATCAACTTTCGTAAACAAGGTAACAGAAAAATGTACGAGCATCAACAAGACGTGTTGGAGTGTTTCGATGAGGCTACCGAAGAACTTTGTGCAGGAAATTTCGAGAAGACCAAAGAAAAGCTGGATAAAGGTAAAAAGCTTGTTCTTAAAAGAATGAAAGTGATAAGATTAGCCGATAGGGAAGATTGGCTTACCGTTAACGAATATTTAAGCGACGAGCTTGCGTCTGATGAAAATGACGGTAAACAAATTGCAAAGGCCATAAAGTCAGCCGCATCTAAGAGGGAAAAGAAAAATAAATCGTATAAAAAGCAGAACTTTAGTCCATATTCCAAAAATTCATTGTCGAGATTTCGATCTGAGGGTAGACGCGAAACCTTGACCCCTATGTCTACAATGTCAACTTATCCTAAGAGGGTAAATGGACCCTGTTTTAACTGTGGCAGGTTAGGTCACATGGCAAAGAACTGTTTTCTCGCGAACGATAGACGAAATGACTCAAAAAGGTAATGCCCCCCTTTTGTAACCAATTGAGCTATCGTGTTATTTTCAACTTTGAAACCAGTTGTATGTATGATTGCTATTTATTCATTAACTTGAGCTACCAGTTGTACTTTCATCCCTAGTTCAATTATTTTCGGATTTTTTAGGAGAGGGTACTCAGGAATGCATAGTTGCAGGCAGACTTAAGCAAAACGTCGATTATTGGGAAAACGAACTTAAGGCTTCGAAAATAGTTCTCAATGTGATAAAAAATGGATACTCTCTTCCCTTCACAGAAAAACCAAGTCCCTTTTATGCAAAAAATAATGCTTCAAGTTTATCGCATAAAGACTTTGTCGAAGACTCTATAAAAGAATTGATTCAAAACAAATGCGTAGTATAAGTATCGGAGCCGCCATTTTGTGTTAATCCCTTAACAGTAGCCGAACGAAACGATAAGCTGCGTTTTATTTTAGATTTGAGACATATAAACAAACACTTGGATGTTAAGAAATTCAAATACGAGGATCTGTTAACTTTTTCCGATATGGTTGAAACAAATTTTAAATTTTTTACCTTTGATTTAAAGAGCGGGTACCATCATATTTCTATTGCCGAAGAAGATCAGGATTATTTGGGTTTTTCTTGGGAATACAGTGACGGGACGATAAAGTTCTACAAGTTTCTTGTGTTGCCATTCGGATTAGCGTCGGCTTGTTATCTCTTCACGAAATTAACGAGACCTTTCATCAAGAAATGGAGAGGACTAGGGATCGTTTGTGTGATCTACATTGATGATGGTATAGCCGGAGATGCTGATCTTGAGAACGCTTTGATGATAAGAGACATAGTAATAAACGATTTGATAATGTCTGGGTTTGTTTTAAATCTTAAAAAGTGTAAACTCGAACCAACAACATTCGGCAGGTGACTTGGATTCAACATCAACACCATAGAAATGACCAATTGCTCCAGAGAAAAATGTTGTGTTGTTTTCTTTTCCCTCGATAAGGAAGAGTAGATAAGAAATATCAAAATGGTCACTTGCGAGGAGTGTGAGTTATAAACAGTGGACGCGATATTGTGTGTCGATATACGGATATGGCGGGTATGGCGACTATCTTCTTCGTTTCCATCCGTAAATCGAAAAGGCAAGAAACCCTAGGTTCGAGCAGGGATATGGTAAAGCTACGCTTTCTCTCGTGGTTCGAGGTTAATGATTGATTGAAATCCAGAAATGATTATCTTCTCGGGGATAATTTCGTCGGGTAAAAGTGATGAAAATTTTTTCCAACGAAAAGTTTCCCCGATTATGATTATCTTGTTGCCATCTTTTGTATCAAAGAAACTAAAAATCTTTAAGTGTCTAAAAATGGATATTGTCAGTCGTGGTTATGAGTGTTAATCAAGCCGCAATATTGTGTAGAGGCTGCGCTAAAAATTAAGCCGCGTTTAATTAAGACGATTTCTTTGTTGTGCGGTTTAATTTCGTGTAATAAGGTATTGATACACACGCAGTTGTTGGCAGTACACACATGGTCTGTTTACTTTCAAATGAAATGTGTTCACAGCGATTGTATTTATACGCATGCGTAGTATAGAACTGTAGTCCGCCCTGCACACGTACAGAATTTTTAGAGTGGAGATCGGCCTTCAAGGAAACAATACACGATAAATTATTCCGTAAGCTATTCTATTTTAAGTAACTTTATGGAATAATATAGCAAATTAACTACCGTCTAACAGGGCCTTGACAGGAATTTAGTTTTGAGCCTCGAATATTCTCAACATATTGTGCAGCGATGGTGTAAGTGCCTTAGTGCGACAACTGCGACTCGTATTCGAGTTCAGACATGTCGTATCTCAATACACCATTCCGATGCGCTTTAAAAGCAGCGTATCAACCCATTAGGAGCCATCGACTGACTGCACACTGGCCTTCGGGGAAGTTAGAGCAATGTTAAACGTATCTCTGGCGGTAAGTCAACTACTAGTTGCAAGTCGGCGGGCGGAAGAACCAACCATTACGGATGGAAGCCCAAGGACTAAAAACTCCCGTTACTTACTTACTTACATATGATTCTTAATTATCAAATAAGAAAACAGCTTATAATTTACAGATATGGTAAACCAAAGAAAAACTTTCTGTTAAATGTAAGTAAAAGGTAATCTCTTCTCTTTTTGCAACAAAAAATAAAAAAATAAAATTAAAAAAATAAAAAAAATAAAATTATTTCAACACCATTCTATTCTTTAAAATGGAGTATGAGTTATATTCTTACAATATTCTTAAATTATGGACCATTCTGAGCCTTATCAATATTTCAAAAAGGCAAGAGAACTTGGATTGAAGGTTGTAATGAACTGTCTAGCAAAAAAAATCTGAACTTCGTTTTTCCATGAAATGACTGTTCTGTTGAAACCCTCAATTATAGCCCTTTTCGGAAATTACGTCACATCAGATCTTGCCTCGCGTTCAAACCGTGTAATAATGACACTTGTCTTTTTTGAAAAGAAACGATATCTTAGGGGAAAATGTTACACGAACTTCTTTCATCATTCTTAATTACGTCAATAACTTAAAATGTCAGAAACGAGGTATTTATTATTCCAGCATTATGCGACGGGAGACAATACAACGGCATAGAACCACAAATAATCGCTCTCCCTATTAAGATGGGTGGACTGGGTATTTTTAACGTAGTAGAAGAAGCAAGATTTCAGAACAAGACAAGTCATGCCATGACGAGGGAACTGTGCGATCGAATCGTTGACCAATCTGAAGATGAGATTGAACCAGAGGCATCAAAAAAGATTCTGAAAGAAATGAAAGCGAAACGAGCTGATCAACAAAAACAAACGTTTGAAGAAATCAAAACGAAACTGCTCTCACTGCAAGCGAAGGCTCTTGAAATCGCCGCTTCTCAGGGTGCTTCAGCGTGGCTTACCACGATTCCATTGAAAGACGAGAATTTCGTTCTCAACAAACAAGAGTTTTTTGACGCAATATACATGATATATGCGTGGGTGATGAAGAAATTGCCAATCAGGTGCGCATGCCTGGCAAATTTTACTATTGAACATGCGTTGTCCTGTCACCTAGGTGGATTCACAATCCAACGACATAGCAATATTCGTGATGTTATGTCATTAATGCTAAAAGAAGTGTGCCGTGATGTTGCAGTGGAACCAACATTGGTTAATGCTACTATAGAATCGAGTGATTTGCCATCTTCATCCATCAAAGGAGCTGAAGCTAGAGCTGATGTTAGTGCAAATGGGTTTTCGCAACGGTATCAAAGAGCATTTTTCGACGTGAAGGTGCGTAACCTTATCGCTCCTAGCTACCGTAACAAATCAATTGTTGTTACGTTATCAGCAATGGAAAAACAAAAAAGCGCTGTTACAACCAGAGGATACAAGAAATTGACAAGGGTACGTTTACCTCTCTGATATTTGGTGCAACTGGTGGAAATGGCTGTGAATTCTCCATTTTCTTGAGTAAATTAGCGGAGAAACTTGCTAAGAAGCAAAAATGTCACAGAAATGAGATCTTATCTGGTTTAAGACGCAAGATATCATTCGTTTTAATCAGATCAGTTGGGACCTGCCTGAGAGGTGAATGATCAAGTTGCTCCTTTACCCCAGATCAAGCTACCATGAAAGATCAGAAATTGACGGACATCCTGACGAAAATTGAGAAGTGACTTTTTGCAGTATATTGCAGTATATTGACTATTATAACGCATGCGTGTTCACGTATCGACTCATCGTTTGTTCTGTAAAATATATATTATTATGTAAAAAAAAAAAAGGTATACAAGTTTGTGCACGTTTAAATAAAATTTTGTACGAAAAATCATTTCATATGAAAAAAAAATTACTCCAGCATTTCCTGATTCCTGAACTATCAGCCACCATTGAATGACGTCATGTTCCATTAGAAACAAATATTTTAAATGAGAAATTTGTGGGAAATATTGATTCAGTTTTTTAAGATTTTCGTTTTGATCTTGAGAACGAGATTGAGATAGCTTGGCGATAAGCTTAACTTTTGTCACATTCGTAAGATATTTATATATAGATAGACTCCTATTTATAGAACTGTAAAAAGAAATTTTTCGTTCGACTAGGTATTTTTAAATGTTCACCCAGATAAAATATTCACACCATATTAATTCCTCCTCTTCATATATATATCACGATGATAAAAAAAGTTTAAGCAAAAAACGAAGTCAGAAGAAATTTCATAACTTTCTTCACAAGAAAAGTTTAAGTTGAAAAAAGTTTTTCGTGACGTCATTATATCAACATTAAGAACTTTCGGCGGGAGTTTTCGATCCTATTTTCAATTGTTTTAATCAAGAATTGTTTTCATCATAGAATCAAGATTTCTTGAAAATTATATTATTTCAACAGCTATCAAAAACTTCTACAAAACTGAAATCTTGGAATTTTCTCAAAACTGTTATTGCGGAGTGTAGCTTTTAAGCGGAACGGAGCTCATTTGGCAAGATCAAATATTGTCATCAAAATACTAACAGAGAGATGCATTTCGGCTGCCGTAACTCGATGAAACCTCCTACAGGGTCATACAAAAAGTGCAATTTGGCTCACTTACATCAGATTTCCCAAGTAGAATTCACTCAGATAACACCTTGAATGCGCGAGCAAAAAAATTTTCAAAGTATGGCTTTTAGGCAAATTTTCCCGTTTCTACGGTACATGGACTGCTTACCAAAATGCAAAGTTGTCATTCTTAGTTAGAGTTAAGTAGACATTTTTCCCCTTTCCCCGGGAAGGCTTTGCTTTGAGGTTTGTTTCTGGGAAACCAATACCTTCAATGTAAGTTGAGGATGGGAATAGATTGTTTGTTGACCTTTTTGACAATCTCTTATATTCTAGAAGTAAGGTTTCTATTACTTTTTAAAGTACACTAAAATTATTTGTTGACTGAGCATCAATGTGCTTAACAGCTGTGCTGTGTGCTAGTAGGAATATCCATACGATCCAAACGTATTTCTTATCCATTCCTTTTGCTTCTACGTTTCAGCTATTTTTATTTAGCCTTTTGTGTTTTTTGAACCACTGGCACAAGAAAGAGTTTATTTCCACACAACAGACCGAACTAGTCACACAACATCATTTGCTGCATGCAATGAGACCACTTTTACACCACAAAATTTTGGTAATTGGTTCTTAGAGATTTTGAATTCTTAAGGCTAGTTGGAAATGTAGCGCATTAGGCTTTACCCTCTGTTTGGGGTAGTAGGATAATATATATACAGAAAAAAATTGACCTTGATTATTTCTAATGTAATCCACTCAGCAAAAATCAAAACTGCATACATCATAATGGAATTTGAAAGGGTAAAATCTGTGTCACTTTGGGTAAATAATCAATCTATTAGGTATTTTATTAACCATAAGTTTTTGAATAATAAAAACATGAACATTCAATTATTAATTTATTTTACGAAACTTTTCGTAAGTATCTCTTACATCTTCAGGTTATAATACACTGTTGTACAGTTATTATTATCAAATTGAACTGCTTTACAATAAAAGAATGTAAGCAACATTACCTACCTGTAATGGCAGAAAATTATTGTCTGATTTGCTATTCAATATACAGCAACTACATTGTAGTGTTAGAATTTATAACATTTGGGCAGGTGAAACTTTATAACATGTTTTTGTCTAATGATAATGTAATTTTCAAAATTCTTTAAATGAATTAGATAACTGAAAAGTAAATCAATAAATTGGTTTTTCTATAACTGTACGCCTTTGTGTTACTACTTGGGTTCATTCTAATAATATAACATTACATAAAATGATTTTACTTAGGAAAAATCACATTAATAACTTATTACTATCATTTTGTGAATGGGAAATTTTATGTTCTTATTAATTAATATGTTGTTTTACTATTTCAGGTGTATATATATCACATTATCAATGTATGAATGAAGAGGAAATGTATAATTGTTGGACATCTCGTACACTTGAAATGGAAGGGCTGAACCAAAGATAGGAGTAACTAATGTCAAAGTGAAGTGTTGAGCATTAACAGCCATGTGTTAAAAAATAATACTCCCGAAGCATTCATTCAAAGATATCTTCAGTGACAATTCATTTGAAAGGAACGACACATTAAAGCATGTTTTAAATTGAATTTTCTTTGACTTTTAAAGTTTCAATTAACTGAATGTTGATTGTCATCTCTGGGTTAATGTAAACATTTTTGGAAAAAGTTTGGAATATGCCTGTTGTATTTCTTGTTGGTTTCAACTTCCTGGTCTTCTTTATTTGATAATATTTGAGTGTGTATATCTACTATTTACGCAGGATTACCTGACGATGTAAGAGTTTTACTTACGAAAAGCTTTGTTAAAAATAATTTTAACATTTTGTTGTTCTTCCTGATTTATTTAATTACGCAGGATACTTTTACAACTGTGAGTGTCAAAATTTTTTGAATCTGTACTTATGTATGAAAGAACTGAATATTATTGATTCATAAAGTATTTTATTTTATTTTGTTATTCCTTCTCTTTTCCATCTCCATCTCACGTTCACATTATCAAATTCTTAAAAAAAAGCACTATCAGACTATTAAACCCAACCACATTTTGACTATTTATATTTTGATATGCTAGTTATATACTTGATAATAAGTTCTTCATACATGAAAGTTGCTATGGGCTAATTGTGTAATTTTCATCAAATTACCACATCAAAACGAGGCGGGAGTACGGTTTGGTAAAATTTCGACATTTGAAATAATATACGGGAGTATTATTAATAGCAATATAACTCAAAAGTACATTGTATTGATAGGCTTACATTGCATTAATTATTTTGCCAACAAAAGTAACATTATTTTGGTTTGATATGGATACGCATTCACGCACACAGTTACGAATTTAACTCGCTCGGTTTGTCTTTGTGAATGAAAATCCGGCTTTCACGCATTCCATATTTTCGCTGGCGAACGGGTGATTACACGCACCCACTCCGCAAACATTATATATATTGATTCTCATAACTTTATTCATAATTCGTTTTCCTTTCAAAATGTTATCAGATGGAAAAACATTCTAATAGAAAAAAGTTCGATTGGAAAAAGTTTTATCTTAACCTAGAAAATCATTTATTGACTTTAGGACACCCGTGGTGGAGTAAAGTATTTAAAATACCCGTTGTTTCTCCTCCTCCTCCTCCTCCTACTACTACTCCAAATTATGAACGTTTTTGTGCAGCGTTTACATGACTTCGTTGCCGAATTCGCAAATTTGGTCAAATTCGGACTTTCAGTAGGCCAACTTTCTTGAAATTTTGCACGAATCACAATTGAAAGGTGCTGATTTCCAATTTGACAATGATTTTGCCAGGTTTGACTAAAATTGGGCAATTTAGGCCAAATTTGGACCAATTTTCGAAACTTCTTCAATTTTCATGAAATTTTGCACGGGTCACAATTAAAAGATGCTAATTTCGAATTTGACAATGATTTTGGTCAGATTTGACTAAACTTGGGCCAAATTTGGGCCAAGTTTCGAAAGTTATTCATTTTTCACGAATTTTTGCACAGAGCACAATTGAAGTGTGCTGATTTCGAAATTGACTATTATTTCGCCAGGTTTGACTAAAATTGGACAGTTTGGGCCAAATTTGGACAAAATTTAGAAAGTTCTTCAAATTTTACCAAATTTTGCGCAGATCACATTTGAATGGTGCTGATTTCAAATTTGACAGTCATTTTGTCTGGTTCGACCAAGAATGGACAATTTGGGCCAAATTTGTAGCGAATTTCGAAAGTTCTTTAATATTCATGAAAATTTGTACAAAGCACAAATGGAAGATGTTGATTTTTAATTTGCCAGTCATTTTGTTACATTTGACCGTAATTTAGCAATTCGGCAAGTTTGTATTTTTGAAACCAGATATGTATCGTTTTATTATGTCCTGAAGTCTTCAAGCCAAGCGGCTTTTTGTTTTCCTGAAAAAATGATCACAAACTTTTTCGCAAAAGTTCGTAACTCAAAATATTCGAAAGTAGATCGAAATTCATTCTATACTCATATTTGAAAAATGTATTAACAATAAAATTACCTAATCCTAAAAAAATATTTACAATCTATTTAAAGTTCCTTTATCTTCTTCTTCTTCTCTTCTCGATCGTCTTTATAATAATCTTTACAAATCACATCAAAAGCTGTTTCGTGACGGTAACTTTTCACTTTGACATCCACCTTGACGTCTTTCAGAAGGAACTCCACACACTCGTAACTACCATAACGACAAGCAACATGTAGAGGTGTGATGTTCGCTATATCACGCCTCATGTATGGATGTTTTGATGAGTTGTATGAGTAGAACAGTTTCAAACAATCCACACGGTTACTCAGACATGCGTTATGTATGACGTTCCATCCACTATCAATGACATCATCGACATCAGCACCATGGTGCATCATCTGTTCGATGAAGGATAGTGGTGGATTGGAGAATTCCATTGCAGATATCATCAATGTCCGATTACGCATAGGACCTCTCATCGTGACGATGGAAGGTTTAAGGTTCAAAATATTTTTCAAAATATCCCACCTACCATCGTCCATGAGTTTCTCAAGATCTGAAGAAATGAAAACAAACGATTTAATAATAACAAAATGGAAATAAACAAACAGAAAATAAAAGGACAAATATAAGATATAAAATTTTCAGGAAAGTAACAAAATTTTTCATCAAAAAATCAAATTTGACGTTGATGAATTTTTTTTTAAGAAAAACTGAAATACAAATATGGATGGAAAGGATTTGAGAATTATAACAAACGAATGTAGAGTATGAATCTATATATTAATAGCCGATTCTCTGTCTGTCTGTCTGTTTGTTTGTTTGTTTGTTTGTTTGTAAGTCACGCAAAATGGTAGATTGAGTTGTGAGCGAAATTATTTCTTTTTTTGTGTGCGACGTGAGTTCGAAACATATACATTGCAACCCCAATCGAACGTGACTTTTTTTGGCTGATGAACTAATAGGAATAAGGTTTCGTTTTTATTATTATTGTTACTTTTATATTCCACGTTGACTTGGCTTTGAAAACAATACATCAACTAAATACAAAGAAACTAACTGATTAAACATTTTGGACAAAAAGCAGCAGTGGCAGAACGTGGCAGCATGTTTGGTTTGCCAGTGTATCCTAACGTATCCTTGACTGTCTGAGACGGGTAAACTTTTTTTTCGAGCAATCAAAATGTTTAAAAACCGATTGGTAAAAAACGAAACGAAATATTTTCTTGTTTTCCTTTTAATAATTAAACTAGCTGCCAAGGCGGCGTCGCTCGCCGCCCATATCCACCTGTTCTGTATCACTCTATCAATAAACGTCAAATTTCCTTATAAACGGCTCGTACAACTCGTGCTCAACCATAAGCAGATTCGAAGTCACAACCTCTGGTAAAACCAATCTTTAACATTTGTTTTAAAAAAGGTTACGCGCTCTAACATGGGTGCTATCAAACGTAAGGGGGAAATGGTTTCTCTTCTTAAAACGTTCACACGGAGGAGAGAAAAAAGGCACGTGCTAAATGAATAAATAGAATAAAAAAACGTTCGATCAGAACGCTTAACAATTAAAAGAAGAAATTAATTTATTAAAAGAAAAGCAAAAAAAAAAAAATATGATGTGATATATTTTTTTTACCTATCGGTTTTTAAACATTTTGATTGCTCCAAAAAAAAGTTTACCCGTCTCAGACAGTCAGGCAAGGATATGTTAGGATACACTGGCAAACATGCTGCCACGTTCTGCCACTGCTGCTTTTTGTCCAAACTGTTTAATCAGTTAGTTTCTTTGTATTTAGTTGATGTATTGTTTTCAAAGCCAGCGTAGTCAACGTAGTCCTTGGAATATAAAACTAACAATAATAATAAAAACAAAACGTTGTTCTTATTAGTTCATCAGTCAAAAAAAGTCACGCTCGATTGGGGTTGCAATGTATTTGCTTCGAACTCACGTCGCACACAAAAAAAGAAATAATTTCGCTCACAACTTAATCTACCATTTTGCGTGACAGACGGAGAATCGGCTATTAATATATAGACTAGCCGCCAAGGCGGCGTCACTCGCCGCCCATGTCCACCTGCTCTGTATCACTGTATCAATAAACGTCAAATTTCCTTATAAACGGCTCGTACAACTTGTGTTCAACCAGAAGCAGATTCGAAGTCACAACCTCTGGTAAAACCAATTATTTGTCAGTCTAACAATACACTCAAAACGTATAGAGAGAAAACTTAAACTTTTTATTAACTTTTGTTTTATTAACTTTTGTTTTAAAAAAGTTACGCGCTCTAACATGGGTGCTATCAAACGTAAGGGGCAAATGGTTTCTCTTCTTAAAAAGATCACACGGGAGGAGAGAAAAAAAGGCACGTGCTAAATGAATAAAGTGAATTAAAAAAACGTTCGATCTGCAGCGCATAACAATTAAAAAAAGAAATTAAAGAAAAGCAAAAAAATATTTTGTTTCATGATACTCTTTTTTTACATATCGGTCTTTTTAAACATTTTGATTGCTCGAAAAAAAAGTTTACCCGTCTCAGACAGTCAGGCAAGGATGCCTTACGACACACTGGCAAACATGCTGCCACGTTATGCCGCTGCTGCTTTTTGTCCAAAATGTTTAATCAGTTTGTTTCTTTGTATTTAGTTGATGTATTGTTTTCAAAGCCAAGTCAACGGTGGTGCTTGGAATATTAAACTAACATTAATAATAAAAACAAAACGTTATTTCTATTGGTTCATCAGCCAAAAAAAGTCACGTTCGATTGGGGTTGCAATGTATTTGTTTCGAACTCACGTCGCACACAGAAAAAGAAATAATTTCGCTCACAACTCAATCTACCATTTTGCGTGACTTACAAACAAACAAACAGACAGACGGAGAATCGGCTATTAATATATAGATTTCTTATTTTAATTGTTATGCGCTTCAGATCGAACGTTTTTTTTTATTATTCACTTTATTCATTTAGCACGTGCCTTTTTTCTCTCCTCCTGTGTGATTTTTTTAAGAAGAGAAACGATTTCCCCGTTACGTTTGATAGCACCCATGTTAGAGCGCGTAACTTTTTTAAAACAAAAGCTAATAAAAAGTTGAAGTTTTCTCTTTATACGTTTTGAGTGTATTGTTACACTGGTAAAAGATTGGTTTTACCAGAGGTTGTGACTTCGAATCTGCTTCTGGTTGAACACAAGTTGTACGAGCCGTTTATAAGGAAATTTGACGTTTATTGATACAGTTATACAGAGCAGGTGGACATGGATGGCGAGCGACGCCGCCTTGGCGTCTAGTCTATATATTAATAGCCGATTCTCTGTCTGTCTGTCTGTTTGTTTGTTTGTAAGTCAAACTAATAGGAATAATGTTTTGTTTTTATCATTTTTGTTAGTTTAATATTCCACGTTGACTTGGCTTTGAAAATAGTACATCAACTAAATACAAAGGAACTAACTGATTAAACATTTTGGACAAAAAGCAGCAGTGGCAGAACGTGGCAGCATGCTCGGTTTGCCGAACTTTTTTTTTGAGCAATCAAAATGTTAAAAATCCGATAGGTAAAAAAAGAGTATCATAAAACAAATTTTTTTTTTTTTTGCTTTTCTTTTAATAATTTAATTTCTTCATTTAATTGTTAAGCGTTCTGATCGAACGTTTTTTTATTCTATTTATTCATTTAGCACGTGCCTTTTTTCTCTCCTCCCGTGTGAACTTTTTAAGAAGAGAAACCATTTTCCTCCTGTTTGATAGCACCCATGTTAGAGCGCGTAACTTTTTTAAAACAAAAGCTAATACAAAGTTGAGGTTTTTTCTCCCTACGTTTTGAGTAAATAAGTAAATAAGTAACACGTCATGAAATTTGGGTTTTTTTGGAACCATTGTTTAAAATGATATTTGATATTTGATTTCCAATCTGCCTCTTGCTGAACAAAGGTTGTACGAGTCGTTTTTAAAGAAATATGAGGTTTACTGGGGTCTCCGGGGTGACACAGAGCAGGTGCACATGGGCGACGAGCGACGCCGCCTTGGCGGCTAGTATTAATATATTTCTTGTAATAAAAATATTAAAAGAAACATTCATGGAAACAGGTTGACAGGTTTCAAACTGAGAAGTGAGTTTTTTTGAAACGAAAATTTAATGAAAAACCTCTGAAGTTCTACGAAGAAAACACACAAAAATGATCATATACTCACACAATTCAAAAAACACAAAATTTTCCAACCAAAACAACATTGAACCAAGTAGAAATGAATTTGAATGGAACGAAATGGAATTATATGAGAAAATTTTAGAACACTTTCTATCGACGTGATTGGTTTATGATATATTCGACAACATATGATAATAACGCTTTCTGTCACAAATCACGTGACACAAAACTTAACTTTTCTCACGCGTAAAGGTTGATTTACACTAGGCAAATCTATACACACGAATGTTTTCGAAAAAAAGAAAGATGAAACTTAAAAGGGAAACTTAAAAGGAAAGACAAACTTGGCCGAAAAGCTCGCAAACATTAACAACTAAAACTTTTGTATCTGGAATTTGTGTATGTAATAAAATAAAAGAAAAAAGAAAAAAAAGTAATTTGTTTAGAAAGAGAGTCTACCGCTTATGACACCATTGGGAAGATAATTACATCATTAACATGTTTGCACGTTCCATGCTCAACGTGAAAAATCATGCTTCGAAGTCGTGTTGACAACGGAGACGATAAATATTTTTCTCTTATGAAGATTTTATAGTAACTTGATAACTTTCCAATCGATATAATTTTATAAATTGAATTGTTTCTCTAACAAAAATAAGTTATTCATACTTTTATTTGGTAGTAATTATTTATTTTGTTCGTTTTGATCACGTCGTCCTCAACGTTGCCGTTGCAGTTGCTAAAGCTCTCTAATGTTGATAACTGCACGCAGTGTATTTGATTATTTTAGGTCCGGGATACATTTTCTCTCCTTAGATAGCTAAAATACATAGGTTAAAGCTCTGAAGCATGGTATATGTTTAATTAATTCACTCTCTTCCAGAGACACCATAAAAAGTTTCTTCTTCTCATTATAGAGTGAAGACAGTTTAAACATGCGCAGAAGGAAATTTTCCTTCACAAACGGGAAGTAAAGCGTACCGTACTTTTCGATTCTTCCAAGTTGAATTCAAGTCCTTTTTTTCGGTTGAATTTATATTCCATTTCCATTTTTAACCAATGAAATTGAAGGTTTCGTATTTGTATACGTAGTATTTGATAACGCGTCAAAAAACAACGAAATTAGCTAATTGATAAACGAATACTTTCCGTACCACTAACCGAGGAAGTGAAGTAGTGTGACACGTATTTACTGATTGATATGGTTTTGCTCATGACATAATACTTATAACTATCAGCGTCTTATACCCGATAAATGCTGTATATATGCTACAACATAAATGCTCTATTGATCGAATGAAACTCATTTACCTGTAATTAAATACTCTCTGTGCATCAATCCGTGCTCTCTGTAAATCTAAAGATTATGTCTGTCTAATCGATTCCTTAGGAGGTGCTTTAAGGCTGATTTCCACTTAGCTGGACCAGATTGGATCGAATTGACGATCCAATCCTGTCCGATCCACATGAAAAAAAATTTCACACTTATGGGCGCTAAAATCCTTTTTCGAGAAAACATACAAAATGACCGCTTTAAATGTTCGTGCACTTCTGTTAATTATCATTGCAAGAAGACGTAGACAACGAACAAAATTAGGAGAAAAATACAAAAAAAGATGGGTGGTCTTGACCAGTGACCACACACTATTGCAATCACTGAAACTGATTTCCCTGCATGCATTTTCCTTTTTATTCAAGTCTTTGTATGATTGTAAAGACACAGTCCATAAAACAGGGTAGCTTGGCATCATACCTACTATCTCTTTTTTATATATCTAGATGACCATGATGATTAGCAGATGCTGTTTGACGGTTCTGATAATAAAGTATTTTGTTGTTGCTGGAAAACATTCAAGTGGCTTGCATTTTGTAGAATCATTCTACTTTATTCCATCAGATATAATTCTTTAGGCTTTTGATTCTGTTGTTCAACAATTTCGTTTTGAAAGTAATCTTGCAATTGTGCACAAGTTTCGTTTACATTCAAGATACCATTTGTACAAATCACGTGGTAAAATATTGATTACACTATTTTTTTTATAAGCATCAGGTAAATTTGGCTCGGCCTCAATTATGCTTAAAGATTTTGAGAATCGAGCCATAATCCATGCTTATAAACATGCTTAGTCTATCCATGGTCTAATGACCATAAATATTGAGTTTCAGTTTATTTTTTGACCATTGTTTTTTTATTTATTTTATAGTTTTATTTTCAAACCTATATTGATATAGTTTTTTAGCAAGATGTAGGGTTTTTTTATGGTAAATAGCAGCAAAAAAAAAAAAAAAAATGAAATGAGATAAAATTTTTTCAGGGTCAAAGGTATGCTTAGTATATGCTTAAATTTTTGGCAATATCAGCCTAATACACGGGTTTCGAAATAAAACGTTCCGTAAATTATATATATAGAATTTACCGAATGAATTTTTTTTCGAGTAAAAATCAAAAGTGAAACGGTGCCAGAAACAACCGAAGCTTTGGCTCTTGAAACTGAGCTTTCCATCGAGTATTTTAAGTTATTCAGCAGACAAGCATTAAATCAGTACCTTACCTTGAGAAAGAAATGAAAAAGTGAGTCGTTCAAAACAGGATTATCAAACAAGATTCACAAAACTGCAACTGTATATATTTCCCCAAAATTGTGAAAATTTTATCAAGTATTATGTGTACATTGATAAAAAGTAATATAAAAGTGATATAAAGTGACTGAGAAGTTACTATGGACAGTTAAAAATTAAAAGACCTAAATGCGACTAATATTTCCTCTTACAAAACTGAATATCAATAACCTCATCAATGTGCAAAGAATTACATCATAATGAACATATGGTCTATATTCCTGCAGAAGACAAGTTAAAGGATAGGCTTTTAAACCATAAAAACAAAGGAAACAATATAATTCAACAGAACACTTGCTTTTCGTAACTTGGATAAAATTTACATTATACAATCACATTTGTATATTATACAGGTTTACAAAAGAAAATTGTCAAACCTAATTTTAATACTAATATATTATAAAAACACTTTGCAGTAGACAACAATCAAAGGAATCAAAATATCTACTAACAAGTGATATACGTAACATTTTGAATTAGGACAGAAAATTTATTTTCAAAAAAGAGATGTCCTTAAAGTGATAATTTTTAAAATTAAATTCAGATCTCTATTTAAAAAAAGATTATATTGATACTCAATGTTTATTAAAAAGAGAATAAGTTTTATTTTTGATTTTTAACTGCATCCTCAGAAAATTGTCAGGAACTTTAGGCCCTGAAGAATATCTTCAACATTTTATTATCTGATTAAAATGACCTTCGTGGAAAAAAAACAATAGAATTTGGTAGTGAAAATACACATTTATAACTAAATCACTACAAAGTTGAAAAGAGAAGTTCGTGTTCTGGCTTTGCATTGTGTTTTGATTTATGTTCCATGTTTGTATATACAAGAAAAATTGACAGTATTAATTATACCTTCTTTAATATTCCATTTTACAGCCAAATATTTTTCTAAGTTGTTTTGGATATGTTAAAAAACAGTCCTAAAATTTCTTACCATGTTTTCACCTTTACTTTGTTTTGAGTTATAATGTTTCTTTAGGGGGGCGGGTTTTTTTTGGCCCACCCTGTATATCAAAACAGTATACAAGATCATGATATAAATCCATAGTAAATTATGTTTTTGTTGTCAAAGTAAATGACTATCCAGGGAAGCACACTCGACCAGATTCTTTCACAAGTTATGTATAAAATCCTGTGTTTTAAAATATTATACTTAATTGGTACCCTGAACATCTTATTGCATATAATAATTGATACGACATCACGTTTTTACTTCTAGTTTTTGTAATGTACTCTTTGAATTAACAAAACTGGTTGAACTGGTTGTTCTCCACGCCACATAAAAAGGTTTCCTTTATGATGGTGGTACTACAAATTATGTCCTTTTACAAGTTCTCAGTTGTATTGCTGGGTTACATCAATAAAAAGAAATCTTCAGCTTGGCAATTAATATTAAATTTTTGCCTTTGCATTGAAATCACAGCTTCATTGTTTTGCTGTATTTAATGACCAATCATCATAAACAACCAGTAACAACATTGTTATCAACAAAAACAAAACATCATCGATGATATCAACTTTCTTCTGTATTTTGCACGTTCATTCAAAAGTTTTTACAAAAGTTTTTAAAACAACACTGAACTAACGATTTATTTCCATCATTTGAGGTTTTCGTGTTGAATCATTTTTATGTTCCAAGTCTGTAAGAACCATAACGACATCCTTTCACCATACAAATGGTAGTCATTCTGATTTTACATTATTACTCGAAATTTTTGTGCTAATATCACATGGAGCTGTTTCTATGGAGACGCGCTTATTTTGAGACCTGTGTATTATGCTTATATCTGTTATGCTTATAAAAAAGGTGTATTCAATGGACAAAAAAACAGATCCTTTCTGATGCAGCTGCTGGATCAATTTGGATTGAGCTGAATCGCAAAAAGCAGAAATTGCACATGCGTGGATTCAAAACTCCGTTCCGTTCCGATCTGATCCAGCTAAGTGGAAACCAGCCTTTAAAGACAACAAGATAAGATTTTTTTATACTTATCAATTGAAATCTCGTTTTAGTTCGTTTGACTTTTAGTTAATACAGGACATTAACTCATAATTAACGTTAGAAACTCTATATACAGTAAATAAGGGTATTATTTCTAGTTTATCCAAATAGATACCGTATTCTCTCCAATTAGCACCCCTCTCCAATAAGCGCCCTTCTCTAATAAGCGCCCAGACGCTTTACATTAACTCAGAAATTAATAAACGCCCGGACGGTAATTAGAACTTTGAACAAAAAGCGAGAATTCTGTAATAGAAACGGAAGATTATATTTTTGTGATGCATAAATGTAAGTTATAAGTACAAAATCTTATTTCGTTGCCATGAAAAAACTGTTGTTTTTATTCTTTTATGATAAAAAGCAATCGCTCGTTCACAGCTAGCATGACCATTTCTCTTTCATGACGAATCTTCATTGCAATTTTTGATCGCGTAGCATTCGAGAGCATTTTATCAGCGCTCCTCCTCATTCTCCTTATCCCATTTATACTGCTTTTTCCCAGTCTCCCTGATTGTGATTTAATCTTGATTCTGATTCTATCCAAAGTCCGTAATTTTGCATTCACTTTAACATGCATAATGCTCAAGCTTGTTGGTGCTTCGAGATTTTCGAAAAACTGACATTTTTATAGTTACTTGTAAATCTATGGTCATTGTAAACACGTGGCGATTTTCATTCTATATATCACATTTGTCTACTGTTATCATAGATTTGCAACAAATTTTTTTTAAACTTTACATTAGTTAGATTTTTAGGTTCAACAGGTCCTTCATTTAAGTGTAAAAAGTGTAAAAAAATTGTATAATGTTAATAAATAATCCCAAACAGCTGATTTAAGGTCAATAATGAAAATATGAAAATAAAAATCACGGATTATATCATTATAAAGGTGGATTTACACACGTCGAAATTGTCGATCGAAATTTTCGATCGAAATTTTTTAAGCTTGCTGATTGGCTGAGAAAAATCATCTGACTTTGTTAAATGTTTAGTTTTGGGGGAGGGTCCACAATAATATGAGAGATTTGATAAACAATGGCAACGCTTAATCTTATTTGTTTCGTATTTTAAGTTAATTCCATTTTGAAGTCCAAAAAATAAAAGGTCACACTCACCCATCCTACAATTCGTCATTTGAGACCAAGTAGTTATTTATGTTTTAACTTTTTGCCAGGACATTATACATTCCTGTATGTTAACGAAACAAAAAAAGGAATTCATAAGATCATTTATACGGAAAAACAGACACAAGTTTCAGCACAGTGTTATTGATTAATTTTGAACCTTTTTATTTGTCCATTCTTTTCATGAAAGTTTCAATGCGTGTTTGTGACTCTGTCCAGTTGCCAATCAATTGAACCTTCTGGTGAACAAAAGAACTCTTTGAAACTGTCACGAATGAGTTTTGTCTGTACAGTGTAATTATTAGATCCAATGTTAGTGAGTGGTTGCAATCCATTACTAGCTTCATCACGCTAATCACCAGAGCGTACGCCATTTGAAGTATCGGTATCAAAAAAAGTTGCTGTACTGTAACTGTTGTGGTTGTGTTTCATTAGAAAGTTGTGCAACGCAACACATGTTTTATTGATCGCTGTAACTGTTGGTATTGAAGCAATGATAGAGCGCCTGAAAATTCTAAACCTTGTTGCCATAATTCCAAAAGCATTTTCTATCACACGCCTTGATCTTGATAACTTATAGTTGAATATCAGTTTTGAGAGGGTCAAATTTACACCTGGATATGGTTTCATCGTGTGCGGCTTCAAACTGAATGCGTCATCAGCTACAAAGACGTACAGAAGATTGCGATCCAAGTTTTCATGAATTCGAGATGGAGAAGGGATATTCAATTTTTTATTTTGAATAGCATAGCCAAGGTGGCTGTTATTATAAACACAACCATCACTTTGACGGCCAGAATCGCCGATATCAACCAAAATGAATTCATAGCGAGCATTGCAAATTGCCATAAAGACAATACTGTGGGATTTCTTGTAATTAAAGAAAGTCGAGCCAGATTTGATTTGTTGTGTATTGAGTTTACAGGCAATTGGAATATATGTTTGAATTCGCTATTGTAATTAGGAAAGCCATTTGTAATAAAGGACATTGACAATAAACAAATCAAACATTAAAACATTCAAAAAAATTATATCATAAAACATTAAAACATTACATTAAAACATCAGTAGACCCACACTTTTCATGTTGGAGTTGAGGAGAATCTAAGCTAAGCTTAATTATCCACAGCTTAAAAAGAATAACAGCCCATACACGAAACAAACGAAGATGTTTTGTGTTTTCACTAAAAACAAACAAAGTATATAGCTATACTTTTTTGACTCTTCTGTTTACAAAAAACGTTGAAATCTTCTTTAGAAAAGAATGATCACAGTTCAAGATAATTCGAAGTTTCTTCTATAGATTTTTTTCATCTTAAAATATGCATATGCTCTTAAAAATTTAATATTGACCAAAGAAACCTGTAAATCTAAAAGGGTTTCTTCGCTGGGTAAAATGCGTTGCACGGCGTTTTGGTTTCATGTAAAGGCACGCACGAGTTTTCAAAAAACCGCTAGGTTTGGACAGCAGAAAAAATAAAACAAAGCCGGTTGTAATAGCTTTCTTGCTTTCGCAGAAATCTAAAAAATAACAAAAACACGAACGGCTTCAAAGTATTCCTTGCTTAAGGCTGAAATACACTATCATTTTTCAATGATCATTTTTCAATGATACATTCCAATGACATTGAAAATTAAAAACTTCGCCGCAAATACACTATCATTGAAAACTAGAAACATGGATCCTGAGGAAGAAACAGCAGCTGCTCTCGTTGTTTATATTTTATCAAAAAAAGAGAGTTGAACGTAGAAAACCAAACAAAAGTGCATGGGTAAAGGCATGGCTAAATAGACGAAATGAACTTGGCATCTATAATACCCTCAACCATGAACTACGTGTGGGGGAAATCGCAGAATATACGAGATTTTTAAGAATGCCACCGAATATTTTCGATGAGCTGCTCAATCTCATAGACGTTGATATTACGAAAAAAATACGAGACCCAATCCCTATTCAAGTTAAAGCACATTGTCCCAGTTCATCCCTGAATTTTGCGAAGCTATTTACATGCGATTGAAACTTGGTTGACTCCTCCAAATTTCAATAAATGTTTCAGTTGCTTCTTGCGTCTTCATTTTCCGCGTGTAAAAGTCTTCAAAATGTTGTTTTCACATCGCGTGCAACGAACACGTGCACCAAAACAATGGAATCGATTCAAAACAATAGAAAAAAAATGACATTGAAAAATTAAAAGTTGAACATGTTCAACTTATCATTTTTCAATGTCATTGAAAATTAGAGTGTAAAAAATGACATTTTTTCCTGAATACACTGTCATTTTTCAATGATCATTGAAAAATGGTCATTGAAAAATGATAGTGTATTTCAGCCTTTACGCAGGAATACAAAAAAAACAAACAAAAAAAACAAGATGCCCTACCGGGCAGAAGTATTCCTGCAGATCACTGAAAGACTTTCTAGAAAGATTTCAGAAAGAACCGATATTAGTTCACGCTTGAAAAAGATATGCATAATGCAGAATGATGTTGCGGTATTTTACATTTTACCTTTTAACAACGATAACAATTAAACTTTGTTGTCTCATATAAAACTTCAGTCTTGCTTCAATTTAGAGATTTTTTAAAAAAGATTTTAATTCAAAGTTGTATTCCCTAAAGAATCTTCAAGAAGTAATTAAGTAATAAAAAGTTTGTCGCGTCAAGAAAAGTCTGTGCTTAAGGACAGCTTTATAACAGCCGCATAATCGCCGCGTCGAATTAAACTCTTTATTAAATGCGACGTAAATTCGACTGTATAAAGTGAAAATTTAATTAAGTGCGATATAATGAATTAAGTTCAGCAGAGTTTGTCGAATAAAACGGCAATCTTCGACATAAATTCGGCATCACTTTATACAGCCGCATAATCGTCGAATTTAATAACAGCTTGATTGAACTTTCTGAAAAAAGTGCATGAAAGTAGTGGACAGCGTGTAAGAAACACACGATGATAAATTTATTCGACATTTATGCGGCTGTCTAAAGTCATGTCGAATTTTATATGCGGCAACAAAACCTGTATAAAGTGACTGTCGCATTTTTGTCGAATTTTACCCGAATTAAAGTAATTTAATTCGACACGGCGATTATGCGGCTGACTTATGCAATTGACTTTTAAGAATTTAATGAACCAAATCGTTGAGTTTTTCTTCAATATCTTTTCGAAGAACAAATATTTTGGCAAACATTTTATATTAACGGATAGAGCATGAAAAGCTCTTTCTTGTGATATAAAATTCACAACATTTTATCAGACATGTAATGAAATATACGCCTTGAAAGTTGGTGGATAAGACATTTTGATACACACTGTATTTTACCTTTTAACAACGATAACAATTAAACTTTGTTGTCTCATATAAAACTTCAGTCTTGCTTCAATTTAGAGATTTTTAAAAAAGATCTTAATTCAAAGTTGTATTCCCTAAAGAATCTTCAAGAAGTAATTAAGTAATAAAAAGTTTGTCGCGTCAAGAAAAGTCTGTGCTTAAGAAGTAATAACTTCGAATTCATTTAATTACATTCCCGAGAGCATCATAACAGTTAAGAGACTTTGAAAAATTTTGCCGGAGATCAAGCTTAAAAAGGAACACCGTCAATTTAAAAATCCATTAGAGAACACTCTTCCGTGGACGTTTCAAAGTACTCCTTTTAAAACTATACAGTATGAAAATCTTTATGTTGTTTGTACCTGAACTTCATAATAAAAACTTTTACTTGGCCTTGCAAAATAATGAAAATATCTGTGTTTCCGTTTTATCGTCAGCTTGATAGTGTACAAATTTTAGAATCATAAAATATTTTAAATTCGACTAGTCAATTAAAAAAGTGGTCATCTATTGATTAATAAAATGGGTATAAGCTGATGAGGAAGATGAGCTGTGCTTCAAGATTCCAGAGCTTTATAAAAACAGGATAGCTTACCTAGGAACATGAAATAGAAAATTGTATTATATTTAGAAAAAGACTAATAGAAACCTTACGCATTTTTTTAAATCGATGTAAGCATACCGTTTTTGTAGTCGTTCATATCTGATTTGAAGCCTCAAAAACTGCTTATTTATCAAGAATGACTACTAAGAATATTAGTTTCACGTAGATTATCAGTTTGGATTATAAATGTTCTTGATTCTTTTAAGTTTGACAGCTGTATAACCTCTTCTATATCCATATATTCAACCAAGAAATTTTCTCAGATCTACGCGTGCTTCTTCGCTTCCATTTTTAAAACAACTACGGAAAACGTAAGAACGTTGCATAAGACTCACGTGAAAAACATTTCTACCTTGGCATCTGCGATTTAGCCATATGTCAACTATTCCTTTCAGTAGAGCTTATATTATACACCTTTAGAGTCTTTTCCAGCAAAGTACTTGCACACAATGAATGTAGTGTGAGTTAAGATATTTAAAGCATAGAAAAAATGTAAGTTTGGAACTTAGAGGGTTTGACTGACTATTTCCCATCGACAAAAATTGGTCTAGGTTTGGACAGTAAAAAAAAAAAAAAAACAAAAAAAACACGAACGGTTTCAAAGTATTCCTTGCTTACGCAGGAATACAAAAAACACGAACGGTTTCAAAGTATTCCTTGCTTACGCAGGAATACAAAAACACGAACGGTTTTAAAGTATTCCTTGCTTACGCAGGAATACAAAAAACACGAACGGTTTCAAAGTATTCCTTGCTTACGCAGGAATACAAAAAAACACAAACGGTTTCAAAGTATTCCTTGCTTACGCAGGAATACAACAAACAAGATACCCTTACGGGCAGAAAGATTTTCTGAAAGCTGAAAACTGAAAATATGAAAAATGAAATACTTTAATAGCATTCATGGAACTTGAATGATTTTGAATCATTGAATGTTTGAATAATTTCTACAATACATCACATTCCTAATTACGTGCTCCTCAGGACATTTTGAAGGCATAATTGACACAATGCGAAACTGTATTACTAGCATGTAGCTTTAGCTAAAAATTCCCCCGCGCTCAAGCATTCCAATTTATACAGACAGCAAGCTACGAAAACAAACGAAACGAAAACAAGTTTTTGGCCGAAAAAAAAATGTTTGGGTTGATTTGGGACCTGATATGAGGCAAAGTTATATGCTTAAATATTTCGACAAAATCAGTTTTTGGCATTTCAAAACCAACTTGCAATATGCAAACCAAATAGATCTACACATAAACAGATGAAAATATGCACAAGACTTTGTTACTTTTTGTTATCTCTTAGGTCTAAGTTACACTGATGCTAATATACCTTTCAAGAAGTGTAAATAAGGCTTAACAAGTAATATTAGAAAGTATTTGCTAAAAACAAGAGAAATGTGTGAATTGAAACCATGGATACATATTTTATAATTTTCATAATTAAAATAAGATTTGTTAAAAACATTCTGTAAGACCCAAAAAAAAAAACTTTTTCAAAAAAAAAAAATTAAAGTGAAAAATCCATTGCGTTTCAAACTTTGATTTAAAACAAAAAATAGCAAAAGTTTACATAAAGAAAAACAAGAAAAAAATATATAGGTTTTATTGATCATGATCACACTAGGTTTGAAAGACAGTCAAAGAAGAAAAACTCGAAGAACGACAATTTGTAATATGGCTTTCTTGTATACACAGAAATTCAATAAAAATCTTTTGAAGGGAAGATCCGCCAAAAATCAGTGCATTAAACAATATTATTGAAAGAAAAATTTAGAGATATATACAAAAATAAAATGCATGGTTGGCAAAATTTTGGATATCAAGCTGTGCTTCAAAATTCTTGTCGTTCACTTCACTAAAACAACACAAAAGTAACTTGAAAAATGTCTAAGCAATTTTAGCATACGATCTTCCTAAATAACATAGTATAATATAATAATAAATAAGGAAAGAGAAAAATAAATAAACTGAACGACATGTTTGTTGATACAAAAAAATATAAACGATACATGGACCCTTTCAGATATCTTAATGAGTATGCTCGTAGCTCATTAACTCGAAACATTTTTCCAAGAACATATAAATTTTGATCACGCAAAAATACATTCATATACATTCATATCGACTAAAATCAACATGAACAAGATGCCCTGACAGGCATAAAGATTTTTGCGAAACGAGCTGAAACATAAAAAATGAAAGACTTGTGACATTCTTCAAATTTGAAGATTGAATGACTTCTACAATACAACATCACATTTTTGATCACACACTCCCTAGGAATCCATACAAGCATAACTGATACATATATAGATCAAAAATAGATAAAATAAAAATAGAACTTTAACAGTTAATCCCGCAAGAAAGTTTGTCAACTATTGTTCCCAGGGATGATGGAAATTTACCTTTTAAAAAGTGTATATAGGACTTAACTAAAAACAACAGAAGCTTATGCTTTTACATACAAAGAAAGGAAATACGCGTAAGGCGCGAATCGTAACCATGGATACACATTTTATATGACAGTTTTTTTAAAAAAGAAACGATGTCAGAGCTAAAAGAAAAACAAACACAAACTTTTTCGAAAAAAAAAATTAAGAAACAAAGTAAAAGCGAAAAACTCATTAGAAATACTTTGTTTAAAACTAACTACGTATCTACCTACCTAATCTAGCTACTAAGCATTTAAAAATATAGCTTTTAAAAAGTTTAACTACGAACGACTTCGATAAATGTTTCCTAACTGCAAGACAGCTTCGAACCACGAAGATGTTACCAACAACGAACTTTTAAAATTATAAGTTTATTACAAGCGATGCTTCGAATTTGGTGGAACTGAAGTTCTCCATTGTATTTTTAGTGGGAGAAATGTCTGTTTTTTCGTGAAAAAGTGGCAAAACACTAAAATACTTTATAAAGAAAGTTTTGGTAGATTTCATGTAAATGTACGCACGAAATTTCAAAAAACCGCTAGGTTTGGACAGCAGAAAAAAAAAAGAAAAAGAAAAACAAAGCCGGTTTTAATGTATTTCTTGCTTTCGTAGAAATCCAAAAAAAAAAAAAAAAAAAAAAAAAATAGAAAAACAAAGCCAGTTTTAAAGTATTTCTTGCTTTGGCAGAAATCCAACAACAGTATTTGGTACTGAAAATAGACTACACATCCATAACCAAATCACTAAAAAGCTGAAAGTAGACGTGTTCTGGCTTGATTTGATTAACAGATTGTTTGTTGGATTGCGCTTTGATTTATATACGTTTGTTGTCTGTGTAAAGAAAATTGACAATATATCAATTTTTCTTTAAATACCATATATATACAGTAGCAAAACAGTATAGGTGACCATGGTGATCATGGAATTAATCTATAGTAAATTATGTTTCTGTTGTCAGAATAAATCTATATCCTAATACGCGCTGTGCATCCGCTTTTTTCACGCTTTCACTCTCTAAAATTTCGGGTCGTTTTTGCGGTCACTTATTCATAATGGAGTGTCAGACCACGGCGGTTAATATTTTTCTACGATTAGTATAGGGGAAAACATTGCATTGCATTTAATCGTTTCAAATGTTTTGATTATTCGCGAGATGAAGAAACAATAGAAAGTATTGCGCGAAGATTTATTAATGTTTTTAGGGTAAGTACGCTTTAGAACTTTTTTGTTTGTTTGTTTTGTTTTTGTTATAGTATTATTATTAATATTAGATGGTTTCTGCGTCATTACTTTTCTAATAATACGCGATTGAAGAAATGAATATCATGGTTTTCAATCATGACGCTCTGGGTTCGTAAAGAAAATCGCAATTGTTTACAATTCACATTTTGACACTTTTACGACTTTCGCGTTTGGCTTTTATTTACATTGGGGTGTGTTAATCTTTTTGTTGTTTACCTGTACGCACAATTTATTTTTACTACTGCATATATCGTATCGTGAAAGATTTATTACGAATATTTTGATGTGTTTCCAGATCTTCTGATTAAACAGTTTTTGCTGTTCATAACTTTAGTGTTGATAGTAAACTAAAAATGCTTTAGCCGGAATATCTAGAGATTTTTAATTAAAAGAGTGAAGAGTGTTTTTTTCTGTATTGACGTTAGATATTTTTAAACATGGGGAACCATTGCATTTCATCTTCAATTTATTTTACAGAGTGAAAAATGTAAAAAGTGAAAAACGTGGATGCACAGCGCGTATTTTTATTTTGGATGAATTAAAACCCGTGTTCTACATGGGATACTACATTCTAAACATTCTACATTCAAAACAATTGAGGAACTTTATCATACTAAAATTCATTATACTAAGCCTTTCTCTCTGTTCAGCTCACATCGATTAAAACCTGTAAAAAATTTTTACACGGGTTACTAGTGACTATATATATACAGTAGCAAAACAGTATAGGTGACCATGGTGATCATGGAATTAATCCATAGTAAATTATGTTTCTGTTGTCAGAATAAATGACTATCCCCAGGAAAGCACATTTTTCGACCAGATTCTTTCAATTGTGTCTCAATCTTGTCTGTTATGTTATTATACGTAATTGGTTTTCTGACGTTCTTATTGCATATACGACATCACATTTTTACTTGCATTTTTACTAATGTACCTTTTGGATTAACACTGGTTGAACCGGTTGTTCTCCACATAAAAAAGGTTTCCTCATAGCTGTACATCATGTGCTTTCAGTTCACATTATATGAGGACGTAAAATAAAAGTTAATCTTCAGCCTGTATTGATAATGAATTTTCGCCTTTCCACTGAAATCACAGCTTCAATGGTTTGCTGTTCCAAGCATAAAATTACCAATCATCATCATCAATCATAGCATTTTTGTCATGAAACAAAAACAAAACAATATTTTTCTGTATTTTACACGGTTTTTCAAAAGTTTTTACGAAACCTTTTAAGACAATACTGAACTAAAACGATTCATTTCCATCACTTCACGTTGAATTCTCTTGAATGATTTTAAAAGCTAGTTGGAAAATCAAAAATTTTCTACAGTCCATCCGCACTGACTGAAAAAACATGGCGTCTACTTGACTGTAGACTAGCCTCTACTCTTATCTACTTTGGTGACTGGGTGAAAATTACATTATGAACCACGGCTGTAAAAGTGAACGGAGAAGAAGAAGAAGAAGAAGAAGGAGGAGAAGAAGGAAAATGCCGGTTTTAACATGTATTTCGCCCTATGGGGAAATATATAATAAATATGTCCATCCCTTGGTTATGATGACTTTGTGAAAGATAATATTTTAAATCCCATGAGATATTTTAAAGCCAGCAATGATAAATAAACACATTTCTTCCTTCCCTTACTTAACGTATTTTGCTTGACTTGAAATGGTAGATGAAGTTTCTTAAAAATGACGTTTTTCAATCATCTGAATATTATTACATTCATGGAAATAAAACATGTAAACCTTACCACTGAATTTGTACCGTTTTTCCTCATAAACAATGAATAATGGGTTGAAGCTAAAACAGAGAAAAAATAGTTCTTTTGAATAAGACCAACAAAATAAAAAACCTAAAAAATTTAAAACAAGGATATTATTGAAGATCATAACATTTGTATTTATTTTTTGTGTATTTCTAACGCCGATACAACACGAAATTAATATGGAGTTTTTAAGTAGCCACCAGTGACACGGCAAGTTCAGTAAAAGTTTAGAAAAGAATTGCACAGAGTAACCCTCTTTACCAATCACAATACCTCCTTTACTTATCTGGATCTTAAAAGATGACCAATGATGAAAGTTCTTTCTTGAAAAACCTTAATCTTTATTTCTATCATATTTAGAAATTTAAAAAACATTCGTTGAAAACATCTTACTGGAGATGATTAGTGATTTCTGCAGGATCTGACTCCACATCTAATACACCAGATAATGAGCAAATCTGAAATTTATAATATGTATTCCTTTCCACTGGAATAGTGACTGACATTTGTTGAAAGGCGTGTTTGAACACCTGCCAGTCACTCTTTACACCCAACTTTTTCCTGCGAATTGTGCATGAGTTCTCATCATTCGTCCAAGTCAACTGAACGGTTTTATCTGACAATCGAGTGATGTTAAGGTTTTCCACCGATCGCGGTTTCAAGAAACTAAAACAATTAAATGAAAATGAAGATCTTTCAGTCAATCTTGATGATTAGGTTTGCAAGTGAAAAGTTCTCAGATGATATTCTTCGATACTTCGGAAAGAAACCTGACATCTCAAACTATCTCTCTCTTTCTCCCTCCTTCTCTATTTCACCTTTTAGCACTTTAGTGTCATTTTCACTATTGTATATATCACCTTATCTTTATCTTTTTACCTTATTTTACCATACCATTGTCTCTAATTGCGAATGTCTATCCCAGTTTCTTAAATCTACTTTCTGTGCTATTTACCCTAACTTATCAAACAGTTGCAGTAAGACATCAGATTGGTTCTTCTACCCTAACTAAAATCCTATCAATTTATTAATTTATTTATTTTAGGTCTACATCAGAAAAATAAATCAATAATAAAAACAATAACAATGATAATAATAAACAGCAATTTATAGAAGCTATGGCAATGCGTTTTTTTTATTGCATAAGAAAGATTGGAAATTACAGGTATCGAGTTGTGAAGTTGTTTTTCTTATAGAGACTTTTTTTTGTAAAATGGGAACAAAAATTAAGATGTTCCGCTTTTCTCATAAAACTGGTATTTTTATATAATGGCCATGTTCGCACTCAATAAATAACTGCTAATAACCTTTATTCGACACAAATCAGTCTTCAAATGGGGACAAAGTTGTTAAACAAAGGAATAATAATGCTTGAAAGATCAAAAACCAGAAACAGCATAGTAGTAGAAGTACATCTATCATTGAAACGATGACTTCAAAAATCAAGAAATTATACATAATGTTTTTAAATGTCTCACCTTTCAACAGCATCAGGGTTCCTATCATCACTGATTTCCTTATGGATTAATGGAAATCGCAGATTCCTGCGATTAGGGCTTTCACAGTATACAACATTTAAAAATTCGTGTTTTTCATTTGATAGATTTAACAATTTCCTAACGATATCTGCAACAGTTTTACGTTTTGCACCATCCACCATTTCGTCATCGTCATCATCATCATCATCGCGTGCAATGGTATTGTGGTACATGTAAGGGATCACAAGAATCAGTTGATTCGTGCTGCGGGTGATCCCTCCCATGATTTTCGGACGCTCATAATGTTCTTTTGGAGCAAGAAATAAGATGACGAGTTCCGCCTCTCTCCCTCTGCATCCTGCATGGCTAGTAATTGTGACGATGTCGTCTTCGTCTTCGTCATCGTTGTCGTCTTCGTCATTGTTGCTGCAATCGTCCTCGTCATCTCCTGATTTTTCCTCGTTAACTTCTTGGAGTTCATCTATACCATTCCAACCAGGAAAATGAAGATGGAATCTTGAGCGCAACCTCTTCATAACATTCACGATGAGGAGAAGTTCATCTTTGTTATTACAAATAACGAGTCTTCTGGATTCTTTTTCAAGATCTGTGAAAACGTTTTTCAGAATTTCATATAACTTATACGTGTTTCCTTGTGTAAGAATATTGTCAGCAGCTTCGTTGGGCTCGGCTGTGTTATTTAAAAAAACCATTGACGGTACATCTCCTGGAATAATGTGGCCAAGCCTTTCAGCTTGTTTGAAGTTGTAGGTGGTTTTGATGTAGCTTCTATATGTCCGGTTTGATACATACATTGCATTTGATTCAAGATCATCAGGATCTTTGTAATTCACAGGAACTTTTGGATCGATCACTTCTCGAGAATCATCAAAATTTTCGTTAACGGTCTCTTTAGACGGTCCTTGATTTTGAGCTTGTTCAACTGTGCTGAGTTGATTCAATGGTTCGGCAACTGACAGTCTCTCCAACTCCAACTCTGATTTACTGTCTGATTTACTGTATGATTTGCTGTCTGAATCATTGTCTAATTCTTTATCTGGTAACGGTATTTGTGTCTCACCCTCTATGGCTGCCGATATCGCTTGGGCGAGTTGAAACACCTTTTTCGGATTTCTCATGCAAGTGGTCAGCTCAACTTTTTTCATTCCTGTGTTCTTCTCCATTTCATCATCACTCAAGTGATGAGAATATGATCTTCCAATCTCAACAACTTCCCTCTTTTTTTCCATCGCACGAGGAAAAAATACCACGTGAGTTTTCTTCAACTTCTTGTTTTCCTGCAACAAGCTTCCAACTTTTTTGGAATCTTCTGTAGTAAGCATTTCCTTATCAACTTCGTCAAGGATCAGATGGAATCTAATGTTACTATTCTTATACTTCAGCAACAAAGCCTCTAATAATAAAGATGGTGTAATCTTGTCATTTCCCAACTGCTGAAATTCGTTCACCAATTCACCGTGAATGTCCTCTATGTTTCCTGCAATCACTTTTCGCTCAATATTGGATCTGCAGCGCTTTAACATTTCTTCAGAGAATCTCTTCATATCGCTTTTAGCTCCACTGCGCATATCAAACATTATCATGTAAGCATGAACTGGTTTTTCCGCAAACTTTAGGATGTTTTCAAGGATAGATCTAGCAACCAAAGTCTTCCCACAACCGTATGGACCTTGAATAATTTTCCAATATCCATTCTCAACAGCACACAGTTGTTCAGGACGCAACCATAACCATCTGATAACATTTTGACGTAAAAGTATCGACGAGTCTACAACTTTTGTTGCAATGGAACCCAACAAAAGAGATAAAAACTTTTTCATTTTCTGTTTCGCTTCTGGAGACACCTTAGAGATTGAGAAATTTATTTTGATTTCATCAAACCAATTAACAAATTCTTTTCTTTTACGAAGAATATTTCGATCAAGAATTAATTGTTTTTTTCCGGAGATGTTTAAGTAATTAGGCGCTGTAACACAGTTCACGAGATAGATTTCTTCAGCAAACAAAATGTCTCCATGCAGGTGGATCAACAAACGTAAGTATGCATCAGCCTTCTTTAAACTTTTAAAAACTTCTTCTTCCTCACTAGATGCTGAAAACCACACATTGTAAATACTGTTCAGATCTGCATTTATGACCAACATTCTATCAGTGGATTCACCATCCAGACCTTCTAAGTCTACCTCTAACTTCTTGGCAGCCTCTTTTACATTCACTTGAAGAGCACGATAATGTTCTAATAGTTCATACTTTGTGACGAAGACTATATTCTCATTTTGGCTTTTGTCTGTAAATGTTTTGACGATACCAGCTAGGTCTTTTTTCCACCAATGTTTCGGTGGAAGGATGTGTCTCCCTGTTATCGTTGGTCCTGCAACACCAAGAAAATTTTTCAAAAATTCATCACATTGACTGCTGTATTCATCAAACTTCATAATTGTTGGGAACATTTTACCACTGCACACGATCTCTATTTCCGAGGGAGAGAGGGGTTTATCTTTGACTAACTCTGGATATAACTTTTTGTGAGCGGTGTACGTAAGTATATTTGGGTTCATAGTTCTTATGCAGATGTTCTCGTAAGCAGCTTCACTTTTGCCAGCAGGTTCTCTGCAATGATCAACAGTAGAAAGATTAGAAAGGAAAAATAAGACTTGGAAAATCTTCTCTTTTTGTAGATTTGTGATTTACTTACGAAGAAGTCAAGCAACTGGAATGTGATTGATCAATAACAGATCTGGAGATTTCTAAATAAAAAAGTAAAAACATGTTCTTTAAACTCACATCATTCACTGACACATAAAAATTCTCCTGACAACTTGGCAAAAATTTGTTTTTCTCAAAAATTCAAAACATATTCTATTTTCCAACGGCTAGAAACTTATTCTGTAAAATAAGTTAAAAAATGTAATTCTGTATTTTCTGAAACCGTTCACAAAAACGAATTCCAAAAAATTTTTCTCCTTTGACCCTTAAACGCTGAAATACAGGATCATTTTAAAATGATAAATGACAAACGATAATTTTATGCGGAGTGTAGCTATGCGGAACAGAGCTCATTTGGCAAGATCAAATATTGTCATCAAAATACTAAGAGAGAGAGACGAATTTCGGCTGCCGTATCTCGATGAAACCTCCTACAGGGTCATACAAAAAGTGCAATTTGGCTCACTTACATCAGATTTCCCAAGCAGAATTCACTCAGATAACACCTTGAATGCGCGAGCAAAAACATTTTCAAAGTATGGCTTTTAGGCAAATTTTCCCGTTTCTACGGTACATGGACTGCTTTACCAAAATGCAAAGTTGTCATTCTTAGTTAGAGTTAAGTAGACATTTTCCCCCTTTGCCCGGGAAGGCTTTGATCTGAGGTTTGTTGGACTGGAAAGCTAATACCTTCACAAATTAATGTAAGTTGTGGATGGGAACGTCTTGTTTGTTGACCTTTTTGACAATCTCTTATATTCAGCAGATGAAGGCTTCTGAACTTTTTAAGCACACTAAAATTATTTGTTGACTGAGCATCATAAAATGTGCTCAACAACAGCTGCTGTTGTGTGGCTAGGAATATCCATGCGATCCATACGTATTTCTTATCCATTCTTTTTACTACTATGTTTCAGCCATGTTTATTTAGCCTTGTGTGTTGTATTTTAGACCATAGCACTGTTTAAGAGTTTTATTTCCACACACAACAACAAAAATTTATTAATTAGTAGACGAATAATCATCTCATCTCATCATTTGCAATGAGATCACTTTTACACTACAAAATTTTGTTAATTGGTCCTATTCCAACAACTAATGGAAATTTTCCATTAAATATATATATTTTTGAAATCGACAAAGAATAAGTTTTCCAATGATAAAAAAATCAAATATATATGACTTTTGTATAAAAAGTTTGTTTTTTCATCTTCTGTTTTCTTCATTTTCTTTTTCTTTTTTGGGTTGTTTTATTTCTTTAGAATATTGTGCTTTTTAATGTTTATCCAACGATATCAAATTTGTTAAAATTGATTCACTATTGAGCAAATGGCAAGCAAATCTTCAAAGTGTGCACACTGTTTTTAAACAGACTTTAGTTTCTTTGTATTTAATCGATGTATTGTTTTCAAAGCCAAGTCAACGTGGAATATAAAACTTACAATAATAATAAAAACAAAACAATATCTCTATTGGTTAACCAGCAAAAAAAAAGGCACGTTCGATTGCGGCTGCAATGTATTTGTTTCGAACTCACGTCGCACACAAAAAAAGAAATAATTCCGCTCCCAACTCAATCTACCATTTTGCGTGACTTACAAACAAGCAAAACACAAACAAACAAACAGACAGACAGACAGACAGACAGACAGAGAATTGGCTATTGATATATAGATTACTGAAAAATAAACAGTTTCTTAATAAACATTGGTGAGCAAAGAAACGAGTCAATAAAGTTTTCTCTAACTGTATACTTTTTTGTATACTACTTGAGTTCATTTTAATAATATAACATTACATTATTATTTAAAATGATTTTATTTTTAGGAAAAATCAGACTAATATGTTTGCTATCATTTTGTGAATGGGAAATTTTATGTTCTTCTTAATTTAAATGTTCATTTTACTATTTCAGGTGTGTATTTACCACATTATTAAAAGTAATCAATATCAATGTATGAATGAGGAAGAAACGTATAATTGTTGGGCATCTTGTACACTTATAATGGAAGGGCTGAACCAAACATAGGAGTACCTAATGTCAGAGTGAAGTGTTGGGCATTAACAGCCATGTGTTAAAAAATAATACTCCGGAAACATTCATTCAAATCTATCTTCAGTGATAATAAATTTGAAAGGAGCGACACATTAAAGCATGTTTGAAATTGAATTTTCTTTGACATTTAAAGTTTCAAAACTGAATGCTGATTGTCATCTCTGGGTTAATTCACTTAAACATTTTTGGAAACGTTTGGAAGATGCCTGTTGTATTTCTTGTTGGTTTCAACTTCAGGATCCCTTTAAACCCGGCCTCATTTTGATTCTTTATATTTTGACATGCTAGTTACTTGATAATAAGTTCTTCCTAAATGAAAGTTGCTTTGGGCTAATTGTGATAATTTTTATCAAATGATCACATCAAAACGAAGCGGGGGGTGGGGGTTGGTTTCACAAAATTTCGACATTTGAAATAGTACGGTACAGTTTTGAATAGGCTTCATTGCATTAATTTTTTCAAGAAAAATAACATAAAACACTCTTTCGGTTTGATATGGATGGACATTCACGCATTCAACTCGCTCGTTGCTATTTGTCGAATGAAAATCCGTTTTTCACGAATTCCATATTTTCGCTGGCAAACGGGTGATTAAACGCACCCACTCCCCAAACCTTATATATTGATTTAATCCTTTAAAAACTGATAAGGAACATCTGTTGTGATTGTTTTTAGAAAAGTTCTATGGTAAATGAGTTCTTTTCAATCATGGACTCTGGCGAAAGAGGAAAAGGCAGAAACAAAGACATTAGGTGAAACCTTGGCTTCAAAAACAAAACTTCTTAGGAATTTATAACACGCTTGTACCGGAATTTCACGGAAATCACGGAATTTCAAGCAGAAAATCATTATGTATATGTCACTGGAAAATTTTAAAGAAGTATTGAGTTTAATTAGCAAGAAAGAAACATTGCGCAGTAATGCGTGAGACTCTTTTCTCTTTGGTCTTTATGTTTGTAATTTGTGGAAGAAACATTCCACAAAAACTTCTCTTCCTGCCACAAAGTAATAAATTGGTCAGTTGATGATAACTTAACCAACGACATGTTTATTTGCTATGCAGACTATCACTTTACTTTTTTCCTTCAGCTGCAAAAACTCATCTTGTGACTATACTTAAGTGAGTGAAATAATAGAACTAACGTAATTCAGTTGATATCACGTTGCAAGCTGTCTTGGAAAAATTCCAGTGAATAGACAAGCAAGAACTACAAGTTTTTCGACAATTCCATGTTTATATTCGACAAACTTTCGGAGGCGTACCACTCTCCATGATCAAGTCAATAGTGTACAAACAGAATAAAATATTTTTAATATATGTTACATAATACACTAGAAATTAAATGCTCGAATAATTCTAAATTGTGATTTCTGTTTGTCAGTTAAATGCGATATCCAAGATGGGTAATACTTCATTAAGCATTTGTTCTCAGTACACAGCCTTTTCCGAGAGAAGTTACCGCACTGTGACATTCGTGTTATATTTCGTGCCATTGTTAAATTACGATCTCTTTTTCATTTTAAGGATAAGATTCCGATGTTGCTGCAATATGGACTTGTTTATCGTTTTAAGTGTAGTAGCTGCAATGCTACTTATTTTGGCAAAACTAAACGCCATTTTAAAGTCCGAATTTGTGAGCATCTTGGAATCTCGCATTTAACTGACAAACAGAAATCACTACAGCCTAATCAGATTTCTGCCGTGTTAGAGCATTCTCGCCAGTGTCTTGTCTCTCCTTCGGTTAACGATTTTGATATTTTGTCTCGTGAGTCTAACGACTTTAAGCTCACCATCAAGGAGAGTCTATTAATTAGCCATGACAAACCTAGCTTAAACAAAACCAGCCAATCTTTACCTTTAGAATTATTCTAGCATTTGATTTCTATTGTATTATGTAACATATATTAAAAACATTTTATTCTGTTTGTGCACTATTGACGTGATCATGGAGAGCGGTACGCCTCCGCAAGCTTGTCGAATATAAACATGGAATTGTCGAAAAACTTGTAGTTTTTGCTTTTTTTATTCACTGGAACTTAATTCCATCATTTTTTAAATGAAAACTTAAACATGTTTGAGTTATCATTTTTAAATGATAGTTGAAGATGACGGGTACTTTTCGTCGTTTTTTGAGCGTTTCCACGATCAGTTTCAAATGATCATTTACAAATGTCATTTTAAAATGATCGTGTATTTCAGCCTTTATCCTTCCTTAGTCAATGAAATGAAATTTAAAATCAGAAAATCACGTGACAATGTAAAATTCCTTCTCAGTTCATGTTCATGCAATATTATAACAACTACATACCCTGACGGCTAATTAATTCTTCAATGTCCTTGATCAACATTTTGTAATCAAATAACTGCAGAACCAACTTGAGCTCTTGCCACGTGCCGTCTTCAGAGGTTTGCTTCCACATTTTTAAAACTTTCTGCAATCTCTCTCTAGCATCTTTTATCGGAGAAGAATTCAGGTTCGCACAGTCTTCGTACGATAACAGAAAGTGTGCGATGTATCTCGTATCTTGTACTGCACTTGAATTTGAGACTTTTGATAAGATCTCCTTAAACTTCTTTTCATCAATCACATCTTTAACAGAACCACCTGTAAAAATAAATGAGGTCGTGTTCTAAGTTCAATCAAAATTCATATGTTGAAACAAAAAAAGCTAAAAAGGATCTTAACTAAAGCAAAAGAGGATTTCAAGTGATCATTAGAACAATTCTAGATTCCGAAGCAAAAAAAGAGTCTGCTAGATTCAGGTTAAATTATCACGATAAAAAGCAAGAGTATAAAACATACTGATATCAGTGGCACATCCAAGTGAGAATCACACATATCATTTGTCTCATACAGGGAGTTTTAAATGAATGGAACCAAGAATTATAACCGGATTTATTTTGATGAATTTTTGTCAACTGGCAACAAGTTTTATATCAGATGTAGATGTTTTTAAAGATGTATGTGTTGTTTTTGCAAGTTGAACATCTTGATGGTCAAGGAGATGAATCAGTTTTTCCTTTCTTAAACTCAGACTTTGGATAAAAACTTTCTTAAATTTTCTCTTCGTGTACCCTTCATTTAAAAAACAACAAGACATCGATTCTTCCTTTTCATTATCCTTGCTCCATTCACCGATTAAATTGCCATGCACACGCTAAAGTCAATATCTGACAGATTAACAACTGTTCATTCTTTTTTCTGTTCACTCTTAGCTCCAGCCCGTCATTCAAAGAGTGGGATAAATTATTACCTTTTAACATCTGCAAACACTTCTGAATATCCGCCTCGAGGATAAGGCAACCACCAGCCAGACCAATTCTAATTAATCCATCGTTTAAAAATTCTGTGGGGTTGTTGATGTTTTCTCCAAGGACTATCCGGCAAAGGTATTCAAATAACGGATCATTATGACCTTGCGAAAAGAATTGGTCCACTTTCTCATCAAAATGTCCAATGAAGTCTGCAATCGTCTTCTTGTTACTCTGAGATCTTAAGTTCTTATGAGCACACCAAACGATCACTTTTCTTTCAATCGACTCTAAAAGAACATGAAAAGCTTAGACATACTAAATATATTTCCACACATACAACAGTGTTTAGATTGACCAATGTTTACAAGACCAAGTTGTTACGAGATGTGTATAGTTGATTTTATAATCCAAACTACTTCAATCAAACGTGACATTTTAGGAGCAGATGGAATAACAACTTTTCTGTATTATTGGCAAATACTAATAATTACGGGTGTAGATTCTTTGATAATTTGCTTTGCCAAGTTCTCTTTGTTGAGCTTCCAAGTCAGTAGTCAACTTTAAAATTGGTCACCATCTCTTACCCCGGCATGATCATAACGCTATAATACCTTCTCAAAGACCCTTAAAATAGTCTATATCCACTATCAAATGAGCCGAAATTGTTTTTTGCAGAAAAAAATAATTCTTGAAGTTCAAACTTTGGAGATCAATAACCCTCATTTCAAAAGTTGCAATCCTTTTATCACACAAACACTGAGAAACATCTAGAGGAAATTTATTTGAAGACATTGCAGTTGACAAAATGTAATGAGTGATCAACAAAAATTTGTATTTCATAATGGTAACAACAAAATGCCAGTGAAATTTTCTAAACTTTTTTTGTTATATTTTGTTATAAATTATTAGATCAATCTAAATTACATTAGATATTGACCAGTCGAAACCTAACTGGCCGACCTAATACAAATCTGTTCTTAATAGAGTCGTAAGAGGGCGCTACGGTGCAATACTTCCGGTGTAGTACATTCATTTATGATGACTGTGTTGTAAAGTGTTATTTGACGACCTTGTTTCGTTCCTTTGTTGTTGTTGAAGAGCAATCTTTTTGTAATGCTGATGTCTGGTTTACGAATTGGTGTGTGCAACGTAGTTTCGTTGTTGTCTTTGTATGTGTTGAATGATACTTTCTGTTTTGCATTTTTGTAGGAGTTCTTCATTCGTAAGTTCGTAACTGAATGATCTTTCTTTTCTGCGATATCCACCTCTCGTCATTTTCCTGATCATTGTATTGTACGTTGCGTTGATGTGGTTTACTTGTCATTTTGTAAGGTTCCATGTTTGACAGCCATATGTTAAGCGACTACGTACAAGGACATTAAGCAGTTGCACACGAGTACTCAACATGATTTTCCGATTTAAAAGCTTCTTTCCAAGTTCGTAGAATTTGTTTAGTGCGGAATCAATGCGAAGTTCGATTTAGGTCTTCCCAGTTAATGGTTCGTCAAATTTTATTTGGCAACCAAGATATTTGAAAACTGATACATTATCTATTGAGATATCATTTATGGAAAGAATTGAAGATGGATAGTTCGAATTAAGGTATTGATGATTAAGAATCATTGATTTTGTTTTTGGTATGTTCAACTCGATGTGAAATCTGCTTATCTGATAGAATGTTAAGACCACGTTGCATGTTTTTAGGATCCTCGTAGACTAGTACTGTATCATCTGTGTAGCCAATCCAATCGATAACGTGAATACCAGACGAGATTCGGTTACGTGTTGTTGCTGTATGTGGAATATGGTAGTTGATGTATAAGTGTTTGATTTCTTTTGTCTTACATTCCTCTTCAAATATACGCATGACATAGTCCATATTATATAGTACTAGTATCCCGGGTAAAAACTTTTTACCGAACTTAACTTCGAAATCAATAGGTCAAATCCACCATTCCCGTGTACATACCCCGTGACGAAAAAATAAATCATAGACTCGCAGCTCAAAAGTGTATCTATGTTGTAGAGCTCGAAAAACTGATCAAAAAAGTGTATGGGATCGTTTTGCTACGACCAACCGTTACAGAGATATCGTCGGTTAAAGATTTTGATGACGTCATAGCCGCAATACCAAAAATAATTTAGGCCCAAATTTTGTGTCACCCCATCACCCGTATCGCGGACCCTAAAAAACGTCAGTTTTCCCTATTGGTTCTCGATATATTTCCCCAAAAACGTCGCGTTCGATTAGGGATGCAATGCAGTGATTCCCCTTGATAGATTAAAAAACTGACGTCACGGCACTTGCTACTATATAATAATCGTAAAAAAACGCATGGCCTAACGAAAAATATGACCACGATTGAGAAGATTTTGACCTTAAAATTCAACAAAATTTATCACTCTCTAAAATAAAAGTGTGACACACACTCGCTATTATATATAAGATAGGGGATTCGGGGCCACCTTGTCTCACTCTCAGGTTTAATTCAAATACATCGTTTGGTGATTGTGTCAGAGCGGTTGTTGTGTATGAATAAAGTGATTCCAATAGCTGAATCAATTAGTTGTTTGCGCTAGGCTGAAATTGTTGGTAGATAGACTTGAACATCCAGTTCCTTTCGATATGATCGAATGCTGCTGTAAGATCAATGAAGAGCACATATATTGTTTTTTTTTCTTCATTTTATCAGTTATTTGATGTATCCGCTTTGCAATAAATATTCCATCAGAAGTTCCTCTTCCCGTTCTAAAACCTTGTTGTTGGTCTAGCAGTTGTTTTTCGTACCAAGTTTTTAAACGATTTATTATGGTTATAACGATTATTTTGCAGAGGGATGATCCAATTTGTATAGCTCTGTATGCTTTAGGGTCTGTATAGCTGCCTTTTGATGCACCTTTCCATATTGTTACTAAATTCGAGTGGGTCCATTTTTTAGGTATCATGTTGGTTTTCCATATTGTTTCGTATAAACTAATCATCTCCAGTTGGAATTCAAGACATTTCATGGCACTTTTTATGTATTCCATAGGTATGTCGTTGGCCGCTTTTCCATTCTTCATTTTTGCGACAGTGTTAACTACAAGCCCCCACAAAATATTTTGGAAAACCCCCTTCCTCCTGATCTCAATGTTGTATGAAGTGCTGCTAGGCCCTCGACTACTTTCCTTCACCCCAAAAACATTCTGTTATCTTTTAACATTAGCAGCATTTAATATGGGGGCAGGGGGGGGGGGGGGGGGGGGGGGGGGGGGGGGTGGGGGATCTGGCTTATCAACTTGCAGGGGCATTTTCCCTTTTAAAACCAATATTTTAAGTTTTCCCAATATATTTTGTGGAGGGTTGTAGGTCTTCTGCATCCGGAGGGGTGGTTTTGATGTCGAGGTCGCTCAAGTTTTGTAACTCTTTTATGAAATTCGGTGCTACTGTCAATTCCGGTGGATCGTCTGTTGTTGCTCAATTATTAAAGTGTTTCATAAAATAGATCTTCAGGTTGTTTGGATTACATTGTGTTTTCTTATGTATGTTTTTAAATGTAGACATGTCAAATTTCATGCAACGAATTAGCTCAGCAACTTCTCTTTTACACGCATGCTCATTGATTTCATTTGCTTCCTTTTGCATTTGCACGTTTCTTAGATCGTTTTCACGCTTCTTTATTGCTTTGCTGAGTATTCTATATCGGTTTGTTTGTTTTTCAGTTTTTTGTCTTTGATGTAAAATTCTATTAAGCTCCTCATCATCTTTCCAGATTTCTGAACAGATCTTTTTCTTCTTAGCTGGTGGCAGTACACGATGTGCTGGTGACTTTAATACTCCAGTAATTCTCATCGATTGTCGGTTTGGTGATAGCATTTCTTGATTGGATGTTTTTAATTTTTCTATGATAAGGTCTTGAAATTGCTTTTGTGTACGGTTGTCTTGTAGTAGTTTGGTGTTCAATGCTTTCTTTGACTGTGTATACTTTGGTTTCCACTTTGCCCTCCGTGTCATGGGTGTAAAAAGATAGGTTTGTAACAGGCAGTGATCACTATCAAAATCAAGATTGGGTCTAGCAAAGCAGTTTGTCACGTATTCTTGTACGTACTGTTCGGTTATGACATAGTCATTTATCCTCCTGGTTCTCTTGTCCGGGCTATACCATGTGTATCGATTCTCTTTTGGATGGTCGAAAAATGTCGAAGAAATACGTAATTTCTTGTTTCTGCAAAAAGATTTTAGTCTGGTTCCATTGTCATTGCAATCTTCTTCTTCCACTATATTCAGTCCATGGAAGTGGCATTTTTTAAATGCAACTGATGCTTTTGCGTTAAAATCTCCAGCGATGATTAAGTTCTGATGTTTCTCTTGTTTCTGGCATGCATTTTTTAGTGATCTATAGAACGTATCCTTTTTGTTCTCGCTGATGTCTGAGTTTGTTGGAGCATACACGCTTTACAATGATGTTATGGTCTGACTTGATTAGAAAGGCGACACCAGCTTCTCTTCTCTTCCTTTTACCACACCAGTGATATTCGAATTCTTCACCAGTGTCAAGTTGTATAAGTTTTTTACCAGAGTTAAGGAATTTCACTTCTTGCAGGCAACAAAAGGTTAAACCAGCTTTCGCTACTTCCTTTGCAATCATATATATTTTTGCACCTCGATCACTTTCTTTCCCTGATGTAATATTGATTGTTCCGAAGGACCAGTTATGAAAACATTTGTTTTGTATGAATTTGTTGCCTTTGTGCATTTCGTTTTTATTTCGTTTTGTTTTTCCTGTTTTTTTGACGTTTTTATTTGTGTAATGCTTTCGTGTTCGTTATGTTTTGAATTTATTGTTGGTCTTCTCTGTTTTTCTTCATCACCTTGACAAGTCTTAGACCGTTTTTTGGGGTTCCTATCGTACTTTTCAGTCGTTTTCTTTCTTGTTCTTTTCGTCTGCCCTTTTTATCCACTGCATAATGAGATCTCGCTCTTCCATTGCATAATCCTCTCGAACACTTATGACTCTGTATTGGTCTTCGGCATTTTTTAAGTTGACGAGTTCTGACATGACTTGATCTTTAGCTTCAGTTGTAATCATTGTCAGTTTAACAGGCTTGTTTTTTCCGTCGGATTCATTTCCAATTCGACTTATTTTCATTGGTTTAACTTAACCTTTGTTCCAAGTATTTGAAATAAGGATGCGATAAACTTATGGTCGTGTTCTTTATTTTCTTTTCCAGGTTCTTTGTTTTCTGTTATGCCGTGTATAATTATATTTTTTTCTCTCTTTGCCCGTTCAGTTTCTTGTACTAATTGACTGACTCTCTGATTGCATTTTCTATGGTTTCTTCACTTAGATTTTTTCTTATTGTGTCCACAAATGATACTTTCATCACTGCTTGATCGCTCTTGTGTTTTTCATCAATCTTTTGTTCCACAATAGTTGTGATTTTATGCTCCATTTCGTTGAATCGAGTTTCCATCATGGTTTTTATATTTTCCAGTAGATTTGCATGGTCGGGTTTCAGATCACTTTATTCGTTCATTTCCTCATTTTGCTGATTTCGTTTTCTTTTCTTTGTCGGATTGTTAACATCTTCGTTTTCATACTTCTTCACAATCTCTCTTAGTTTCATCACTTCATCTTCAAGAGATTTTGTAAGTTTCCTCTGGTTTTCCAATTCTATTTGTAGGGCTTCGTTGTTAGCAGGGTTTTCTGTTGCAGTTGGTATAAAGGCAAAAGTGTACATTGGTGGTGCACCTTTCATTTACATTTGTGGTAGTGAAGACTTTGTCGTTCCAAGTTGTTTATACATGCAGTTATAGTACATTTACGTTCTCCTTCATCGTTTATAATGATTTTAGAGGGGTCCACATCGTCGCCCATTATAGCGTATCCCTTTATGTTGTTGGTAGTTCTTTAGCTGTAATTATTGAGTAATGTTCTTTGGATGTAAGGAAAATTGATGTTGTTGTTCTTTAAGAACGTCTGATCTTGGTGACGTCAAATTGCTGATGTTGCTTTTTGTCAATCACGTTTTTGTATATTCATCATAATTCAATATCTAGAAACTGTAACTGTTTTAAACTGAAAAATTTTTTACCTGCAGCAGCACTACTTCTATTTTCACGATGCTCTGTGGAGAATTCTTCTGTCACTTGTTTTTTATCAGACGACTCGTTGTTTTCCATTTCCAAAAAAGTTTGATGATAATGTTACTCAGTTGTTTGACAATTAACATTTACCAATATTGCGCAGCACCAACTGGAATGAAAATAATCCATGATCAACATGTAATACGAATTATGACGGAGATAATCTTAATCACTGAACAATAGCAACAACTTTGTTACCAAATGTTTTCTGGATATCCGTTGTCCTTCTCCAATATCTTGCAAGTGAACGATGGAATGATTCAGATATCACCTTCAGGAGCCAAGAGATGTATCTTCTAGGATATCATCAACAGATAACCATGTAGTTAATACCACCAATAAGCAACAGTGTTGTGGAAAGGTTTATCTGTATTATTCACTGCATATATTTTGACAGTTCTGAAACAAAAATAAACTGAGAAAATAACATCATCAACATCAGCTAAAACAATCTTTCACAATTAATATGCACAGGTCAGGATTTTAATTTGGGAAGCATTACAGCCAGCTTTGGAAAAGACCTTAAATTTTTTTGTTTTCTAGGTTATGTTGACTTGAAATGTTTCATTGTTGTCTTTAACGTCCTAAAGTTCAAGTTGATAAAATCAATGAGTATAAGTACGAGATTTAGTAAGCATATTAAATTCATGGTCACCATGGTTACAAAGACCATCAGAAGGAACATCTGAATGTTACATTGGCTTCTTGCTGTAAATTACAGAACAAAATGTTTTTCTTATTTGATTCTGCAAAATAAACATCAAGCACTACTTTGTAAGAACATCAAAGGAAGCAACTCAACCAAGTTTCATACATTACACAATTGTCCGCTAAGATTATGTGATAAAGAAACTTTTTTATCAAAAACATATAACTAAAATTGAAATATTCGCCATTAAGCAAGATAGACAACATTCAGAACATTTTTTAATATTTATATATTTACGAAGCTTTTCGTAGAAGTTTCTACATCATGAGGTAAAACATAATAAAATGTTCTGAATGTTGTCTATATAACTAAAACAAAGGTAAAAAAGAACAAATCGATAGATCCGTTGGTGTTTATGAATCAATTTGGTCAATTGGGTATCAGGCAGAGAACTGGTGATGTTTGGATAAAAGGAAATATTTTCTGCATGTATGTATGTACAGCATGTAGATAGAACTGAAGTTTCAAGTGTGCTGATGTCAGCAGTGGCAATAAAATTGAGTATGGAAACAATTGATGTAAACAAATGATTGACTTTCATGTGAAAAACCGTTCTGGAAAACTGCTGATTTTAGTTTTCTCATGACCTTCATAACAATTCTAAGCCTTAAGCATATTAACAGAAAGAAAACAAGTTGTATATATTTAAGGAGACGAACTCCATTATCATCATTTTCTGTTTTGTGTTTCTTTTTTTTAGATCAAGGCAAGCTCAAAGATTTTTTCTGGTGGAATGGCATGACGATATAAATAAACATGTTTATACATGGTTTATACTTAATATGTAACAATATGTATTGCATGGCAGGTCAGTCATGACAAATATAGGGGCGAAAGTGTCTGCAACTTGAATGAACTTTATAGAAAAAAGAAAAAACACTGGATGCTGATGATGATGAGTCCTTTTGAAAGTGGTTAAAATTGATGGTACTTTCAGAGAGAATTGATTGTAGGTCTTTGAAATGATACCAGGTATTGATTTTCATGCAAAGAGCAGTTTCAAATCAATTGAGTCCTGCAGAAATTCCAGAAGAAATTTCAATACCATGAGATAATGAATGATTATCGGCCATCCAGTATGGAGCTGGATGCTGACAAAGCACAAATGAAACAAGTAGGCATCACTACACTAGCAGACGGAAGAAATTGCTGCAATTTTTTCTATTTATTTTCTACAGGTGTTCAATTTTTTTACATGACCTTTTAAGACTTTTAAATAAGGAAAGAGAGGTGCATTGATCCTAGTGATGCCAAATGTTTTTAGATTTCTTTTTATAAGTGGACTTCTTTGTAATTTTAAATGTAAGCTTTTCCACTGGACAACCTGTTCAAATAAACTACCATCTTACAGATTATAAACACAACAACCACTCCAGTGAAAAATAAACAGAGTTGTTTTGTTAAGTAAAGCTCTATTAAAATACATTAACATAGTGGTTTATTATACATGATTATACAAACAAAGCAACTAACTGCTTTATGATCAAGTAGAAACCAGACTTGTGTGTGTACTTCATTACATGTCAACAAAGAATATGATTTAAAAGACAACAAGTTTCTATGGACATGATGCAAGCTTTTTTAACATGACCTAAGCATTTTCTTTTGAATACATAATGAAGTCATGGTTTAAATAATCAAAGCTAAGTCTTTTTGTTTAAAGGTTCCGAGGCAGCCTGCGTTAACAATATAACATGGTTTATTTTCCCAAGGAAGAGGATGGAGGAAGAAAAGGAAGAAAAAACAAACAGGATAAAAACTCATGACAAAAAACGAAATTTTAAAACTTTTCTAATGGTTTATCTTTTATCTTATTTTTTACTTTTCAAATAACTGAACAAAATGGCTGATGTCCCTAATGTCACTATAACTGACTTCTGGGAAAACAGATAGCATCAATAGTAGGAACAAAACAGGCAAAGTTATAGTCAAGGGCAATTTAAAAACCCACAAAATTTTCCAAAAAGCAAATGTCAAATTCTCAGCTAGTATACAAATAGACGTTCCGGGTTGGTCAAGAACAATATTCTATATTGGTATCCAATCTTACCTTCATGCAAAGAAAAACGCTTGAAGGCGTAAGTTTGTTTACAATTCATATTTTGACACGTTTACAACTTACCGATTTGGCATATTACCTTCTGCTTACATTGGGGTATGGTTTTCATGAACAGTTACAGCTATTTTAATCTGTTTTCCTGTGCGCACAGTTTATTTCTATTATATCGTAATGCGAAAGGATTATTGAGTATGTTTTATGTGTTTTAGATTTTCCAAGTAAAAAGATGTTTCTCTTCAGAGCTCCAGGGTTGATAGTGAATGCATAAAAATGGAATACCTACAGAGTTTTAATTAAAAGTGTTTTTGTCTGTATTGTTGTTATATTTTTAATCATGGGGAACCATTACATTGCATCTCCAATTGAACAAGGTGTTTTTCGGAAGATATCTCGAGAACCAATAAGGATATCTAACATTTTTGAGGGTCTGCAACATACATTAGTGAACAAAGCTGTGACGGCATGCTAATCTCCCGTTCTTGGTAACAGTTAGTATATGATCTCATACATTTTTCAATTAAGATGGATATACTTTCTAAACATCATTCAGTGATTCATTTTTTGAGCCATCATTTTTTAAATCAAAACCCGTAAAGATATTTTACACCGGATACAACTTATTTTAGAAAAAAACGGATGCACAGTGCATATTAGTTATTTTTTATGGGTTTCAGATCCTCCAAGTAAAACGATTTTTCTGTTCTACGCAAATATTACGGGGGCCCACATTTTGAGTATCTAAGAAGGCCCTACCATGGTTAGGGCCGGCGGGCTAGGAAAATTTTTGGATTTTTAGCCCTCTAGATTGACTAAAACTGCCTTTCCGAAAATCAATTTTAAGCAATAAGAAATCTATACTTGGGTGAAATTTTAGTGTATTTTCAAACAATAAGACTATCGTTTCGAGTTCAAATGAAGTACATGAGAAAAGTATTACGAAAGAATATGGAAAAAAATAGTAAATGTTTTACGCATTAGAGTGTCCGAAAATGTTTATTCTTGTTTCGCATTTGTCAATGAATTTATATACACGGACAGCTTTACCGGAGTCATTGCGACTCCTAAGCGGGAATCATTGAACAATGATAAGGGATTGTTCACAAATGACGTCAACCATTTTTTCAAACTTTTTGACCCCCCCCTCCCCTCTCTGTCAACCTGCGTCAACTTTGCGTTGCCCCCCTCCCCCTCATGGTGGAACGGAACGAAGCCACCAAAAGCAATATGGAAGGACTTTCCCACGCCACTACCGACCACATCAAAGTAAACATTCATTCACATTCATCCCCATTCATTTTGACTCCTTTAAGTGATCATAAGTGATGTAAGTTAAATGGCTCTTTGAGTATGAGAAAGGTCCCATTTGGAATTCATCAAACTTTTTATAGGAAAGTCTTATAAAAATGTTTGAAAGAACGAGGCATGACGTAATTTTATGCTCACTGACCCAAGCAAATTTAACAAGGTTTTCACCATGAATTTTGCTCTTCCAAATGGGACCTTTCTCAGAGTGCTTTAAGGGAGTCATTTTGATGCTCGTCGGAGAGTCAAGTAGAAAAACAAAGCCACTTTTTCGCAACATTTTTACGTAAGCAATTCTCAGAGCCTCGGATGTCACAAAACGGTATAAAAGATTTTACACCTTTAAACAATAAAGATACGGTTATTAACTCTTAGGGGTACTTTCTTCGCTTTTTACTAAATAATTATTCTTTTGTATAGATATTTCCCTATATAACCACAAAAATTGTAAACTTTTTTAATACGACCGTACGATCGCATTGAATAAAAAAAACATCTATAATTTAACAACTTCACTGGTTCACTGGTTTCATTGGCAACAAGTACATATTTCATATTAGGAGGTATGTAGTTGTACTAATTTTGGCTTCCTTTCTTGACGAAATTGAATGTGTCCGTGTGACTGACAATTTTTTTCGTTTGTTTTCTTGTTCTTAAATAATCGGCTATTAAAATGATAAGTTAGCTTGGTAACTCCTAAAATTTCTTTTAAAGAACAACAAAACAACACTGATTATGGCCCACAAAACACAGTCGGCTATGCAGACAGCATGGAAGTATAAAAAGAGAAGGACTTACAACTTTTATAAATCTATTCAAACAAGCTCGCCTCGCTTTATTGAAATTTTGACAAAAGCAGTTTTGAAACTCCCTCAAGTGCTGTTAAAAATACAAGTTTCCATTGGCTTCCACACTAGCAGCCTTTTGTTATAAACACGAAAACTGTTGAAAAACACCAAAACTAAAAGTATGATTCCTTAGGAGTTCCTAAAGCTTCAGACTTGAAACTTTCAGAAAAGATAGATAAACTATCTCTCTGTTTTGTGTAGCTTAGGCATTTTTGAGGCGCAAATATTAACTTCATAACATGCAGAGACGCTGTGCCATGATTTTCTTCTATTTTCACTTGTAACATCTTCTAGCAAACTCACAGACATTTTAAAAACGATTGAATATCGTCGTCTGTGGCTTTGAACAATGAATAAAAGTGTTTTGAAAGCTAATGAGTCTTAATTCCTCTGATATTTCAGTTTTCCGCGTTAGATTGGCACGTAAACAATCGTTCGTCTCAACAAAAATCCAGTGAAATTCGAGACACGCTTTGGTATGAAAGGGATGCCAACACAATGGATTTTAACAATAGAATTGAATAGCTATTGAAATGAGTTGTGAGTCCTTCTCTTTTTATACGTCCATGCAAACAGTAACTAAATATGTTATAAGTACGCTGCTTTTCCTTTATCAGCCATAAACTTCAAATGAAAGTATTTGGGGGAAAGTTAAATGATTTTGAATGATTAGCTATTATATTTTGGTTACTTGTGAAAGCTTTAATTTTTACGGAATATTACTTTTTCTTTAGATTCTTATTATGAAATTTTCCGTCAGTTGCATTGCTCTTATAAATTACAAATGGCTCGTGCAACATTTTTGGAACTTTTATGAAGTGCAGGGCAACTTCGCTATTCAATGTAATATTTCTGGATGTGTATTAAAATTTAAAAATCAAAAGAGCTGTGCAAAAATATCAAAGTTTAACATGAAGACTTAGTTCAGAGAATGATACACTCGAAGTGACTTTTAGATATAAATGCAAGTGACAATAATCTTGCTGGTCGTAGCAGTGATGATGAAGATGTTGATGATTAGCTTTTTGAGACGCACTGTTCCATGAATATTGATATGGTGGCAGATGTTTAAGAGAAAGTTATAATATTCATGATATTACATATATCACTAGCCGCCAAGGCGTCGCTCGCCGCCCATGTCCACCTGCTCTGTATCACTGTATCAATAAACGTGAAATTTCCTTATCAACGGCTCGTACAACTTGTGTTCAACCAGAAGCAGATTCGAAGTCACAACCTCTGGTAAAACCAATCTTTTATCAGTGTAACAAAACACTCAAAACGTAAAGAGAGAAAACTTCAACTTTTTATTAGCTTTTGTTTTAAAAAAGGTTACGCGCTCTAACATGGTTGCTATCAAACGTAAGGGGAAATGGTTTCTCTTCTTAAAAAAATCACACGGGAGGAGAGAAAAAAAGGCACGTGCTAAATGAATAAAGTGAATAAAAAAAAACGTTCGATCTGAAGCGCACAACAATCAAAATAAAAAATTAAATTATTAAAAGAAAAGCAAAAAAATATTTTGTTTCATAATACTCTTTTTTTACCTATCGGTTTTTAAACATTTTGATTGCTCGAAAAATAAGTTTACCCGTCTCAGACAGTCAAGGATACGTTAGGATACACTGGCAATATATGCAGTCATGTTTTTGTTTTTAGATTGTGCATGAAATATTTAAAAAAATACAAACAATGTCTTTCTAAAATACTTAAATGAGTGGCAAGAGGAGACAATGACTGTGTCAGGGACAAAAACAGATATAGCAGAGTTTTGAAAGTATTAGAATTACTGGTGATTAATGTTCTTGCTTATATAAATCAATGATAAAAATTCCTGACTTGATATTGTAATTATTCTTTTATTTGATTTTTCTAATAATTTAAGTGCAGAATGGTAGCTACCCCTTTTATTGAGGTTTATATATCTGCATTTCAATGCATTCCTTCAATCATCAAGCTTGAACCATTGTTATTTTACTTGGATGGAATTGAAGACTGTTTGTCCAATAAACTGAATCTTTTGTAAGCAAATAGTGCGCAGTGACTGTGTTGATAATCCCAGCTTAAAACGATATGTTCAATGAAAGAAAGTTAATTGTTGTCAAGTCAGATATGATAACTGGCAATGCATGAAAATACAAGATGACGTATAAGAGAGAGAGAGAATAGACCTCAATATTATTGCTGAAAAAGTGTTATCAAAGAGACAAAAATGCTGATTTTGGATGTTTTATTTTTCAATTATGGGTGAATATATACTTTTGTGCTGATACAAATTGCCTGCACATTACAGAAGATATATTCTCATGTAAAAAATAAATAGAAGCCTCAGGGCTTGAACAATTACCGCATCAGGCCTAGAGGAAATAGCTTTAGGCTAATTTTTCAAGATATCTGAATGGCTATCCATTCTGTTCTTGTTGCGTACGTGAGAACAGGTCTATCACAATTCCCAAAGTACGACTTATGGTTCACATGAAGAATAAAATGATATTCGATAGAAGTGAACCAAAATCATTTGAAAATCAAGGAAAAATCAGGGAAAAATCTGCAAGTAGTTGCCAACTTTAATATCAGGACCTTCCAATTGTTATTTGTGCACACCTTCCAAATTTTGTCAGAAATGTGAATTTGGTAATATATTTAAGTAAACATTGTTGGTAATATATATTTAGATAAACATTGAAATTGTTCATAACTTGCATTAATACGAGCAGGAGAAACTTGGGCATTTCAAAGATTGTAATCCATGAGATTTAACAGGAATTACAAGAAGATAAAAATTATACATAACTTAACATCAACATAACATACAATACGAAAATCTATTTCTACTAAACTCGCCAGTGGCGGATCCAGAGGTAAGCCACAACTTGTGTAGGAGAGTGTTACCAATTCAAACATAAAAGAAAAAGGTTCAAATAATCCCATTGATAACATGAACTGAATTCACAACTTATGTTAATGCGCTTCTCCACAAGTTGCGACTACACTCTAGATCCACCAATGTCTGCATATTACCACTTCTATGGAGTCTACAAATAACACCAATGTGCCCGAAGAGACAAGTAACACAATAAAACTTTGTTAGAATCTGTATGAAAATGTTTTTTTCGAACATGATATACCTTAAGGGGATTTTTTTTTGCGTGGACTGATTTCTGCGAGCCAAGGTTTGAGAGCGTTTTACGTGGATTAATATTTTTAATTCAGAGCTTCTCAAGGAAAATGTTTGGATTTATATTTGCGAATGGGCACAAAATGCAATGTGTGTACTTTATAATATAGCTTAGAAGTAGCAGCAAAAATCACCATTTCCATGCCTGCCACATTGCAAAACCAATAGTTGCTTCATAAGTATATACAAGGAAATAGTTAATGTATGAAAGGCACGCAGAGCCAAAAAATGAGCAAATAAAATCATGAAATTTTGCGTGGGTTTATTTTCGCGAATCGTTTATGTCTTGACGTTTTGCGTGGATTTATTGCAAAACTTAATCCACGCACAAGAAAAATCCCCTTGGCGTATTTTGTCCTAGAACATATTACACTCCAAATTTTCACAAGGCCTTACTGATCTCATTGTATGTATATAATTGGTTGGAATCTAATCTTCATCCAAAAAGTTTGTTTTCCTCTGACATATATATCCAAACTAAATCATTGTGCCTCCATTGAGCGGTTTGCAGGATTATTTTGAACGATGTCATCTTAAAATCTTTTAAGCGTGAATTTAAAACTAATCAGTTCCACACAAGTGATAACTTGACCGAGCATTGTACAGTGATGAATAATTTGATACAGTCTGGAATTCCCCAAATTGCTCCCTTCTTTAATTTATTACCGCTTTTCAATTCACTATGACGTTTCGAAGCCAGGAAAACAGTTATATAAGACACATCGTTCACCAATATCTTGCACATGTTTATACTTTCAGTATGTATATATGTTTGAGTCAATTAATTCACTGTGATTTGTGCTGCAATGATAATTTCATTTGTTTGTTTTTTTTTTCAATATCTTCAACTTTCGGTGAAATATTTATTAAATGAAATGAACATGTTTCATGCATTTATTGATAAGATGTATTCACCAGTAATGTTGATACTACATACTTCTGCTGTGATATTGAAAGTTTTTTTCACAGCTAAGTTTCGTTTACTATCAAACCTTCACCTTCTTTTTCAAGAATTTTTCCTAGAGTCAGCTAAACATCAATATTTACTCCATAAGGAATGTTCTTATGATTATATTTCGATTGCAATAGTAGATAAAGTCTTAAAACTCTTCTTCAAAGCTTCTACCTACAATTTCCTCAAAACATAAACCCAAACGGTACGAGAACGATTCATGTGTTCGGTGTGCATATTTTACTGACTTTTTAACGCCTAAAATAACTTCTAAAAGTGTTTGAAACGTAAAAAAAGCTTATTATTTTTTGTGAATTATTATTGAAAGTGGCCTTTTTGTATTACATTTTGCATAGAGTTTTGGGTCTGTCATTAACTATTCTGAATAAACAAACAATCCGAAATCCGAACGGACTTTCCGAAAAGAGCAAAAAACTGTTACGGAGAGAGTTAGATAGATAGAATGTCTAAATCAAACAATTTCCTTCGCTAAGGCGCGGAAATTGAACAAGAATGCTATTAACCGTCACTTCCTTTAATGAACAAATAAACACATGGTTTCAAACCCATTTTTGAAGTGCTTAAAAAATGTGGTTATATTCTCTGAAATGTAGTATGTCTTCTTGTATATCGTACTGTTTAGAATTATTTCATTGTATTTTACATATACATTGTGTATTTTATTTAGTATATATAGTTATCTAATTAATTAATTTATTTTATATATATAAATATATTTTGAGCATGCTGCATGGAAGAAGATAAAAAAATTCAGAAACTTTTTTATTATTATATTCAATTTTTCCCTTTGAGAACTACACACTCATTGTATCATTAATCATTGTAAAGCTCACTTGGTAAGACGGTGGGCTTGTAATACAGGGTGATAGCTGGTAGTGGTTCAAATCTCGGCACTTTAAAAGAATGTTAATGTGATATGAACACTTACAGATTGTTAATGTATGCAGCAGAAGGCTGTATGAAATTGTGAATGTAATGAACGAGAGACAAAAATGACTTAAGACCACAATCACCTATCAGTCTAGTATGTGCAAGTTCTCTGCCTTATAATCTGAGGTATACATTCCTGGTGGAGGCCCACATCAGTGTGTTCACTGCCCAATTCTAGCCTCCGTAAAATAAATTCAAAAAAAAAAGAAACTTAAAGTTCAACGAAAAATAGTTCTTCTTTCATCCTTTTATAAGTACGTTGACATTTATATATAAGACAAAAAAACACACAAGAAATTTTTACAATATTTCGATTTATTAAAAATCTTTGTCAAGTGTTATGTTTATATTTATATATACATGCAGTAGGTCCACATCAGTATTGTACTGCATTTTTCAACGACCTTCTTTACCAAATAAATTATCTATCTCTATATATCTATCTAACATGGTTTCAAATTCATTTTTGTTGAGCCTAACAAAATGCGACTTTCGCTAGTCTTGTAAGTCAATGTCAGCTATCTTGAGTTTTAAAATTTTTTGAATTGTGTTGCCAAAATTAATACATCTTTATTTGAAGGTCACATAACTTGTATTATTATCAATTTTTAGTATATTTGTGGTTATACCAAGCTATTTCCCTCATAATAAAACATGTTTTTTTTCGAAGCAGGCGTTCTAAATATATTTAAGCTAACGTTTGGATAATTTTTAAGATGCTGAGCATATTACCCAGTTTACTTTTACACTTTTTCCTCTTGATCAAAATCCCAAATCAAAATCTTGTCTCTTTGAACACAATTCCACGTAAAGCTAGGATAAAATACATGTCGTGCAGCGATGGTGTAGTGGTTAGTATCTTTGAGTGCGACCGCTGCGACCCGTGTTCGAGTCCAGTCATGTCGTATCTCAATACACCACTCCGATGAGCTTTAAAAGCAACATAGAACATAGCAAAATCTATCGCTCTGCATCCAGCTACGCTTTAACATATCCCTGACTCTTCCAATGGTAAAACTGTTAGCCAGGATGATGCTCCAGGCATTTTTGCGTCTCGAAAGTTTCTAACGAATGATTTGTCTATCTTATCCTCAATTCTCTTTGATTTATCGGTTTTTCAGTTGGCTTAAAGATATGAAGGTTAGGTCCAGGTGACTGAAAGTAGATTGAAAGAAGTTCCACCAAGTTATGGACTGGTAGGTAATAGAGTGTATTCTGAAGGATTTAGTTTTGACTAAGGGTGTAGATAAACTTTTGTGAGAACTTAGAAAGTTAGGATAGCAATAAATTTCTTTGCTTATTTTGCAACTGTATATACTCTATATACAAGGTTCTACCAATAAATCATCGACACATTCTTAGTTATTCACATGTTTGTATGCCAGAAATTTCTTTTTAAATGTTGTGATGTCATGTTTTGGGAAAAATCTTTAAATGAAAATATTTCGAGAAAGAAAAAATATTATTCAACAATTAACTTTAATCATTTTTAAAAAGCTGTTTCAAATAGTACATAAAAACACACTTGGAAGTTAAGTTCTCCTTTGAAAGAAATGTCCATATGAAACAGTTCTCCATACTCATTAAGCACAAAGCTCCTATACGATCATATGTTTTCTAATGGTTTCTAATTCTCTCATTCATGAGTATTGTAACGCAAGTAATGACACTCTTACTGCTGTTATCTCAAAACAAAAAACAGAAGAAGAAAAACAAAAAGTAAATAATATACCAGTAAATATCAAGTCACAGGAAACAGAAATGTAAAGAACCTCATCAAAAGTCTAAATTCATAGATAAGGGCAGTTCATAGATAAGCCCATTGAAAATAAATGTCAACTTCTTGAGTAGTATATAAATAGTAGTACCTCTCTATAACTTTGTCAATTTTTTTTTCAACGGTAGCAGTTGCTGTGGCTGATGCAGACCATCTTCAGGAACGAATCCCACAAATTTTAAGATGAAAACCTGGATGTTATGCTGAAGCTTTTGATGCACTTTTACCAATAGCAGTAGTAGAAAAGTGGGGGTTTCACACCACTATACGCACTGTGAGTCAGGAACCAATCAAAATTCAGAGTTTTGCATCAGCATGCACACTGTAAATTATGAGTCAGTCATGCATAAACATTTTAAATGTAACATTATGGAGTTTGTTTTTTTTTTTTTTTCACTTGAGCTTTTTTCATTGAAGCTGAGTAGTTAAGGTAAAAAACATGGAGGTCGGACAAGTTGATCTGATAGCTGTAGAAAAACAACGTTACTCCACGAAATGGTATTACAAAAGTTTATCAACTGAGAAGGTAGTTTATGCGCGAGAGGGAGATCCTGTCGATACGATGATTGTATGTTGTCTTTATCCAAACTTGAAAGAACATAATAAAGAACATAATAAGGTTTGAAAGGTGTTTCACAGTTGCAACTATTGTTGATGGATATCCTAAATTTATTACACAGGAACTTAAAAGAATTGGACGAATTCGATTTATTAAAAAAGAGGAATGGGGGCAAGTAAAGGAACTCTTCATGCTACTTGGGAAAGATGCAAAGAATCTACAAATATCCAGTGACGAGAATGGCATTCAATTTATCAAACTAGCTATGAATGAGATAAGCATTTGCATCAAGCTGACAATCAAAGCAGATTTTCCGAAAATTATCCTAACCAATCTTGGTGAGAACGAGAAATGTATTACATCTGCGTACTTGTTTATTGGCGAAGGGATCACATTGTTGAAGTATTTGAATACTCGATTTCAATTTTCATCCTTCAGAATTACTAAAGTTCGGTGAGAAAAGAAGAAAAGAACTTGCAGCGGATAACTTTTTTTGATTATGTACATATTATTTAAAAATATAGAAAATAGTTACTAAGTATTGTCTTTCATCTTGTTTTGAAATGTCCATATGGAATTGAATTTATTCCATCCTCTAACCTTTCAACACATCAGCATACAAATCATTAGTTTGAATTCGATAAGCGAGTGAATCCATGTCAGTAAACAACAGCTTCGATTGATCATCAGGATATTTCACTTAAACACATTGATAATGAAATCGATACATTAACACCTTCCAATTGTTTGGTATTTTCATGCTCGAACAGTTTCTTACATTGATCACATTGATAACGTTTTAATCTCGATTCACAAATCAACAACATAACAATCAGGTGACGATGTTTGAAAATCAACTGAACAAACACTATCCAATAGAAATTCATCAACATCGAATGAATTATCGATAACAGCATTATTTGTTGACATGCTTTTAAAGTGGTCTTTTAAAACTTCATCTACGTCAATGTCCTAAAAGAAATGATAAATACAACAATTTGTTTTGTTTTTTTGGGTTTTTTTGTATTTTTTTTTATTTATTTTTTTATTTCTTATTTTTTTAACTTTTTATTTTTATTTTTTCTTATTAAAAGTTTTATTTATTTATTTATTTATTTATTTGCATATTCACATATAAATGGTTTGTTCCCTAAATTTTAATACAGGGAACAACATATTTCAACGTATTTCAGAAATCAAGTCTTCTTACAGCTTGAAATTTTAGGTGATCTTCAAAGTAGACATCGGTGCTTTTGCTGGGTTATAGGTTTGAAAGTGGTCCCATTCAAGTCTCGCCAACCAAAGCCTCAAACTGTAGAGTTTCAATTTCGGGAACAGCATGTCATATTTCACCAATAGTACAAGAGGAGTACCCCTTTTCTATATTAACACCTCTATACCTAAATGCAAGAAATGCCATGTGCGCACTCAATTCCACACAAAGCGTCACTTATCTATCCAAAAATTTGGTCGTTCTTGAAGTTTTGAATCTTTGGTATCAGTGTAGCACTTTAAGACCGGGTACATCTTTGAAATGAGCAAAGGTCTTGCCTACATTACCTTCACCCTTTACGCCAATTTTCTCAGTTCTTTTTTTACAAATTTATTTTTGAGAGCCGAAAATACCTTGATTACGTCATTTTGGTCCCATTATTCAAAGAAATATTTTGAAATTCATACAAAAAACAAAAAAAAAACTCGAAAAAGACGTTATTTCAATTTCGCGAACATGGTATATTTTAACTTTAAACAAAATTTTGAGATGTTTAGGAACTGTATTTGCTTGGAAACGTAAGGCACTTAAAATGCCCATCGAAACCAGCAGAAATAAATATTTCATGAGAAGAAAAAGGGCTTTAAGTCCTTCTCACTGTATTGATGAATTCAACCTCGAACCCAGGGTCTCTTACCTTTTTGATATACGGATAGCGGCAAAGAAGACCCTGGCGAACGCTGGTCACGTGACATGAAAATTACACAAAATCTGTGTAATTTTTATAAGAGGTGGCCCGAAGAAATTTTGTCTCGTGCATTCAGTTTTTTATATAGTCACATTACTACCAATATATAGACCAAATATAGTTCGTCGAGTTCACTCGAGCTCATTCCTGCAAAACTTTATAGTTGTTTACAAGACTTCAACAGCATTCAGGAAAGACGGTGTTTCTGATTTGATAAAGATTTTATTCGTTATCAAGGTTATTACATTCGAAAACCTTGAATGATAAAAGGGAGATTGCAAAATTTGTGTGGTGTTTTGTGGATTTTATCTTTGTAACGAGCTGTGGTTTATTTTGGAGACACATCCAGAAACAGAAGCAGAAAATTAAAACTTGAGTGTATTGAGGTTCAATCTTCCATAAAAGAAAAAATAGATAGCCAATAAAAGCACACAAAAAGTAAAAACAAACTATGAAGATAATACATAAACAATAATACAACAGTGCAGTGGTGAGAGAAGATTCTCCATGAAATAATGTTTTTGGGATGAAGAACTTATTCAAATATACTAAATGATTCAACATTGTTATTTATATCAAAATTTGCAAAGTTCACTGGTCAGTAGATGTATGTCTATTTCGAAAAAGCTCTATGACTTCTTCTTGTGTAAGTGACCTAAGTATTATCAAGTATACGTTTGTCACAAATGAAGACAGAACAACACAACTTATAAAATTTTCACACTTCTTTAACCTATGAAGTCTTTCTCAAGTGCCAAGTGTCAATATATACTTATTAGTATGCTTAAAAATGATGTTTGTTGTATGTGTTAACTACCCTTATTATGTATGCTGAAAAAGAAGTATTTTATTATGAATTCTTGTAGGATCTTGTGTAGGATCCTGTCAGGATTTGAACCAGATTTTAACATGTTGAGTGAAATTTGTTGTTAGTTTCGAGGTTATTATGTGATCCAAAACAGGATGGTATTCTGTATGAATACTGATATTTCAAATTTCAGGGAAAATGCTTTTTAGATTGTTATCTTCCCTTAAATCGTCTCAGTCGTTCATGTCAGTCCATTCTTCTCTCTCTGACAATTTGCAGGATTTTTATTACCAAGCTATGTGACGTATAATAGTTTTAAATCATTACATGGGATCTTGAATCCATTATGGCAGATGGTTTAGTTTTGAGTAAACACTGTATTGTTGTTAAGTGTAAAGTTTACCTTTGTCCTTTTATGTATTTTGCTAAAGGATATTATATACAGCTTAAGATTTAGAATTCTTAAGTCAATGTATACCTTTTTATGAAAATCCTACAAATTGTGATATACCGTAAAGTAAAAATTAGATTACATTTTCATTCTTTGTATGTGCACATGCTTGTTTTAGTTTTTGATCCCATTTCTGGATTGCAACGTTTTGTTTAGACCCACATACTGAACAATTTTGCTTCAGAAACGTTGTAATTTATATTCATCAATTGAAGCCATTAAATTCTAATAAGGAATCTAAGTGAATGGAAATTAGCTATATAAATTTAATAATTCTATGATATTTAAATATGGACATATAGGTCAATCTGTGATTAACAAATAATGTTTCAACTATGTATTTGTATGTATTTGTGATTTCTGTAGTTTCATTGTTGATAATATTCAAAAATCGTGTCATAAAAAAAATTCATGTTTTCCTCCCAGAAATTATTGAAGATGGTCATCTTCATATTTCTATTATGCTCTTAAATTTTAGCACATGTGTGTGAGCCTACAATTAAAGTTCTTAGAAACTACGTTCTTCTAAAAAAGACTGCCATAATTCATCACTATTCTGTTTTATATAAGTCAAAAGAGCATGAAAATTTATCTTGTTCACTTGTTGATTATTTTAAGAACTTTTTGTTGTTAGCCTTTCTCATTGTTAATACATAATGTCACCATACCAGTGCTTTTTGAATTGAAATGATAGCTAAAATAATGTTATTTTGAATAATTAAATTTTTTGACTCCAATTCTTATCTTCCTCAGCAGTAACTCGGACGATTTCTTCTTTTTGCTCGAAAACCCTGCGGTCGTTGTAATATTTTCAGCCAATAGAATTCGTTAATTCGGTAGCGTTCTCCAGGGTCTTCTTTGCCGCTATCCGTATATCGAAAAGGCAAGAGACCCTGGGTTCGAGGTTGTTGATGAATTAATACATTCTTAATTTCGGGAACAATTTATTTGTAAGGATTATGAATTTCATCAGTAGCCTTCAAATATTGTTGATGTTGAAAATGTTTGTGACTTTCTATGTGTGACAATTGAAGACTGTATGACGGTATATAAATGTGATAACACTAAATCTTGACTATTAGGCAATTTTAGGTGAATTTGGTATGTATGTATTTGCATGGAGGTAGAAAAAATCACAGGAGATTGAACTCTTTTCTAAAGCCTATTCAATTCTATTGAAATTTCTTATTGTTTCGGCATGCTTTTGAAGAACATCCGCGATGCGCATTTCACTGGATTTTTTAAAAAACAGATTACGTAACTTTTTAACAGGTCGCTTGTTTACAATTTAAATATTAAATTTTTCGACTATTTTCCTTATAAATGTCGATAAATTCTTATTATTTCGGTTAAGTATTCGTATAAGGTATCCTAGCAACAAATTTCACCGAATATTGTCGAGCCGATATTATTTAAAACGACTTTTACTATTTAATTGACGACAACACAAGACTACAAAAAGATTAAAATTTGCTATGAAGAACTAGCGCCTCAATTGTGCCGCGCTAAAGTTAAACTGAAAAAGTGTTAATGAAGTTTTTTGCTTTTAAATGAAAGTAAAACCTTTAGGGGATCGTAAGATATACCGACTTCAATCAACACTATTTTCAATGTTTTCGTATAATCAAAAAACTGGGCTAAAAGACCTTGGACCCTAATATTGCCAAAGAAGAGTCGCAGGGAAAAACCGTGATCCTATAGATAACTTTGATTGGATGAAGACCGGCTTAAACTTACTCCACCTTAACATCGATTTTCTTCCTCTCCGATTGATGTCCGATGGACCAATTCGATGTGACACAAAATAAAAAGAATAAAATAATGAGCTAAATTTACAGAACACTTGCTCCATGCGATATGACAAAACCGAGAACGATACTACACCGTTCCTCTCCTTTTATGCGCATGCACCAACATATATAGCAAACTAAATATCGTCCAGAACTGTGAAAGAAACTGTATTTCCGCCTTATCTGTGAAACGGTGGAAATATCGCTAAGTTAAGATAGGTAAAGTTGCAAACGAGCTTGCAATGGCGAGAACCAATCATTATTCATCCACATTCTTAGGATAACTAAATAAAACTAGATAATAAAAATGCCACCTTAAACACAACGTCTTACAATGTCCTACTTTTTTCTCTCTGTTCTCACCTTAGATTATAATGTCTCCTTCTCATACTGTTGGGAAAGGCGCTTCACTTGATCTTCTTCCATAGTTTTATCGAAACGATTCATACGATTTATTTTAGAAGGAGTTCCTTCAATTAAGTCACGGAAAATGGATCGAATTTCATTTAAGTCGAATTCCGGAAATACAACTCTTGTTTTCCGTTTCTTTTTTGGCCAATGTCCTTTAGCATCGTCATTGTCATATTCCTCATTGGCGTCATCATCGTCATCATCATTTTCTTCAGGTTCGTAATCATCGTAATTGTTGTCTCCATTGGATTTTGATAGTCCTAGTAAACGGCAAATACATATCATTATAAAACTGTTGCATGACCCAACAAGAAATTGACCCAATTCGGATTAACAAGAATAAACTCAACAGATTTTTCCCGAATTTCTGTTTATACACCGCGTTAACGCCCAGTTATCAAATTTTGTTTCGTTTCTTATATTATTGATTTACTAATTACCAAGTAATACTGACTTTGTTATTTGCATTCCACAATAGGATAATTAAAAGCAATTGACATCATTAAAACAAGGTCATACTTAGCCGTAAAGTGATATTCATACAGGAAATTTAGCTGGATAGACAAAAAGCCTTTCCGAAAAAATCGACAAACTTTCTTACATGTTTACAAACAATACTTACTTTTTGATTGACAGAGATGAACCAAAAAGTTCATCTCTATCAATGTTTTATCGGATTTTGACACGAAGATGGGAATCAGTTAGGGAAGCGAACAAAGGACTTTCGTTTTTCTTTTCTTGAATGACGCTAATAGAAATCTTTCCTTTTTGAATTTCTTCATGAAAATGTTTTCTTGTTGCTATATCTAAATCCTCTTCCGCATCTGGTTTCCTCAGTAATGACCAAAAATAAATAATCAAAATAAATAACCATTTCTTTGTCTACTAATTAATAATGTTTGTTGTGTTGACTTTTTGGGTTTTGGTGTGGAAATAGAACTCTTAAACAGTGCCAGTGGTTCAAAATACAACACACAAGGCTAAAATAAACATGGCTGAAACATAGTAGCAAAAGGAATGGATAAGAAATACGGCTGGATCGTATGGATATTCCTAGCCACACAACAGCAGTTGTTGTTGAACACATTTTATGATGCTCAGTCAACAAAATAATTTTAGTGTGCTTAAAAAGTTTAGAAGCCTTCATCTGCTGAATATAAGAGATTGTCAAAAAGGTCAACAAACAACATATTTCCATACACAACTTACATTAATATCGTGAGGCTATTGGTTTCCGAGTTGGAAGACAAGTCCAAAAAACCTCAGAGCAAAGCCTTGCCGGGAGAAGGGGAAAAACGTCTACTTAACTCTAACTAAGAATGACAACTTTGCATTTTGGTAAGCAGTCCACGTACTGAAGGAACGGGAAAATTTTCCCAAAAGCCATACTGTGAAATGTTTTTTGCCCGCGCATTCAAGGTGTTTTCTGACTGAATTCTACTTGGGAAATCTGATGTAAGTGAGCCAAATCGCACTTTTGTATGACCCTGTAGGAGGTTTCATCGAGTTACGTCAGCCGAAATTCATCTCTCTGTTAGTATTTTGATGACAATGACAATGTATGAGCTCCGTTCCGCATAGCTTCACTCCGTTTATCCATCATAAACAACATAGAAGAGAACTCTCAGCTATTATGTTTTCACACCGTGCATCAACCATTATTCTCTAATCATCGTGTTACTATTGCACAAACTTAGTGAAGGGAATGCGTTCCCGAAAATGAAATTTCAATTATTTTCAAATTCGAGAACAAAAGAGAACATCTTTCAAATTCGGGAACATGTTCCCGAAAATGAAAATTCTATTTCAATTTCGGGATCAAAATCAAAAAAACGGGAACATCGAATTTCATTTTCGGGAACATGAATATTGTTATTTATTTATTTGTTTGTTTATTTATTTATTTATTTCATTATTTATTTATTTTATTTTTTTTAAGTGGAAAAAGTTTTTATGAAAGTGTTTTTGTTTTTTGTTTTTTGTTGGTTTTTTTGTTGTTGTTGTTGTTGTTTCTATAAAAGTGGAAAAGGTTTTTAAAGAATTAAAAAACGTATATATAACATGAACCCACCAGAACCGACCATGAACCCACCAGAACCGACCATGAACCCACCAGAACCGAGCAAGGATCCACGAAAAAAAAAACATTATCGGATTATGGAATGCTATAGAAATTTCATTTCGCTCAGTAGTTGTGTCATTTTACCGTAAATGACAACGTTATGTGTTTTACATAGTGGATTTACTTGAAAGTGCAATAATTTCCTTGACATGTACAGTAAAAAAATCATATTTTTATGTATAAAAATTTATCTGTGCATTATTTAAATCGTGACATGCGATATATAGGACCTGGGAACCAGACCCCTACATGCCATAGATGAGACCCAGGATCACCCGGTCTCCTATACGATTAGGTGGAACATCGGCTTCAGGTCCTTCCTTTTATACTATTATTACAATAGTTGATGTTGGGAATTTTGAAATAAATAAAGTTGTCTCAAACTGATTAACAAACAAGAAACAACTAAGTTGTTAAAAGATTTCCGTAACTTAAGCACGACATGCTTGTAATTATATATTTCCCCATAGGGCGAAATATATGTTAAAACCGGCATTTTCCTTCTCCTTCTTCTCCTCCTTCTTCTCCGTTCACTTTTATAGCCGCGGTTCAGTATTGAATTTTCGGCTACCCATAGTAGATAAGAATAGAGGCTAGTGTACCGTGAAGTAGTATGCCATTTTTTTTCAGTCAGTGCAGATGGGCTTTGTTTGAAGACTTTGCTTTTTTCTGAAAACTTTTAAAATGATTCAATAGATAAAACGTCAAATGATGGAAATAAATCGTTTTATTTCTTAAAAAGTTTTGTAAAAACTTTTGAATGAACGTGTAAAAAATAGAAAAACATCTGATATTGATGATGTTGAAAACAATAATGTGTTATGATGATTGGTAACTAAATGTTTGGAACAACAAACCATTGAAGCTGTGATTTCAGTGCAAAGGTGAAAATTCATTATCAATAGAAGATTTATTTAGTATGGTCCTGATATAATGTAGCCCAACTGAACTGATAAAAGCACGATATGATATACAGACGTAAAGGAAACCCTTTTCATGTGAAGAACAACCAGTTCAACCAGTTAATTCAAAGAGTACATACAAAAACAGCAAGTAAATATATGATGTCGTATATGCAAGAAGAAGTTCAGAAAACCAATTATGTATAATGTTTTAATACACAGAGGATTGAGACAAATCTTGAAATTGAAAGAATGCTGGTCGAGTGTGCTTCTCTGGATAGTTGCTTAATTCAACAACAGAAACATAGTTTACTATGAATGAAGTCTATGGTCATGCATCAGTATACATTTGATGCTGTATATCATATTTTATTTTGCAAAATTAAATATATGTGACTGTCAATTTTCCTTTTACGAACAATGAACATAAATCAAAACACAATCCAACATGACAGTCTGTAAATTAAATCAAGCCAGAACACAACCTTCTGCTTTCAGCTATGTAGTGGTTTAGTTATGGATGTGTATTTTCACTACCAAAATCTGTTTTTGTTTTTCAGTTTGGGATTTACAAAGGTCATTTTTATCAGATAACACAATGAGTGTGCACATAATTTTTTTGAACAGAGATGTTTATTCTGATACCTTAAGGAAAGAAATTGTTTGCAGGAGAAATTTGTATGGAACTTTTTTTTGCAAAATTTATTTTTGCGGATTTCGCTCAAATCCACAAAAATAAATTCCGCAAAAATGAATAATTAATGGTCATCCGCAAAAATAAATTCTACAAAATTTTTGAAATGTTTCATCTATAAGGAATTGATCTTTCACTTTGGTTTGCATATAAATGAACCCTAAACAGCATCTCGTCTTTACAAAACCATTGGAAAATGAAAAAGGAAATAAGTCGATGTTATTGAACATCTAAGGACTCATTTATTATTATTCTTACAACCAGCATCTGCACTTGTGACAGGTTTCGTGCTTCGTACTGTTGCTTTTACTTTGAGAAATAATGTCTGCGGTGGTATCACAGTTTTTTTTGTTATTTTCACTTTTTGTTTATGGGAAGTAGACCCAGACTGAGACATATTCTCAGTTGCTGGCGTTACATTGACCTCCTCTGAACAAAGATAAGACCCAGCCACATTATTTGTTTGTTATAGTTTAGTATTCTTTTTGATATTTCAACTTCTGAAAAATAGATGTTATTCCATAGATCTGCTCTTTCCATTCAACTAAAGTTTGTATATACATCCAGGCACTAAATTGGGTGTTTCCTTACTTTCGATTTTATCAAATTTCTTTCATCCGCAAAAATTTAATTCCACAAAATTTCTTTTGAAGTTGTCATCCGCAAAAATTTATTCCACAAAGTACGGCGTTTTTGGGTCATTTATCCGCAAAAATATATTCCACAAAAATTTCTTTCGCAAATAATGTTTTATCTTAAGGTATGTACTTGAATTTAGTTTTATAAGTTGTCATTTTAAGCCCATCTCTTTTTTAAAAATAACTCTTGTCCTAATTTGAAATGGTACACATAATATTTTGTTAGAAGAGGTTGTGATTGCTTATAATAGTTATTTGCTTGTCTACCCCAAAGTTATATATTGTAGCTATCAAAATTATGTTTAACAATTTTCTTTTCTTCTTTTGTACAGTAAACCTGTATACAAATTGATTGTATGATGTTGTAAGATAGTTTTATCCGAGTTACAAAAAGCAAGTGTTCTGTTGAATTTCATTGTTTATCATGATTTTATGGTATAAAGGATGTCAAGCTTCTGCAACAATAAAGATCATACATTTGTTATGATGAAATTGTTTTACACAATGATGATATGCATTTGTTTAAGGGGAAATGTTAGTCACATTTAGGTCTTATAACTTTTAGCTAAGTGTCCATATAGTAACTTTCACTTTTTAACTCCTCAGCAAAAATTATAAGACAAACCATATCGTTTGACCAACCGTGACATTTCATAATAAGTTTTTTGTGGTATTAAATTCAGTTCCACCTTGATTAGTAAGGACAACATTTTTATCTGAGTACCAGGTTGATGGTAGTTATACTGTAGCTATTTTATCACACATTTTTCTCATGGTTATCAATGTACACACAATTTGATAAAACGTTTGCAACTTTGGGGAAATATATAGTCGCATTTTTGCGAATCTTGTTTTAATTTGATAAAAGATGTTGTGATTACTTTTCATTGTCAAAAATAAACTTTTTTCTAAGGGATTATACACTTCATTATGTATGTATGGTGCTTTCTCTCTCTCTCCATATGCATAAGTCCTGTTAAGTACAACAACAAATTTGCAGAGTGAAAATAAATATATATATATACAATGTAAAATTACTTAATAGACCTTTCCCGAATTTCTGTTTAAACACCGTGTTATAGCCTAGCCTCTAAGTTTCGCCTCTTTTTCAAACTCTTAATTACTTCTAATTATTCCACTGGGGAACTGAAAGAACGAGTAACTACAGTGTGCCCCAGAAAAAAGAGGTTCGAGATTTCAAACGACTATTTCTTCTCAAACATTTGTCGGATATTTGCGAAGAGAAGAGTAGTTATGCTGAATTTTATCATGAAAACTTGTCATTAAAACGATAACGATCAATTAAAAGAAATTACAAAAGAAGTAATTCCAATTGAGAATAACTCAAGTAAAAAGATTTAACACACTGTTTTAAAGCCTGATTTAGATTTCTGAACTTAATTTACAACTCAACAAATTATAAGCTTAAAAGTAAAGTGCTATTCAACATGTCTTCCATTTTTTGCAATGCAAAGGTTTACTCTAAATTATTGCCGGTGTTTTATGATTAGACCCTATTTACACTAATTAATCATTTTCATCAAATATATCGTTAATGCCTGTTTTCCACCAGTGAGATATCTCAGAAAAACCGGTAAAGACGTTTTTAGTACTTAAAGTAAAATTTCGAAAGCGTTTGTGTGAAAAGTAAACTTGCTGCTACCGTTTTGCGCCATCTGGCTCTTGTTTTGATTTCATAGACAATATCAAACAACACTAGATTTTAGGAAATCTATCGTGCCCTGTCATATATGGGATGACCGAGAGCTAGTTTATTTGTAAAGTTGACACCGTATTAGTTCCCAGAATTTTACCAGTTTTATTTTTGCTGTATCGACTTTTTAAACAGTTTTAATAATGTTCATGGCTACTTTTACACAAATTGCGAATTAGGAGGTGAATTATTCTGAAGATATCAAAACTTTCACTATTATTGACACACTTGCGTTTTTTGCAATTGAAATGAACTTCATAGAATATCTTTAACCTGAAATTTAAAATTTCCTTTGTTTTAGACTTTACACATGACAACGTAGAACTTGATGTTTACTCTGTTTTCAATGTGTACAAATTAAGTCATCTTGTTCCATAGCTAATAAGAACAGCGTTTTCTTTCTTGACGTCAATAACTGGTGGGCATTTTGTTCGGGAGATAAAAAGTTCTAGAAGCTTCTAGAAAGGCACAGAAGAATATGTTAGAAAAGAAATTTGATTTAATTGTTGGCTTAAACCAAGAAATAGCAAATGAAGTTGAAGATGATGGTGAATATGAGAAAGAACTACACCAAGGTATGGATATCGAATTAAAAATACAAATGCAGATACAAAAGTTAAAGGTTTTTTTAAAAAACAAACAGTCCAGTAGTCATAATTCCGAAAATTCGATCGATTTGACAAATTCGATTAGTTCACAAAATTTTAATTCTCAGAAAAGCGTAAAACTGCCTACTTATAAAATAAAACCGTTTGAAGGCAATCCCAGTGATTTTCAAACTTTCATGGAGTCATTTGAAGCGATTATTGACACTAACAAGAGTATGCCTAATGTTCAAAAAATGAGTTATCTGTTAAGTTTCTTAGAAGGAGAAGCCGAGAATTGTATAAAAGGACTAAGGCTGAATAATGAAAATTACACGAAAGCTTTAGATATGCTGAAGGACAGGTTTGGAAATCCTCAAATTCTTATTTCACATCATATGAACAAAATTTTGGAATGCGACTCTGTCAGATCAGAAAAAGATGTTAAAAACCTGAGAAAACTTTATGACACCATAGAAATCCAATTAAGAAATTTGGAAAGCTTAAAAATGGATTCGAATGAATATGGAGCTATGTTGCTTCCAGTGTTAATGAACAAATTACCCGATGAATTAAAATTGATTTTATCCAGAGAAAGAGATTGGACATTAAAAAATGTCTTAGAAAAATTGAAACTAGAAATTGAAGCCAGAGAAAAAGTTAAAGGCATTGCATGTGAGGAAGATTTAGAAAGTTAGAAATTTTTAGCACAAAATGACATTCCTCAGACGAAAAAACGTAACTTTCAATATGGATGTGTTTTCTGTACAAAAACTAATCATAAATCGTTTCAATGCAATTTAAAACCAAGTTCAAAGAAAAAAGGTGTTTTCTGTGTTTAAAACAAGGACACATTGTGAAAGAATTCACCTCAAAAAACTCTTGCTATTCATGTAAAGGGCGCCATCACTCGAGTATCTGTCTCGGGAAAAAACAAGAACAGCCACTGAAACAAACACAAGATCCATCGACTGTAACGAACTGCGCGACTTCCGAATTTACGGTTTTATTACAAACAGCAAAAGCTAGAGTAAATGATCTTGACAAGTGTAATAGTGAAATGGCTAGATTATTTTTCGACAGTGGCAGCCAAATGTCTTATGTGACCCCGAAGCTTAAAGAAAAGCTTAAGTTGAAAACTGTGGGAAAAAGAGAAATGTGTTTAAAAACTTTTGGAGGTGCCCGACAAACGGAAGTGCTAGATATTGTTGAATTTACTGTTGAAACTAACACTGGACCGGTTAAAGTAAAAGCATTTGTTTCCGAGATTAGCTACAGATTGAAAGGTCAAAATACAAAATTTGCTAAAGAACAGCTCCCTCATTTGAAGCATCTTCGTTTAGCCGACTACAATGATACTGAATTAATCGAGATCGATATTCTTGTAGGATCAAATTTTTATTGGGACTTCATAGACGGTAAAAACATCGTTAAAGGAAAACAGGGAGAGCCAGTAGCTGTATCTTCGAATTTAGGATTCATCTTAAATGGTAACATGACTCAAGTTGGAAACCAAACCGAATGTTTGACAACTCATGTTCTAAAAGTTGCAATGGATGAAAAAAACGATCTGGATAAGATTACGGAAAAATTTTGGGACTTAGAAACTATGGGAATAAAAAACAACGAAATTGATGAGAAAAAAGAAAATATGATTTTAAAAGAATTTAAAGAGAGTGTTGAATTTAGTAATGAAACCAAAAGATATAAGGTGAAACTTCCGGAAAAACAGGAGCATGCAGTTATCGAAGATAATTATAAAACCTGTACGAATAGATTAAAGAGCATTTGGAAAACATTCTCTAATAATAGAGTATTATTCTCAAGATATAACGAGATTATAAACGAACAATTGGAAAATAAAGTCATTGAAAAAGCACCAGCTGAACATTTGATTGGCACAACCCATTACTTACTGCACAAACCTGTTATTGACGAAAATAGAGCGACAACAAAGATAAGAATGGTTTATGACGCATCTTCTAAAGCAAAAGGATGTGTCTGTTTGAATGAAATATTAGAAACCGGACCCTCTTTAACAACAAAACTTTTTGATGTATTGTTACGTTTTCGAGCTCACAACGTGGCTTTTGTTGGAGATTGAGAGAAAGCGAAACTGAAATCAACGTTCAAGTGCAATCCGTTGATCGTATAATAGATCATTTCTGGAAGAGATGGTCTAGTGAATATTAGCTTCATTTAGATGCGACAACGCAAACGTCTAGGCAACATGTGTGACGTCATATCATGTTCGCGTCGTCATAATGAAAAATTTGATTTAGAAAAAAAATTGAAAACGCGACCAGAACATAGGCAAACAAGATGGCGACAAATCGCAGTTTTAGAGCTGTTCGTGAGCAAATTCTTGTGGCCTATGCTGAAGATACAATCGATGCAGAAGAATTTGTCTTACTTTATGATGCAAATCAATCAAAACCCATCTACCCTTATTGGAAATACGAAAAATTTGATATTGGAATGATTGATGATGAGCAAAGTTTCATTGATTTTCGCTTTGGAAAAAATGATCTCTATACCCTATTGGATGTCTTCAACATACCAGAAAAAGTTACCTGCATTCAAGGGACTGTCTGTAAAGATATAGAGGCCTTATGCATCTTACTCAAAAGGTTGGCCTTTCCTACTCGCTACTCTGATATGACCCCAATGTTTGGCAGAAATATGACAGAGATTTGTTTATTTTTTAACAAAATAATAGACCACATCTATGACCAACACGCTCACAGACTGAACGATTGGAATCAACCCATGCTAGCACCTGCTCAACTACAACTGTATGCAGACACAATCCACGAGAAAGGGGCCCCTTTGGAAACCTGTTTTGGTTTTGTAGATGGAACTGTGAGAAGAATTGCTAGACCTAAAGACAATCAGAGACAGGTTTATAATGGTCACAAGAGGATACATGCACTGAAATTTCAAAATGTAACTTTGCCAAATGGAATGATTGGTAATTTGGCAGGGCCATACGAAGGAAGAAGGCATGACAGCTATATGTTGGCTGAATCTGGATTGCTAACTCAATTACAACAGCATGCTTGGTATAATAACACCCCCCTGAGCATATATGGTGACCCTGCATATCCATTGCGTGTCCATTTACAAGCTCCTTTCAGAGGTGCTGCATTAACTCAAGATCAAAAAGTTATAATAAAGACATGAGTGCAGTTAGAGTGACTGTTGAGTGGCTGTTTGGATTAGTTTCAAATTATTTCAAATTTGTTGACATCAAAAAAATGCAAAGAATAGGGATTAGTCCAGTTGGGAAAGTTTATATAGTTTGCTCAATCCTTCAAAATGCACACACTTGCTTGTATGGAAACCAAATTTCAGAAACATTCGAAATAGATCCACCTGCAATCAGAAATTATTTTCAATAAACACTTTGTTCGAAATTTCCATACAGAATATAATAACACGTTAATCTGAAAATATTTTGCACAACCAGTATGTAAAAATAGGTTTCCATAAAAACATAACTTGCTTTTTCTGTTTTATATATACAAACACAAGAAATTGTAACTCTGTTCAATCTTGGATCAATTTAGTCTTTTTGTTTTTGTTTTAAGAGTTCTTGCATGAGAAAAGTTTGCTGGGCCATCATTTGTTGATTTGATTGAAATAAATTTGCCAAAAGCTGATTTTGCATGTTAATTTGACTTTCTTGAAATTCTCTATCTTTTTGACGGTTTTCTCGATCAAATTCCAATTTTTCTCTCAAAAAGTCTATTGTATCTGAGCTTGATCTTTTTGAATGTTTATCTTTCTTTTCGTCTGTCTTCTTTCTTTCTGCAATCTCTGCCCTGTGCTCCATGGCTATACGTCTCACATCCAAAGCTGCTTCTCTATCTGATCTTTCTTTATCAGTAGCTTCAGTAACAGCTTCCTGAGCTTTATGAGCAGTATCATCAGAAATATTTATCACTTTCTCGATTAAAATTTCATGTTCGGTTGGCTCCTCTCCTCCTAAGCCAGTACCTTGAATGTTTTTGTTTATCAAAGGTCTAAACTTTTTAATCAAGGCATTGATCTTATCTCGAACAGCACGGTCAGAAAGATGGAAACCTTCGATTGGATTCAGTGTATCAGCAACCTTTTGCCAACCGTTGCTTCTCTCCTGAGTTCCAGACTTATGGATAAGAACGTTTTTCCCAATCACCTCTCGCATCATCATAACCTCTCTCTCCTCTGTCCATTGCATTACCCTACAAAATAGAAGGCAATCTTTTTTTAATGTCGAGTAGAAGTTTTGTTGGAAAAGCCAGAAAGTTTAAAACACAAAATATTCTCAAAGATTTTTTGTTGTAGACAAATACTCGTGTAAACATTACAGTTTGAAACAAGAAATCTTGTTAGTTTTAATTAATTATCCACTTAAATTTATTTGCAAATCAAATTCTTACTTTTTTTTCTTTTCCATTTTCAAAAAACTTCTTGAAAAGCTTCTCTCTCTACTTTCCACCTCGTCGTGTAGAGCACAACACATAAGTGGCCTTTTTTGAGTCGGCAACGCGAGATAACTTTTTCAACGCGCTCAAAAATGTCTCGACCCAGTCTGTTTGGGGTTTCCCCTAAGAAAAACGCGTTTTCTAGACGTTCGCGTTGTCGAATCTAAATCAAGCTATTTGTTAGAGATACGAGACATTCGACGAAAGTCGATGAAAAAAGGTGTAGACGACGAAATAAACATTAGAGACATTGTATTGATAGAAGATGATAAACTGAAAAGATCTCAGTGGAGAACTGGACGAATAGACGAAATTATGATTAGAAAAGACGGTCAAATACGTGGAGTTGGTTTAACAACAACGACAAAGGACGGGACGGCTCGATTAAAACGACCATATAAACTGTACCCGTTCGTTCAAACACGTAACGGTGAACTTGAACCAGCGATCAAATTTATTTCTGATAAAGACATTCCCGTAGGGGGAGTGTGACGGAAAGACAATCATTTTTGTAAATAGCTGGGTAAGCGAGGCCCGTATTTAAATCTGCAACTTATGATAATATAACAGAACACAAAAAGAAACGATAGTTCTCGCACAATTTTTAACAGCACTTGAGGGAGTTTCAAAACTGCTTTTGTGAAAATTTCAATAAACCGAGGCGAGGTTTGTTTGAATAGATTTATAAAAGTTGTAAGTCCTTCCCTTTTTATACGTCCATGGTTTCACAGAACATACGTCCATGGTTTCACAGAACATACGTCCATGGTTTCACGGAACCACTAACCACTGTAATTTCACAAAATGAACAAAGGAACACACAGCATGATATTTTACTGAAGATTTCGCTGTATTACAAATTTATAATGAAAAATCTGATAATGTTCGAAAGAACGATAACAATAACTTGATTCTGGTTTAAATTTCCGAGGTGGAAACCAAAAGGTTACCACCATACACGTAAATGAGGAGAAAGTACGCATTTCTTACATTTCAGTTTAAAACGCCTATAGTTTATCAAATTAACCAGCCCTGCACCGTTTTTTTGCGATGTATTGTTATGTTTAATTAAGTTGATTGTAAGATTTGCTTGAATGCAAATCGTTATGGTAAAATTTGATTTTGGCCAGCTACGTCCCATTTTGAAGTAAGCGTTGGATTTGAAGGTATTAAAAATTATAGGTTGCCAGTTGAAGGTCGTGAAAAACCAAGTCAGAATTTTTCTACAAGACAATCTCTATGAGAGAGCAGCTACCCAGCCGGCACGTTTGTTAAAAAATAGCTGCGATGGAGTGCACTCTTACATAATTATACACACAATTTCAATAAAAAAAACTCTCCATCGCAGTGGTTTTCTGAAGATTTTGCCCATTGGGTAATTGGTTTACACGTTTTTTTTGTAAGGAACGAACCTATAAGCATGGAGGTATAAAACAGAAGGAGAACGAACTCAAAATCTGCTATTGTACTATCCGTGATGCGCTGCATTGTTTAAGTCCTCAGTGTGTAATAACATATAATTGCTATCATCTTGCATAGTTTTTATAACTTTGCGGTGAAACCTTGCGTGAAAATTTCGTTCATATCAATTCTCCAATGTGATTAAAGATCGTTAGGGTAAAGTTCTTAGCATGCATAATCTGTAGGAATTGGGAGAATTATGAAAAAACGTCACAAATATGCAACGAAAACATCGCCATTTTAGGTCTATATATCTCGTGATCCCCTCAAGCAGTTTCGCCGAGCTTCAGTTTATGAAGAGAGAATAATCCTACGTTTTTGCACGTACCGCGGCACTATCGAGGCGCATTTAAGTTAGAAGATATGTAGATTGGAACTTATACATGAATTACGCGATATCTTCAACTCTGTATAAAAACATAGATTTTCATTTGTTTCTCAAGGAAGCTTTAGGTTTAATAATCTGCTTGTCACTATGCAGCAAGTTGATCCGTTGTTATAATGGATGATATTTGGTTTTTAAATTGTCGTTAGTTTTTAAAAATGTATTCGTTTCACCGACAACCAGCCGAAAGCGCATCACGGATGACATCAAAGTGATACCTCAATGAATAGAATAGTCATTATCTGAATAATAGAAAAATAAGAGTTCGTTCTCCTTCTATTTTATACCTCCATGCTATAAGGAACTTAAGGCTGAAAAAAAGCTTGAAAATTAAGCAGTAACTGGATACGCCAAAGTGCAAGAAAATGAAACTAAAGAAACAATAGAAATTTTCTTTTTCGAAATAAGAAAAAAAAAATTATATACTACTAAAACCAAAAACTAAAGATACTTGTACATATGACAAAGTGTGCAAAACAGCAGTATTCATATATCCCTGTTTGAGGAAGAAAAGCAGCTTTTGAAACAAGGAACTCATTTAGGAATGAAACGACTGAAACTTTTGGAACAAAATAAGGAACAGCAAGCGCAGAGCCAAGTATAAGGTTCTTTGTAAAATGGGAACGTCTATCTCGTTTGCTCGTCATTTCCATATAAGCCATTTTTATTGTTCTTAAAAGGGATTTCCCTGCTGACATCAACACAATCAATGAAGCTGATATTCGAGAGTGGCCAATATGCGATTTTCGAATTCAGTGGATGTGTGCCTATACTTTTGGACACTTTTTGTTCTGAAATGATGAGATGTTCATAAAACCATATTGTGCATGAAAACAGTTTTGAAGTAAAAGTTAAATATTTTTGGAGTAAAAGTTAAATATTTTTGGAGTAAAAGTTAAATATTTTTGGGCGGTTACAACAGATTGATAGACCGATAGAATTCCATTTCCATGTCTTCAGTTCCCCTTTCTCTCCAAATGTTTTGATATCTCAAAACTTTATACAGAAAAAAAATACACATCAGTTATAACTGCTATCCACTGCTTTTAATTACCAATGATCAGCTTTTTTGGACGCATGGTACAGCTCATACAGTTCAAGCTTTATTAAGAGTTCTTCAAGTGAATGATTACTTAATGATCTAGTGTTTTCCTTATTTTTTTCGTCTATATCTTACGCTGCCGTGATTACCCAATATCCCGTGTCACTAAAATCTGTCAATATGTATCATTATGAATTTGGCACTCCATTAGACTCAAGTTTTAAGTATAAGAAAGCTACAATTGTACACCCCATCCCTTGTTTGTTCTTCTTTTGCAGCTCGAAATCGTCCCCTTTTCATCTACGACGACACGGGTTATAACTAAGAGTTTTGAGCTGTATTCCAGCTCGAACCGCTCGAACCGTCTCTCTGTGATACAGCTAAACATTCCCTATTCGCAGCTTGGCAGTAATCCTGTCAGCAGTGCTTATATGGCAGTAATCCTATCATTAAGGCGAGGTTTAAATTTATTTGTTTTCTTATTGTTAGTTTAAATTTATCTAACGCAAATACCGAATAAATGAAGATGAACGTGAACGTGGATTTAATCTTTTATTACAACAAATCTCAAAAACTTTGCGTATGGAGCTTTTATGTCTTGACTTGGTAAACTCAGAACTTTGGGATATTTACTTGAAGTTAGCTTTTAAAACTTTTTGTGTGTTTTCAACTGACTTTTATCAAAAAACTCCTTTTGCATTAATTTGCATGAACTTTATTTTGTGATTTTTAAATTTATTACATTTATGCAATCTTTTTAAGATTGCTCAGTAGTCACAGTGACTGTTTGTGCAGTGTTGTTTCTAGCTCCATTTGGAATTAATTCAGCAGTGAGTACGCTAACTCTTAGCCAAATCGTTAGAACTTTGGCTCAAATCAGGATTTTGCGATGCATGCCCTCTGTTGTAAAGAACATTTACTGAAATGCTTAGTTACTGGGAAGCAAAATGAAATTGCAAAGAATTTATGACGTTCTTTCTTTTGTTCTTTGTTTGTTGGGATTTCCATCAGCCACTAATCTTCCTTTAGTTGCACATTATCCACTATGTGGATCAGTTCAAAACAAACTCTTGTTTGACCAATAAGTGCAGCTTTAAGCTGAAGGAGTTACCCTCTAATATCATAATCCTTCTATGTTTGGTTTGAGAATCTTCAAGGATTTCCTATATTCGATGTGTTCCATTTACAAAAGGGAAAAGGCTAGAGAAACATGCCTTACAACATCTAAGGTTCAAACAACTTTATTATTTCATGAGTTACACAAAAAAACTTTCAGTTTAAAAGGACGGCGCCACTGTTAACACAAACAAGATTAAGAAATTGGGTTGTTGACTGGACTAAACTCCGTGCTCCAGGTGTCTTTGCTTAATCATCTCCACTATGGCCTAGATTAGGTATGTTGCTGTGGCAATAGTTCTGCTTTGGGGCCTGTTACAAAAGTACTTGTTATGTCGAACGGACAAATCGATACTTTAAGGCTATCTAAAAAAACAGCACGTTTATGATGCAATATATCAAGAAAACGTTTTTCGAAAGTATACTAGAATAGAATTTGCAAAATTCCAAAACACGATTTCCACAAGGATGATGTAAAAAAAAATTAAGTGTTAGATTTCTAGAACTGAACCAATGGACTGTTGGCAGATACGTAATATTTAGAGATTAAATAAATCAGTTAAATGAATGGTGAGTGGACAATTCCACCATAATACCCTAATTTTGAATTTGTTCCCATTTTTTGTCTTTGTAACATTATACATCAGCATCAACAATAACAAACAGTAAGATAGATTTTGTTTATTATATTCCACAAAAACAAAAATATATACAAGCATACAAGGACAGGCAAACCCTATCCTCGCAAGGCACAATACGATATCGCCAAGGATAGGGACCGAAAAACAAAATAATAAACGTAAGTAAGTAGAGATCTATAACAGTGGTCCGCTGAAACGATTTGAGTCGAAAATAAACTTGATAACTGTATCTTTCGATTTGTTTTTGTATCGAGTCTAAGATCACCAAAGGAAAGTAGGATTAAGCGGAAATAAATGTATATTGAGATTCCGAAGTTAGATTTTCACTTTATTCGTCCATTTGGTAATTTAGTGTCTTCAAACACTTTATCTTTTTTTAGATTAAACCCATGAAGACTACTTCAAATACAGGGTTGATCACCCTCGCTCTGATTGATCTTTCGAATTCTCGTTAAATCTTTTCTTTTAAAGTTACTTTGTCATTTATTTATTTATTTTGATTCTTTTGCTTTTAGCCTCATAGTTCAATTTTCTGTTCCTTTTTATCTGCGTGAAGTACATGTTTTCAAACGAATTATTAGAATACGGATCTAAATTAAGCTAACTCTAGAAGTTCCTTCCTGAAAATGATCATGCTTGATAGGTCTTCGGTTTATCCGGAAGGAATTTGTCCGTAAATTGGGTAGTTCCCGGGTAGAATCGGCATTCTTATTGGGACGCGAATGGTTGAGCTGTACCTACAAAATAATGCTGTGTCTGCCCCTGGGTGCTGCATCACAGTACAAAATGAAGATATCTTGTATCTTGTATCTTGTATCCCAGTCGGTAAAATCGGCAAAAAGTCACTGCGACGGAGAGCACTCTTATTGAAATTGTGTGTACATTCCTATAGAAATGCACTCCTTGGCAGAGATTTTTTATGTGCTGGCTGGGATCTCATTAATATGCAACAGTCCATCACGAAGTTTTTGACGTCTGGGAGTTTAATTATCATGGCCGATTTTCCGCCTATAATGGCAACCACAACTTAAGCCAAAACTACACGATGCATTTTGTTTTGCATAGCATTAGAGGCTTTAGTTTGTGTAATGGAAGAAAAGTAAGGGAGTTTAGTAATCATAGATGACCATGGATGTTTATCATTTATCAGTCCGACCTCAAACATTCATTGAATCAGCCTCAGTTTCAGTATAAAACTGGAATTTAAGGTGATTCTGTTTTAAAATGTTTGAAATGTGAACGGTGCTTTAAGAAAATACTTTTGTTGTTTACTTTTAAATTTTAGAAAAAGAATTGTTTGCTTCAAGTAACACATACTATCGTAAAAATATATCTTGATTGTAAATTAAAAAAGAAAAAGAAGATCTGTGCAACGCGATGGATAAAGGACCTTTCTCTGGAAATGCTCCCAGCAAACCCCGTATGTATATATACACATGATATATGTTATTTCTGAATACAGTCGAACCTCCATAATTCGAACTTTATCTAATTCGAACAAATTTCATGGTCCCTTCACCTATCATTTCTTTACAAATGAACCTCCCTAATTCGAACTTTCCATAAATCGAACGTTTTTGTCAGTCCGTTCGATGATCGAATTAGAGAGAGTTTACTGTAAACTACGAAAATTAGATGATTCGAAAAAAAATTGAAACCGATACTTGCCTGGTGATAAGAGAAAGTTTTCTCGAAACGTAGACTAACTTAAATCAGACATGATAGAGTTCGAGTTAGCTCGCCATAACTCGAACCTCCAATAAAGGGATGCCTGAAAATAAAAGTCGAGTTATGTCAGGAGAAAACTTTTATTCCGCCCTCATGGCGCTAATAATAAATACTTCTCGGTGGATTCCCTAAAACTGTTAGAAAATCGTGATTAGATAAATAGCAATGATGCACATTTGTTTGTTGGTGCTTATACAATAAACATATCCAGAATTTTGTGAACTCTGTTCACGAATGCTATTTTGGCACCAAATACAGGAAACACAGTTTGGTCATAATATATTGTTTGATCGTAATATTCCGCTTCATAAAATGAAATCTTTGTAGCATCCCTGAATGTTTGTTGGATTTTTTTTGAATTTTATGTGAACTGTTGCGTTAAATATATTCACGTAGCTTGTTGTATTACGTTTTTCACAACGTTTTATTTTAGCTCCGCCTCCGCCAAACGTTGGAAAGCCTACGCCCACTTCGGAGACAACAATCAAGAAATAAAAGAGGTTTTCAATCGTTACGCTTGTATCATTGTCTTATTTCAGAGATATAATAACAACATAAAGTTATTTTGTCCGTAAAGTTCCATCTTCCTTTCTCAATTTAGCCACCTACTTACAATCCCAGACAAAAGTAGCGGAAAAATTTGTGTTATGGCTACAAAACAACACTGGTACTTGGGGAAAAGGATAATTTGAATTCGTTTTTTGTTTCATCGCTTTTGTACAGAATTGTGTTATACTTAAGAGGTTAAATGGATGAAAGCCCCAGGCCTGTAAACGTCTATGTACACACTGTTAACTCGTGTCTGTGGACACACTTACTCACTAGAATGAGGATCAGTAAACTAGTTAGTATTGTGGAAAGTTAATGAATCGTAAGAGAACTTTAAATGGCTATCATAACCCAACGATTACGGATGACTGTTTGTCAATAAAGCCACTATGTAGTAGGCTAACCCATTCTATCAGCCAAATTTATAGAAATCATGTTTTGTTTGAAAAGGTATGTTTGCTATACATCTGTAGGGATTTATATTCGAGTTGGTAGAGTCCATGAGTAAATCCCCGCAAAAACCATTAGAAACGTCTCACCATGGACGTACAAAGACGTATATATATGTATCTCTTTAAATGTCCATGGTCACACCAACACACAAAGAAGCAAGCATGACAACTGATGATGCTTATTCTGATGCAAGAATACAGAGCAAAATTTTATGAGATGAATGTTAAGTTGAATCACTTAAAAAGTCTCATAACTTACTTATAACTTTTTCGTGTAGCGGAATCGTCGATGTCAAGGATTTGACTAATTCCATCATGTTCTAGGTGAACAGCCCTGACCAAGAACTCATTATTCTAAATTTCTGATGTTAAAGTCGCACAGCCATTATCATAACTTTTCCTTGTGACTCCAAATGATGAAAGATTTAGATGCTTATTAGGGCTCAGTCAAAATATGTGCAAAGAAGTTAAGCCGTTTAACGTAGAAACGAAAAAACTTGCAAATAACCCAAATTGACACTTACGACTGAAAAAGAAAAAGAAAAAGAATTCCGAATGTTTTGCTCCTTCACATTTTGGACTGTCCAAAAATACAGAAAGTTTTGTATAGAATAACGGAATAACAGAATAACGGATTTTTATCATGTTCTTCAACAAATATCTTCATAATTGCTTCTACGGAAAACATAATGCGACTTTACTTTTGAGATTAATTGCAAGAATAATTGTTATAACGGTAAGACAGTTTAAAAGTCAAACACTGTCAATAGTGATCTAGATTTTTATCTCGCTGCCTCCCAAATGGAATGCGTACAATTTATGTTTTTATTCAATTTGTAGTTTATAAAAGACTTGAGTTAACAAGATCATGCGACATACAAAGAGCAATACATAAACGGAAAAAAAATATCCTCCCGAAAATGATACAGGAAACATACTAGTTCATCCAGAATTGATTTAATGAATTTCCTTGTTTTTCTCTATTTTCCAGTGTATTTGTTGCTAAGGGATTGTTCACACAAGGTTATGCTAAAATTGACGCTAGTTGACGGGGGAGGTGGGGGAGGTGACAATAATGTTGATGTCAATATTCGTCAACATTTTCAAAGCCATGATTTTTCTAATTAAGCAAACATTTTGTTGTTGCTGTTGTAATAAATTTCTTTTGAGTTCAAATATATATGTATGAATACTTCGACTTAGGGGTCTCTTTCCAAAAGTTGACGTCAACTTAGGGGAAGTTGAAAAAGCGGTTGACGTCATTTATGAACAATCCCTAGCAGTTATTCTATCATTTGAAGGAAAATTAAACAACTTTGAAATACAAGACACATCTGAATGCAGTCACTATGTAATATTGATGAGAAATTCAGGAAAGACGTCCATGTCTGTTATTAATGACTGTTTAATATCCTTGCATGCACCGAGCAATAGTCAAATTAGCGTTTGTTTAAAGCGAGGTTGCTTTAAGATACTCCACACATTTGGGACAGGCAAGGTTCCTTTCGATGTTTGTTGCGAATCTTATGTTATGAAAAATGTAACTGTATCTTTCGTGAGACCCGAAAGGAAATAAATGGGGATACATACAACGAAGCAGAGATACGTATGATAAGTCTTTTATTACATATCTCTGAACGAAGGAAAGCCTGTGGTTTCTATAATTACATGTTATGCAAAATGTGTTTACTTGTAAAGGAAAGATTTTTAAAACGAACTTGTGACCTTTCCTGAATTCTGTTTAAAAACCAGTTAAGTTTTGGTTGTATTACTTCGCTAAGTTGCTATCCACATCAGTTAGTCGTATTCACTTGCTATTTCTCTTTCATATAAAAACCTTTCTTAAGCCCATCCTTGTTGGCTTGGCCACAACATGTTGATTCAATAAGAAATACCAGAATGTTCAATTGTCATCTGTACGAACAGATAACTTCATTGTATACACTGGTATTTCATATATTGCATCATTTTTAATGTGATTTAAAGTTTAAAAATAATAGTTAATCAACCTGTTTAAATATTGTCCCTCTATAGTTTTTACTTCAAGAATAAAGTCTGTGTAAGAAAATAAACAATTCTCTAGACAGTAACCGTAAAGCTTCGAATAAACGCCCCCATTTTTAAACACCACCCTCGAAAGAACCCCCCCCCTCCCCCCTGAAAAAGTGAAATTATTTAATAAACGCTCCCTATCCCCCTAATTAGGCTCTCTTTCTGTCGCAATATCTGTGCATTTTATTCCTCTCATTTCCCTAGTTTTTATTTAGTGTATCAAGTGTATTTTATATTTTATTCATAACATTATAAAGTTTTAGTTGTATATATAAGTGGAAGAACCATGTAAATCGTGGATGCTAAATAAATGGATATTATTGTTATTGTTGTTACTACCCAGTCGGCAAAATCGCCAAAAAGTCACTTTGACGGAGAGAATTCTAATTGAAATTGTGTGCATATTTATATAGAAATGCACTCCTTCGCAGAGATTTTTTAACAAATGTGTCGGCTGGGTATTATTATTATTTCGTGCTTTAAAAGAGGCAAGAAACGCGAAGAAGTCTTCTCAAACATCAAACTGTATTATTGCAGGATGGAGAGATTAATAATAACCCTTCTGTTGTATCCGAAGACGATGTCATATATGCTACACCTGAATTCAATAAAATTGAAGAAGATGATGTTGATGATGATATTATTGTAGATTAGTTTGACCTTGTGTTGACTTTCTTATGTTTGTTACTTGAAAAATACACATCATAGAATTTTAGAGCATTCTTTTTTGTCCATATTTCTAAAATTTAAAGAACGCCTCCCTCTTTTAAACGCCTCCCTTGAATAAACGCCCCCAAAAAACTTTGAAAAATTTGATAAACGCCCTGGGCGTTTATTCGAAGTATTACGGTATTTGAACATTGTGGTTTTACCGAAAACACCAAGTCCTTTTATCGATGGTTTACTATTGTGATTTTTGCCTCACATAGAAATAAATCTTCTTACGTTTTTATCAAGCGAAGAAAATAGATTATACATTATGAAATTCCATACAAAAATAAACATTTTTTTCTCTTTCTCGAAGAATTGAAGGAACAGGACAATCCATTTACAATGAAGTTGCCCTGCAGTTTTTTTTTATTGATAAAAATTTCAAACCACAAAATCTCTATAAAAAGTTTTGACACGATAACAATGAATGATACAACATTTCTTTTACTTTTCCCCTCCGTAACGCACGACGTTAAAAATAACTTGTACGCATAAAGCAACAGCAGGGATTTGACACTAGTGCGAAAATATGATGATTATGTCAATTATTGAAGTATTATGTGCTTAAGCCCTCCTCTTAGTTTCGGTGCATTGCTGGGATAACTAGCGGATTAATGTTTTTATTAAGGAGTTTAATTTAGCTAATTAATAATGGCAAATGAATCAAAGTGACAAAGATAATTACTGAGCTTAATAGCACCATTGCTACGACTTATCCATCAATTTTATTCGTCACAGTTGGAATAAGAGAAGACATGTACTTCTCAACATTTTATGCTGATCAGTTTAATAGAATATAGCCAGGTTCATATGACCATGGTGTAGTTAAATGAAGTTAATGATCTCAATAGCCTTCCTCTCAACGCGCACATAATACCTAGTCATATGAATATATTCTTTAATTTAAAATCTATATGTTATCTGTGAAGACGATTTATCTCTAAAGGCGATAACTACAGCGACATATTTTCAGATTTGACTACGTAGGTATTTTAGGTTTTTTCATGTTTCTGCATTCCCTTTTATATTGAAGACCTTTTTATTTACTGTTTTCAATGTGTTTCGATTGCATACAGTATATGATCATTTCCGATTTCTAGAACTTTCTATCTTTCTATGTTATGTGTCTATGTTATCCTATGTTAGTCTTCTTTCATTTGCTCATAAACAAATGATGAAACAAATAAAATGATAGAAAAATATCAAATTAGTTTATAAGATGTCAAAATCATAACATTATTTCAAAAACGAACTTATCTTATTTACTTTGGTTGCTAATCATCACAAAGCTGAGGTGGCATGTTTCGTTAACATTATTGAATATGTAACAATACATAAAATTGATTCCCTGTTAAATAATTTAGTTATCTAGAACATTCTGAAATACTTTCATTCCTTCTTAACATAACTTATAGCTACTATACACTACCTTCAATTCACAGACAGACAAACTACTAAGTCAGGCCGTTACCAATATTCAGTTCTTTCTATGAAAGACCACCCCACTGCAGATTCGATTGAAACTACAGTTCAGAAAACTTGCTGACTGTCTGATTTTCGCTCTGAAAAGAACATGATAATATGTCACGATGTTAGTGACGAGGATACGCTTAGACAAACTCAAAAAATTATAGATTATTTTTTTACAGAGACAATTGAATGGGGGGACGGCTAATAGGTTCCACATAATCAATGTTAAACCTCCCAACTGCTTTCCCTAACAATCTGAATCAGGTATCCAAAGACAACGCTAAACAAAAATAAACAATAATCGATCGCATAACGACATGAATTCTTAATCTTACCTAAGAAAGAATTTCATTTTAGGGGATGTCCGAACTATGAGAATCATTCAGCCGAATCACGTGCAGCGTTACCAATTTCATGTTAGATATTTAGATATTTTTAAAAATTTTAGCAATTTCCTTAAAAAGGCCACCTTCGAATAAGCTGTAGTTCATTGACCTCAGCAAGAAAAAATCGGGAAAAAATTAGTTTGATTTTATTTGATTAATTGATTTATTTCTTTATTAATTATTTATTTGTTAAGTAAACTAAGAATACGGAACAACTGGTGCTAACCTAAAAATAAAATGGTGTTACCACAAAAGTCCCAAAAATTAAAAGAACCTGAAGTAACAGGGAACGATACAATAAGTATTTAGGAGGTATAACAGGCGACTGAGAGAAAAAAAGTAAATAAAATGTGGGGATATTACTAACCGGTTATAATATTATAAAAATTAGGTATAATTTCATATTTAAAAAGTATAGAAAAATATGAGTATCAAAGTAAGATATATAGGATGTGCGAGGATAATGTTTTATAATGTTTAATGATTCTTAAAAATATATTACATTATAGTGATTAATCTTCAACTGGTAAGAATACACCTACATAACATCTTTATGACGTCAGCAAGCAGAACAACAAGGTTATCCTTGTAGTAAATAAAAGGTTGAAGAGCTCTCAAAGAATAAGCTTCGTTCAATTCTTTCAAAATTGTTATGATTTCCTCAACTCAAAAATTTTCAAAAATTTCTTATTATTAAAACATATTTAAATCATTTTCAAACTATATCATCAATCGATATTCTTTAAGCTCGTTTCTTTAGTAATATGTCAGTTAAAGGGAGTTAGCATATCTTTGTATGTTGTTTGCGTTGCTATGATGTTGATTATAGAAATGAAGCTAGAAGGACGTGTAATGCAAAAAAAGGGACGTCCGATAAAATCGTTTCGAAATATTAGGCAGTCAATATTAACCACAAGGAGTTTCCGTACACTTATTAGTCTTATCTCGATGGCATATTTAATTTATAATTCACAAATTGTCCAGGAGGCAGATGATACACTTTATAGTAAAAGAGAAGAAAGAAAATGATAGATGTTTTTTTTTCTGGTTTCCGATTTGTAGTTCATCGGCAAATGAAACAGTTATCATAACCTCAAGGTGAACGCAAAATTTCTATCAGAGGTCTCAGGATCAATTTCCACACGTGACCTTCCATAATTTTAAGCAAAAATCAAATTGCGGAGGATTATCAATCGAAATTTTTTTTCGAAATTTGAATTATTTAAAGAAGGTTGTAAAACTTAACCAATACACCCGCTGGGAAACTGTTTTTTTTTTCTGATTGAGGATATTTCATAGTATTCATATTGAAGTAGGCCTTGATAATTTGATTCACTCAATAAGATGTAAAACGCTGAAATGTTGTGAAATTCTTGTATTCATATGGTATAAACTTATAAATCAACATATATAATTTAATATAAAATTGAATTGGACCTCATGAATTCATAATGTAACCAAAACAAATAAATAGGTGAAAATTATTGAAAAAATTGACAATTTTTTATTCCTGCTCATTGAAGTAGTGGCATTTGCGTTCAACATATTGCTCCTTGGGTAGGTAGAATCTTGCAAATAAATTACGTTTTTTAACCATTAGATTTCTGCGTAAGCAACAAATATGAACTAGAAAATGTTTATGATTTTTTCTGCGGTCCTTGGGTGACACTTGACCATGGGTTCCAATACTGCTTTATCAATTGTTATGTAATTCATATTCCAGGTATAAAGAAAGAACGATGAAAATCATCCTCGTGATTGTGTGTTGTTGCATTTTATGGACAGATGGCCAACCAAAGAGGAAAGTAAGCCTCGCTGACCAATACACGGATCCGAAAGTAGCACGAGCAAAATGTTTAGCCAAGCGTAACCAAAAATATACTGAAATGTTAACAGCCGCTAATAATAACAGAGCCGAATGTCCTGGCGATTCTTCCTCTGGTAATTTCGGCTCACATTTCTCATGCGAGGAACTCTGGGATGATTTTAAATCCTTATTACCCTATGCAACACTGGATGCCTGGATATCATTTTGCATGTATTTTGTATAAAGAATAAAGAACATATATTACCATGTATATACGCTTCTAAGCATCACGCACACTGGCAATGAAAAAATATGTTATGTTTTTTGAAAAATGACAAATATTAAACAGGAATATCTGTATAGTTTTAAGTTTGCTCACTGAATTAATTGCAAATTCGATGAGAAAGTGGATATTTCTTATTGTTGTTAACTCCGCGTGCTGGCGGGGGGAGTTATTGGAATTGTCGTTTGTCTTTTGCGCGTGTCAAGAGATTCTCCCTTATAACATTCACTGTAAGGCTCTCCATCATCTGTTTAGGATCGGAATTCGGATAATTTGTTTATTCAAAAAGTACAATGACATAGCAACACTCTATGCTAAACATAATGCATAAAAGTAGCCTTTTAGCCTTTTTTTTAATGTTATTTCATCAAATTCTTATTATTTTATGACTCTTTACTACATTTAGAAGTTATTTTGGACATTTTATATTTCCATTTGCAATCTTTGAATGTTTTATTAATAAGTCCCTAAAATATATACGCGCAACATGTGAATCGTTTTGCCAACCGATTTAGTTTGTTTTGTAGAAGTTGCAGATGTCAACCTCGTAGAAGTTTTGAAGAAGAATTTTAAGAATACGTTCTTGTTTATACCTAATGTTAATTGTAAGAGTATTTCTTAGAGAGGAACTATTGGGGTTTGAGGAAAATATGCTTGAGTAAGAAGAAAATGAAGGTTTCATAATAATTGAAACTATGCTGGGAAAAAACTTTCAGCATTCATCTGTTAAATCAAAATTACTAGAGAAATATATCTAATCAATACATGCACGAAATTTTCTGATAAATGGATGAAGCGTGCTCATTTCAATTCTCAATTGAAAGAAAGTTTTATCGACTTGTGAAAGAACTGACGAAAACTTAATAAAGAGAACGTTATGTTGTTTTTTTGCACATATTAACAACACTAATACTAGGAGTATGAGCATAATGCATGTTGATAGAACATTGGTTTTTGTATCAACTGTCATTAAAAGAACCCTGACATTTGAAGATATCGAAAAAACGTAAACAACGACCATAAAAAGGGTAAATTTCCAAAATATAAGAATGAATTGATCCAGACACTGTCTACGTACTGATGCAAATTGAAAGTATAAACATCATGTGCAAGATGTATATTGATGTCTAATACAATCCAAAGTTTTGTCTGGCTATGAAATGTGGATGCGCTACAATGAATTGAAAAGTGATTCGTGGTTAAGTTATATAATAAAAGACAGAAACTTTGCAATGCTCGGTCAAATTATCACTTTTAGTACTAAATTGTTCAAAAAAGAAAAGAATCATGAAGCAATAATTCAGGATAGGTGTGTGTTAGAAAACAAACTTCTGATGATGAAAGGAACTTTGAGATTTTGAATGTTTGTAAGCAATCATGCCTATAAATGAGATCGGAAAAAAAAATGTGTGAATTGGAAAGTGCTTATTTCGAATTTGGCAGCCACTTTTTTCTAATTTAGCTGTAAATAGACAAGTTTGGCCTAGTTAAAATCATTTGGTTGCAATAGACTTGTAATATTGTCGAGACTAGTACAACTGTAGGAGTCATCAATCCATATCTTCTTTTTTTCGAATGATTTCGGTTCACTTCTACCAAATATGCTTTTCAGCTTCACATGAACAATAATTTATATTTTGCAAATTGTGTTGGACCTTTTCTGCTTCAAGCATTTTCAACAGAAAAAGAATGGATAAATTCTTCTAGGGTTAAAGTGGAAGCTGTTCAAGCCATGAGGCTTTTAGTTCACTTTCGAAAATATTTGTTCTTTGACAAGAACATTTTGCTGTTACCATATTGCGACGTCTGGCTCTTGTTCCTAGTAATTTGTCCAAACATTTAGCGGACGTTGAATATCTGTAGCCACCGATTCTCACGGAAATATAATGTTTGTTAAAAATGTATGTGTATGGTCTTGCATTCCACTTCCACACTCTGAGTTCTTTTTAAAAGAATTTCAGTTTTTTTCAAGAATCATATTCTTGTGTTAATTTATATGCTTGTTGAATTTGTTACAGAGTAAAAGTTTAGTTGCTTGCAAATTCAACCTTGTATTCCTGTTTCATATTGATGACTTCCTGCGTAGAGTTTACTGCCGTTTATTCCTGTTTCATTATTCAAATCACGATATGATAGGTGTTTGAATGCAAAGCGTTCATCGTCGTCATGTGTCCAAAAAATAGCCTTCAAGCTATGGATGTGCAAATCACAGTCTAAAATAGCTAGCCTTTCCTTTAAGCGTGTGAGAAGAACTAGTAAACATGGCCTTCGGTAAAGAGCTAAGACTGTAGACTATGTTTCTACTATGTGAAATACAAATTTTTACAGATGTGTTTTTAATAAAATGAATTGTTTGTCGGCTGACATTATTAACTGTCATCTATGTACACATGCTTTATTCGGCAGGAGATGATTTCTACTACAGCGCTCCCATTCTCAGAGGCAAACGTGAAGTTCTAGTGTGTACTACAGCTGTTTATGTTTATGTTCATTCGCCTATGCTTTTTCTCCTATAAACTCCCAGCAAATTTCCCGGCAAAATTATTCAGCACAATTTTTACATAATTTCATTTTACATAATTTCTCTAATGCTATAGCTATTGTCCCTGATATGACTTATATTTGTTTTGATTTTTCGACTGGTATTTTTGTTTAGTTTTTATTAAACTTTTTAATAGCTCACTTTCGTTATTAAGTCAGTTGCTTATAAGACTTTAAGACAGTTGTTCTCTGACACTTATTAAAGTTCTTTTTTCATCAGGCACCTCAGAGTTATGTATTTGGATTAACATTTGTTACATCGTCAAATGTAGTAACTCCGTCAAATGTAGTAAATTATCTACGAAAAATGTAGTAACTCCGTCAAATGTAGTAAAAATCTCCGTCAAATGTATCAGGTGGCTATATAGTAAGCCTGGAATTTGCCCATGCGTATTCACAGCATGTTAGTACACGTAAAATCAGTCATATTAAGCCAAAACACATGAACATCTTCACCAGGTAACTTTTCAAAAGCTATCAGGTGGCCATATAATAAAACCAAAAATCGCGCATGCGCAGTAGAAGTACGCTAGTATGAGGTAAATAAGCCATAATTAGGCAAAACACATCAAGGTTTTCACTACGTAATTTTTCAGTGCTATCAGGTGGCTCCGTGGTAAGTCTGGAATCTGCATATGCGCAGTAAGAGACTGTTAAGTTATTCTCAAGTCAGCCTTGATGTGCATACGTGGCAGTCGAAGTCACTGCTTGAAGAATATTGATGAGTTTGAGGTTGTTTCAAGTGTGTCAGGCTTAGAGTAAGAAATAGGAATGTATCTAGGTAGGCCCCTGAAAGAGGTCGTGTTTCTTTCTCTGTTAATGGTTTTAGGAAAGAGTGTTTTTTATTTATCTGTTTTTATCAAATTGTAAATTTATAAATGATTTTATTATTTATTGTAACCTTTTACTTTTTTAGTAGTATTGTTGCTAAGTTTACCGTTATTGGAGTTAAGAATGGGTCATGAATAGGCGAAACGCATAAACGTCTTCATCAATTAGTTTTGTAAGGTCTGTTAAGTTGCAATAAAATGAAACCAAAAATCGCTCATGCGCAGTAGAAATATACTTGTATGAGGTTAATGAGCCATGCTAAGTTAAAGCGCTCGAAGGTCTTAACCAGGTAACTTTTAAAACTCTATAAATTCAGGCTTTTTGTTTTCCATCACTATGTTGCGTAATATTTTTTTGCGGAATAGAAATCTCCACTAAAAGTATATGTCAGTTCTCCTTTATATTTACTTTCAAATAAACAAGTTCCAAATAATCCTGACATGAACTTATATTTGTCAAGTCAATTGGCATGAGCAAGTTGTCTCTGTTAATAAAATCATCGTATGTGGCAGAGTGAGTGGTGCAGTTTTGCACTTAGAGACGTTATTGAAAAGTGTACAAAGACCAATACAAATTGGTAGGCGTGTAAAGTGGAATAGTGCGGTTATAACTCTATTGGCTGCTGGGCATGAGAGGTATATAATTAAAAGTATAGCTTGGCCGTAAATTTATACTACTAGACAATTTTGCATAAGATCATTCTACATGCTCCGTTATCCTTCAATGGACGATATTTAAAACTCAAATATTTGTTTACTTCTTTGGTTATCATCGTTGAAAATCATTGAATTGTATTTGCGTAGGGTCTCTTTATAAAATCCTTTGAATAAGTACTTGTTCTGTTATTGTTAAAGGTATCCTGAACTCATTGATTTAACTGGGACATAGGGAGTTATAAACTTTAGTGAAGCACGCAGTTAGCATATTGTCACTTTTTAATTAAATATTTCATTTCTAACCGACTCTTTGTTTGTGAGAAGGAGGTAAACCCTTAAATGTGTGACGTCAATTAAATTCAAGACTAGCCGCCAAGGCGGCGTCGCTCGCCGCCCATGTTCAGCTTGCGTTGTATCACCACCTGCTCCAAATTATTGCACTTAAAACCAGCGATAAGACTTCCTTTGCTGCTGGCTTTATCGCTTAATAAAGCTCGTTTGCACGTGAAGAGAAATACGTTCCTGGTGTTTCAAATCTTGCATGTTCTTAACTCAGCCGTTCATTGTCGCGGTCGCATTTAAAATGTTAGTAGACTTTCTTGCTTTACACAATGCATTCCGAACGTGAACTTCACCTGGTTTTTATTTACGATTTTAAACCAATCAAATATCAGTTTAACAATACACTCAAAACGCAGAGAGAAAAAACTTTTCAACTTATTATTAGCTTTTGTTTTACGCGCTCTAACATGGGTGCTGTCAGAAGTAGGTGAAAAAATGGCTTTTCTTCTTAAAAAGATCACACGGGAGGAGAAAAAAATGCACGTGCTAAATGAATGAATTGAATAGAAAACGTTCGATCAGATTAAAATAGATTAAAAGAAATCGATTAAAAGAAATTAAGACAACTATTAAGACAAAAGCAAAAAAAAATATTTTGTTTCATGATTCTCTTTTTTTATCGGTTTTTAAATATATATTTTGATTGCTCGAAAAAAAGTTCACCCGTCTCAGACAGTCACGAAAGCGTTAGGATACACTGGCAAACCGAACATGCTGCCACGTTCTGCCACTGCTGCTTTTTGTCCAAACTGTTTAATCAGTTAGTTTCTTTGTTGATATATTGTTTTCAAAGCCAAGTCAACGTGGAATATAAAACTGACAATAATAATAAAAACATAACGTTATTCCTATTAGTTCATCAGCCAAAAAATGTCACGTTCGAATGGGGTTGCAATGTATTTGCTTCGAACTCACGTCGCACACAAAAAAAGAAATAATTTCGCTCACAACTCAATCTACCATTTTGCGTGACTTACAAACAAACAAACAAACAGACAGACGGAGAATCGGCTATTAATATATAGATACCATCAAACAAACAATTCTTATGTTTTGTTACCAGTACTGAAAACACATGTATATTTACATGAACTTTACTTTTCTTGTCGTAATTCTACCCAAATGTTTTCACTGCGCACGCGCGAAATTGGGATCTAGCATATGACCCCTTCATAACACCTGGAATATTATATGATGAAAACCTTGATGTGTTTTGCCTAATTATGGCTCATTCAGTCTTTTTTACTGCGCATGCGCGATTTTGGTTTTAACTATGCAACCACCTGATAGCCCTTGAAAAGTTACCTGGCAAAGACCTTCACGTGTTTGGCCTAATTATGGCTTATTCCAAACTTAAAGGTGTTTACTACATTTGTCGTAGATTTTTACTACATTTGACGGAGTTACTACATTTGACGGAGTTTCTACATTTGATGGTGTAACAACAATTGGCATTTTATTACACATAATATGTACATGTATGTTTGTGGCTGCATTAAACCTGATGTTTATGTTCGAATTTAGACGATGTTCTGAGCCATGGTGATACACTCTTTTAATTGTTGCAAATATGGACCCCTCGTAACATATTTATTGAAACACAGTCAGTTCAATTTGCTTTCATGAGTATATATACGATAAATCATCTTTTTTAGAGTATATAAATTGTCCATTTTGAAACTCACAGCTCCCACCACAGTAGTGCAGTGACACAAAGTCACTGTTCAATTCTCCAAATTGCACTTAAATATTGCTTGAATTTATTTCTTTGAGAAAATTAAAATGAAGAATGAAGACCAAATAAATTTGTATTTTATTTTGTGATACTTATTTTTGCGAATCATGTTCATTTGAAAAAATTGTATGTATATGACGTATATGTCGTCCTAACATCTACCAATTATATACTGTGTTTCGCCTTCAGTTCAAGGTGGTTTAGAAATATCTTGCTGCGTAGATACGTTTGCCATATATATACGGTTAAAAAATCGGCAACTTATATGAATCTACAAAACATTTGTTGACAACCTTCACTATCTACAAGAGGAAGAAAATATTGCTGCAAGATCTTTTGTTGAAAATACCACCGACAAAGAAATGGAGGAGACAACAGGAAAGAAAGAATCTATGAAAAGGAAAAGCGACGAAAAAACAGCCAGTCCTACAAACGACATTTAGAGCTTTCTTTCAAAAACGTAGAACTGTTTCCAGTAAAAAAAGAATTGGCGTTCCTAACAATATTATAGAAATAGATAATGATGAATGAATGCAAACTGAGATTAACTTTTGCAAATGCTTGTTTTTGAAAAAAAATTTGTGAGATTAGTTTTTACCAATGCTAGTTTGTGAAAGGTTTTACAGGATTAATTTTTGCGAAATGGGGCCAAAGTTTAAAAAATACGTATCGCAAAAATTTACCACAAGATTTTATCTCCCATTAATTAATACGAATAAGGTATGGCATTCATGAGGCACAAATATTCATAGACCACATAACCAGAGGGTGACAAAACAAAAATGGAGGTATATTATTACAAGAATAATTCTGCCTGTCCAAGCTGTTTCAAATAGCTATATAAATTAGAAGTTTCTTACAATACAAGATGATTACACAGATAGGAAGGTGTTCTTAATTCTTGCAGGAATTATGTTAAAAATATTACTATTATGTTCAAAGGACAATTTCTGAAATTGAAAGGTTTCCTTTGATATTTCTGGATGTAGCTAATGTATTTGTATGTGGAGCTGTTAGTGATGGTTTGGTTGTTGTAAAACTGTAGCTTCCTGGTAATGTTTACTTAGAGGTTGTTTCTCCTGAATTCATTTAATTAACTTTGCACGACTTAAAAGAGTGAGTCGTGAATTGAGTCGTGATCAGTCGTGATAATAAGTGCTCTCGAGCTTTTGTTGTGTTTACGTAAAATTCAAGCTAAATCGTGGACATATTCGACTTATGTGCAACACCAATCGTTGTTTTTATGACCGGAATAGTTTATGGTGAAATTTCGTCGATGGAAATGGTATATTGCAAGTGTTTTTCTGCTATATTTTTCGTGTTATGATTTACTACACACACAAAACTCTCTTACTTCATATATGAAGGACATGGTTTTTACATGCAATATTTGCAAGAAGACGTTTGAAAGCCTCAGGGGACATAACATACATTATGTCTCTTGTAAACGCAAAGATCGCAATTACAACAGACGATTAAATCGCTCAAGTACCACACTTGAAGATTCAACGGAGATGGAAACCAATACTATGTTAGACTCTCAACGCATACAACCTAAACAACGAAATGTGAACACTCCGAACTTGCCTGAAATAGAAGTTTTTGCGACTCCCACTGATATGAACGAAATTAGTTAGGGAAATATACCATGAGAACATTCGTTACTCTTATCTCTGGTGTATACAATGAAATCACGGAATTTCGTAAAAATATATTTAAGATTCCAACAGGCAAAGCTGGGAAAATGTTTATCGATGAACTTTCCTACTGGCTGCGCGAGTTTAAAGTTAACTCAAAATTAAACAGTATTGCCATAAAAACATTTATGGTTTTGCTTTCACTAATGCTACAAAAACCTTCTCCTAGGTCAAAAGCAAAAGAACATACAGAATGCTTGACAAGGCGACTTTCCCAATGGAAATCCGGTGACATTGAAGGAATGATGAATGAAATACGATACATTCAGAGAAAGTTGAAATCTTCGAATAGAAAGAGGACACAGGAGGACATTTCCAGAATTTTCGCTAAGCTTATTATGGAGGGAAAGGTTTTGTCAGCCCTCAAGTTTCTAGACGACCAATCATCTTCGGGAATGCTGACATGTACAGAAGCAGTTTTGAACGATTTGAAGGCGAAGCATCCAGAGTCGTCGCCAATTGAAGATAATTGTCTGTTGAACGGACCTCTACTGAATATACCCAACTGTTTCTTCGATGCCATCGATGAACAGGACATTTTCAATGCCGCTCTCAGGAATAAAGGCGCAGCTGGACCAAGCGGTATGGATGCAGATTTATACCACCGTGTACTGTGTTCAAAATCTTTCGGTAATCACGGTAGGAATTTGCGGAATGAAATAGCTGCGTTTAGTAGCAACCTCGCCACTAACAGTTTTTTAAAATTATTTGTTGTTTTCGAGATATCTCAATTTCAAGATCTTAGATTTGATTTATTGAATGCATAATTATGATGTAATAAGTGAGTAGTTAAAATTTCTCATTGCTTTTAATGAATATTACATCTTTGTACTTTAGCAAATGGATCAAGAATTCTAAGTGAAATGATATGATGAAGTATGAACTAAGAATATTTAGTAGTTCAAAAGTTACACACATCAACAGCATACTGCCCTATTACATCATAATTAGGAATTGCAAAATTTGATATTTTTAAATTGAAATATCAGCGAAACGAGAAGAAATTTTCAAAAACTGTAAAAAAACTTGTTAATCAACTGTTTGAGCTCCAGCATGTACCAAAAAATAATTTTTCATCACAGGATCTCTTTAATTTTAAACTGTAAAACTAGAATATCTTCTGTTACATTTTTCAACAAGAAAAGGAGAAAAAAGAAAAAAAACCAAAACATTTCGGAAAAATTTTGAGCCTCAGGGCTTTTCTTCATTTGTTCTTATTTTTTGGCCATTTTAAGCCTCATTGTTCTTATAAAATTGTTCTTATAAAAAAAAGAGTCTAAGTTTTGTCGCACAATTTGGACACAATTTTGAGATTAGACCTGTTTGGTTTTATCATTGAATGTCTTATTTCCACTATTACTTTTTAACTCCTTGACACAAAATTGTGAGACCATGGACATCTTTATTTCATAATAAGTTCAAAATAGGTCTTTTTGCAGTATTAAGTTCAAATCCACCCTGATTAGAGCATGGGCAGCGTTTTTATCTGAATATCAGCTTGATAATTGTGTGTAATTATTTATTGATACATTTTTCTTGTTATCAATGTACACACTATAGCTAAGTGATGAAATGAGATAAACTTAGGGGAAATATATAGTCGCTAATTTTAAACACATGGTCGGTCGAAATCTAATTGACGTTTGAGGGAAATTAATCACAAATTTCCCGGCGATATGAAATTTCCCTCCGACAGATTGAACAAAATCCAACAAACTGAGCAAGTTGAAAGCACAAATATAGTACAAATACACCTTTCGCCAAATGACATATTTTTTTTCTGCCCTTGAAAAAACGATATGGCCGAAGAAGGAGCAAACAATCTTACTGACTTATTACTTCACGATTTTGAATTACACTTGGAGTTGGTGGTTAATATAAAGAGTTGGGGAAAAGCTTGAAATACCTCCCATTATTTGCAATTAGAGAAATAGCAAAACACCGCGAAAATACTGGGAAATCAGTGGAAACTGCGATATTTAAAACTTTAGATAGGAAAAGCAAATTCAGAAGTGAACGCTACATATCTGCAGACACATCATTACAGTTTCAGCAGAAAATTTCTATTCCTGATATGTAAATGCAAAGCAAAGATTCGCGTCAAGTTGAAGTAGTTTTAGATCAGTTGTCGGGATGTGTAGTCCAAGCAACTTGTTTTTGTCTGGCTGGGGCTTTCTGTTTGTTAATTAACAGCTAGTAGTTATAGTCAAATGTATTGTTCTATTTTCAGACTTATGTCTAACAGGTATCTTATTATGTAAATTCTTCCATCCTTTTCAATGATTCTAGGTTTCCAGTCAGCGCTGTTTCAAAGTGTACTTTTTTATTTCACGCTCACTCATGTATATATATACAAAATGTCTAAAAGGTTCGTACGTAATGGTTCAACCAATTGCGTCAGCTTATTGTTGGGATGATATCACGCCCTTGAAAAGTTCTTCAATCATTCAGTTTTATTGCACTCATAAGCATGTTTCTTCTTTTTCAGATAAATAATTTTCTCCGTCGGTAGGGTTTACAACCTGTCCTGGCTCGCTAAGTTCGATGTTGTTTTCTGTGTAAAGTTCGCATGAGTCGGACTGTAAAGAAGTCTCGTTCGTTTCGCTGTCTTTTCCTGGATATTCGGACACGTTCTTGTATTCAGACACTAAATCATCATCAATTTTGTTTAGTTCTTCTGATAAAACATCACTCGTATCATTGTTTGTCTCACTACTGGGTGCTGAATCTGCATCTATTTTTGAATTTCCAGCATTATTTTTGCTTACGCTTTGGCTGTTATGATCACGGAGGATTCCAGTTGATTTGAGTGATTTGTAGTTTTCCATCATATTCTCATATCGTGTTTTCTCAAACTTTAATTTGAAGTCCCTCCCACTGTCTACGAAAACTTCTGATATTGACTTTTCACGAGGAGGATTGTCGTCATGGTGATCTAAATAAGCAATACAAAATCTTTATATTATCGTGTGCAAACTGTGGAAGTGATGCTGGGACATTCATCGAGAGATGTATTTGCAAGTGGGTTGTACAATGTATTTGTTTCATCATCTAATTCTGTAATATCCATTTTGTAAAGAAGAGAAAAAGGACTTTAGAAAGAGTCAATCAACTCAAATGTTTATTATCAGATTTGACAAAAAAAAACAACAACAACAACAACCAAAAAAAAAACAACAGAGAAACAAAAACAGTGCAAAACAAAAGAATACCTTCGTTTTCGTATTCATGAGCAATCGTGGGATCTTTTGTAATAGATTGTTGTTTCTGATAAGTTTCATTTCTTAGCATATGATACAATGTCGAAATAAAATCGATGTCGTTTGGATCTATTCCTTGATAAGTGCCGGTTGTCGGTGATGATAACGACTGACGAGCTACGTCTATGTATTCGTATTCGGGTTCTTGAGGAACTTCTTTCACTTGCGACGTAACAGGATCTTTTTCTTTCTCAGACAGTTCGTTCTTGGAAACTTCAAGCTTAAATGATGATAAAATTGATATGTTTCTTATGCGAAATCTTACTTCGAACGTGCTTCCTTGTTGGAAAAAAATTCAAGTCATAACGAAATTATAACAAAGACAAGAGCCAGATGGCGCAAAACGGTAGCAGCAAGCAGTATACTTTCGAAAGCACGACCAAAAATTGCCATAAAAAAATAGTTAGTGTAAAGAGGTCTTATCGAATGTAAATGGGGTCTTATTAAGAAACGCCACCAGCAAATAATTTTCAAGACAAAGAAATGTACATACATGAGTCGAATTTTTTCAAGAAAAACATTATAAGAACTTATGTGTAAAAAAACGCGTCTGTTTCGAAAAAAATTAAAAACGATAACAAAGATTCCATGGACTCAAGAAACCTTCCCAAAAACTGTGATCTTTGAAATATTTAATGCAAAATGACGGTTTAGATAGCTGACAAACTTTAGATGTAATTAAAAAGTTCGTTAAGGTTGAACTACCGACGATAAAATCGTAGCTACCTTACATCCAAATGTTAAGCATTTTTAGTAAAAGTAACTACTTACTACTTTTAACTTAAAGCCTTACTACCAAAATATCTTTCTTCATGTATTATTAAGCGATGAAATATTAGAAAAATTTACTTTAGAATGTTTGCTGGATATAACCTTCAAATATTTTTAGACTGCGTTCCTTTGTGAGATTTCATATGATTTTCTGAACGAAATCTGATCGACTGTTAAGCGTAGGCTAAAAACTGCCGTTTCGGCCGGAGGAGTAGGAGTAGTAGGAGTCCAAGGGTGTTTTAATACGGTATTCGCTTACGCTGCTACCGTAATAATGCAAAAATGAAAGTGTGTTTCTTTCGTGATCAGCTGAACAAAAAAGAAAGCAAAACAAAGCGTTTATATGCCTTCGCTTTCCTTTCGTGTCAAGCTATTTGTTGGTGAAAAGAGTCCATTTATTTATAATGCTTGGTTTCTAACTGATTCAACAAAAACTCAAATTGTTTTTAAAACAGACAATTAACAGATTCAATGTTCAAAGCAGCATACCTTCATTTTGAAACTTTTTCGTCTGAAAAAAGAGGAAAAATAAGTTAGAAAACCCTTTTATAAACATGTGCAGAGGATAGTGGAGATAATGGTTTTCGAAGAACGTTTTAACTATAGTCGTATCTCCAGTTTTGGTTGAAACATTGTAATATTGATGTAGTAAACAGTTGCAATTAAAGGTTTTGATTGGTCGTGATACTTATACAAAAGTTTTGATTGGTCGTAATACTTATACAAAAGTTTTGATTGGTCGTGATACTTATACAAAATCAGACACACCCTAAGTTTTAATTTTAACATTGTATGTCTTCAGAAAAAACATTTCATTTAAAAATCTACTATAACGTAAAATTTCATTGATTCAACCATTCCCTTATCAAGGCTTTGTATGGAACATGTGAACTGACTATCCATGCAACAGATGATAGTTGGATAACAAATAAAGATAAAATTTAGGAAAATTGGGAATCCAACCTAGAACTTTGGACTAGAACTATGAAAAAAGACAGGACAAGCACTAATGAAAGATCTGCTGCTTTACGCGCTGAGCAATAACATGAAGTGTTTTTATTTTCACATATAGCCTTTCATGTTTTGAGATGGCCTACAGTTAAATGAATCATATGACACAGTGTGGGCTACTTTTGAGATGGCCTACAGTTAAGTGAATCATATGACACAGTGTGGGCTACTTAATTGCCTTTCCATTTTTATGTTTTGTATTCTGACGGTTGTTCATACAAAACAGCGACCAATAAATTTTAGCAAAAGAGTCTTTCTTAATTTATCTTTAAACGCTGCATTATGACCGCACTATTTTTTTTTGACTCTGCTTGTAAATATTCAAACTGATTCTAATTATTGGGATGGGATTGGGAATAAGAGAGAGTTATATTAAACTATGAAGTCAAGAAATCAGTGGAACAATGAAGCATATAAAAAGGAGTTGAGACATAAACCTCGGTCTCAATTCAGTGTTTAAACAGTAAGGAGAAGGTTTATCTTAATTGTGTTTGAGTCGTTTACAATTAATTTAATCACAACGTATGTATAATCTTCCTTCAGTGACTCAGCATGTTTTTGACGTAAACATGACAACACAATGACGCAAAGCAGAAACAAAATAACAGGAAGCACCAGATGGTATTCCGAACAAAACAGAAAATCAAACTTGTCTTAGAAAAAAACATTTTATTTCATGTAGATGAGAAAATGATTTTCCTTTATATATTGACTTCATTTTTTATCCCTGCTGGACTTTTTAAGTTTCCTTGTCTTGTAATAAATGTCCCAGATTTAGAGGGTGGTTTCACTGGTCCTAGCTAAAAGGTCATTTATTATGTGGCCATTTAGATATTATCATATGTTGAAAAGGCAATAGGCAATAGGCCGCACATCTATATCATATATGCTTACCGCAGGACAAGCGCATTTGTAATTGTCTTCTTATCTAAACGTGGTAATAGTAGCTATCCTTCCACAGCACCTCCAGAGAAATTAGGAAACTCTTACCGGACATATATGATACAGGCACCAGTGGCAAATAAAAACAATATTCCTGCAAGGAGAGCTATCGCTACCTTGACTGCATATTTCTTAAGCCAGTTGCTATCGTCTTCCATCCTGGTACTTGGTGGTTCTATCATATCCTCATGATCTACAAAGAGGTTTATATATGTTTGGTATCGCTGGTAAACTGCACAAAAGGGGCTTTCTTTTTAAGGAAATTTACTCTGAAAGTTTCTTAACGAGTCTCATTTTTCGAATGAATGGACATTTGAATTTGAGAGAGAAACCTTATTAGAGTTTTTTTCACCTTTCATCTACTATATGTATTAGTTGATGTTGTAATAGTTCATTCTTCGAGAAAAACTTCCCTAGATTTAAACAGAAGTTGTTATCAATTGTTGCCTATATGGAAATCTGCATCATATTTTAGTTCCAAGATTTCTTTAAGCACTATCTACGATTGAGTTTGTTTGCTTTATCTTTACTATGAACAGGGAATAAGAGGTTCGAGTGGATAGGCAAAATATATGGAGAACAGTTGAGCTATATTGAGTAGGCAAAGTATAATGAACTCATGACTTAATGAACACTGTAAAAGGAACTTCATTGTGTCAACCCCACCCAAAGCAACTCTTTTCTGATTCATAGTTCTTTTCTATTAATTATGTCTGACTGATGTTTAAATTGAAACATACATTCTGTTTCTCCAGGTAAACCAATGAACAAGGTAAGTGTATGATGATCGCTGCAAAACACATCAATGCGATATAAGGTTCCATGATAGCTGGTTGGGATGGAATAGTCGAACTAAAACAAATAAAACAACAACAACAACAAAATATATTAGTATTTTAAAACCATGAACTATAAACGGAAGAGATCATTAATATTAATATAACACGAGTCTTTTTAACATTAAAAAACAGGGTATGGTACTAGAATCCAACAATAGGATCAAGCTGTTAGACCTTTGTATACAGAACTATTTAGCCAGAAGAGAGATGTTGTGTGATTGAGCAGGTGATGACCTATTTCTTTATGTTAACCTAATATTATACTGTCCATTGATGAAGCGTATTAGATTTTTATGCATGATAAACCATTTCCATCATTACCATTGGCATCTTTAAAGATGTGGTGTTGCCTCTTTTCGTTATGTATTCCAGGGCATTGTATTTTGTTGAGTAGAGAGGAGAAAACGTGGGAGATTGATAGCTACATAAAATCTGGGATATTTGTTAGTCTGTTTACCTTGCTGGTATAATCAATTATTACGGTCTTCTGTTGTTCAACCCATGTATCGTTTGTCCAGCGACACAGTCTAGTGCTTTCTTGACTTTTGTTAGGACAAGATTTGAAACTATCATCCATTATAATGATACTGTCTTTTGTTAAACGAATTGTTGGATTCATATTTTCTGTAGGCATGTTACCTTGAAAGAAATGGTTAACATTCATAATAAAGACGATGATTGAAAAAACAAAGCATTATGAAGGATCTTAGAGATATAATGGCAGTTGAGAAAAATGAAAAAAACTTTCAAAGTGACGTTTGCAAATGCCTTTGAGTGTGTGAATAGAAAACGTTGATAAAAAAAGTCCCGAATAACTGTTAACTTGGGCATATATTTTGATAAGTAAAATAAGTAAACCTTCTGAAACCTCTAAAAGTAATTTGAAAGAGTTTTTTAAGATTCTCAGTTTGAATGGAGCAGAGGCGGGTCTACAGGTAGTGGAGGAGTAACATAAAATTTCTTTTCAATCTTGTTGAAGACACCATTTAGCAATCACGTTTTAATAATTGTAGTCTAAATAACTGCACTCAATTCCTTAGATTTTGACTATAACCTTTGCCCGTAGGTATCAATATATAACCTATGGAAGTGTTAAGTCGAAATTTTGTTAAGACGATCCCAGGTGGCAAAACTGTCAAAAAGTCACTGCCATGAAGAGCATTTATATTGAAATAGTGTTGATATTTTTTATACAAATGCACTCCTTCGCAGTGATTTTCCACAAATTTGCTCATTGGATTCTTACCTCCAAGTTCACTTTGAGTGAAGCATCCCAATGTCCCATTCATCTTGTGAAATATTGCATCCTTACGAATGCAAACACATCGATTTGAAATTTGAGTTGCATTTTTAAACTTTTTACAATCTTTCATATCTTGAACTAAAATTTCGTCGCTGTCATTTGATTTTCGAATGACTTGCACACATAAAATGTCGTACGTCAAAAGCAACAGCAGAACGATCCAATAACAACGAATTCTCATTTTGAATTCTCGCTCAAAATAAATCCCCAACCACAGCTTTTATTTTTCTTGAAAGACAATTTTTTTTCTCAGTCCGTCACAACAAATTCATACTTCTCTTTTACAATCATGATAATGGCGAAATTTAATTTTAGATGCTAACAGTCATTGTTCGTAACTCCGTAATTACAATGCGATTATTGCTCAAAAGAAAAATAACAACTTTTGTAATAGGACACAATTAAACTGCCTAAACACACTTAGGTTACCTCGTTATAATTTGATGTTGATAATATTTATTGTTGTTATAGTTTGATTGCGAAACTGGTGAATCTGTTTATGTGAACTTTTTCTTCAAAATTTTGCAGGAGAAAAAATGAAATTTTACACGTTACCGTTGCTGTGTAAGTGAACCTTCCATTGTTATTCCAGTATCCTTTGATTTAGATATTGCAAAACACTTTATGTTTATTATACATTTATTTAGTCACCGTGTAGAAAGTTTTACGCGAATCACAGGTGCTGATACTCAAAATCACTTGATTGACACTCTTTATGTTTTTATTACCTATTGTCTGACGCATCAATTTTATCATTGCATCAAAATTCATTTAATTAATATAATTCCATGTGATTTATGACCTTGAATAGCAATCACATAATAGGAACTATCAACTTTGGTTCCAGTTTCCTTATGAATGAACGAAATGGTGCAAAGTCTAAGGTTGCTATCTAAGCATTTCATATGACTAATTGCCTTCAAATTTCCCACTGACGTTTCATAATTTCCCGCTTTTTTGAAAACATTTGCACTATATAACATTATGATTGAACTGTTATGAAACTGAATGCACCAGTCTGTATTTTGAGACTGATTAGGTAATCTTATTTCCCCTTGAAAACCGGATATTAGTCCTCTAATCGATGCTATAGTATGCATATGTAGGGTCAGTCAAAAAAAGGACCAGTGGATCAGTGTGATGAAATGGTACAAATTTTAGATGGCTATTATTTCTTGAAGAGATCTGTAATAGCAACTGAGCTCTAATTCAATAATAGGGGAAATCTTCTACTTCTATACATGACTTATGTTTTTAAAAGAACGAGCATGTCTATCACGAGCATTTTCAAGGTTTTCTCCAGTTCATAGTTTTCAACAATCCTACGACGACATGTTGAGAATGAACATTCTCAGAAATTGGTGCGATTTTCATGAAATTTGCAAAAATTTGAATTCTGCACTTAGCGAACGTCCCCAGTTATCCGGGCTACGACTAACAAGAATTATACTGCAGTCAAGACATCACTATCGAATTGTCTGCATAAATTGAACAGCTTTTGTGATATAGAGTGCGACGCCTCTTGAAAATCAATTCGATAAGACTAATTGTTCGTGATAATATGGTGAAAGGACAAGAAAATATCCCCAAATTATTTTTGGGTCGAATTTAGAAACGCCAGTTAATTTATGAATTTATAAAGATAATGAATAATATTACTTTACGCATATGACAAAGGAACATGTATTTTGGCATTTCCAAATCATTGATAGCATGATACAAAGGTAAAAAAAAAAAAAAAAAAAGATCACAGAAATATTTACAGTTCTCAACTATTAGATTTAACACTTCTCGAAATTTTCCAAAATATTTAAGTAAACACATACATTCAGGCTACACGTTCATGGGAATAATTCTTAATTTTTAGATTATATGACTTTCTAAATTCCATTAGCAAAATCACATTCTAGTAAGAACCATCCCCAATTAAGCAACCATTTTAAGTTAAACGTGTTATTTTGAGTTATAAGGGAAACTGTGCTCTTACGATCATTTTCTTTGAATTGACAAAACATATTATAAAACATTATCCGGAGTATAAACGTTCTGACCCGATCTTTAAGATTCACACGCTATTGTTTCACATCCTTTGTCTTGATGCAAAAACCATGCAAATCAATGGTAACTATAGCATCAATACCGTAAAGCTCTCTAGGAATCAGGAAAACCTGTTCCTGTGATTTCGAAATATTGAAACATAAAACTGGAAACGCGACATAACCAATATTTTTTTTTCGCAAGTGCATCTCGAATACTCGATATCTCGAACTTTTTGCTATCTCGAACAATATTTCCGATCCCCTGGCTGATTTTCTCTCGTTATCTTGAATTTTTTTTTGAAAGATTAATTGATTATCTCTTTTCTCCCGGTCCCCTGAGAGTTCGAGATATTGAGAGTCGAATGTGGTTTAGATGAAGAGAAACGAAGAAGTCTTCAAGCTTTCGTATATTACCCACAAAAGCATGCGGAGAAAGAAGATTTACATTTCTTGTTAAATTCGTCACTTTCTCAATGCTTTACGATAACTGCTTCAGTTATTCTTTATGCACAAGATCATATTCTCCATTACTTTATTTTTATACAAAAGAACAAGAAGCAATTTTCAGGACGATGTCTGAAACAAGATTTAAGAGTAACAAGAATCGTGTGGTGCAAAACGGCAGCAACATTTCAAAATAACCCCCGAAATATATAAACCAAATAGACCCAAACTTAACCGTCAATTTTCCGGTCAAATTTTCTTAGTCTAAGTTCTTGTGGATACATAAATGTAAAAAGAAACAATGGTTGAAAAAGTGTTTTCAATCACTTTCACAATGAAGCTTTTATTTATTTTGGTTGCTATCAAAGAAAAGGGTGTTTTCTCGACACTGATATTTTCCATTTCTGACATTGACACGATGACCAATACTAGGGTGGGTTAGAGCGTTGGGGTTACAGTTATTGGTCGTCTGGTAAGAGTCTAGTCAGGGAATTGTCCAGTCGGGCTGCTGTCCGGGATGGCTAATGTCAGTCGGGCGTTCGTCAAGATATTTCACAAGAATCGTTTTAATACCGTCTACCCTTTTGACACTTTACTTAACAATTTGTACAGTGTCTTTAGTCATCCTTAAACAAACGCGTAGGCTGTGTGGATTGTATCACGGCGGCAATTTCCGTGCGAAATTCTCCCACTCTCACGTCATGATTTCCCGATATCGAATAATCATAATGGCTGTGTTGAGCGAGATTTTGAGTCTTCTTGACAATAAGGTCATGTCAAAATAACTAAGAATGTATACCTATTTTGTCTCATTTCAATGTTTTTTATAACTGGCTTATTCAAAACTAATTTGTTAATGACATTTTTAAAATTGTCTTTCCTAATTTTAAAAACTAAGCTCAAATTACAGCTTTATCTAATGTGTAATCAAAACAACGATTGACTTTGCTTATTATGTGTTAAGAGTCATGGTTGTAATAGCACTGAAAACATAAGATTTTGGTTCGTTACCATGTAAACAAGAATTTGAATTTATAGAGTTAAGCCTTCTTCACTCAATCTGAAGATATGGGGGTCTTTTTTCAAAAAGTTCATGTTTTTCAACTTTGCTCTTCTAATACAGTGGATTAAAGATTTACATCGGAAAAAAAAATAAATTCAAAAGTTTATTTTATCCTTGATCTGCAGCTGGTGAAAGTTTTAAGTTAATATATGTGGTAGAAGGGATGTTTTAAATGCCACTTTTGACTTTACCTGTAGAATTTGGCCAATTTCGGCCATTTTTGTTGATTTTTCACTGAAAACTTCGTACGGATATAAATGCGCGGCCATTGTTAATTAGTACGCTGCAGCTGGTGATATTGGGAATGGATCATGAGGATCTTGTCCATTCTTTTGGTACAAATATAATGTTTTTTTTCTTTGTTTCTACTATTTAATATTATATAATAGACACACCACACACATCTCCCTTGATTTTGCACTTGTGGTAATGCCTCATCATATAATAAAACGTTTTGTTGAAATGTTATAGGAAATAATACTTCAAGAGAGAGGCTGCTCCTTAATTTATATACCCATCATAACTCTAAATGCACCATATTTCTAGCTACTACTACACTACTGTTTTGATATATACAAGAAATAGTGAAACGCTGTTGGGAAAAGTTTAGCTAATATGACCAAAATTATATTGTTTGTTTTTAGTGTTTTATTCAAGATTTTAAGTAATAAGACATCTTTTTGCATATGTTATGGAAAGCAATGAATTGCTTGCAGAAGATGTTGCAAGTGTTTTGAGTCTCCTTGTTGACACAGTTTGTTTGGAGGAGGAGTACAGAGTGAAAAAAAGCTCTAATGAAAGCAGTGAAGTGTCAAGGTTAGTGAAGTCAAACTCAAATCGTTCAAACAATGAAGACAAAACAGGAAAATGGTATCAACTGATGCGATCCAGTTTCATCAGAAATTTCTATGTGCCATATCATTTACCAAATCTTAAACCTGCATATCATTCACATTATCAATCACGTGTGCCAAATCTAGATGACGAATTCGACTACTGTACTTGTTCTCGAATGTTAGGTGCAAACGAAGATATTTGTAATGTTTGCAAGAAAGGCATGTTGGTGCTGGAGTGTGCAGAATTTGGAAAATTAACAGATAACGTAATCAATATTTACAAACCTATCACATGCACATTATGTAATTCACGATTTCCAGATTCATTTTTTCTTAAATCACATATGGATAAGGAACATAAATAAAATAACAAAAACTTGAACCCTGAAAATGTTGTTCCAGCAAGATTGAATGTGAATCAGCTTCGAGAAGAATTGAAGAAACGAAACCTGTCAACAAGAGGAAATAAGGAAATTTTAAAGAGACGCCTGGAAGGGCATCTTTCTTTTAACTAAACTAAAATGTAGGAAAGAGTATAAATTTACATTGCAGGTTTCAATAAATAGTTATAGTTATGATATAGTTTATCATACCTTAAGTATATACATTAATTTTCCTGAACATCAATTTTCGTGAAATCTTTCCAAATGCTAATTTTCAGAAAAGAAAAACAGTTTTGTTTCAATACAAAAACTACTGTTTCAATATAAACTTCTTGCTATCAGTAATTACAATGCTAGATGAGTAGAATTTAAATATAATAAATGTTCGCGAAAATTTTCATTTCAATTATTGCTTGCGAAATTTTCTTATCCATTAAACCGCAAAAATAAATGTTTGCAAAATTTTTTAAATTGATCACTCCCGAAAATTAATGTACTTAAGGTAGTTATTTTATATATTACTTTAAAGTCTTTCTTTACAGAATAAAAATTACTATTTTCAGAATGTCCCAGCCAGGATTCGAACCTGGATCGCAAAAGCATCATAACCATTAGACCACCAGGACTTCAAAAGTATTCTGAAAAGTAGCTAATGAAAAAAAACATTTTTTTGTTATATTTATTTCTGGAATAAATCTTTCTTTCTTTAAAATAAATCGGTGGAAATAAATTCTTTCAGAAAACTATTTATATATGTTATTTGACGTTCAGAAGATTTCTATGCTGTTTATAGTTCCAATTTTACAAAAAAAATTTAGGTACATATATTATATATTATTTGCAAATTAGTTTTCATTATATCTTCTGTAATGTTTTAGACAATTTGCTCAGAGCAGTACTGTTTACTGAAGCTAAGAATGTATTCTACTAATATATAACTGTTAAATATCTACTTAGCAATTTCACTTCAAAAACAGTCTTAAATTGATTTATTCATAAGAATCCATACTTTACCCATCGATGTACCCCGGTCATTTCAGAGCCACATATTAACTTCTGTTGTTTCTACGTTTCTAACTTGAAATGGCTTTTTAAGACAAAATTTTTCATTTCGCATATTAGACTACCCAATTTTGTTATTTTTTTCAACTACAAAAAAGAGGAAACTCCAAGGTGTAATCGGTCTGCCCGAAAAAAACTCTGGATGTGTCAGAAATTTTTGTGCAGAGAAACATCTTGCTGAAATGTCTTCCTTAAGATATATATACTTCAAGCATTAACTTTTACATACAACTAAAACTTTTACAAAGCTCAATAAGTCTATATCCTGAAATTATACTTTGTCAATATTATTATCTAACTTTTCATTGCTTTCTTTTGCTTGTTCTTCTCCCTCTTCTTCAGGCACAAACTCTTGGTTCATTTGTGCCTGCAATGATTTATCAATAGGTATATCTTCACTATTGTATCTCTGCACAAAGAACAATGAAGTCAACCTTTTAGTTGCCATAACGTATTCAAATTTAATAGGTGTTTACAATGAGACCACAACTTTCGCACAACCAGCATAAACTGAAACTTGGGTATTGTTCTCCAACTTCTTCTCATATTTTCGCTTACATAGAAAATAAGTGCCATCAAACCTCTTTGGGTGAAAGAGTTTGCGAGCACCTTCTTCTTTATCAAGAAACAAGACAATTTTCTGATTAGTGCAGTGTATCTCTGCACTATACCCAACACTGATTGTGCTAAACAAGTTAAAAACTTGTGTTGGCATAAACAATGTGACAGGTGGCACAAGACCTGTCAAATGGCTTCTTCTGAGTTTTTCATAAAAGGCCTTCCCAATCTCCCATAGGTAAGAGTCGACTAATGGACCACCAAGGAGAACACGATTCCCCACAACCTTTTCGAGCCCCCCATCTAAATCCCCATCAATTGAATAATCTTTTCGATCCTCCTCCCTTTCTTTGAACCACACTATCTCTAGCTTATCTAGATCTTACTCTCTACTGCACCAAAACGAATCATTTCTTTCTGCCATAACTAACACAAAAGAACAACAGACAGATAGCTTTCTCCTCAAATTAGGTAGGGTTCACTTCACGGTGGGGTCAGCTCACCAATTCATTACACGGCAACCGAAAATCAAAAATACAAACAATTTGTTAAGCTGCTACGTAATCGATACCGTAAGTAAAAACAAGAGTTTTGCGAAACAAATAACGGCAAGTGGGAGAAATCAGAAGCAAAATTTCCGCCGTGTATGAGGAAATTTTATGAGTTTCAGTATGCACGTCTCCTGCAACGAAGTGTATATACCGTGGAAGAGTTCAACGTGGCGATAATTCTTTCTAGTTTCAATGTCGATCAGATTAATCGCATGTTCTTCTGTTTTACCTCAAACAACTAAACTCTCCCCTAACAAATTATATTAACTTCTAGCTACACTTCTGATATGTACACACATAGTTTTTCACTTAAAAACTTTTCTAGTTCAGAGACAGATTCACAGCTTCGTCTAAGATGAAGGAGAAAACTTAAAGAAATATTAGAGAAGAGCAATCTTAGAACATAGAAATAAATTTTCAAATGATCTAATGAACATTTAACATGAAAATCAAAGTTAATACGCCGTGCTAATCCCTGATTCATCTATGCAGTTCCCTAAGCCGATGTAACCAGATTTTTCATGTTGATTTTAAAGATACAAAGTCGCCTCAATTTGTCTAGTAGTGCTCCTGTTTTTTCAGTAAAAGGAAGGAATATACACTGCTACTGCAACAAACTGTATATACCATCTTGTTTTCGATTATAAAAGCATTACTTTCATGATTACTGATCGCTTGGTTTAGTCTATCAAAGTAAATATGAAAATTGAAAACGATATATCCACGTTTCAACTGAAACTCGGAAAAGGTTAATTGGCCATTAGTCATGTAATCTACGTAATCTGCTTTTTAACGATTTTCAATCACACTCATTGCTTTTTAATTACGTGAATGGTTTGATAATAACATCCTTTCTTATCACCGTTTAAGAGAACACACTACATTTCGGCCAAACCAATATTGCTCGCCTAAGTTCTCTTATTTGAATATCACAGTGCGTCTTCGATTATATGAATTAGCGCGAAACATATAAATGTCGGACATCTCGTACACTTGAAACAATGGAACTGCTGAATCAAAGAAAGGAGTAACATGTGGGTTAGTGTTGGGCATTTCAAGCCACACGTGGTTATAAATTTATGCTCAGGAAACAGTTATTAAAAGATATCGTCAGAGATAATGTATTTGAAAAGAACATGTGACACATTCAAGCATGTTTTAAATTGAATCTTGGTTTGACGTGTAAAGGTTGCAAAACTTAGTGATGATCGTCGTCTCTGAGTTAATTTACCTAAAACTCTTTGGCAAAGTTTGGAAGATGCCTGTTATGTGTTTCTTGTTGGTTTCAACTTCCTAGTGCATCTTTATGGTTGTGAAATAATATTTGAAGTTGTATAACTTTTAGAACTATGAGTATCCGAAATTTTTTAACCCATTCTTATGTATAAAAGAACTGAAACTTATTGATTTATAAAGCATTTTGTTTTATCTTGTAATACTCCTTCTCCATCTCCATCTCACAGTCACAAATCAATTCGTTGAATACACGTTATCAGACTATCAAACCCAACCTCGTTTTGATTCTTTATATTGTGACATGCTAATTACTTGATAATAGGTTTTAATCAAATTACAGCATCAAAGCGAGGCGGGGAGAAAGATTTGGTAACAATTCGATATTTGAAGTATAAGATCTTTGAATCGCAATATAAATAAAACGTACATTATATTGATAGGATACATTGCATTAGTTTCAAGAAAATTAAAAACAATAGAAGGTATTCTTTCGGTTTGATAGGGATGCGTATTCACGCATTCAACTCGCTCGTCGGAATTTTTCGAATGAAAATCCGGCTTTCACGCATTCCATATTTTCGCTGGCGAACGGATGATTACACCCACCCCATCCCCAACCCTTATCTATACATTAATAGCCGATTCTCTGTCTGTTTGTTTGTTTGTTTGTTTGTTTGTAAGTCACGCAAAATGGTAGATTAAGTTGTGAGCGAAATCATTTCTTTTTTTGTGTGCGACGTGAGTTCGAAGCAAATACATTGCAACCCCAATCGAACGTGACTTTTTTTGGCTGATGAACTAATAGGAATAACGTTTTGTTTTTATCATTATTGTTAGTTTTATATTCCCCGTTGACTTGGCTTTGAACAGTACATCAAATAAATACAAAGAAACTAACTGATTAAACATTTTGGACAAAAAGCAGCAATGGCAGAACGTGGCAGCATATGTTCGGTTTGCCACTAACTCTTGCCTGACTGTCTGAGACGGGTGAACTTTTTTTTTGAGCAATCATAATGTTTAAAAACCGATAGGTAAAAAAAGAGTATCATAAAACAAAATGTTTTTTTTTCTTTGCTTTTCTTTTAGTAATTTAATTTCTTCTTTTAATTGTTAAGCGTTCTGATCGAACGTTTTTTTATTCTATTTATTCATTTAGCACGTGCCTTTTTTCTCTCCTCCCGTGTGAAGTTTTTAAGAAGAGAAACCATTTTCCCACTGTTTGATAGCACCCATGTTAGAGCGCGTAACATTTTTAAAACAAAAGCCAATAAAAAGTTAAAGTTTTTTCTCCCTACATTTTGAGTGTATTGTTGTACTGATCAACGATTGTTTTAAAAAATAAATAAATAACACATCATGAAATTTGGGTTTTTTTGGAACCATTGTTTAAACTGATATTTGATTTCGAATCTGCCTCTGGCTGAACACAGGTTGTACGAGCCGTTTTTCAAGAAGTATGAGGTTTACTGGGGTCTCCGGGTAACACAGAGCAGGTGGACATGGGCGGCGAGCGACGCCGCCTTGGCGGCTAGTCTATATATTAATAGCCGTTTCTCTGTCTGTTTGTCTGTCACGCAAAATGGTAGATTGAGTTGTGAGCGAAATTATTTCTTTTTTTGTGTGCGACGTGAATTCGAAGCAAATACATTGCAACCCCAATCGAACGTGACTTTTTTTGGCTGATGAACTAATAGGAATAACGTTTCGTTTTTATTATTTTGTTAGTTTTATATTCCACGTTGACTTGGCTATGAAAACAATACATCAACTAAATACAAAGAAACTAACTGATAAAACATTTTGGACAAAAAGCAGCCGTGGGAGAACGTGGTAGCATCTCGGTTTGCCAGTGTATCCTAACGTATCCTTGCCTGACTGTCTGAGACGGGTGAACTTTTTTTTCGAGTAATGAAAATGTTTAAAAACCTATAGGTAAAAAAAAATATCATAAAACAAAATATTTTTTTTTGCTTTTGTCATAGTAGTTGTCTTTAATCAATTTCTTTTAATCTATTTTATTTTATATCAGATCGAACGTTTTTTTTATTCACTTGATTCATTTAGCACGTGCCTTTTCTTCTCTCCTCCCGTGTGATCTTTTTAAGAAGAGAATCCATTTTCCCCTTACGTTTGATAGCACCCATGTTAGAGCGCGTAATTTTTGTTAAACAAAAGTTAATAAAAAGTTGAAGTTTTCTCTCTATACGTTTTGAGTGTATTGTTACACTGATAAAAGATTGGTTTTACCAGAGGTTGTGACTTCGAATCTGCTTCTGGTTGTACGAGCCGTTTATAAGGAAATTTGACGTTTATTGATACAGTGATACAGAGCAGGTGGACATGGGCGGCGAGCGACGCCGCCTTGGCGGCTAGTCTATATATTAATAGCCGATTCTCTGTCTGTCTGTCTGTCTGTCTGTTTGTTTGTTTGTTTGTAAGTCACGCAAAATGGTAGATTGAGTTGTGAGCGAAATTATTTCTTTTTTTGTGTGCGACATGAGTTCGAAGCAAATACATTGCAACCCCAATCAAACGTGACCTTTTTTGGCTGATGAACTAATAGGAATAACGTTTTGTTTTTATCATTATTGTTAGTTTTATATTCCACGTTGACTTGGCTTTGAAAACAATACATCAACTAAATACAAAGAAACTAACTGATTAAACATTTTGGACAAAAAGCAGCAATGGCAGAACGTGGCAGCATATGTTCGGTTTGCCACTAACTCTTGCCTGACTGTCTGAGACGGGTGAACTTTTTTTTTGAGCAATCAGAATGTTTAAAAACCGATAGGTAAAAAAAGAGTATCATATCAAAACAAAATGTTTTTTTTTTTTTGCTTTTCTTTTAATAAATTAATTTCTTCTTTTAATTGTTAAGCGTTCTAATCGAACGTTTTTTTATTCTATTTATTCATTTAGCACGTGCCTTTTTTCCCTCCTCCGTGTGAACTTTTTAAGAAGAGAAACCATTTCCCCCTGTTTGATAGCACCCATGTTAGAGCGTGTAACTTTTTTAAAACAAAAGCTAATAAAAAAATGAAGTTTTCTCTCTCTACGTTTTGAGTGTATTGTTACACTGATAAAAGATTGGTTGTGACTTCGAATCCTGGTTGAGCACAAGTTGTACGAGCCGTTTATAAGGAAATTTGACGTTTATTGATACAGTGATACAGAGCAGGTGGATATGGGCGGCGAGCGACGCCGCCTTGGCGGCTAGTCTATATATTAATAGCCGATTCTCCGTTTGTTTGTTTGTTTGTCTGTCACGCAAAATGGTAGATTAAGTTGTGAGCGAAATTATTTCTTTTTTTGTGTGCGACGTGAGTTCGAAGCAAATACATTGCAACCCCAATCGAACGTGACTTTTTTTGGCTGATGAACTAATAGGAATAACGTTTTGTTTTTATCATTATTGTTAGTTTTATATTCCACGTTGACTTGGCTTTGAAAACAGTACATCAACTAAATACAAAGAAACTAACTGATTAAACATTTTGGACAAAAAGCAGCAGCGGCAGAACGTGGCAGCATATGTTCGGTTTGCCTAACTCTTGCCTGACTGTCTGAGACGGGTGAACTTTTTTTTTGAGCAATCAAAATGTTTAAAAACCGATAGGTAAAAAAAGAGTATCATATCAAAACAAAATGTTCTTTTTTTTTTGCTTTTCTTTTAATAAATTAATTTCTTCTTTTAATTGTTAAGCGTTCTGATCGAACGTTTTTTTATTCTATTTATTCATTTAGCACGTGCCTTTTTTCTCTCCTCCGTGTGAAGTTTTTAAGAAGAGAAACCATTCCCCCCCTGTTTGATAGCACCCATGTTAGAGCGCGTAACTTTTTTAAAACAAAAGCTAATAAAAAGTTGAAGTTTTCTCTCTCTACGTTTTGAATGTATTGTTACACTGATAAAAGATTGGTTTTACCAGAGGTTGTGACTTCGAATCTGCTTCTGGTTGAACACAAGTTATACGAGCCGTTTATAAGGAAATTTGATACAGTGATACAGAGCAGGTGGACATGGGCGGCGAGCGACGCCGCCTTGGCGGCTAGTATATTGATATTCTTCCTCATGCAAACAAAATTCCAACATTTTTGGATAGAAAAACTTTTAGACAAGCCAAAAGTTTCCACTGTTAATCTGCATCAAAATGCGTTAGATACTGTAAAAGGAGATAGAAATCACAATTAAGGGGTACATTGGTAACAACATCATCGTACCCTTTTTGATTTTGGCCTCAAAATCGAAATCAGCAGTACAAAGTTGTTTAATTTATTTTTTCGTCAGCCGCAATCCTTCAAAAGTTCAAAACTTCAAAGTTCAACTGCGTGAGACTATAGCTTGATCTTCTTTACCTTTTAAACCGAATAGGAAAACTAGACAACTGGCATAAAATCCTGAAATTGAACTTTCATAAAAGTTTACGGGTGCGGCTGCAAAATTATGATGAGAGTATATTTCTAACGATTTAAGGAGTAGTTTTAAAAAATACCAATATTAATGAGACTAGGTTAGATTGGTCCGGCTATTTTGTGAATAAGTCATTTAATTGAACTCGCTTCCGTGAGTCTTGCGTTTTAATGATCGCGAATATTGACTCACCGTTCTGAGTCAGGAAAATTTATTCACGTAGATGAGTCATGCAGACTTACTAAGGGTTCAGAGTGCTTCATGAATGTAAATTTCCAATACTTCATTCATTACATAGAATTTTGGAACATTTTTCGACCATTTTTTTCAAAAGTTATAAACATTAAGAGACAATTCAATGCAGTTTATGCAAGCATACAATTTTATTTGGTTAGAAGATGAAATATTACTGCTAAATTTGAAAGGGCATGGCCAGTAAACGAGAAGTATGTTATTTGTCGTAATGTATAAATTTGTTAGTCTAATTATGCGGTAAACAAACGAAGATAGAGGATTAGAAGTTTTGCCTGAGGACATATTTTGATTTTTGAACGTGATGTGATTTACCCCAAATTCAAATAATCATGCTGTGAGATAAAAAAACGTATTGATAAAGAGTTTTCTATTTTCAACGATTTTTCTATAATTATGAATATTTCATCTCATTTTATCGCGAAAAGTTCATTCGAGAAGCAGATATTATAAAACTCAATTCAACATCAATTCATGGTCGACTTAATTATGTATGAACTGATTAACGATGACATTTTGTTTTGACCTTTGAAATTGTTCTCTATAATAATGAATTGGGTAAAAACTTGTCAAAGTTTTAACCATATCTCGCTAAATATTAAAGACACCATTTTTGCTGAAATAATAGTAGTTGTGGTAAATTAACCTTTAATTATTTAGGAATCCTCAATTCAAGTCAATCGAAACAAAATTTAACAATCGGGGCTTATTTTTTCCAATTATGGAGATAGAACAAAATAATTCTCACCTAACGATAAGGCAATACCTTTTTCTATGCGACAAAACTAGTTCAAGAGGTTGTGCTAAACGTTGGCTTTGTTGCCGCATATCCATTTAAAGTTGCGGTTCAACAAATCAATGAACATTTTGTATAAGCAAGCAAGACCAGATGTTAGTAATGTTGCTTAAAAAATGACCAATTTTTAATAGTAATATTGCTTAATTTATTGTTAAGCATTAATCAAAAATATGTATATTTCCTGTCTTGTGTGATTGACGTTTAAGAGATACCATTTATCTATCTCATAAATCCATATTTTAAAATTTATTGTAATAAGATGTTTATTGATCCCCTGTCAGTATGAAAATATGAAGCAGCTATGCAATAGTATACGCGTAAATAAGTGGGATGAAATTCTATTTATAAATAACATAGTTTTACAGATAAATAAAGCATTTGATACGCAAATCTCTGATTAGAGAGATTTACAACAGCGTTATTCACACCATGCAGCTAAGTAATTGACAGCAGTGATTAGTCGAAAATAAAGGTAGGAATTTTAGAAAACAACAGCCATTGAATAATAATTTTAATGTATTAAAATCATACGAAGCTTTTCGTTAGTAGAAGCATACATTATCAAGTAAGAAAGGTAGGAATATATCAACTTTATCAGTGTGGTAACTCAATGTGTCTTCATTCTATCTGCCCTATATTTCTAAGAATGATTTTCTTATCATCACGTTGTTTGGCTACCTGTGGAATTATTATGGAAAGAATTTCCCTAATGAAACCTTGTAAAAGATGAAAGTAACCAAACGATTATTTTTTAGGTGTTTCTGCATAGAGTGTCTCACCATTCAAAACTTCATACATTGCCGTAACTACGTCCCCCTCCCCCAAAAAATGTTTTCAAAAATGGTAGAAAAAAACTGTCGAAAGTCTTTATTAAAGGTACATTACTTTCTGTATGAAAACTATGAAATCCGAAAAATCACAATCGGCCCCCAAATATAAAAGTCGTGGATATGGCCCTGTCATTTTATAACAAAAGGGTTTGCACACAACATTTCTTGATATTTATCGATTTACGAGTATTTGCCCCCACAGCGAGCGTAAGCGAGAGAGGAGGCATAGTAGTTTCACGAGATAGGCGAAATGTAGCTTTCAATTTTGTTTATCATCCTCCTCCTCCTCCTCATTTTCATCATCCAATTTTTCGTGTTGCTGTTACATGATGTTATACAATTATTAGCTGATTTTGCTTTTCCCCGTTTCAAAGCATGGTACTGTAGGTGGAGACAGAATGTTTTTTCTATTATCATACTAGCATGTAGCTTTAGCTAAAAATGCCCCCGCGCTCAAGCATTCCAATTTGTACACACAGCAAGCTATATATTGCAAGCCTATACAACGGAAACAAAAACAAAGAAAACTTTGTTACTTTTTGTTATCTCTTAGACCTATGTCACACTGATGCTAATATACCTTTCAAAAAGTGTAAATAAGGCTTAACAAGTAATATCAGAAAGTATTTGCTACAAACAAAAGAAATGTGGAACTGAAACCATGCATACGTATTTTATAATCAAAATAAGATTAAGATTTGTTAAAGAAATTCTGTAACAACCAAAAGGAAAAGAAACAAACTTTTGATTTTGCCAACAATATACATTTTATATTTTTGTATATGTTTTAGCTCTAAATCTTTCATCCAATGCATTTTATTCAATGTACTGATTTTTGGCGGATCTTGCCTTAAAAAGATTTTAATTGGATTTCTGTGTACGCAAGAAGGTCTACAAATTGTCGTTCTTTGTGTTTTGCCTTCTTTGCGTCCTCCAAACCTGATCCTGGTGTGATCATGATCAATAAAACATTTTTATATTTTTTTCTTGTTTCTTTTTATGTAAACTTTGGCTATTTTTAGTTTCGAATCAAAGTTTGAAACGCAGATTTCTAATGGATTTTTCGCTTTAATTTTTTTCCCATAAGTTTGTTTTTTTTTATTTTGGCTGTTATTTTGGCTAATTTCTTTAACAAATTTAACAAATCTTATTTTGATTATAAAAGTATCCATCGTTGCAATCCACACATTTCTTTTTTTTTCTAGCAATACTTTCTGATATTACTTACCAAGCCTTATTAACACTTTTTTAAAAGGCAAATTAACATTAGTGTGACTTAGTCCTAAGAGATAACAAAAAGTAACAAAAAAGTTTTATGGAGATTTTAAGCTGCGTAAGTAGATCTAATTGATTTGCATATTCCAAGTTAGTGTAGCCACCGCTAGACTTTGCCACACTACTTATTAAACAATTCGTTGTATTGTAAAACTTAAATATTTACCCTAAAATTTGTGATTTTCGGAACGCGCTTTCTTCAATGCATACAGAGACTTCGATCATAATTTGTGTTTGAAATATTGTGTGTCTTGCCATACATAAAAGACTGGCTTTGTCGAAATATTTAAATTATGCCACTCAGTAGGGCCCAAATCAATCAAAAATATTTTTATAAAAATCCTTAAAGTACAAAATGTTTAGGCGATGTCACCAAAATTTGTACTCCCGTTAATTATGTCTCCGCAGTTAACATAAACAGATGTAAATTGACTCCCCAGTTTAGATGAACCAGTAAATATTAACTTTCCAGTTATCTGTAAACTAGAAAATTAAGACTCCCTAAAATTAATATTTCCTAGGAAAAAATGACTCCCGTAGTTTATTATGCTTCCTTTTTAAATTGACTGATTTTATCGGGAAACTGGTTTCGGTGTTTTTATTATTTTTTCCCCCGGAGACTCAAGCCGCAGCGGTCCTGAATTTCTTTTACGAACTGGATGAACTTATTCACATAATATTTCGAACAAAGGAAATTTGTTACAAAAGCTTTCACGTGATATAAAAATTTTTGGAACTTTTTTTCATGAGCTCAAAATTTGGATAATCTTTGGTGGAGAGCAATTTCCGATAATTTTTTGACTGGATGAATTGATTTGGATACAATTTTGCACAAAAGATTGTTGTTATAAAAGCTATCACGTTATATGAAAATATCTATAAATTGCTTTGATGACATCACGATTTGGGGAATTCAACTGTCCTAATGCTTACAGAGGGAGGGAGGGAATCTAAACTATTTTTCTGCGTACGTACTTAATGGATGGCCTCTAGAAACTTTTTGATGATCGTTCAATATAATATATGTGTCTTTCACCATCAAAAAATTTGAAAATCCATTCGAAAATAGAACTTACCCTGCAAGGTCTTCAAAACGGAGTCTTTATTATAGTAAGTAAGTAAGTAAGTAACGGGAGTTTTTAGTCCTTGGGCTTCCATCCGTAATGGTTGGTTCTTCCGCCCGCCGACTTGCAACTATTAGTTGACTTACCGCCAGAGATACGTATAGCATTGCTCTAACTTGACCGAAGGCCAGTGTGCAGACAGTCGATGGCTCCTAATGGGTTGATACGCTGCTTTTAAAGCGCATCGGAGTGGTGTATTGAGATACGACATGACTGGACTCGAACACGGGTCGCAGCGGTCGCACTCAAAGGTACTAACCACTACACCATCGCTGCATCTAGTTAACTGTGACTCCCTTTATCATCAATGGTCGTAGCAAAACCATCCTGTAAATTTTTTTGATCACTTGTTCGAGCTCTACAACATGGGCACACTTTCGATTGCAATTCCTTAATTTTATTTTCCGAGAACTGTTAGGGGTGACACAATGCAGGCTAAAAATGGGCGGCGAGCGACTCTGCCTTGACGGCTAGTCTATATACTAATACCCGATTCTCTGTCTGTCTGTTTGTTTGTTTGTTTTTCTGTCACGAATAATGGCACGTGAGCTGTGAGAGAAATTATACGTTATCTTTTGTGCGACGTCAGTGTGAAGACATTATATTGACACATACATCGAACATGATGTTTAGGGAAATTATCTCAGTAACTAGTAGGGATAACTGACGTTTTATGGGGTCCGCAATATCGGCGATGGGGTGACGAAAAATTTAATTTAATCCTGGCTGAACACAGGCGGCGAGAGACGCCGCCTTGGCGGCTAGTGTATTAAGAATAATCGAAAGGTTTTTATTTCCTAGCAGTAGCTAAATGTTCACATAAACACGTATTTGCTCCAGTTCCCTGCATCACTGTTACTGTCCGAATATAAAATGCTTCCTCTCGATTTTTGTTTATCGCGCTTATACATTTTTTCACAGCGGGATGTTCTTTTCATCAAATGGAAAGAAAAAAAAGCTTTTTCAAAGGAAATGCTTACGTCAATCAAAGCCATATCATGTGTAACTGCTCCAGCTCTCTACATCACTGCTAATGTCCCAATATAAATGTTTCCTCTCGATTAATATTAAATGACCACTCTAGTACATTTTTCACAGCATAATAGGCTTTTTTAAAGAAAATGGTCACATTACGTTTTGTATCTCTTGATCGTATCTCACAATTAAAAAAATTATTTAACGATGATGAATAAATAACACAATTAAACAGTTTGTTTTTATGTGACTTTTTGAGGAGGTATCAGTTATGTGATGCACCCAAATGTAGATCAAGATCAAGAATATTTTAAGACGGAATGAATTCCTGTGGGCAAAATAGTAAAAAATCACTGCATTAAAGAGTATTTTTATGGAAATAATGTGTACAGTGGGCAAAATTGTCAAAAAGTCAAAAATGAAATTGTGTACATATTTCTATAGAAATGCACCCATTCGACTGGGCATTTCTGTTGAAATGCACTCTTTCGCAATGATATTTTTTACGATTTTGTCCACTGGTATATGTTAATGGCGACATTTTAAAATGTTCTTTGATATTTCATTTGCAGCATTAGATTTTTGTAGAAGGGTTTTATGTCCAAGATCAAAACCTTTTAGAATTAGCTTTGACGTTTTGATAGCTGATTAAAAGATAACATATCCGGTTGCAAACGGAGAAAAGTTTAAAAGAATTCAAAATATTTACTAATTATCTATTATAGATAAACAAAAGTTTGGACAGGTATTCATTTTAGAACACAAATCTCCGTATATTTCTCAAGTATATTTGGGTCTCATTCTCATATCACAGAGTGGGAGAAAAGGGCCAAATTTAACATGCTTCCAATGCGTTGCAACTATGAGTAATAGAAAGATGTCGATATTAAGTTGAATCTACTTGGTATCTCATGTTTTCAAAGTTTAGTCGTTGCTTTGGCACTTGAGCAATACATATAAATTGATGCGTAATTAATTAAGACTTTTGGCTCAAACATAAAAACATTTCTGTGATATTATTAATCCATTAATGGGAAAATATTGAGAGAATTTGATGACCACATCAGTAGGTGGGATTATTGAACTCAGACAGTTCAATAATTCCACCTACTTTACCCAATGATACAAAGATTGATTATATTGTAATATTCAAAATCAACACAATTCAATCATTTTATTGTGCAAGTTTTTATGAGAAGTGGGCAACTTTTGAAGTCCAGTCCAAATGTGGCCCAATTCTAACCTAATCTGAAACATGATTAGATCACAAAATCGGCTATAAAACATCGGTCAATTTTAAGAACTAAAACACAGATTTATTTTTCTTCAGGAAGATGAAAACTATCGCTTGCTTGGTGCTTCTTGTTGTGTTTGCTTTTGGTATTGTGGATGGGATAAAAAAGATCCCTCACCAGGAATGTCGTGATGAAGTGTTTAAAACATTTCTGGAGAAGTTTCGAATCAAAGATAAAATTATGAAATGTAACAAGGGAATATCACACGATATTTTCCTGAGACGTAAACGAGGCATCGATGGTAATGATTGTGGTGATGTAGGACATCTTTGTACCGCTGTGGATGTCCACGGAAGTTCCACATGGTGTTTGTGTGTGGAACTCATTGCACTACAACATGGCCTTGAGTGTTTTTGCTGACACAAGTCAAGTTTATCGTATCATCAGTACCTTAAAACACTGCATTATCAATTCGTATGTCTAAAACGATGTATTTAAAGATTGTCGTAATTTTGTTACCTAAATTAAAAAATTGTTTAACATCCCATTTTCAAAATCCTTTTTGTTCTCTCTCCCCCTCTTTATAGTTCATCGTAAATTGGCTATTACAACAAGCTTAATGAAAATAAAATGCTCCTACATGAAGATTCTATATCCTATCGATATCCTAGCAATTAAGGAGAAACATGTACATGAAAAAATATTTGATACTGATTTGTTTAGTGATGGCTATTCAGTTAGCCATAGAAAGAATAGAAAGAATAGAAAGAAAGCTTAGAATGGAAATAGAATAAAAAGCTTTTTGAAACCATGTACACACAAGGAAGCTGAAGGTTTGTAGCAACACTCAACCTCGGATGATGAAAAAAGGTCGTAAAGAAATTAACAAAAGGCACAAACCCTAAAAAAAAACGGCTTGTGCTACACGTTGTGACTCTTAAGAATGGAAGAATTATAGGAAAACTAGAAATTTGCGTACTGCTTTAATTAGATGTACAATATATTGTAAAAATGAGTTCCTATCCACTGAATCTGGAAAGTCCTTTTGGTCCACAGTAAAAAGATTTCAAGGAGTTTCTAAGTCACAAATTATTGGTCCAATTCAGCAAAATAACATAATAAACTTGTATTATTATTATTATTATTATTCATGATTTACAATTCACAGGCGCCAACAAGTGCCTCTTCGAATCGATCATTGTTTAATCGTCGTAGGAAAATCGTAAGTTCTTCCAATATTTGTCCAACTTGTTTTTAAACGTGTTGATCGTGTCAGCTTCTACAACGTCTTTCGGTAGTTCATTCCAAATCTTCAATGTTCGAAAATAGAACGAATTGTGTTGAACTCCTCTCAATCTATCTTCTGCAAAATTACGCTCCAGTGGCAGAGCGTGGCGTCGAAATGGCTTTATTCTTTTGCGGAAAAAGGGCGATAGGCCGTGGGCTGAGCACTCAAAACGTTTCATAAATTTTCATTTTGCTGGTGACCAAAGTTTTGAAATGTTATTAGGTATTTTCGACGGCACTGATTACGAATTTAAATGTTACCAAGCCTGTAACCCCGCAGTTTTTGAAGTAATTGTGTTATAATTTGGAAAATTTGTTTATCCTTTTTATGCTACTTCCTCGCCCTCTTTTTAGGCAATACAAACGTGAACGGCATTTACAGCAGTGAGGTTAAATGACAGAACCCAATTCTCTACTTTATTACTTATGGTTCTGCAATTTATTAAAATGCGAAGTTTGTTTTGATATGATGGTTACGTTCTGTCCTCACGTGGATTTTTGAAATGGGTCGAGACTGTTTTATTCATTTTAAGAACGTGAATTCCACAAATTTAAATAAGTTGACACTAGCATCTGTTAAACGCATTCTTGAATTTCGAAAAAACTGGAGTAGGATTGATGGTTGTCTCCAAAAGACAATCACTGACTTATCATATAGGCATTTGTCTGCAGAATATTCAGCAGAGAATTCTGAAGTGCCCAGTTTATACTTTCATCGTCAGTGCTATCAAAGATTTACTGATAAAGGTAAATTTCAAAGAGCGTTGAATAAGTTCAACGAAGAGAAACAAAGAAATGCTATACAACAGCAAACAATGGAAATAGTAAGGATTTCATCATATGTATATTTACAATTTCATAAATTTTGTTTGTGCATGCACCCTGATCACTGATTGGTAGTAGCTATTAACGTATTTTTATTATTTATTTGTCTACACTGTTTGCAAGAACTTGTTAATTCATAACATGGGTATATAATTGAGAATTGTTTATCATTTCTTAGGACCAGATGATAGCTAATGCCCCATCATCTCGTTTGAGATCTACTACTTCAAGTATACCCACAGCAGTCTCTAGCAGGAGATCGAGATACGTGTTGCCTGATTCTTGTATTATATGCAACAAGAAAACAATATATAAAACAGATGTAGGTTATTCATACTGTTTAGCAGAGATATATAATAGTTTTTATAGTTTAGGTAATAAATCCACCATGAGATTTGTTATAAGTAAAAAAAAAAAACCATGTAAATGTATATTTATTATTCAGAAGCTTTTCAGACTACGTCCATCATCAGTGATAAAATTATAGTTTTTATAGTGTTTTTATAGAGTTTTATGCATAGAAAGAGTTACACTCCTGGCAAGATGTCAGACATTAGACTAATATTAATCATTTTCAGGCATGTAACAAAAGAGCTTTAGTCAAGTTATCGCAAGTTGAAACTTTGGACAAAGGACTTATAAGAAAAGCTGCTCAGTTAAGAGATGACAGGTGAAATTATACTGAAAATAATAATAAGGATGAATTAAATAGCTATTAGATATAGTTGTGAAATAAGTTTTTTTTTTTTTAGTGCAATGCTTTCCAAGCTCAATAGTGGCTCTGATATGGTTGCTTTGGAAGTTAAATACCATAAGCCATGCTACAAAAAATATGTTAGACCTGTGTATTCTAAAAGTAGACAGACAGATAATCCAGGTTTTGAAGCATTGGAAGAAAGTTTAAGCGAAAGTAGTGAAGAGGAGGCAGAATCTATTGATTCTGAAAATGAATCGTTAGAACTAGAAGAAGAAATAGAGCAAGGTAAATTATATACGTGGTTCTGAGGTTCGATTCCTCTGCTCGACAAACATTAATGTCTGGTGACAGTAATATGGGTAATACTGTCGGGTAACCCATTCCATGTACATGCCTGCAAATTTAGATTGTCAGTTATATAGACTATAAAGAAGTTGAGTTGATCTGTACTATATTATGTATTATTTTTTCAGATAACTTTCCAACCACAAAAGTTTCTGTCAATGTAACAAGAGAAGTATATTTAGCAGCTATGCACTTGAGAGATCTTCTGAAAGAAACACCAAAGTTTGTGGGAATTTGGCCACCAACATCATCATCATTTAACAGAAAGGAAGTTAAAAGGTCTATTCCACCACTGCTTTACAATTTTTTAGCTTGGGCAACAGAGAATAGTGATGAGGCAGTATTTGATGAATATGTTGAAGTTAGGTCTCGACATGAGGAGTCAGTGATAATGTCTATGTCCCAAGACTTAATATATTGTGCAAGTAGTGGTAGGAACCAAACAGCAAAGCATTTAGCATTAGGTATGGCAGTTAGACAAATTACTGGTAGTGGTCGCCTAATTAATATTTTAAATGGTTTGGGTCATTGTGCATCACATTCTACTGTTCTCCGATATGATACAGCTTTGGCAGAAATGTCTATCAACACTGAAAAAGAGCTACCAAATCAAGTCATGCCAGAGAAATTTGCCACACTTGTCGTTGACAATGCAGATTTTGACGAGGAAAGCAAATTCCAAACTCATATAACCAACATGATTATGATACAGAATCCAATCGAACCAAATAGAGAATATGAGATTGAGGCTATATCATCCAAGAAAAGTGGTAGAAAAGCGATGCATGCACCTGTAGTTCAATTAGATGAATATGTGTTATTTAAGAAGAAAACTCCCTCTTTTCAAGAATGTTCATTTGAACTGTTCAAAAATGAAGATGGTAACATAAATAAAGCAAAGTTGTGTGATTTACTGTATTTGCTGTCGAAATATTTTGCTGCAAATTGTTTTATACATCCTGACTGGACTGGTTATAATACCATGATCCATTCACCAAACCAACAATCTATCATTACATACCTTCCAATAATAGACGCGTCACCCACTGAATACAGCACGTTATACACGATGATGCAGAAAGCAATGAGAATGCGAGAGGAACTGCGAAACGAATATATCGCAATTGTTTGCGACGAAGCAATCTATGCCAAGGTGCAACAGATAAGGTGGAAGGATGATGAGTTTAAAAAAAGGTTGATTGTACGTCTTGGAGCGTTTCACGCTATTATGTCGTTTTGTGGTACAATCGGGAAACGCTTCTCTAATTCTGGATTTCAGGTTTTGGGACATTTCAATTTAATATCTTTGTCTTCCGTTATTTTTGCACTGAAATTTTCAGAACACTTTGTATTCTGTTAATGTTTTTTTTCTACCTCCCACAGGATATTTTAATTGAAGCTGACATCATTGGATCCGGATCTGTGAATGGTGTTATTTCCGGGAAACATTACAACAGATCGATCTACATTCACAAGATTATGTACGAAGCATTGCAGCGACTACGCTTTGAAGCATTTCTTCGATCCCTAGAGCCTGAAGAACGAGATTCCATTAGGTCGTACATACTCTCGCATACGAACGAAGCTATTTCACATGAAATTCTCGTGAATTCTTTTGCCCTGAAAGTAATTGCCTCACGATACGAAGACTTTGTAACGCAATGTCGAGTTACAAATCCTACGTTTGATTTTTGGAGTTCATATATTGACATGGTTGGTAAGTCATGACATTTTTATTAGCTATCTCATTTTGTTTGAAAGCATCCAAAAGACCTTGAGATTTACCAAAATAGTTTTGCACTATTCCAGGATTGTTGCTAGTGTTTATTAGGGCAACAAGAACAAGTGATTGGGAACTTCATCTTGCGGTTATTCGTCAAATGCTTCCTTGGTATTTCGCGTACGATAGGCCAAATTATTCTCGCTATCTGACAGCATACTGGCTGGAAATGCAGGCTATTGAAAAAACACATCCTGGTTAGTTTTAGTTATCTACCAGTATCCGTAAAACATCAGCGTTGAGTTAACTTTTTCAAGCGTGCTTGTAGGTGCATTAGAAGATATTAGACGCAACTGGACTGTCCAGAGGCAGAAGCAGTACGGTTTCTCTTCTGTTCCGTGTGACATGACTATTGAACAAACTGCAAATCGCGACTCAAAAACGAAAGGTGGCTTCATTGGCTTTACTTTAAACAGGGCTTATGTTCATAGATGGTTATTATCTCAACCGCAAAGATCAGCTATCTCAAGAAATTGCGAAGAACTTGCTGGAGTAATAAGTAACAACAGGTGATATATTGGTCAAAATTTTCATTGCCATGTTCATGTTCAAATGCATTTCATGTAAAGTACTTTACGTTTAGATCTAGAAAAAATCTTGATTCCACCTACAAAAAAAGACATGAACAAGATGTTTTGAGTATTTCAGAGACGATTCAGAGCATGTCGAATCCATTCGAGTATTATGAGCAAAATTTGGTCAACATCTCAAACGGTCAAGTGGCTAATGACGAAGTAGCGAGCGATTTATTAAATGCGTTTTCTACTGGCACAGGTCAATTCATCACATTTGTTAATGAAAACCTCATGACTGAATCCCCTGATCTTTTTCAAACCATCAAAAGAAATAATCTGAAGACATTTACTACAAGACCAAATAAAAAATCGAAGTCTGACGTGTCTCTGAAATCGTCGAAGGTAAAAACAGTTTAATAATAACAATAATGATAATACTAACAACAATAACGGCATATTTACAACGTGATAAACGAAATAGCAACTGGAACAAGGCATTTTGATTTTTCTTAAAGGTAGCGCGTGATATGTTTGCCCGTTTGGTTTTACTGTCTTCCAATCGCGAAGTTGATTTGGCCGCTTTGTTGCAACATAGTTTAGAAGATTTACCGCTTAGCATTTCGACACCAGATGCTACAATGAGGAAAACAGTTAAATCAAAGTTGCTCCAAATCATTGAGTCGAATGAAGAAGATCTAGAGATATCAAATGCTGATGCTGTTGTAGTGGATGCAATGGCAGTAATACAAGCTTTACGAAATCCTGCTACAACGTTTGGTGAATTGGCTTATCAGATCTTTGATATTATCATAAGATTTGGTCGCAGATACGGGGCGAAAAGAATTGATTTTGTCGGAGATCAATATCCTCTAATAAGTATAAAAGGCTCTGAGAGAGAGAATCGGTCAGAAGGCGGTGGTCAAAAAGTGGCAATCTTGCAGCCATTACAGAGAGTTCCATGTCAATGGAAAAAGTACCTGTCTGTTGGGGAAAATAAAGAAACCCTTCTCACATTTCTTTGCGAATTTTGGCGCACAATCGAGTCAAGTAGATTTGGTGGAATCACGTTGTTTGCAACAAAGAAAGACCAGTGTTTTTCTCTCCAACCATTCGAGGAAGAGATTCGCACTGAATTAGTTTCTGAATTATGTTGCGACCATGAAGAGGCTGACACTAGAATGATACTGCATACAAAACATGCTTTTGAGAATGGAAGCAGGAAGACTGTCGTGAGAACCCCTGACACCGATGTGGTAACTTTATTAGTAGGCCTTGAAAAGGATTTAGACTCCGAATTGTATGTGGAAATTGGGCAAGGTGAACGAAAGCGGATCATTAACATCAACAAAGCTTCAAAAAGTTTACCGTCGACCACTCCTGATGCTATCATTGGGTTTCACGCTTTCACAGGTAACTGAGAGTATTCCCACCCAACAGTGTAAAAAATTGATTTAGCTACTTTCATTGATTCATTGTTTTCTTTAAAGGTTGTGACACGAACAGTTGCTTTTTTGGAAAAGGTAAGGCAAAATGCTGGCAGATCATGATTAAAAATAAAGCGTATATAGAAGTCATGAAAGAACTTGGTAATAACATGGAAGTAACTGAAAACATCCTGCGGAAACTAGAGGACTATGTATGCAAGCTCTTCGGGAGCTGCAAAACGAAGGTCAATGAGGCAAGAGTTGAATTATTTGCGGCTGGGCGGTTTTCCGAGGAAATGCTCCCACCGAATTTAGGTTCTTTTACAAATCACTGCAAAAGAGCCAATTACCAAGCTAGAATCTGGAAATGTTCACTTCTTCAATGGATAAATCCACCTAGTCCGCACTTTCACGGGTGGAAAGAGGTGAACGAAACCCTTGGAATTGATTGGTGTGAATCGGGTCCAAAGGATTTCGTAGGCCTGACAACTTGTGGCTGCCGTACTGGGTGCAAAAGCAAGGCCTGTAAATGTATGAAAAACGGATTGCCTTGCACAGATCTATGTAAGTGTCTGGGATGTGTGAACCAGAAGAGTGATGGTAGCGGAGATGTTAACTTTGATGATTCTACTGCCGAAGAAGAGGAAGATCTATCAGATGTTGACTTTTTTATAGAAGATTAACATTTGTTTTGTGTTTTGCTAAGCTTAATTATAAAATCGTTATCGATTATCGATGTTTATCGATACAAACGAAACTATAGGTAACCAGAGGAACCAAAGAAATGAAAAGTTTTCTGCTTTTGCAATTCTAACTAGTAATGAACTCATAGAAACGTTACATTTTATTATTTGAAGGAAAATATGGTTTAAAATGTAATTATCGTTGGTTGCTCGATAAAAAACGAGCAATTATTTTATTTTAGTTTATGTTCGTGTTATGAACAAATTATTTATAAAACATTTCCTTCAATAACTACTAAAGGAAGTCCTTCACTATCCTGGAACATCATAACCTGAAAAAAATTAACCTGGGGACCGTTAATGCCAGAAATCGATAAAACTCGATAACACACGATAAATCAATTTTTATGCTCTGATTTCTCGAAAACTGCGGTGTTACCAGTTTGGTAACATTGATATTCGTAATCAGCATTATAAAAAACGCTCAAAAATAGTTAAAAACCTTGGTCACCGGCTTTTTGAAATTTCACGTTTTTAGAGGCTTTAAAAATTTATTCAGCCCGCGGCCTAAAATCATGTCTTTTATAAAGAAAAATTTACCGATCTTTTTAAACAGGCTCAACTGATCAAGAGTCAACAAACCAGAAAGTCTAACCAAAAATTTCCATAAATCCCATAAGTTTTGCATAAGTTTTGAAAGCTAGCAGATTGATTTCAAAGGCCAAAAAGGATGATCTTGAGAGGATGTTTGCCTATATGTCTCCTATTAATGTTGCTTTTCTTTAATTATCCGACGGGACTTAGAAGTCCCGGCTCCCTGAAGGTATCCCGGGTAAAAACTTTTTACCGAACTTAACTTCAAAAAGGATGGGTCAAAATCGCCTTTCCCGTGAACGATCCCCGTCGTGACGAAAATTTCAATTTAGGAATTGGAAACAGAAAATGTAACCATGTTGTAGAGCTCGAAAAACTGATCAAAAAAGTGTATGGGATCGTTTCGCTACGACCAACCGTTCCAGAGATATCGCTGATCAAAGATTCGATGACGTCATATCCGCAGTACCAAATAGAATTTAGGCCCAAATGATGCGTCACCCCATCGCCCGTATCGCGGACCCTAAAAAACGTCAGTTATCCCTATTGATTCTCGAGATATTTCCCCAAAAACGTCGCGTTCGATTGGGGATGCAATGCAATGATTCCCCGTGATGATAAAAAAACTGACGTCAAATGATGCCACGTGCTTTTGGAATGATCGTGAAAAAAGTGTCTCTCGCCTCTACGTGGTTTTACGCGCACATAAGAAGACGATGACCGTAAATTAAAACTAAATATGTCACTCTCTAAAATAAAAGTGGGATACTGAAGGAGAGCTCTTTCCCCCACAGGGCTGCTTTTGCCTTCAATGCAGCTGATTTTGTGTTTATGTGGTTCTGAGGTATAGAAAAAAAACAAAATATTCGAGCCGCGGGTTTCCGTTTTTCAGTTTCAAAACATTTAAAAATTGTAGACGTTGTGGTGGAAGGAAGTCAGAGATAACCTCTGAATGAGTGCTGGATTTCTGTTTGTGGAACTAACCTAAGATGTTGGTATTTTTTGTATGGAACATTAGACGTATGAGAAAAATTTTCTCATAAGAATTTGCACAGTTTTATGGTTCTTTTATCTAAAATTACTACAACAATTGAGTGGGACTTGAAAGTCCCGACAAGTTATTTTATTTGAAAATTCATGAAATAACAAATGACAATGTATATGTTTGTGATAACAGTCAGACAGTATTGTAGTAGTGAACTTGAAATAGTCTTTTATCATTCTAGTATGTCACATAAAAAAGTATATAACACTGCTGAAGCTCTTGCATATATATTGGAGGAGTTACCATCTGATGTTGATGAAGACTCAGCTTCTGAATTTTCTGACGACAACAGCGAAGATGATTTACCAGATCATTTCCATCTAACACTGGACGAATGTGATTATCTTGATGTTGATAATGATAATAGTGCTGAGCATACTGAAAATGAAATCGTTCCAACTGCTCCGGACACCGCTGATAGTATCGTTCCAGCTGCACCCGACACCGCCAATAGTACCGTTCCAGCTGCACCCGACACCGCCAATAGTAATAGCGATGATAATGAAAGCGATAATGTTGGTAATGGTGGTCGTCCCATCATCACTCTCTCAGACAGCTATAACTGGAAAAAAAACATGACAGTGTATGAACAGTCTTCATTTTCGTCCCACGAAGGACCAGTGACTCAAGAACTAGGAGATTGTGATTCACCTTGTGATTATTTCTTAGCCTTCTTTGATGAAGACTAGCCGCCAAGGCGGCGTCGCTCGCCGCCCATGTCCACCTGCTCTGTATCACTGTATCCATAAACGTCAAATTTCCTTATAAACGGCTCGTACAACTTGTGTTCAACCAGAAGCAGATTAGAAGTCACAACCTCTGGTAAAACCAATCTTTTATCAGTGTAACAATACACTCAAAACGTATAGAGAGAAAACTTCAACTTGTTATTAACTTTTGTTTTAAAAAAAGTTACGCGCTCTAACATGGGTGCTATCAAACGTAAGGGGGAAATGGTTTCTCTTCTTAAAAAGATCACACAGGAGGAGAGAGAAAAAGGCACGTGCTAAATGAATAAAGTGAATAAAAAAAAACGTTCGATCTGATTAAAATAGATTAAAAGAAATCGATTAAAAAAAATTAAGACAACTATTATGACAAAAGCAAAAAGAAAATATTTTGTATCATGATACTCTTTTTTTACCTATCGGTTTTTAAGTATTTTGATTGCTCGAAAAAATGTTCACCCGTCTCAGGCAGTCAGGCAAAGATACGTTAGGATACACTGGTAAACCGCACATGCTGCCACGTTTTGCCACTGCTGCTTTATGTCCAAAACGTTTAATCAGTTAGTTTCTTTGTATTTAGTTGATGTATTGTTTTCAAAGCCAAGTCAACGTGGAATATAAAACTAACAATAATAATGAAAACAAAACGTTATTCCTATTAGTTCATCAGCCAAAAAAAGTCACGTTCGATTGGGATTGCAATGTATTTGCTCTGAACTCACGTCGCACACAAAAACGAAATAATTTCGCTCACAACTCAATCTACCATTTTGCGTGACTTACAAACAAACAAACAGACAGACAGACGGAGAATCGGCTATTAATATATAGACTAGCCGCCAAGGCGGCGTCGCTCGCCGCCCATGTTCAGCATGCGTTGACTTCACGAAAAATAAAAATAAGGAATTGGCAACCGAAAGTGTTCCCATGTTGAAGAGCTCGAAAAACTGATCAAAAAAATGTATGGAATCGTTCCGCTACGATCAACCGTTACAGAGATATCATCATTGTTCAAGGATTTTGATGACGTCACAGACCCCTCCCCAAAAAAATTAGACCCAAATTTTTCGTCACCCCATCGCCTGTATCGCGGACCCCAAAAAACGTCAGTTATCCCTATTGGTTATCGAGATAATTTTCCCGAAACGTCGCATTCGATTAGGGTCTCAATACAATGGTTTCACACTGACGTCGCGCACAAGAAGAGAAATAACTTATGTAAAACACGATCACGATGGCGTGTGGAACGGACATAGTTGAAGATTATGAGTCTTTTTGTACAAAAGAAATTGAATTAGAAATTGTGAAATCGATTGAATATATAAGGCATGTAAAGAAAAAACGACCAACAACAGAGTATATATTTAACCTTACTAAGCAAAAGTATGATCTTGATATATCGGATTTTAAATCTGTATTTGATGGAATGCTTGAAAAAGAAGCTATTTATGTTCAAGGTGATGGGAGTAGTGAGTCAGTTTTTATTTCTAAACATGACGATACCCTTCTGAAAGATGATAATATAGATATCGATGACGAGAAAGAAAAGTCCATGGAATGTACATCCTTCATCGACAGAAAGTTCTTGGAAGTAACACTTAAAAACATTGTTAAGTCTGAACTCGAAAAGTCTGCGATTGACGTTAAAAACCATATTTCCACAACTATTTGCGAAAAAAAGGAAAAAGATCGTGGTTCTTGTCAATGTCAAAACTTGGAGTCCATAATAAGTAATATGGAAATAAGAATAAAAGTTTTAGAGGAAGAAAATCGACGAAAAAGTGAACTGATAAATGATATTTTATCGACGGATTCATTGAACCGTGACAGTACAAAATCATCCTTACACAGTAACAAAATTAATCAAAAGGACAAACATCAATATAATCAAAATTTTCAATTCCCAAAGAAACCATCGATGAACGTACAACAAAAACAACCATTTATTATCACTTCAACTGAAAATCGTTTTTCATCTTTATACAATGAGGAAATTGAACACCTCGATGATGGTGGTAACGATGATGATAATGTCCGACGATACAATACTAATGGGAAAACAACACATCAAAATAAGTTGACTGAAAATTATAAAAACCAAAACAAAGTTCAAAGAGACAGAAACAACGAACTTACGCAGAATGTGGCTAACAAGAACATAAAGGGCAATAATGGGGAGAGAAAAGTCATATCAATATTAGGAGACTCAATAATAAAAGAAATCAAAGGATATGGCCTTACAGACGATCAAAACAAAGTCATTGTAAAAAGTTTTCCTGGTGCAACCGTAAAATGCATGGAGCATTATATTAAACCCACTGTGAGCCTAAATCCCGATATAATAATCATTCACTGTGGTACGAATAATCTAAAAGGAAACGAAAACCCCGAAGAGATTGCGGGCAGTATCGTAAATCTAGCTGAAGATACTCAGCTCCGGAGTAGTGGCATAAAAGTAGTTTTTTCTGGTGTTACGCCACGGAACGATCGCTATAAAGAAGACGTACGGAAGGTGAATGAATACCTGCGAAACCTGTGCATTCGAAAGAACCTGCAATTCTTAGATCACCCAAATTTGAACCAGACACATTTAAATCGTAGTCGTTTGCACCTAAATAGAAAAGGAACATCTATTCTAGCACGAAATTTTAAAGAATTTATTACCAACTGACTATCTGATTTCGATGTAACGGATAGTAGTATGGACTATCCAGTTGGAAGAGAGAATACAATTGAAAAACATTGTAACCAACTGGAGAAAATCAAGAAAATATATCCACAGAATGTACTAACCTCGTACATTAATATTAACTCAATAAGGAAGAAACTTGACTTATTAAAAGAATATATCCTACCGTTTACAGATATTATTTGCATTGCAGAAAGCAAACTCGATGAAACATTTGGCATTGAACAGTTCTTTGTGGAAAACTTCAAATTACCTATTCGTTTTGATGTTTCAAACAAATCAGGTGGTCTAATACTGTACAAGGAGAAAATGGCTAATCATCTTTGTCTACAGAAACCCGAACCAAAATATCAGGTACTTCCTAGACTCACTTACACTAATAATTGACTTTTTTTCTGGAAAGTTCGAAAATATTCTTGTACAGGGTGACTTTAATGAAACTGCAAAATCCCCTCTTATCTCAAATTTTATAATGGAACACTCTTTTGCCAGTATTTTAACTTCACCAACATGCTTTAAATCAGATGATGGTAGATGCATTGATTTAATTCTGACAAATCGCCCTAAATATTTTCAAAAAACTAATTCTTTTGAGACAGGAATAAGTGATCACCATCATCTAATTTATACAATTTTTAGATCTACTTTTTCAAAATTGCCTCCACGTGAAATCATTTATAGAAGTTACAAAAATTTTTCTATTGAAGCATTTAAGCAAGATCTGCACCATAACTTAAAAGCTTTTTGTAGTCCGGACTTTTCGTCTTTCCACTCCATACTGGAGATCACAACTGACCGCCATGCTCCAATCAAAAAACGTAAAGTTAGAGGTAATCAAAAACCACATATGACTAAGGAGTTGCGGAAAGCAATCATGAAAAGATCGTACTACAAAAACAAATACAACAAAAGTAAAAATAATCTTGATTTAGATCTTTATAAAAAACAGAGGAACCTAACAGTTAAATTGAATAAAAAGGCCAAACAATACTACTTTAGTTCATGCTCTGGTGATTCCAAAGAATTTTGGAAGAAAAGTAAACCTTTTTTCAACCACAAAACTCCACAATGCGAAAAAATAAACCTAGTTGATAGTAACGATGATCTCATTTGTGATGACAAACTGATAGCAAAAAAGTTTAATGAATATTTTATAAGCATAGGAAAAAATAATTTCAAAAATGATAACACTATGTGTATTGATGACGTAGACGCCATTATAAAAAAATATTCTGATCATCCTAGTATTGTAAAAATAAAATCTCATTATGAGAGTTTCAGCTTTTCATTTCCTCATATATCGCCAGAAGAAGTGTTTGATGTTATGGTGGGGTTGAATACTCGCAAAAGCATTGGTGGTCCATTTCCCACCAAAGTTATTAAAGCTGTCCCTGATATAATATGCTATCCTCTAACTGATTGCATTAATGCAGCGATTTGTGAGGGTGTTTTCCCTAAGGAATTAAAAAAAACAGTAATCACACCCGTCTTCAAAAAGGGGGACAAAACTCTTGTTCAAAATTATAGGCCAATTAGTATTTTACCTTTATTTTCTAAAATTTACGAAAAGATTTTATCTGTACATATATCAAACTATTTTAAAAATATTTTTTCACCGTTTTTATGTGGTTTTAGACGAAACTATAGTACCCAACATGCACTCTTTCGACTTATAGCACATTGGAAACAATGTCTTGATACAGGAGGAGTCGTTAGTACTATCTTAATGGATCTTTCCAAAGCATTTGACAGCATCCCTCATGATTTACTAATAGCTAAGTTATACGCATATGGATTTACGAAGGATAGTCTCAAATTGATAAAACATTATTTGTCAGGTCGTTCCCAATGTACCAAAGTTGGTCAAGTGCTTAGTGAATGGCTATTAATTGAACTTGGAATACCACAAGGGTCGATACTAGGACCACTTATATTTAATATTTTTCTTAATGATATTTTTCTTTTTATTCTTAACACAGATCTCTGTAATTTCGCTGACGATAACACAATTTATAAATGCGCCGACACTATTAATAGTGTTATGACTTCACTTAAAAGTGATCTTTCTATCATACTCGACTGGTTTACTTCAAACCAGCTTTTAGCAAACCCAGCGAAATTTCAAATGATGATACTTGGTTGCGATAACACTGATAGTCTATTTATTGAAATAGAAAACTGCAAAATTCTATCCACGAAATCTGTAAGGTTACTTGGTATCTCCATTGATAACAAACTCACCTTCAATGACCACATTTTGAGTTTGTGTAAAAAGGCCAATCGGGGTATCAAGTGCCTTTACAGAGTAAGAAAACTCATTAGACAAGATCAAGCGAAACTTCTGTTCAATAGCTTCATACTATCGCAATTCAACTATGCCCCGATAATATGGATGTTCTGCAACAAAACTACATATTCTAAAATTTTAACAATACATAAACGATCTCTTAGGGCTTTACTCCTAGATTATGAAAGTAGCTACACAGAATTACTCACTCTGGCAGAAACCTCCAGCATCCACGAATTTCACTTACAATTTTTAGTCACCGAAATTTTCAAAACCAAAGCCAATATTGGCCCTACCTTCATGCAGGAGTTTTTTATAAAGTGTTTGTATGTTTGCCTTTCCATTGTTTAATAACTTTTATTTTTGTTGGGATTTTTTAAGACAAGTATTTTTATATGTGATAAATTTTCCCTTGTAAACTTTGTACAAGCATCATCAGATCAAATTAAGTTAAAAATTTTAAAATTTTATGTATTATAAACAGCTAAAATTATTTTTATTATCATAGGTAACATAAAGCATAAAAACATAATAAACAATTCATCTAATATATACAGTCTTAAATTAAATCCTCCCAAATGTGTGATAACACTTTAATTTCGTCTTTCTTGTTCAATATTGCGTCATGGTCAGTTTTCTTAATTGCTATGGCTTCTTTAAATAATCGTTTTACATGATTGTCTTCTTTGTGTAAAATTTTTCACTTGGTCCCAGTCTATTAAATGATTTGTGTCCTTTATGTGCTTTGAGAGTCCAGATAAGTTTTTATTTTCTTTATTGGCATCCATTTTATGCTCCTTCAATCTGGTCAGCAGTTGTCTGCCTGTTTCTCCAATATATTTCTTATTGCAATCTTTGCACTGTACTTCATACACCACTCCTTGTTGAGTTTGATTCATTTGTTTTGAGTTCTCTCTCTGCCCTATTTTGTTCTTCAAAGACTTCCCTTTAGTATGTCTGACTGTTACATTGTACTTCCTGCTTATTCTCGAGATTGGTTCGGATATACCTTTTTCATATGGTAAATATAGTATTATAGCGTTCTCTTCATTTTCATCAATCACCTTCTTTTCTTTTGGTTCCAACGTTTCTTTAACTGTTTTCTGTACTAACCATTTTGGGTAATCATTCAATTCCATGGTTTTCATGATATAGTCAATTTCTCTTTTGAAGTCAGATTCTGTGGTGCAAATATCTTTTGCTCTTTTCGTCAATGTCCTAATTGTGGACAATTTCACCGACTTTGGTTGATTAGAATTATAGTTTATGTACTGTCCTGTGTGGGTTTTTTTCCTGTACACACTTGTTCTTGTTTCGTTGTTTTCTGTTCGTGTTATCAAACAGTCCAGAAAAGCAATCTTTCCATCACTTTCTTTTTCTGCTGTAAATGTTATGTTTTCATTAATATTATTTAGTTCCTGTAACGTATCATCAGTATCATATTTCGTTATTGTAAATGTATCATCCACTTTTCTTAGCCACATTCGTGGTGCATGTACCATATTGTATATACTAACTTCCTCAAGTCTTTGCACATAAATTTCAGCAAAGGCTGGTGATGAAGGAGATCCTATAAATAAACCTTCCGCTTGTTCATAAAAGTTTCCATTCATTTGAAAAGTCATAAACTCTAATGACAATCTGGCTAGTTTTATCAGTGCTGTCTTGTTTACATTGACAGGTTTAAAATCTTCATTGTTAATTCGCCTTTCAACTTCTCTTATCACGTCTTCTTTTGGTAGTGAAGGGTACATATCTTGAATGTCAAAACTGACAAACCTTTCCTCCTCCCTTAATTTCACATCTTTTATTTTGTTAACAAAGTCCTTTGAATCTTTTATAAATGCTTTTCCTGAAGTTGTCAGTGGTTTCAACTCTCTACTGACAAATTTTGCAATTTTGTAATATGCTGCACCTTGGGTGTTTATAATAAGTCTTACTTTCAACGGCTTTTTGTGCGATTTTAACGTTGGTCTAGCAGACGGGGTTCTCGGTGTAATTTGTTTAAGGTTTTTAAATAACTCCACAGTTATCAAGTTTTCTTTCCTAAGCAATGCCAATTCTTTATTCACATTCGTCTTGACTTTTTCAATATTATTCTTTGGCATAGGCACATATCTCTCACAATTACTAAGTTCGTTTTCTATTAACTCTTCCTTCATCTTGTTGTTAATAATACACGTTGCTCTACCTTTATCATTTTCCATTAGAACCAAACCATTTCCTTTCAGCCACTCCTTTAACCCATTGCATAACTGTTCAGTTATATTTACATCATGTTTTTTTCTTCCATTTTTAATGATTCTCTTACATTCAAACCTATACTCATTCGCCATTGCAGGTGAACAAAAACTTTTGACAACTTCCTCGATGCTACAGATTATGTCAATGACTGATAGTTTTTCCGTTGCAACCTTATACTCTAGCCCTTTGGACAATATCTTAATAAATTCTTCTGGAATCTCGATTTCCGAAAAATTCAACAGCGTTTTCCTTTCGTGTTCTCTTTTTTCTTCTTCAGTTACTGTGTTCAAAGTCCTGACTTTTCTCTTCAATAACATTTCATATTTCACCAACAGATGCTTTTTCTTGTTTAATACCTTGTATAATTTCTTCTTTTTTGCTAATTCTATCATTGTAATATAATCCTTCAATGATAATTTCTCTTCTAATATTGATTCGCTTCGGTTTTTTATTTGTTGTAACCTCCAGCGTTTTTGGTAATTTTTGACAATAGATCTGTTAAGTAATTTCTTTTCCGTGGAATATATAAACTTCCTGGTAGTAGGCGACGCAGATCTTCTTCCTCCAATTCTACAATGTATGGGAACAATTCCAGACCGTTTACATTTTGACAAAAAGTTTATGTCCTCATTTAAGATTTCAATCCGTTTCCAAGCTGTTTGATAATCTTCAATAAAGGAGTTTTTTATTCCTAAACAAGTTAAGTATGATTTTCGCACTAATGATCTTTTGTCACTGCCTGCAACGAGAACAACAAAATTTGGTACGTCCTCCTTCATATTTCGTGGAAGTCTACTATGGAATTCTCTGCCGGATTGGGTTAAAGATTCTAAGAACAATGTAAATTCCTTTAAATCGTCTATCAGAAAACTGAACCTTAAAAAACGGTGCAGTTGCAGAATATGCCAAAATTAAACATTTTCATTTTTTAAATTTTTGTTCCAATTTTGTAATTTTGTTGGTGTAAATTAGTTTATTTGATTTTTCTTTTAACTACGGCAAACCAACGTTAAATAAATGATTCAATTCAATTCAATTCAATTCAATTTGTGTGATCTTACATTGCTGACTTCCCGATTTCTTTCGCAGTTCACATCTACCATTTTGCGTGACTTACAAACAAACAAACAGAGAATCGGCTATTAATATATAGACTAGCCGCCAAGGCGGCGTCGCTCGCCGCCCATGTCCACCTGCTCTGTATCACTGTATCAATAAACGTCAAATTTCCTTATAAACGGCTCGTACAACTTGTGCTCAACCAGAAGCAGATTCGAAGTCACAACCTCTGGTAAAACCAATCTTTTATCAGTGTAACAATACACTCAAAACGTAGAGAGTGAAAACTTCAACTTTTTATTAGCTTTTGTTTTAAAAAATTTACGCGCTCTAACATGGGTGCTATCAAACAGGAGGAAATGGTTTCTCTTCTTAAAAAGTTCACACGGAGGAGAGAAAAAAGGCACGTGCTAAATGAATAAATAGAATAAAAAAACGTTCGATCAGAACGCTTAACAATTAAAAGAAGAAATTAATTTATTAAAAGAAAAGCAAAAAAGAAAACATTTTGTTTTGATATGATACTCTTTTTTTACCTATCGGTTTTTAAACATTTTGATTGCTCAAAAAAAAAGTTCACCCGTCTCAGACAGTCAGGCAAGAGTTAGTGGCAAACCGAACATATGCTGCCACGTTCTGCCACTGCTGCTTTTTGTCCAAAATATTTAATCAGTTAGTGACTTTGTATTTAGTTGATGTACTGTTTTCAAAGCCAAGTCAACGTGGAATATAAAACTAACAATAATGATAAAAACAAAACGTTTTATTCCTATTAGTTCATCAGCCAAAAAAAGTCACGTTCGATTGGGGTTGCAATGTATTTGCTTCGAACTCACGTCGCACACAAAAAAAGAAATAATTTCGCTCACAACTTAATCTACCATTTTGCGTGACTTACAAACAAACAAACAAACAGACAGACAGACAGACACAGAATCGGCTATTAATATATAGACTAGCCGCCAAGGCGGCGTCGCTCGCCGCCCATGTCCACCTGCTCTGTATCACTGTATTAATAAACGTCAAATTTCCTTATAAACGGCTCGTACAACCAGAAGCAGATTCGAAGTCACAACCTCTGGTAAAACCAATCTTTTATCAGTGTAACAATACACTCAAAACGTAGAGAGTGAAAACTTCAACTTTTTATTAGCTTTTGTTTTAAAAAATTTACGCGCTCTAACATGGGTGCTATCAAACAGGAGGAAATGGTTTCTCTTCTTAAAAAGTTCACACGGAGGAGAGAAAAAAGGCACGTGCTAAATGAATAAATAGAATAAAAAAACGTTCGATCAGAACGCTTAACAATTAAAAGAAGAAATTAATTTATTAAAAGAAAAGCAAAAAAGAAAACATTTTGTTTTGATATGATACTCTTTTTTTACCTATCGGTTTTTAAACATTTTGATTGCTCAAAAAAAAAGTTCACTCGTCTCAGACAGTCAGGCAAGAGTTAGTGGCAAACCGAACATATGCTGCCACGTTCTGCCACTGCTGCTTTTTGTCCAAAATATTTAATCAGTTAGTGACTTTGTATTTAGTTGATGTACTGTTTTCAAAGCCAAGTCAACGTGGAATATAAAACTAACAATAATGATAAAAACAAAACGTTTTATTCCTATTAGTTCATCAGCCAAAAAAAGTCACGTTCGATTGAGGTTGCAAGTATTTGCTTCGAACTCACGTCGCACACAAAAAAAGAAATAATTTCGCTCACAACTTAATCTACCATTTTGCGTGACTTACAAACAAACAAACAAACAGACAGACAGAAAGACAGAGAATCGGCTATTAATATATAGACTAGCCGCCAAGGCGGCGTCGCTCGCCGCCCATGTCCACCTGCTCTGTATCACTGTATTAATAAACGTCAAATTTCCTTATAAACGGCTCGTACAACCAGAAGCAGATTCGAAGTCACAACCTCTGGTAAAACCAATCTTTTATCAGTGTAACAATACACTCAAAACATATAGAGAGAAAACTTCAACTTGTTATTAACTTTTGTTTTAAAAAAGTTACGCGCTTTAACATGGGTGCTATCAAACGTAAGGGGGAAATGGTTTCTCTTCTTAAAAAGTTCACACGGAGGAGAGAAAAAAGGCACGTGCTAAATGAATAAATAGAATAAAAAAACGTTCGATTAGAACGCTTAACAATTAAAAGAACAAATTAAATTATTAAAAGAAAAGCAAAAAAAACATACATACAGACAGACGGAGAATCGGCTATTAATATATATATATCAGAAATAAAAGAAGGGAAGGTCTGTTTTACCAATTACAGAAAAGGAACTTTTTGGATTCCTGGGAATTAATCTATTGATGGATTATCACAGATTGCCATCATGGCTGGATTATTGGAAAAATGAACCAGATCTTGGAGTACCGTTTGTCTCAAATGTCATGTCAAGAAATCGGTTTGGCCAAATTTTATGGAATTCGCACATCAACGACAACACCGTTATTCCTGCAACCAATAAAGACAAACTTTATAAACTCCGGCCACTCATAGAAAAATTGAATGAAAATTATTTGAAGCTATATGATGCTTCACGACATTTGAGCGTAGACGAAAGTATGATACTGTTCAAAGGCCGGCACTCTATCAAGCAGTATAATCCAAAGAAGCCCATCAAGAGAGGATACAAACTGCATCCAATTTTCACGGTACTGGTTCTGCCAAGATCTTGAGACGATTGAAAGATGGAAGTAAAGCTGAATTTGATTGTCCGTTGGCTGTAAAGGAATACAATATGTACATGGGTGGTGTCGACCAAGCAGATTTCAGATGTGCCATAAACGGTCGCAGCAGAAAATCACCCAAATGGTGGCATAGAATATTCTTTGGACTACTGGATAGAACACTTGGAAATAGTTATATTGTTTACAAGAAGGTTGAAAGAGTGAATATTGATATGCTTACTTTCCGCAGACGTGTAGTCCAAACGCTTGTTACCTTGTCAAAACCGCCCAAAGTTGGAAGACCTCTTAGCAATGCATCTCCTTCTCAAGCAAAGCGTCGCAAGTCTAACTACTCAGTAGACAAAAGTATTAGACTTGAAAATCGAGGATGTCACTGGCCAGTATTTGTAGGAGGTAGAGGAAGATGTGAAGTATGCAGCAAGAAAAAGATCGAGTCACGGCCACATAGTCAGTGCTCTGCATGCAAAGTATTTCTTTGCTGCAACGATAAGAAAAACTGTTTTGTGGCTTATCATGAAGCCGAATAGGACAATGTATCTGATTCACCCATTTAGTAGTATATTCCTTTTGTAAAACTTTGAATTTTCTATGCTTGAGTATCAGAACATTTGATTGAGTTTCATTCTCCTGTAAATACTAAAAATTCATCATTTTTCTTGTCCGTACACCTTGTCGGGACCTGTAAGTCCCGCCCCAAATTTTACTAGTTCCCAGGTCCCACACAAACTAATTTGTGATCATTCTGTAACTTTCAAATACTGTTTCGACATTATATTAAGAAAAAACATTACATTTCAAACTTTCTAAAGTCGTGGATAAGAAAGGGTTAAGTTAAAGTGAAAAAAGATAAGTTTGGCACCAATCTATGCAATTTATATTTTAAAACTGCGTATTTAAAGATGGCGTTACATTTTCTAGGGCGAAAGTTGGCTATTTTGTCAATTGATTAATGCCCTTTGTATGTTCTCATGTGACTTATTTGTATGACATTAGTTTTTGCGATTATATTCAAACAGAAAATGAATGCACTTTTAAGGCTTTATCAGCATCTTATGATTGATAAATCGCTTCCACGTACGCCATTTTGAAAATAAAATAAAAACAAACAATCTCTTATTTTCACAAATGAACAAAAATCAAAAAATATTCTTTTGCTTAATTAATGAAAAATTAAGCAAAGAACCGCTTTACAAATAAAAAATCTAACTAAATTTTCTCCTGGATTTTTGTGAGTACAATTTTGGAGGCAATTTGCATGGATTTTGCAAATATTACCTTAAAGGAAGAAATTTTGACAGCAAAAAATATGGCAGATATGGTAAAAATTAAGTTCCCACCAAAATTACATAATTTGGCATCAAATAAATTCTGTCAAATGTAGCATTTTTAACTGATCTTTTAGGTTTTTTTCTGTAGTTCTGCCTCCTTAAATAAAAATGTGTTTTCTTTGTGAAGTTATCTCTCTTTTTTCGAAATTTTGCTAAAATTACACTAGATTTCACAAGGCTCACAAGGTTCCAAAGCTGTAATGAACGGTTGGAAGAAGTCTGGCATTTCTGATGACGTGATGGGAGAATCATCCCTTTAACTTTCATTCGATCCATTGCAAGACATCGCTCCGCTACCACAATCTGTTGAGGTTCATGAAATCATCATTCCCTTGAATATAATCAATGATTTTATCATCCTTTGCCTAATAGAAAATGAATATAATTCTGGGGATGCCAGGAGGATGATTTTGGAAAGAATGCATTTAATTTCATCATAGACGATGAATATGTTGATGAATAACAGTCGAAATTTTGCACTATTATTGCTATATTTAATCATTATTAGTTTTTTCCCACTTCTTAGGTTTGTTTTATTAAAATGATCACGTTCTTCGGTTTTTTTGTTGGATTTCTGCGAAAGTAAGAAATACATTAAAACCGGCTCTGTTCTTTTTCTTCTTCTTACTGTCCAAACCTAGGGGTTTTTTGAAATCTCGTGCGAATGTTTACACGAAGCCAAAGTCACGCATTTCAGTCAAGGAAAATCACAACAAAGAACCAACCAAAACGATCCCAAAGTATCTTTAGTCAGTATAATTAAAGAAAATGCACAATTCCAAAACTGAAGGTGAAAAATAAAATCTGTAGCAGTAATTTTTTATTCTCTTGTATTATATTATTATGATTCAATGGTGATTTTTCGTTTCGTTTTGTAAACAGAATGTTTGTTTTTGTTTTTGAAATTAAATGTCTCAGATTTTTTCTAAAAAAAGATCATAGTTTGTTTCATGTGTGGGCTGTAAGCTCTGGATACGTACAGCTCAGCTTAAGTTCAACCTCAGCATCAAATGTCTGCCTACTCAGCATCACTTTATATCTTTAACGTTTCACTCTAGCTATATTTTAAGCTTATGTGCTTGTATAATGCTTTGAAATGCAGTATTGTTTTTTGTTGGGGATCAGTAGTTTTTAGGTTGTCAATTTCTCTAATTATGGACAGCCTGCCTAATTTTGATATATAATTAATTCAAAACACTTCACATCCTGTAAAAAACATTCAACTTTTAGTTTTGGATCATGTATTTTTCATGATCAAAATTTTTGTTTAATTTTTTGTTTGCAATTAGTCCATTCGTAATTAGGAAGATTGATAGCAATTGTTTAATGTTTGAAGTATATATGTGATTTACGTACGTAATTACTTTGAAATCAGAAATGACCAATATAGCTACACTTAACATTATTCTGTATACTTTATTCCAAAATAAAGTAAGTATTTTTCATTCAGATGTAAATAAATTTAATGGTCTGGTGGTATATATATATATAGTTTAAAGTGTTTGTAGTGTCAATAAAGTTTTGTAATGTCAATAAAGTTCTTGTAGTGTCATTTATGCTTTTATGAAGCTCTGAGGAGTACGTACCCTTATAATAATATAATATTCTACTGTAGTGTGATCATTCTTTTCTAAATAAAAAGTTGTAAATTAAGAAGTTTTCAAGAGTCAAAGAGCTATGTGTTCGTATTAGGGAAAAATGTTTCAATGTTTAAGCCTTTCTAGATACAAAAGATTTTTTTTGTTTCTTGTTTGGGTTGTAATACTTTAACACCGCTTCCTCCTCAGCTCCAACATTCAGTAGTAGTTGTCTGCTCTGCACCACTTTTGATTGATGATATTTTAGCTAAGTTATACTGCCAATGCCCCTAATTACGAATGATCTTCCTAATCACGATAGCAAATTGAAATGTTCTTACTGTGTATAAATTCAAAATACTGTACAATTAGTAACACAATACAAAATTTTGGTAAAGTTTGGTATAAATTTATAGAGCAAAGACTTTTAATGATCAAGATCTTTGATTACTTTTTGAATTTGCAATTGGGAATTCTGTTTGTATGTAATTAAGAAGATTGGAAGTACAGTGTGTCTCAAAATGTCTTATCCACGAACTTTCAAGGTGTATATCTCATTACATGTCTGACAAAATATTGTGAATCTTATATCACAAGAACGAGCTTTTCATGCTCTATCCGTTAATACAAAATATTTGCCAAAATATTTGTTCTTCGAAAAGATATTGAAGAAAAACTCACCGATTTGGCTCATTAAATTCTTAAAAGTCAATAACTGACATGCTAATGACTTTTTAATGGTGTAATTTTCTTTTGTTGTGCTGATGAAACCTTTAGAAAATTTTAAAGTATAGCTTTGCGTATCAATTTCCCACAACGACTAACGAAGAACAAATATTTTGGCAAACATTTTATATCAATGGATAGAGCATGAAAAGCTCTTTCTTGTGATATAAAATTCACAATATGTGTAATAAGATATGCGCCTTGAAAGTTGGTGGATAACACATTTTGATACACACTGTATGTAATTTGTGTATTGTTTATGTAATTATATATAAGAGTAGTTTTTACATTTCTCACTCTCATTCAAACACTCAAAAGAGTCAATCATCTATTCACGAAAGTTTTCACTGGTAGCACACTTTTGGCCATCTGTTTGAAAACATTTAACTTCAAAATTTCAATAACAAAACTCATTTCACTTTGTGTGTCACAATCCCCACCTACACTGAGCAGTACTCAATGTTGTATCGTATTGTATTGTTTAATCATTCAAAATCATTCAAGTTTCAAGAATGTTATTGTTAGTCTTCCATTTTCATACTTCAGCTGATTTTGCAGAAATCTTTCTGCCCGTATTGGCATCTTCTTTATTATTTAATGAAGACAAATTGTGTGAAATCCACATTGTCACTCATATGAGCATAGTATTTTTTGATATTGTCATATATTTTTAATGAACTATACTTATTTCTTTTCGGAATTCATCCGCATAAGGAGAGGTTTACTTTTGAAATTTTTGTGATCATGACATAAAATCTTTTGTAGAATCCTAAAAAATAGCTTTGTTAAAGGCTTTATAACTTCTTTTGACTTTATTAATCGAAGTCAGATTTGTATTCATTTCGAGAAACAATCACATTTTTGTTACATAGGAAAAGATTTCGGTTAGTATGGAGAAAACCATGCATGAAAGTCTTTTTTTATACAAAATTAATTGATCAGCGCGCAAGTAGCAGCTGATCTTTCATTAGCGTTTGTCTGTCCTTCCGTCCGTCCGTCCGTCCGTTATTCCAGAATTTTTGTCCACAGTACTAGCCTGGACTCCTCCTTACACTGGAGTAAAGGCTTTGGCGTAGTTAGGTAGCTAAGAATAGAGGCTAGTCTTCAGTGAAGTGGTAGGTACGCCATTTTTTCTTAGTCAGTGCAGATGCAGTGGAAGATGTTTTTGTTTTTTGCAAGCTTTTTGAAGAGATGATTCGACAGATGAAATATTAAATGATTGAAATAAATGATTTTAGTTCAGTGTTTTCTTAGAATGTTTTGTGTTATATTTTGTTTGAATGAACGTGTGAAAAACAGAAACACAAATATTTAATATCTAAAAAATGTCACTGGATGTTTATTGTTTATTGATGATAACAACAGTGTTACAATGGTTAGTAATTAATTTCTTGGAACAGTAAAGGATTGAAGCTGTGGCATTAGAGCAAAGGCGAAATTTTATCAGCCAGACTGAAGACTCATAAACTGACATGAAAACACATCATGGCACAACACACCACAGCCATAATGAAGGGAGCTGTCGAGCCCTTTACTTTATGTGGAGAAAAGTCTGTTATGTTAATTCAAAGAGTAACTGCAAGTAAAAACGTGACGTTGTATATTATATACAACAAGAAGTTCAGAAAACCCACATAATTTTTTAATACACAACAGGATTGAGACAAATGATAATAACATGAAAGAATCTGATTGAGTGTGCTTCTTAAATAGAATTTACTATTGTATTTATGTATGATATTTTATTTCTGTAATATTAATTACTGTTAATTTTTCTAATTACGAACAACCTTTTTCTCATTACAAGCTTTAATCAATAAAACACATTCCACCATAACATTCTACAATTCCTGGCTGTGTTGTCACTCAAGCCCAAACACAAATGTCACCTTTCAGCAAATATGTATAAGTGATTTGCTTATGAATGTATGTTTTTACTACCGAAATCTGTTTATTTTTTGTTTCATATTTTTTTCATTTGGGATTTAGGAAGGCTATAGCCATCTTAAATCCTAATAGATTCCAGTGGCGTAACTGAGTTAAACTTAAGGCAGGTGCATTTTTCATGTATTTGGGTTTGGAATATACAATTGTAAAGCACCATGCCAACAAATGCACAAAGCTATTTTATGCAATTTAGTTGACAAAAAGTTAACGATTTATATAAATTTAGTAAAAAGAATATCATACGAAAAATTGCTTGCTAAGAGAAAAGGGCAACCTAAATCCGAGGGCGGTGTGATTGCACCCAACACACCCCGCCATTTACGGCACTGTATTCATCACATTTACAGTATGTTTAGGAGTTCTTATTCTGATGAAATAATGTGTGTGAACATATGTTTTTGAACTAAATAATATTAAATCTGAATACTTGAGTTTAATTTTATAAATCATCATTCTAAGCCCTTATTTTTTGTTGAAAATAACTCTCTTTTTTTCCTAATTTGGAATCAGTCTTCTCCTTTTGACGAGTGCGATCGCACACGCACGTGCTGTCACACGCGTCAAAAGTCCTAGGGGAAAATTTAATCGCACGCATCAATTTGTCATCATCGTGCGATTCCACAACGTCTACCCAGTGGGCAACCTTTCAAACAAAGCTTATTATGCAATGGTAATACTTATTTCGTTTTCACAGTTTTTAAAAGGAAATATTTTCCAATCACGCAAAATATCAGATTGTATAAATTTCGAAAGTGTGATCACACTGGTGAGGTACAATGATGCATGCGATTTCAATCGCACACATAGGAAATTTTACGAGTGCGTTTTGCCACACCCATGTTATTTTTAAAAGGAGAAGACAGGGAATGTAATGTTAGTAGAGATTTTAGTAGAGATTTTTGATTGCCTTTGACAGTTATTTGCTTATGTCTATCCCAAAGTATATTGTTACTCTATTATATATTCACTGTAGTAGTAAAATTAGGTTAGAGCGATTCTCCTTATCTTTTGTAAACCTGTATACAAATTTGATTGTATAATTTTGTAAGATGTTATAGAGTTACAAAAGGAACTGTTCTACTGAATTATACATTGTTTCCCATAATTTTATGGTACACAGTGGCGGATCTAGAGGTATGTCGAAATTTGTGTAGGACAGCAATAACATAATTTGTGAATTCAATTTATATTACCAATGGGATTATTTGAACGCTTTTCTTTTATGGGTAGATTGCTAACACTCTCCTACACAAATTTCGACATACCTCTAGATCCGCCCCTGGTGCAATAGGGTAAGGGATTGGAAACTTGTCAAGCTTTTGCAAGAATAAAGATTATACATTTATTATGATGAAATTGTCTTACATATTGATGCAGTTGTTGATGTGTTGTTTCTTTCTCCTCGGCAAGAATTATAAGACAAACCTTATCATTTTGACCATGAACACCTTCATTCAATAATAAATTCAAAATAAGTTCTTTTGTTTTATTAAATTCAATTCCACCCTGATAAGTAAGGACAACATTTTTATCTGAATATCAGGGTGACTTGGTTCATTTTTGCTGAATTATACTATGATAATTATTTAGCGAAATGATGCATTTTTCTTATGCTTTAAAAAAATGCTGCTGATTTAGACTTATTGTTTCTCACTTATTGATTATAGGAATCGGCCTAGTGTGGGGACCAAACTCTTTTAAGGCTCATGCTTATACTATTACTTTTATGAACACGTATTCTCATGTCTGGCAGTATTTTATCTGAAACTCTAAAAGAAAATGACCGCATGCGAACATCAGCAAATCATGCAAATTGTTTTGAAATAGTAAAAGGAAATCGTCGATAAAAATGGTCGAACCACAGTGTGGTTAAAGAAACATTTCTCTTATTTATTTGTTGCATCTGTAACCCTCCTATAATATGAAGTAAGGATGAAATGAAAGTTACCCGTCTTATTTACTGAGGATTATTTAGAAACGAGACTCTTTAAAAGAGTTTCAACTCAGAGATTTGAGCCGGAGTTTAAACAGGAGCTGCTTTGTCTAGTGCGCTGATCTTCACGCCCTCTGGCGTCTTGTTTTACATTTACTCAGGTATATATAAATTCAGGCAAATAAATATTTGAGTGAATGCTTCGTGTCTGTAATTTCTTTGATAAAGATTTTGTTGAATTAAGTTTTATTCCAGATACTGGTACATGCACTCAATGTTGAGAGGGCACTTGTCCACTTTTTTAACTGGAATAGGAGGTTAATCTCTTGATCGCTGCGGGGAAAGTCATGGAGTCAATTCCGTTTGCATGTGGGTATATTTGTAACTCAGTGATTTCGAGAGTGAGAGTTCAAACTAAACAAAAGCAAAACTTACCAGCTTCCCAGAATTGAATTGCTAAGCCTTGAAGTTGGCTGTGCAAAGCATGCAAATGAAGTAGACTAGTATTGAATTGAGTTAGCTACCAAAGTCTTGTAATATGAGCTCCTTACTCTTTGAGTGATTATTGACAACTGACTGGATTGAAGTGAGTGCACTTACAAAGACCTGATATAGTTGAGATAAATATTAAAGAGATAATATATTGATACGATGTCTCAAATTTAAATATTATGGGAATAATGTGAAAAATATAATGGAGATAATGTAAACAAAAACAAGATATTGATAAACTAGGGAACTAAATATAATGGAAATAATAAAATTTATTTTTGTTTGGTTTTTTTTGAACACCTATATTTAAAATGTCATTTAACTTAAGGGTTGAAAGCCCTTACAATCACTGTCACCTTAGTTTATCAGTCCGAGATTTCTATTTTGACCTTCCTGAGACAAAATTGTTTTTCAATTTTGCTTCACAGTCCAACATTTTTCAACTTTGATGAAAGTGCTAACTTTCAGCTCTCATGGCCTATTGTTTCTATTTAAAATTATGTTTTATGTGAGACAGGTATTGATGCATACATACCCAGTAAACACATGACATTTAAATGACGGTCAGGATTTGGTCACATTAACGTCGGGTCCAAAACTGACCAAAGCTGACGTTTATACGACGTCGTGTTATGGTCATAGTTAGTCATTACCATATCTGACGATCATATGACAAAGATGTGAAAATCATGATAATGAACGAAAAGCAACTTTTGTTGCTATTTCTACATTTCGCTCTCTTATAATTGCATAAAAATATGTTTTCTACTTCAATAACGGTAAATGAATCGATGGCGTCATGTTCACGTTCAAGCAACGGTCATTAAAACGTCGATATGACGTCGCTCTTTTCTCAGGAGTTTGATCACAAAAAATATAAAATGCGTGGAAAGCCAAAGAAGTGATAGTGAATAAAAGCGCTGCCCCAGGCAAAATCGAATTTAAGGTATTAAACAACGTTGTATTGACGTCGTGTGTTAACTGGGAGGTGTTTCCCGCCAACGTGTTTAATTGTCTCATACGAAAAAAAAATTAGTTTATAATTAGTTTTTCACGTATGAGTTGCCTTGCGTACTTTTCTTTTGTTTCTTGCGTCTTTTGTTCTATCCTTCGGGACTCACAGGGCTTGTCTTTTTATTTGCATCTTTTCAGTGCATTTGTGTCTTAGCATTCTATCGTATGAGAACAGTCAGAAGAGACATAGTGATATTTTTGTCTGAAGAGACATGTTTATGTATCTGAAGAGATACATGAAATGATACTTTGATATTTTAATACATTTGTTATAAAGTTAACACTACTGCGACTATAGACTTTTGGTCTTACGTGCTTTCTGGACGAAAGCAAAATTTAAATTCAAAATAGCAATCAAAACTACGCTCTGAACAAGAAAATATATAATAACATGTTCCTTTTACGTCATATAAACATTGAAGCAACGCCTCATTAACCGTCAAAAATGACCGTCAGATGACGGTCACTTTTCGACGTCACAATTATGTTGCATTTCTGACCACCAGACGCCCGCCAAACGACGGTCAGAGGTGACTGTCATATGACGTTAGGATAACGTCATAATGTTTACTGGGTAAGTATTTGAGTGAATGTTGTATATATAATATCTATGATTGTTTTAAAGTAAATTTTACTACAATGATATACTGAACTCAATGTCTGTTTTGAATTGAACTGGGATTTCTTATTCCCTATAATCACTGGCACTATAGTTGTATATCAAAAATTCCTATTTCGAGTGTCCTGTGAGCAAAAAGGTTTTCGATTTTGCTTTACAATCAATCATCTTTCTACTTTCCTAAAAAAGCGCTGACCTTCAGGCTTCAGGGCTTCTTCTGGCTATTTGTTTCTGTGTTAAATCTACTGCATGTAAAAAACATGATTTCGGTCAATACCAGGGCATTTTTTGGCATTATGATGATTCAGATTCTTTTCGATGTTTGGTTCATTTCAATGTTTGGTTGTGTTTCATTTCTCCAGGATAAGAAATTATCCCAGGAGCAAATGTTAATTTCGATGTTCTAATTTTTTAATTACTTTGATGTTTGGTTCTTTCAAGGGGAAATTTGTTTTATTAAGCTTTCTGTGATTCAGCTCACATTGATTAAAACCGGTAAATTTTTTTACCCGGGTTGCTAGTATAAAATATATCAAGTCACTAGCCAATGTTTTCTCCGATTTCATTCAGATAATGACCCCAGATCAATGAAAAATTATATTTAGATGCTAATTTTATGCAGGAAATAACTTGAAATTATAGTTGAAACGTTTACTTTTATTCGAAAAATTGTTTCTCCGAAGACAGCTTGTTGAAAAAACTAACAAACAATATTCTTAAATAATAAGTAATAACTAAGGCAATTCGTCACAAGAATCGTTAATTAAAAGAAAATCGGATTCTTCCCAGTCACTTTTGTCTGTAGTGTTAGAGTCCTTTTCTAATAAACTGATGGTACACGAAGAATCGCTGTTTTCCATTGCTCCGTTGTCGACAGTTGCATAATTTTCTTACTTTCTTTGAAGGTGGCTCTTCTTTATTACTACTGTCGTCATCAGCTGAACTACAATGCCCATCTCCAGCTTTATCGTTCTTCTTACATATGCCGGTAGCTGTTTACCAAGAAACCAGATAGGTTTTACATCACCATCAATCACGCTTCAAACAAACTTTTCCAGGTTTAAATGATTTATTACAGGTTGTCCACAGCACTAACAATGAAATGCCTGATAGTGTGCTCTCTTGATGACTTGAATTACAGAATCGGGGTCAGGAGACAACGACATGGATGATTTGCATTTCAGACTTCTGTATAAACGAATTCTGGTCTCTACATACGTTCCGCCATCTTTTTCAGAATAAGAAACCTTTTGTATAAAGTCTTGTATGTTTTGTAGGTCATTCTCTTTACCAAGCGCATCTGTCAAGCGCATCTATCAAGTGAAGTTAGCTTTTATCAACACGGAGTTTCTAATGCGATAAAAGTAATGTGGTGTCGCAGCCTGTGATCGCATGAAATTATGGCAAACCCAAACAAAGATCTTCTCCCAATAACTTACATATGACACTCACATATGCATATTTCTCTGCATCTTATTTGAAGTACCACTTATGCATCACACTGTACCTCTTATATCATCATAACAAAAATACATCAGCATCTTCTGCGACGATGACGACATCTGTATTTTGCTGCAAAGCTAAGAACACCAGTCGTGTATAAGCTTCCTCATGGTTACTGTCATTGTCACTCTCACTTATTCTGAAAAGTTTGTGAATCTTATCGCCCGCAGTAAAAATGAGAATTGTATTGATATTGTCTTCATCGAATAAAAAGTTCCCAATAAGCTCTATTAGTTGTTCCTTATTGTTGACATTCTTTAAAAACTCGTTCCATTTCATTCCTGATGGCATTTGTTGTTGGAAGCCTTCTACATGGGTTCTTTGATGTTGCTTTCCACTTTGGATACGTGTACCACTCTTTGCACTGCTCTTGTTGTAGCTATCATTTATCATCCCAACCAACACAGCTTCTCATGCTTATGAGGGTGTGATGAATCGGATAAGACATTTCATCCACTCTTTTTTATGTTTGTTTCAACTTCAATGTTTGCACTGCTTCCATTCTGTCGACAAGCGAGGCATCCCTTGGAATTGTAGCAAGGCTGGGAGCTGAGTCTTCGATGAACAAGTTTGGAAGTGGCGCCTTCTCTGAATATCACAAGTCACCATCTGTCGATGCAACAGGTAATGGTAACGATGTCATTGGATACAGAAAAGCTTCTTCCAACGATAATCATTTCGAAATAAATTGTTTCAGGTCCGAATTAGTACCAAATGCTTGGCAATTTTCCTTGAGAATCTCTTGAGAATCTCTTTTTCTTTTTCTTAATTTCAGTTTGCAAATGATTCTTCTTGAATTGGCGATGAAAAAAATTCACGATTCCTTTAGCAAGTTTTTCTTCAGCAAACTTTATGAATTGATTCTTGCCAATTTCCTTAACAATTTAACCATCCATTTTATCACCACGGCTTATATGTTTCGGGAAATGATAAGAAAAGGGATACGCCGAAACCCTACAATTCCTCCTTTTTGACATGCTCTGAATGCAATCGTTTTCCATGAGGGGTGACTTCTTTGTGTTTAGATGATGTTTCCATGTGAAACACTTGGCGAAGACGTTTTCTTAGCATCGTAATAAGAATGATATTCACCCAATTGTTTCATGATTCGGTATCGGTACTGAAGCCACATCTGAATGGTCCCGATAAGAAGACACGTTCCAATCCTTTAAAGGATATCTCACAAGACTTGTGTTATCTGTGAAAGGACTTGTTCCTGTGGTAGTAATTTCATCGGAGAAACTAAAAGAAATTCGAAAGTACGGTGGTTAGAACACGATAAAACCGGCAAAACATATAGTGAACAACAATGGTCATACTTACTCATGGAAAATAATTACTAATGCACCACAGAACAATAAGAAACGGAAAACAATGGAAGCTTTCTACATCATGAGTTATAAACCTTCGATTAACGATCAATTAGACATATCAATGAATAAGGTTTTCGGAGTGGGTGCGTGTAATCACCCGTTCGCCAGCGAAAATATCGAATGCGTGAAAGCTGGAATTTCATTCGACAAATACCGACTAGCCAGTGGAATCTGTAACGATGTGCGTGAATGCACATCCATATATAACCAAAAGAATGTTACTTTTGTTAGTTTTCTTGAAAAAATTAATGCGATGAAGTCTATCAATACAATGTACTTTTTAGTTATATTGCGATACCTGTAAAAGTATCCTGCGTAAAAAATTATACACACTCAAATATTACTTTTTCACAAGAACAAAGAAGCACTGGGAATTTGAAACCAACAAGAAATACAACAGGTATCTTCCAAACTGTTCCAAAAATGTTTAGGTAAATTAACCCAGAGATGACAATCAACATTCAGTTTTGAAACTTTAAATGTCAAAGAAAATTCAATTTAAAACATACTTTAATTTGTCACATGTTCCCTTCAAATGAATTATCGCCGAAGATATCGGTCGAAAATGCCCAACACTTCACTTTGACATTGGTTACTCCTGGCTCAGCAGTTCTATTGTTTCAAGGGTACGAGATGTTCAACAATTATACGTTTCGTCCTCATTCATACATTGATATTGATTACTTTTGTTAATGCGATATACACCTGAAATAGCATTTATTTATTTATTTATTTGGTATTGTTTTAAACTTTTTTTTCGAGCAATCAAAATGTTTAAAAACCGATAGGTAAAAAAAGAGCATCATGAAACAAAATTTTTTTTTGCTTTTCTTTTAATAATTTAATTTATTTTTTTAATTGTTATGTGCTTCAGATCGAACGTTTTTTTTATTCACTTTATTCATTTAGCACGTGCCTTTTTTTCTCTCCTCCCGTGTGATCTTTTTAAGAAGAGAAACAATAAAATTGAAGCTTTTCGTAGAGGTTTCTACATCATCATGTAAAACAAATTATCTACGAAATGCTTCGTAAAGAAAATAAGTATATATTTTTTAAAAAATGTTTTGAATGTTATCTATCTTGCTTAATGGCGAATATTTCAATTTTAACAATTGTCTGATTTGCTATTCAATATACAGCAACTAAATTGTAGTGTTAGAATTTATAACATTTGCCCAGGTGAAGCTTTATGACACATTTAGCTTAGAGAAATGGCTAATAGGATAAAGTAGCTACGGTTTTCAAAAATTCTTTAAATGAATTAGATAACTGAAAAATAAACAGTTTCTTAATCAACAATGCGGAGCAAAGAAACAAATCGATGAATTGGTTTTTCTATAACTGTATACCTCCTTACCTCCGCTACAGACAGTCAGGCAAGGATACGTTAGGATACACTGGCAAACATGCTGCCACGTTTTGCCACTGCTGCTTTTTGTCCAAAATGTTTAATCAGTTAGTTTCTTTGTATTTAGTTGATGTATTGTTTTCAAAGCCAAGTCAACGTGGAATATAAAACTAACAATAATGATAAAAACAAAACGTTATTCCTATTAGTTCATCAGCCAAAAAAAGTCACGTTCGATTGGGGTTGCAATGTATTTGTTTCGAACTCATGTCGCACACAAAAAAAGAAATAATTTCGCTCACAACTCAATCTACCATTTTGCGTGACTTACAAACAAACAAACAGACAGACAGAGAATCGGCTATTAATATATAGACTAGCCGCCAAGGCGGCGTCGCTCGCCGCCCATGTCCACCTGCTCTGTATCACTGTATCAATAAACGTCAAATTTCCTTATAAACGGCACATACACAACTTGTGTTCAACCAGAAGCATGTTCGAAGTCACAACCTCTGATAAAACCAATCTTTTATCAGTGTAACAATACACTGAAAACGTAGAGAGAGAAAACTTCAACTTTTTATTAGCTTTTGTTTCAAAAAAGTTACGCGCTCTAACATGGGTGCTATCAAACATAAGGGGGAAATGGTTTCTCTTTTTAAAAAGATCACACGGGAGGAGAGAAAAAAAGGCACGTGCTAAATGAATAAATCGAATAAAAAAACGTTCGATCAGAACGCTTAACAATTAAGAAGAAATTAATTTATTAAAAGAAAAGCAATAATAAAAAAAAATAAAAATTTTGTTTTGATATGATACTCTTTTTTTACCTATCGGTTTTTAAACATTTTGATTGCTCAAAAAAAAAGTTCACCCGTCTCAGACAGTCAGGAAAGAGTTAGTGGCAAACCGAACATATGCTGCCACGTTCTGCCACTGCTGCTTTTTGTCCAAAATGTTTAATCAGTTAGTTTCTTTGTATTTAGTTGATGTACTGTTTTCAAAGCCAAGTCAACGTGGAATATAAAACTAACAATAATGATAAAAACAAAACGTTATTCTTATTAGTTCATCAGCCAAAAAAAGTCACGTTCGAATGGGGTTGCAATGTATTTGCTTCGAGCTCACGTCGCACACAAAAAAGAAATAATTTCGCTCACAACTTAATCTACCATTTTGCGTGACAGACAAACAGACAGACAGACAGAGAATCGGCTATTAATATATAGATTTTTTAAAAAATGTTCTGAATGTTGTTTAAATCAGACAATATTTTTCCGCCATTACAGTAGCTGTTGTTTACAGTTTTTGCTGTAAAGCAGTCCAATTTGATTACCAAAAGTGACAGAGATTATACCCTTTCAAATTCCATCATGATGTATACTGTTTTGATTTTTGCTGAGTGGATTACATTAGAAATAATCAAGCTCAATTTCTTTTCTGCATATCTTACTACCCCAGGGGGAAAGTCTAATATGCCACATACATGTCCAATTAGCAATAAGAATTTAAAAACTCTAAGGACCAACATTTTCATCTACTAACTAACAATGTTTTTTTTGTTGTGTTGACTTGTTCGGTTTGTTGTTGTGTGTGGAAATAGAACTTTTAAACAGTGCCAGCGGTTCATAATACAACACAAAAGGCTAAATAAACATGGCTGAAACGTAGTAGCAAAAGGAATGGATAAGAAATACGTATGGATCGGATGGATATTCCTAGCACACAACAGCTGTTGAGCACATTTTATGATGCTCAGTCAACAAATAATTTTAGTGCGCTTAAAAAGTTTAGAAGCCTTGATCTGAATATAAGAGATTGTCAAAAAGGTCAAGCAAACAATATATTCCCATCCACAACTTAATATCGTGAAGGCATTGGTTTTGATTTTTGAAATTTGCCTACAATTTCGAAAATATATAGGTACTAGTAACCTGGGTAACAAGTTTTACCGAGTTTCACTTCGAAAAGGATGTGTCATATTCGTCTTTCCCGTGTCCAAACCCCGTGAAGAAAACTTTAATCAGCGAATTGGAAACGGAAGGTGCGCCCATGTTGTATAGCAATGGTTCCCTCGTGACGATAAAAAAACGTGCACATGCTACTATATAATAATCGTAAAAAAGCTCATGGCCTCACGAAGAATATGACTACGATTAAAAAGATTTTGACCGTAAAATTCAACAAAGTTTATCACTGTCTAAAATAAAAGTGTTATGCACACTCACTATCATATATAAGATAGATATCTGAGTATAGACCTTTTCGGAAAATATGTCAGAGCAGATCTTACCTCGCTTTCAACCCAAATAATAGTGGCATTGCTGTTGTTTGTGTTGTTTTTGAAAAGAAATGATCCCCGAGAAGAAACCTTACACGAACTTTTTTTATGATTCTTAATTACGTAAGTAATTAAAAACATTTGAAACGAGGCAAGATCTGTCGTGACGTAATTTCCGAAAAGGTCTATTGTATTATCATTAAAAATTCTATGTGAAATTAAGAGTGAAAAACCAATAAAATTAGCCAAATAATACAAACACCTCCTGATTGTCCAAAGCTTTGAAGGCATATATTTTTTAAACGGTAAATTTTCAGGTCAACGTTTTTACATAAAATCTGCATAACTTTTCAAGGGTATTTCAAAAATCCTCAGAATTGAATTTCGTTGACATTGATTTTTGTCTGAGCAGGGATGTGTGAGAGATGGATAGTGAACGGCTTCAATATCTAATAAATCTACTGTAATAAATCTTTTGTGTCGCTATTGTGTCGGCTACCGTTTGATGTTCTAACTCTGTTATCAGCGGGAAGTTCAAAATGGCGAATGATAAATCGTATGTAGCAAAGGAACTGAAAATTAATTGCTTATTTTAACTGTGTTTTCAAAACTCTGAAAGGTGCCTAGCAAGGAAAAAGATTCCTGAGTTACCATAGATTTAAATGTGTCTGGACTGTCGCCGTTCCAAAGGAGAACAAGATGCCTTAACAGGCAAAAGGATTTCTGCCAAAATCTGCTGAAATATAAAAAAAAAAAAGCATATGACATATTTGAAAAAGGTTATATGATTTCCAAAATAAAAAAATCACATAATGCATATAATCCCTGGGATATTGTCAAAAGATAAGTGACACTATGTGAGACTTATAATATATATACTGCTAATAAACTGGATTACATCTAAATGACATTATATTCTTTATTTTGTTGATAAAAAATAATATCAAGGGTATATTGATTCTTTCAGATATCACAATGTATATGCACGTAACTCATAAACTCTAAAAGTTCTGAATTTCTGAATTTAATACTTGGTGTCAATCTTCCTAGCAGACTTCTTAAATTACAAGCACAAAAATGCATGCAGATTTTGATCATGTAAAATACATCCACATAGACCAAAACCAACATTATAACTGTTGTAGTTTGTTTTGATTAGCAATACGGAAAGCACTCACAAACATTCTTGATCTGAGTTATTATTATGACCTGTTTATAAAAATTCTTGGAGAAATTCACAAAAAGGTTGAATGATTTTTACGACATAACATTGCATCTCTGATTTCATATGCACCCAAGGGCATTGCGAAAATATAGTTGACACTATACGAAACTTTATTGTATACGTATATACACCACTGATAAACTTAACTACATCTGAATGACATAAAACATCCTTTATTTTGGGGGTGCGAAATAATATTAAGTTTATATTGATTTTTTCGGATATATATTACAGTGATTACGTATGTAAATCATGTTCTTTTTAAGCATTTGATATGTACCGTCAATCTTCTTAATTACAAATGGAATTATCAATTTTTCAAACACAAAAAGTAAACAATAATTTTGATCATTAACAGTTAAGGCCGACCACCACTCAACAAATTTCATACGCGCGGGCGGACGACAATTCAATACGCATGCGTGCAAGCACACGCTGCGAACACATTTCGTTCGCAAGTAAGTAGACCAGTGGTCTACTACCAAGCGACAGCGTACGTTCGCAGAAAATAAATGATGTAATCAAAACAATTAAAACCAATCAAATGCTGCTAAACATCTTAACTGTAGTATTGTAGTAGTATTATTTTCTTCTTTTCAGTTTGACAGTCATGTTTGCTATTATTTTTTATAATCTAAGGATTATTTGCAGATATTCAATATCCACTCACGCTGGTGCATACACCGGCTTCGTTCGTCCGCGCGTACAATATTTGTTGAGTGGAGGCCGGCCTTTATATATATACTTATATAATGTTCTAAAGCACACACATAACATAATTATATATATAACTGAAAGGAAAGTTTTGTATTGTTACATGATGTATCTTTTGAATTTACAGACAGTTGTTTTACAGATATTTTAATTTGCTATTGTGATTAGTCACTCGTAAATAAGGGACATTGACAGTATAACTTAAAAACTGATCAAACAATAAAACAAGTAAGTGGTGCAGGGTAGACACAAATTTTCTATGTTGGAGCTGAAGAGGAAACTAAGCTGAGCCAAAGTATCCAGAGCTTAAAAAGCGTAACAGCTCATATACAAAACAAACGAAGATGTTTTGAATTTAGACAGGCTTAAAGAATCTACAATCCCGGACAAAAATTGTGGCAAAACTGATGTTTTTCATGAAGAATTCAAATACCCCCTCCCCCAGCATCAATGTTTTGAGTTGTGTCCCCAACGAACATTGATAACATTGATGGTGGGGGAAGGGGGGCCTCATGACGTGAATTTCGTGCTTATTACCACAATATTTTGTCCGGGATTGTCTGAATTTTTGCATGACTTACTCATTTTGTGTATAGATTTTCGAATGTTTACGTTTGCTTATTTGGTAATGTCTGACTACTTAGAAGTTGTTTATTTTACTTGGAGGGTTACAGATGCAATTTGTGTACTTTTCTATTGTTATTATTGTCTCTGTTATTCAGTAAACAATGTAAATGTAAACAAGTTTGTGGGGATGTGGGAATGAATTACAAAACAGTTTTGTTTGTTGCTACCACTTTGGAATATAAATAAACAAAAGTTACATAGGTAATCTGAAATACTATTTGCAATGTAAACACCAACAAAACATTTTGTTTACTTTACTTTAGGTATACATAAACAAAACATATCGACAAAAAACATGACCACGTAAAAAATCACCGTGGAAGAATCTGTCCGATTTGAGAGTTCTCCACCAGAAGTTTGGTGTCAGTTGCTTTGCGGCAGGTATCCGCACTTTGCAGAGAGAGACGTTTACTGCCATGCCAAGATACCAATGGAAAAGAAAGAAGATCTGCGGCACAAAAACAAGGGAAGGCCCAAGTAGACAACTCCGCGAATGGAACGGGATGTTGTAAGGGCCTTACGGGCACACAGGAATGGCAGTGCTACAATTTCCTTTAAGCGTATTCAGGAGGAAGCCGGACTGGGTAACACAACAAGCAACAAAGCTGCGAGCGGGGTTTTGAGAAGGAACGGATACGAGTACACCTCCTCACAGAAGCGGATAAGAAACAAAGACTTGGATTTGCAAAGGCTTATCGAAAGAAAGACAAACAGTTTTGGACAAACAAAGTAAATTTTTACTTTCACTTTGACTTTTACTTTACATTTAACGTTTTGCGACACGTCACCAACACGTCACCAACACGTCACCAACTGTAATAGTGTTTTCACTGGGAATTATAACACGTCACCACACGTCACCAACTTTCTTTGATAGTAATAAAATAATATACTCTTCTTATAAAAAAAAGTGGTGACGTGTGGTGACGTGTTACAATTCCCAATGAAAACACTCTTTACAGTTGGTGACGTGTTGGTGACGTGTCGCAAAGTGTTGTTTTGGATATTTTAGAAATGTGACCTACTGCAACAAGCGAAAAATTCCTTCCTTGACTAAGCACTTAAGGTTTTGCGTAAAACCAAGTGCGTCCCACTGACTGTCATCCATTTTGGTGTTCACTTAGTTTTGTTTACACGGCTTGAAAGAAAAAAGTTTCTGTTGAGTTCACACACATTTTGTATATATTTTCATAGACAAGTTTATAATATTATATATTATGTTATTATTATGACACGTATATATAGGGTATATCTGTTTTTGTCAGAGAAAAATTATCTTTCTGTTTTATGTTCACATACATTTGGTATATATTTTGCTAGACGACTTTGTATTGTTCATCATTTGACCCAGTATGCCACGTAAACTTTGGTTATTTCTTGTATCACATATTCATGACAGCATGTTTAGAGTATGTACATGTTTGAATTGACAAATATTGACAAACTGCAAAAGCCTGTTTTGCAGTAGGGCCATGTTCTTTTGTTTTGATTTTGTGTAAAATTACACGAACTGTGACAAGGGGCAACCTGGCTGCCAACACATGTTGTGGGAGATGTCAGTCTTGAAAGAATGTGTCGTTTTACTAGGAAGACCCTTTTCCATTTTTATTCTTAAAATTCAGACAATCCCGGACAAAAATTGTGGCAAAACTGATGTTTTTCATGAAGAATTCAAATACCCCCCCCCCCCCCCCCCCCCCCCCAGCATCAATGTTTTGAGTTGTGTCCCCAACGAACATTGATATCATTGATGGTGGGGGAAGGGGGGCCTCATGACATGAATTTCGTGCTTATTGCCACAATATTTTGTCCGGGATTGTAGAAACATTTCTCTCTAAAAACAAACAAATAGCTACCTTTTTGACTCTTCTGTTTACAAAACGTTAAAAACTTCTTTTTAATTAGAAAAGAATGATCACAGTTCAAGATAATTATAAGTTTCTTCTATGGAAATTCTTTTTTTATCTTCAGATACCATATCTATCATTTTCAAGAAACTTTAGAAAATTTAAAATGGTTTCTACACTCACATGCGTGGTAAGCATAAGTTTCATGTAAGCGCACACACGAAATTTTAAAAAACCGCTAGGTTTGGACAGCAGAAAAAAAAAAAGAAAAACAAAGCCGGTTTTAAAGTATTTCTTGCTTTCGTAGAAATCCAAAAACTATAAAACACGTGGGTAAAAGCTCTTAGACGAACACTTCAAGTTGTAAAAAAGTGGGTGTTTCAGGACTCAATTCCTGCTACAGATAAAGTCTGGAAGTGTTGTAAATAAGTGTAGTAGTATCTTTGATGACCATAGATTGCATTTAAGTTGATTATTAGTAGCGGCACTTTGTATTTTCAAGTGGCACTTGGATAAAATATACTGCAGTAAACAGACTGAATTTGTTATTATGTAAGTATTTCTTTTATATCTGATGAAATAATTGTCTTTTCAGTTTAAATTTCCATCCAGTAAGTTATTGGTAATATTTATAGGGATGTTTCAAAGAAACTAAATTGTGTATGTCATGTATGTGCCAATAAAATAAAGACTTGTGACAAGTATAAGCATCCGAAGAAAGTAATGGATTTAAAAGATGAAATACTCAAGTTATTTTGGCATAATTTGACAGAGGATATTCCAACAGTTCATCCATATATTTATGAAGTATGCAAACATAAACTAGAACGGTGTAAGAAAACAAGTGGAAACTACATGTTGCGTGAGGGTTTTCTGTCAAGATTTGATGGTGGTGAACCAAATATCTCAGCAATAAATAGTCCAGGATTTGGAGTTATGTTTGAAGTTAAAAAGAACGGACATTGTATGTAAAACATAGCACAAGCCACAAATGACTGTGAGAGAAATTGCCGGAAATCTTGGATGTATATAAAAAGAATGCAATTGAATGTTTTTCTCTTTATTCAATTGCATTCTTTTTTAATGAATTTATGTATTATGAAGAACTAACTGTTCTTTATCTTCAAATCGTGCAATGCTTTTTCCTAATATTCCATTTTTTGGTCAGTTATCCCTTGACCGTGGGTCTTGTTCCAGGTCACTACATGAGAGATTAAAGGCATTTAATTATAGTGGATAACCAAAGTATTCGTGAATATAATAAGCCAAAATGAGCATTTCTCTCTGAAACATCTGACATAGACCCATATTAAAACATTTGGAAAGGTGGACAATATGAACACTGGCACTTGTTTCTAAGGATTTTGAACTAAACGTTATTGACCTTCCTAGATAACTATTACCAATAGTATTGATACCAATACTTCATTGAAAGGTAAGATAAAACTTCAAAGTGAAATTGCTGGTCATAATTCCATAAAACAACTCTACATCCAAAATAATTGTTTAAAAAAAAAGAAAAAAAAGGCAAAGTAAAATATTTTCAAAAACTTTAGAATAATTTGGCTTTGATTCGATAATAATTAGCTAAGCCCAAACTTTAATAAGGAAAAAAATATATATAATAAAACAAGGCAACAAATCTTTAAAATTAAGCAAAAGCTTTTCGATATATTATATCATCTTCAGTGCTATAGTAAAAGGTTAAATTAATTTTAAAGATTTGTCGTTCTGTTTGATTATATATTTGCAAACTGGCATACATAATAAAAACAAAAAAGTATGTGTTGTGCAAAACTGTCTAATTCTTTTTGCTGCAAGTTCACTTTGAGATTGATTTTCTCTGGCAGGCATAGTTTTGTTGTCCTTTTAATTTTAGTGTCTTGTTTTCAGCTTGTTTGATTTTGACAACATTCTGTTCAAGATTCTTAAAAATAACGTCACATAGATTTTCATCATCAGTGATGTAGTTAAAATTGTCTGTACAATGTTTTCCACTCTTCGTAAATGTTTGTTACTGTTCGAGAAGTTGCCTTTCGAAAGCATATGGAATGTATCCAGAAACATAATGTAGAGTTTTTCTTCTACTGGTGTCAGCTTTTAATGACTTGCTTCCACAAAACAATCTTTAACTAATTACTTGTTTCTTTCCTTTAACATTACTCCAAAAGGTCCCAAATTAACTGAAATAGGATTACAAGCTCAAGCTCAGTGTTTTTATGCATGGAATGAATTATATATCTTTCCCAGAGTTCGTAATCCTAATTTTGTGAAATTTCGAAAACATCAGCTCCTTTTATGTACTGAAATCTTCAATAACACCAAGTTGATGTTGACTCAGTGTATCTGCAAATTGTGAGCAAAGTTCATTATGCATGTGAAATTCTTCTTTATCAACTGTTTTTTTTACATTTTTTTAACTGCCTAGTGTAAAAAAGAAATTATTATATTTCTTCCAGCATTCTTTACAAAAGTAACTGAATGCAGATGACTGATTAACTTCGATATTTTCATGAACTGAATCAACAACTTTTAATACATCATCATCATCATCCCCAGCCAACAAAAACAACAGTGGGCATTTGTAAAGTAAAGTCATCCAAATCATCTACATCCACGTCAAAATCAGCCAGAACTATTTCTTCGTCATCTGACATAATCACAGTATCGACTAAAACTTCAATATCTTCGTCAAAATCGACATCTTCAAACTTCAATTCCTCATTATCAAAACACGTGTTACTGGTCGCCATATTGAATATAACTGAAAGGTATTCTGCCTTGTACGTTCAGGACGAAAAATTACAAATAATTTCATTCGTCCAACTCAAACAATAAAATCAAATCTGATTGGTTTAATAAGGAAAAAATTCTATTGTTTTAAAATGCGTGAGCAAAATTGAATAGATAACAAGGTTGGTAACAATAAACTTATACTCGTTCACTATCCATCTCTCACACATCCCTGGTCTGAGCGGGACATCTACGTCATCTCTGACGTCACTGTCGCGTGATATTCAGAAATGTCCCCTCTCGAAATTTTGATCCTCTACATATGTTCTTTCAAAATTTTCAGTTACCCTGAGCGTTAGATTTTTTCAAGTCATAAAAAATCATCTCCATCCACAATCTTGTACAAAAATAGTGGTAAAACTTTAAGTAGCAACTGCAATCTCCCCCCTCCCCCAAACAGCAATGTCGTACAGGCGTTCTATAAGTACATCACAACATTGATTTCTGAGGGGAGGGCCAATTTACATTTCTTTTTCACTTTTGCCACATATTTTGTCCAAGATTGCAGATCAACACAAAATGCTACAAATGTACAATCCATTCACTGATAGATGCAAAATTTCGGCCAGACAGAAGTCATTACAATTTTGTTAACAATTATCGAAACACTTAACACCTTGGAATAATCGATTGAGTCTTAATTTTTGCGAGGGTTCTGTTAATTCTTTAAACATCAAAACATGCTTTTGTTTGAATTACTTATGGTAATTAAATTGCGTAAAGTGTCTCTAAAGATATTTTAAAATAACAGAAAATGCATTGTCTGGTGTAAAACAGCAACTTTTTTTGGGCATTTGGAGAAACAAAGGAAAACAAAACTACGACATGCAACTCTCTGAAATAATTTCATCTTGGTCATTGAATAGATGTTGCATGATCATTTAATTGCTACATCAGTTTATTACTGCTTGCGACACATTATCGCCAGATTTGAAATTTTGCATTTATGAGTGAATAGACTATATATATTTCTTCTTTCAACTTTGCCGACTGCAAGTTTTCATTTGAATGCAGAATTGTGAATATTCATCTAAATTTCTATTTTTTCTCATATGATTTTTAAGCGAAAGATGTCACGTGAAAGTGTGAAAATAGCCTTGAAGAAATCAGACGATATTGACGATATAGAAATTTTTTTTTCACTAAGTCATTTAGGGTAGAAAAGGAAAGCGTGCAAGTCACCTAATCGCCACTTAAGATTGAAAAGAAATATCATCATGTTGAACTCCTCCACGTTTTTTGACTGATCCTAACTACGCCTCTGAATCACTCTTGTAAAGCCTTTCATTACAAAGATTATATATATTTTTAATGTTTCTAAATTTATTTTAAGATGAATGTTTCTGTGGCTTTTTATCCGTAATTAGTTTTGAATAACATTTATGTATAGACCTTTTCATGAATTACGTCTCAACAAGCAACGTCTCGTTTTCAAATTGAATGTTAATGACGTCTGCGCTGTTTAAAAACAGAAACAACACCACAGGGAAAAAGTTTTCACGAAATTCTTTGATAAGGTTAAGCACGTTATAATCCATAAGTTTAGAAACGAAGCGATGTTTGTAATGACGTAATTTATGAAAAGGTCTATTAACACTGGCCGTGGGAGAGATCGCACATAACGTTTTCTCTTATTATGTGCAACGTCAGTGCGAAACCAATATATTGATACTCACTTTTTTCACCTTGACCATGCGGTGGCGAAATAACTTTGGCAAACATTTTTGGGAACCGGAGTTCTATGACAAATTAAAATTTTTGATCGACGATATCTCCGTAACAGTTCGTCATACACATATGATCCTATACATTTTCGTGTTCAGAATTTTGAGCTCTACAAGATGATAACCTTTTCGTTGCCAATTTCTTAAGTTTATTTTTCGTGTCTTGGGGTGTCACTATGCAGGCTGAACATAGGTGGCGATAATTTTTGGATAAATTTTCCCTGACTTTTTTCCAGAGGCTTTTATCTCCTAGATTTAGCAGCTCGTTAATCCCGTTTTTGTTTGAGTCACATCCTGCGTAGTTTTTATCAATTCTGATTTTATCAACTAAATTTCATTCCTACCTGAGCCTCATTCCTTAGTATGGGATCAAAGTTGTTTATAGTTTTTAGTTGTCTTCAATATATCGATAGGATTTGCTGACTGCTAGCTAAATTTCTTATTTTTAAGTATTTTTCATGTGCACGATATGTCTGACTTAAATACTTTTTTCGTGTATCCATTATGCGAACAAATATCAAAGTTAAAATGTATTATACAAACAAATGTTATTTTTATTTTTATTTTTTCTCGCATTATAAATTTTAGCTTGATTTTTGCAAATGCTTGTTAACCTGTTCGCTAAGGTTATCATATTGTTTTCAACCTCACTCTGCTTGAATACCTAATCTCACGTGCGCACAACATATGAAATTGAAGATCATGATTCGACGGTTGAGGACAGCGACAATCAAGATGACTCACGTAATTATTCCACTTAACTGAATACCAGCTTCAATCTGAATCACAGTCTTTAGTTGTTATTTACTTGAGTAGAAAGCATAAATACTTTATACTAGCAGCATCAGCATATGTTTTGTTTATTTTGAACAGTGAATCTAATTTGTGATATATCTGCTTTAAATCAGGAGTGATTTTGCTTGACTTGTGTCATATCTACTTATACTAATCCGCAATCGTGCATACCACTTTTAATTTAGAGAGTGTTTTGTTTTTGTTTTTTTAATGGTCAAAATCTTCTTAATCGTGGTCATATAGCGGCAGTCCGGCCAGTGAAGAAACTCTTCCACTGCAATCCAACGATCATTTGTTTTGACACGTGATCGTCTTTTCGCCGTTTTCATTGGTTGCCGAAATCGTACAAACTATAGCGACAATGTTCGTTGATAAGTAATCCATTTTCATTAATCGTTTGACGAACGAACAGGTCTGTACAAAGGCATTATTATAAAACGTTTATTGTTTAACTTTTTGCTTTTCTTTTGTTGTTTTTCTATTTTAGATTAATAAAAGAACGTAAGTAAATGTATTGACGTATTATTTATGTATGTATTATGTAAAATCATACTGAAATGTTTTTTATGTGGAAAACGAAAACGAGTATACATCCAGCACATGTTTCAACGTTTTACTTTGTTTTAGTTTTCGTTAACTTTGTTTTAGTTATCAGATATGGCTATATAGAAGAAAGTGCAGTGAAGAAATGCAGAAAAAATCAATTTTCATTAATCGTTTGACGAACGAACAACAGGTCTGTACGTGAAGGTATTATTATAAAACGTTTATTGCTTAACTTTTACTGCTATTATTCTATTTTAGATTAATAAAAGAACAGGTAAGTTATGTATGTATTTAAATGTTTGTTTACGTTTTAGTTATGGCTATACAGAAGAAAGTGCAGTGAAGAAATGCAGAAAGAAATGATGTTCCTTTACACAGTAACGAATGGTTTTCATTTTAATTTAGTTTTGAAAGATTAATTAATTGAGTTTTGAATTATGAATAATGAGTTATTCTATCATTTAGTATGTATCTTCGCTGGATGAAAACTGGATGCTGGATGAAAAGGAACGCGGAACGAACGAAATTTGTTTTGGTAACGCGCGCTGTAATTTATTTATTTACAAATCAATTAAAAATGGTTCTCATGGCTGTGGAAATGGGGGGAACGTCAACCATGTCTGCCTTTTATTAGATTTTCCTGTACAATTTAAGATGCTTGGTACTTTGTCTATCTGCCTGTCTTCCAGCCAGCTTTATGTCTTTTGTTTTTGTTTGCTTCATTATGGTTGCAATGAATGTGATTATTTTAGCTGTTCTTCAACTGAAATCTTTTCTTTTATTAAGTCAGAAAAAAGAAAAGTGTATAAACCATTAAAGAAATGAAGCACATGGTTAAATTATGAAGTTGAGAGGGTTCTGTACAATGAAACTGTCCTACAAAAAAGAAGCATTATTGGATGGACTTTTCTTCAGTTTATATTTTATCAAGTTTATGCATTATTTTGTGTTATGTATGGTGGTATATAATCGTTTACGTATTATATGCCTGGGTGTATAAGTTTGGCATTATGTTTTTATTTGTTACTTTTTATCTTCTGGGTAAATTTGTGTTTTTAGTTATTGTTTTTAGGATATGCGTACTTGAATTTCCTTTTTGTTTTTTGTTTCTTTTTGTTTTGTTTTTTATTTTCGGTATTACAATTGAAATATTATTCTTTTAGGCAATAATAAAAAAGCATAAAGAAATGAAACTCATGGTTTTAATCATGATGATTTTGGGAAGAACAGACTATATATATATAATTTCAAAATTCATTAATGATAACAGTCCAGAAGTAACTTTGGAACAAAAGGAAAAGTTGGAAGGTATCAATTTGTTTTGAATTAACATTTTGTAATGTTTGATTTTGTGGTAAACAGTTCTGTGTTATATATTGCCATTTTTTTACATTAAAGTTACTTCTCTTCTGCGTATAAATATATATTCTGAGCCATGTTGCTATTTGTTTCTGTTTTTAATCTTCTGAATGTAATAACAAATTAATGCCTGTAAAAAACTTTTACACAAGTGAAATTCTGTGACAGAACGCATACTGAACATGGGTGGCGAGCGACGCCGCCTTGGCGGCTAGTCTATATATTAATAGCCGATTCTCTGTCTGTTTCTCTGTCACGCAAAATGGTAGATGAGCTGTGAGAGAAATTATTTTTTATCTTTTGCGTGACGTCAGTGTGAAGCCATTCCATTGAGACCCAAATAGAACGTGACGTGTAAGGAAAATTATCTCGGTAACCAATAGGGATAACTGACTTTTTGGGGGGGTCCGACGATGTCTCTGTAACGGTTGGTCGTAACGGAGCGATCCAATTCATTTTTTGATCAGTTTTTGAAGCTCTACAATATGGCCACACTTATCATAGCCAATTCTTCATTTTTTTTTTCGTGAACTGGACGCATACTAAACATGGCCCAGCCGGCACAAGACGTCTTTTAGACGTCTAAATCAAGTCTAAGTTACGTCTTTAGAAAGACGTCTAGCTAAAACGTCTTTTAGACGTCTTTAAGATATCTTGAAAAATCTAAGTCGTCTAAAAGACGTCTAAAAACCGTCTTTAAAAGTACGTATTTTATTGGCACTTCCAAGACGTTTTTTAAACGCCTTTAAAAAGACATCTTTCTCAAGACATATTAAAGACGTCTTTAATATGTCTTTTTTTATTCTTTCCGCTTTATTCGATTTTTGAATGTTTGATATTCGATTTCATGACTGGGTGAAACATTTAGTTTAATAATCTATTTATGTTGTTATGTTCAGTCAAACTACGAGGACAAATGATTTAATGTTATTATAAAAGGTTTCAAAGGATCATATTTGATGCTTAGTTTTTTAAAAGCTGGTCGATTTTCGATATTTATGATATACCGCTACCTATTTACCACCCCCTGATTATCGTATCTGAACCAAATTAATTCTTAAGCAGTTTCAAAAATGTTCCTTCGGAAAGTTCTTGGTCGTGCTGTTTACAAAAATATGTAAGTAAATATTTTAATCTTTTAACTCCCAATATTAATGAAATTTCGTAAAATCTTTGGTTGTTTTGCTAAGGTAATAACATGTATATTCAGCGATTTTGTTGATTTGCTCTAGTTTTAATGTTAAATGATGGGTGTATTCTTTATGTTTACAGATTGGCTCACATATATACTTGATCATTTGGATTCAAACTTTTGATTTGGATTCTTGTAAGTATTTTTTGTTCACTTTCGATGCTGTGTTTTGGATGTTAAAGAAAAAAAGTCTCTTGCAAAACGTGTAAATGTATGGGTTTAGTAAATGTTATTTTATACAGAAGCCTTCCCTACATTATTTTTGTATTTCTTTATTTCATTCCAGGGTGATGAGATATGGAAGAAATAATAAGAGATAGATTCTAAATGCAAGTGTACGAAAATGAAGATGCTTTGCTAGCATACCATGAACAAGAGCCTCCTCCAAGTTATGATGAGTTACATCTAACACAAGACAGGGTTTTTCAAACGTTACGTATTTCAGCAAGAAACTTAACTACAATTAAAGTCTTTTTTCTGCATAAATTTTATTTTGTTGTTTTGTTGTATTACGTAAAAAGGTACTGATTCATTCGAAAGAATATAAACATTTTAATTCAACTTCGATGTTTTATTTTCCCTTTAAAGGTATAAAGGACGTCTAGAAAAATTCTATTTTGTCCGCTTTCAAAACGTCTTTCCTAAGACGTCTTTAAGACGCATTCTCAAAACGTCTTTTAAATATCTTAACAAGACATCTAAAAGACGTCTAGAAAAGTTCTATTTTGTCCGCTTTCAAGACATCCTTCCTAAGACGTCTTTGAGACGCATTCCTAAGACGTCTTTTAGATATCTTGAAAAGACGTCTAATAGACATCTTAGATTAGACGTCTTAAAAGCGGACAAAACAGACGTTTTTTAGACGTCTTTTAGACGTCAAATGCGACGTCTTTTAGACGTCTTTTAGACGTCTTTGTGTTGGCTGGGGGGTGGCGAGTGACGCCGCCTTGGCAGCTAGTATTATCCATTTGTGTATTACACTTTATATCTAGAACAAAGTTCATCACTAAAAAGACTAGTTCATGTAGCCTTTGAAACATCAGCTCATGTTTTCTCTGGACACAGTGCCCGTTTATTTTCTTCACAGAAGTCTCATCCTGGTGGCGTGAATTTCGTTCCAAGAAACACTTTTGCGCATATAAAATTTATATATTGAGTTTTTTTGCTACCTTAAGTATCCAGAACTTCAAAAGCATAATAGCCCATACACGAAACAAACGAAGATGTTTTGTATTTAGACAGGCTTAAAGAATCTCCAATCATTTCTTCACTAAAAAACAAGCAAATACATACCTTTTTGACTCTTCTGTTTACAAAACGTCTTTTTAATTAGAACAGAATGATTACAGTTCAAGTTAATTATAAGTTTCTTCTATGGAAATCCATTTTTTTCATCTTCAGATATCATCTATCATTTAAAGAAACTTTTGAAAATTTAAAATGGTTTCTTTGCTGACATGCGTGATACGCATAAGTTCCATATAAGCGCACGCACGAGATTTCAAAAAAACACTAGGTTTGCAAAGTAAGAAAAAAAACGACGAAGAACAAAAGGCAAAGGCAGTTTTAATGTGTTCCTTGCTTTCGCAAAAATCCAATAAGTTTGGAAACCAGCAGTTGACAAACATCGAAATCGCAAAGACACTCCCAAACAAACAATTTCCAAATAGAAAACTCTGACTTATGTTTTCTCACAGCCTTCATAACAGTTCATGAACTATCTCTAAATATCTAGAAATGTTTTATAATTTTTGTTCCTTCAATTCATATTTATCTTTTTGTTACAATTCATACAAACAGCTCTCCTTCTCTTTATTTTGGTTCTGTAATGCTCAAATGATTGACAGGCAGCCAACTCCTTTGAATATTTTTTAATAAATGGGCTGGTTTCCTGATCATTTGCTTATTGATATTTGTTATTTCACAATGAATTTAATGAGTTGAAATCGAAAATTTTAATTTAGTCCTTCTTGATGCTTATGTTCAAACTTAATCCCATGTCAATCTAAAAACAGTTTTTTTCTTTTTTCCTAAAATTGTGTATTTTTGAAGATATTTTCACTTCCTTTTTACAGCATATTTTTTTCTATAATTCTATCAGAGTTAACATCATAACTCAAGTTCTGTTCATTTTTACGAAAAAAATAAAAAACCGTTTTTAAACTTTTTCCCTGTGGTGTTGTTTCTGTTTTTAAACAGCGCAGACGTCATTAACATTCAATTTGAAAACGAGACGTTGCTTGTTGAGACGTAATTCATGAAAAGGTCTATACATAAATGTTATTCAAAACTAATTACGGATAAAAAGCCACAGAAACATTCATCTTAAAATAAATTTAGAAACATTAAAAATATATATAATCTTTGTAATGAAAGGCTTTACAAGAGTGATTCAGAGGCGTAGTTAGGGTCAGTCAAAAAAAGTGGAGGAGTTCAACATGATGATATTTCTTTTCAATCTTTAGTGGCGATTAGGTGACTTGCACGCTTTCCTTTTCTACCCTAAATGACTTAGTGAAAAAAAAATTTCTATATCGTCAATATCGTCTGATTTCTTCAAGGCTATTTTCACACTTTCACGTGACATCTTTCGCTTAAAAATCATATGGGAAAAAATATTCAGCTTAAATTTTTGCTAGAATTCCACCTCTGAGCTCTTTTCGTTCTTACATTAGGGCTTCAAATGTATCAGTCACTTTCTTAAAAACTGAACACGGCGAAAAAGCGTTTTAAAGTTTTTATAGAATTTACAACTAAACATGCAGAAATATAATCATTATGCCAACGTATACTGATATTTTGATCGCTCGCTTTAAAATGAATGACATCTGTGTTTATGTTCATTCATTTTTATTTGATCGTTTGCTTTGTTTATTGATACATGATTTAATGAAGTGATGAACAGGAAAAGGAACGTTATAACAGTTTTAATGAAAAAAAAAGTTTCCAATTTATTTTACCAAAAAACAACTGCACATTTCGAAAGTTCAGGTCATTTTACATTGAATTAGTGAAAAAAAAGAAAAAGCAAAATTTTCACTAAAGTTTCCCTTACTCACGCCTTAATTGTGGTCATATTCTTCGTGATGATATGAACAGCCATTATAAACTTTCTGTTTTTGTTCAGTTCTGATAATATAAGCAGATGTATTAGTACGTCAAAAGATGACACGCAATGTTTCATTTTTAATGGGCATGCGCATTAAACATCACATGACATTCGATGCTTGCTTCTTTGAGTTATCAAGTATCGGCTGCAGCAGTTAGCAATCAAGTTATCTTTTGCGCTACAAAACCATCTTTCGTCGATAGTGTGTGACAAAGACAGTGATGTAAGCTAAACGTTTTTTTTTTTATTGTCCAGATAATTCTAGACAAACGTTTATTCCAGTAACACGACATTGTTAAAATTGAATTCAAATGTAAATGTAGCTAATCGATATCTCTTAAGTAGCACCTTACGTTACAGATATATGCACGTTGTCGGTTATACACCCAAAGTTAGGGTTGCGGTTAGAATTAAGTTTTTAGGGGAAGTTCAGGAGGGGGGGATAACCGACAAGTAGAGGGTATTCGTCGGTTACTTCCCTCAAAAAAATATTCAACCCTAATCGTAACCCTAAATTGGGAGGGAGGATAACCGACATAGTATCATATGGACTTTCATAAAATTTTGTCTAACTTATTATGACAAACTTTATGACATCTTGAAATATTATACATTAAATATTAAGTATTACGCACTCCACAGCGCGCTTTTCGAAAGCATAATTGATACTATGACATGAGATATTCTTTATTGTTTCACAATGAGTCTGCACATAACTCATACGTTCTAAATATTCTGTACTTATGAATTTGATATGTGCTGTCATCACTTCCTAAATCACAACCCAGTCAACACAAGTCGTCTTAATGACGTCTTTGAGACGTCTTTTCAGAACCAATTAAGACGTCTCCAAGACGTCCTTAACTAGTCTCCAGGTGTAACACCGAAAGACTTCTTTTAAGAAGGAGACAAAGACGTCTTTGGAAAATACGTCTTTGAGACATCTTACTCTCGTATCTAAAAGACGTCTTTCGTTGTTACACTTGGAGACCAGTTGAGGACGTTTCAAAGACGTCTCCAAAAGACCTCTTTAAACAATATTTACATTTCAGGGAGCACAGTAAAAACAGGTTCTTCAGTGGTCTTCAAGTTGTACTAGGGCCAAAACATAGAATACGAATACTGAAAAGAAATGGGTATTCTTTCAGAATAAAAAAATTAAAATCAATTAAAAATTCTTTACGTATCACAAAAACAGTTAAGAAAATTACAGCTAAATAAATCAAATAAATTACAAATTAAATAATTAATCCGAACTGATTACCAATCAACAAAAGTCCCAGGTACGAAACGGAATCGAAACGTGTTACGAGTATCACATTCGTAAAGAAAATATGCGAGGTTTCACCATGCATCGCTATCTGAAGTGGTTGCACACTATAACAGGTCAATAAGATTCTAGGATATTATGATTGCAAAGGCAACTGAATTACATTGTTAACACTTTCGAAATCGTAACTACAAATTGGTTTTGAAAGAAAACTTGCTTGTTTTAACACAACCCCCATCACTCTTGTACGTCAGAGTTAGCATAGTTTTTCAAAACGGCATCTAGAAAGAAATTTGTTTTGAATTCTGAAACACATCATGACTGGTTTTTATTAGCATCTACAATGGCATTTGTTAGCCATTTGTTTGCTTAAGCACGAAAAGGAACATTTTAGTTTGATTGACAGCATGGCATGTAACATATTTTTTATTTACAATCATTGAAGACCTGAACTAACATTCTTGACCCGTTTTGTGTAGGACACAAAATGAAACTTTAACTGTATATATGTACACAGTCAAAAAAAGCTTATTTGCATCCAAATTACAAAACATAAAACATCCTTTATTCAACAAGTTTATATAGTTATTTAGGAAACTTTTAAACATATAGTGGTGACATAATATAGGAGTAAATTAAAAAAAAAAAACATCCAAAAAAGTTTAAAACGTGTTTTCAAAATTCATGACTAGAATATGACATGGATATTGAAACATTCAGATGTCTGGAATATCCATCATCGCATGTTGGATTTAAAAACAACAATTGTGGTTTTCGCAGATAATGTTTTTCCAACATTTAGATATTTTTGGATTACTTTGTTTTTGCAACAAATTTCTTTGTAACCGCAAAGTATTTTTTCTGTTTGTTAGCCATTGATATTTTTCGTGTAGCATAAAATTCCCTTAAAATCAGCAAATCGTTGAATGAAATAATATTGGTGTCCTTAAAAAGTCGGTATAACGGTACAAACGAATGCTTACACGAAAAGATAGCAGTGTTTCGTAAACAAAGCTTGTCGACTTTAACACCCTCTTAGTGGCGTGCACTCTTTAAAATACCTTGTTTCTCTTCCTCCTACTACGTCTTCGCCTTCTCTATTAAGTTATGAGCAATTTTGTGTAACGTTTGCGTAAAATCGTTATTCTAGTTTACAATTCTGGCTAAGTCTGGTATAAAATTCATTCGAAAGCACATTGTTTTCGAATTTTTCACTATTCAGATTTGACAAACGTTCCATTCACTCATCGACCAAATTTCGAATGTTCTCCAGTTTTCAAGGGAATTTGCACAAAAAACACAATTTGAAGGTGCTCATTGTTTCCTATTTGATGAAAATTATGGAAAGGTCTTTAATTTTCATGAAAGGTAACAACCTATGTAAAATCATGTATTTTTGTATTTTTCCTATTTTTGCTGGTTGACTGAAAAATAATTTCAATGTCGTGAAAGTATTTATAAGTCAATAATTAAAACAGTGGCCGTGCTGATAACTATTGCCAATTAAACGCGATAGGATACTTAAAGTTCACGGTCAAGAGAAGTTCCAAACCATTATAACATAACAAAATTTCAAGAACGGTGAACTGCATCTAGAAAGAGTAAACAACTTTAATAATCCGATGTTTATCCTATAAGTACTCGTGCAAAAACCATCAAACTGGCAGGCTTGTGTTAAGTGCGGTTTCTTGCATTAACACGAAAGCGATGATCATGTATGCGTCATATTATATTTCTGATCATATTTTCTTAGTATTGTTCTTAGATGCATCATCTAAAACCATTTTTTGAGCTGATTTTTAATTGTCATCAAAACGCGTAAGCGCTAAAAAACAAACAAAATACCAGACGTTTTTGGATCCTTAATTTTGTTGAAAATAAAAAGGCAAAGAAGGATTATTTTTAAAGCTTTACGGAGCATTGTTCAATAGACCTTTTCGGAAATTACGTCACGGTAGATCTTGCCTCGTTTCTAAGGTTTCTTAGGTTTTTAATTACTTACTCAGGTCCTATATTGATAACAGAAACTGTATTTTTCTGAAATAACCAACCTGATTAAATACGAACAAGAGCAAGATGGCACAAAACGGTAGCAGCAATTGTACTTAAAGTTATGAAAAGTTACTACAAAGTTTCAAAATTATATTAATCAGTAAAAGGTTACATAAATAAAAAAATCATTTATAAATTTACAATTTGATAAAAACAGATAAATAAAAACACTCTTTCCTAAAACCATTAACAGAGAAAGAAACACGACCTCTTTCAGGGGCCTACCTAGATACATTCCTATTTCTTACTCTAAGCCTGAGACACTTGAAACAACCTCAAACTCATCAATATTTTTCAAGCAGTGACTTCGACTGCCACGTATGCACATCAAGGCTGACTTGAGAATAAGAAAGGACAATTTGCACCTTAAGGTGGAAATTATCTTTTCAAACCTTATTTCAAACCTTAGCCAGTCTTATTTGCAAACTTTTCCGCCACATGATTATGAAACATAGAGCACTCCTTGCCCATTACTCCGGAAACAGAAAAAACCAATGGAGTAAATGTGCCGTGTTCTATGTTCATAATGCGGTGGTTGTACTGCCTTTTCGAGTTCATGTTCCCTCGATACTTTAGAGGTAGCTTGTTGACACTGCGAGGCTGAGTGTGAGTTCGTAACTCGAACGTCAAAGAATGCATTCTGTCCATCTCGCCACACACCCCTAGCTCTTATATCAGGTCGTGCTGCTTCACCTACCAAACCATTAATAATTTCACCGTCGACTGGTTGTAGTGGTGGCTCGATTTCCACGTTGTTAGCGATTTTTGAAAGGAGACCGGCTTCAAAATCACGGATGTTTTTGTGCCTAATTGTTACAAAGCCTCCTTTTTTACAATTCAATGCGTGTGTTACATCATATTTCTGTCCACAGGGGCATTTGGATGGCAGTCCTTTTAATTCTCTAGCGTATCTCAGGTTAATTGCATCGCGGAATTCTCCTTTGTTGAGAGCAAAGCCAAACTCCGCAATAGGCAAAACACTTAGCCACGAAGATGCGCCAGGCATCTGGGCATAGGGCCTTGGTAACTTTTGGAGTCTGACCCTGCTCAACGTCCTTTACTTTTTCTGCGATGGAATGATCACGATTTCTGATTATATTTCTTTTGATTTGATTTATTTCATGCTTGTCCGGAATTGTTTGACCCTGTGTGATCATGACGGTGACGAGTGGTAGTGTAATCGCTTTTGATGCCTGGTACTGTGTATCAGTATAAATTTGTGTATAAATTTTGGACAGGATTGGAATACCGAGACCATCATTTCGAATCGGAAGAGAGTAGATTGTCCGATCGTTCTCTGTCACTATAGAATCTAGCAAAACCGGTAGAAAATCTTGTAAAATTACCTCGTCGAGCGGCTTGAGGTACTGGACCATACCAGGGATGATGTGCATAAAATACGTGTACTTGCTCAGAACACCATGCGTGAATGCAGCGTAGGCGGCATGTGGCTGTGACTTTGCGAAGTTAGACAATCGCCGCATTTCATCGCACCAGGTCTCTACCTTATCTGCAGCGTACTTTGTTCGAAAGGAATTGCTTCCAATTGCTGCACCAAGATGTCGTCCTTCTGTGGTTATTTGAATTCCGGTGCCTGAAAATAAACGTTCAGCTTCTGGGAGCAGAGACGCATCCTTCAGAATAAGCCAGCTTTTTATCGCGTTAACAAAATATCCTACATTGCTACCATTGCTACATTGCTGCTATAACATAGTCCCACCATTCACGTAATTTCTTTAGCTTTCCAGCACCTGCGATATCGTCAGCTAAACATACAAGAATGACGCCTGGAGAGAAAATCCGAAGAATGTTAATTAACAGAGCGGTTCCCAAAGCATAAAACGCCATTACCAGGTTGTCTCCTTGGGTTGTCCCCTCTAAGGAAAAAATATCATCGCTGTTCAAAATAATCAGTCGAGCTGGTTTCCGGTAAGTGTTAATGAGGATGGTTGCTATTTGTGGACATACGATTTGAACGTTATGAAGTGCTGACCGCCGATTTAGTGAATTAAATGCGTTAGAAGCGTCGACAAGTATTACAGCATCTGTCTCATCGCTCTCGAAAATGCGTTTCATTGAGTGTATAACTGCTTCTGCACCGGATTGAAGTTCTGTCGCAGTTTGGAGTGGTCCTGCGGCCTCCTGAATATCATCCTTTAAAACCCATCCGACACATTTCCCCACAATTCTTCTGATTACTTCTCCTACACCTTATAGGTCGGACACCAGGATTTTTATCGAGAGGTATCAAACGAAAGGCGACATGCGCCTCGAGTGTACACGGGTCTACAAATTCGGTGGCAATTTTACGTCCGAAGGCTGCAATCTGAGACCTCGGTTCTTTGTTCTCGACTTTGTACTTACGACTGCATAAAATAAAGGGGTACTGTGTCGCATCAAGTTGTGAGGGACCACCTGCTCCCTTTGTCATCCTGGCGGCTCTCATGACCATCTCTTCATCTATATTATCAAAATAGATGGAAGGTATCTCGTTTACTGGTCCATTCAAAAGAGTGTTCTCCTTGATCGGTACGGGTTGTGGATGTTTTTTGCAAAGAGATTGGCAAATTTCATCACTCATTTGATGCACTCCAACTGACGGTTCGGATGACAGAAGCTTCATTGCGGCATTAACCTTTCCTTGCATCATAAGCTTAGCGAAAATCCATGGTCGATCATCTGGATTATTCTTGCGGGATGACTTTAATCGTGTTTGTATCACTCGTCCTTCTCTTTGGAGCTCTGGTATTTTCCTCTCTTTCCAAAGTTCTAATCTCTGCTCGAGTTTTTTACAATGTTCTCTGGCTTTACTATTACGCGAGGGCTTTTGGAGCAAAAGTGTGGGTAATAGCATATATATTTAGGGAAATTTGATGGTATTCCGATCCCTTGTTAAAGTGTTCAAGCCACGATGCTAGGTCGCGTACGAAGGCTTTTGCGGCATTTCCAGTTGGTAGCTTAAATAGATTCTTTCTCCATTGGGTTATCTCGTCGTAAGCACTGTTAACGTTTTCGTAGAATTCGATCAGGTCCTCTCTTATATGTCCTACGGGGGTGTAGCTAGGCAATTCCGCGTTTATAACCTGTTCGTTCTCTATAGGAATTACATCCGCATCCAAAATGGTGCTGGTTTCCACAGTATCATCGTTGATAACGTTTGTTTAATCGACACTTAAACTGTTATTCCTTTTGATAATGTTTATTTCATTTCCTTTACACCACCGTTAATGAGTCTTAAGTCCCTTGAGGCTTGCAAATTCTCGATTACATGACAAGCATGTGTGTTCCATGTCTCTAAGTGAGTTTTACAAAGCTTCGTGTGTGAACTTGTTTTAACAAATATAAAATGTTTTGGCTGAAAGTCTCTCCATTCAGAACAATTTTCCACGTATTACCGCTTGTTTTTCTCCACTAACGGCAAACTTCTTGAAATACTTTTATCAATTGTCCAAAGAGGTAAATTCCAGCTCAAAAACATAAACGGCAAGATCTTTTCATAACACGTCTGCACTCCACAAAGTTCTTTGAGGCTTGTTTTTCCTTTATATCTCACTGGTGGAAAACAGGCATAAACGATAAATATGTTATAATGATTTGTTACTGTAAATAGGGTCTAATCATAAAACACCAGAAATTAATTTATTAAAAAGACAAAAGAATTATACATGCGTGAGCCGTACATATTTTTTTGTAAGAAATTTTTTTAAGACCAGATGTAGAAAAAAAACACACAAAAGATATATGTTTTTTATTATAATTTCAAGAACCAAAAATGAATTCAAACAAATAACTGCCTTTTTAAACTAGATCTCTGAAAGTCTTAATACACTAAACAGTGTAGTAGCTAACAAACGAGGTAAGAAGTTTTAAACTGATAGGCTTTACTAACAAGAAAAACAATATATAATCAAATTTTAAGAATCATAAAAAAAGATCATGTAAGGTTTCCTCTCGGGTATCATTTCTTTTCAAAAACAACACAAATGCCACTATTATTTGAGTTGAAAGCGAGGCAAGATCTGCTCTGACCTATTTCCCGTATGAAGTTAATTCGACGCCAAAATCTCGTTTATCAAGTCGTCGAGTCGCTTTAGATGTTGATTCGTGACGTCATTAATCATTTCAGAAGTTTACGCAGTTCACAATAAGTCGACATTCAAGTCGTCGAGTCGTTTTAGATGAACACTCGTTTTTCAATTTGAGACGTTTTAGAAGTTGGGGTCGCTAGATGCTGTGTTATTGAGGCGTTTCGGAAGATTAGCCGTTTTAGATGTTTAGTCGGTTCAGAAAATGAGGCGGTGCAACCTCATTACCAGTTTTTCTAAGTCAGTTTTAGCTCTTACACGAAAACAAAAGTTTGTGTCATATTTACATAAGTCATGCTGGCTGTCATATTTTCTAGTATATAGCATGGAGACAATAGTTGCATTGCATGGCTATGAAGAGGAAAAACCAAAACTATGCATGAAAGATTCCTTTTCTTGGACTGTTTGTTAGAATTCTGAAAGATCCCTTATATATGGATATACTAAGAAATGTACCTCACATTATTATGCTCATGTTCAGTACTGCGGAACACACTATATCGCCTGATTTCAAGTAAGGGACTCACGAATAGAGTCATTCGGAATAAACAGATCATCAAATTTTAATAGTTCTTGCTATGAAGGACCGACAAATTTTGAACAACGCGTCATCATCTGAAACGAACAAACTTCTAAAACGCCTTCATTTGAAAAACGAGTGTTCATCTAAAACGACTCGACGACTTGAATGTCGACTTATTGTGAACCACGTGAACATTTAAAACGACTCGACGACTTGACAAACAAGATTTTGGCGCCGAGTTAACTTCATGTTTCCGAAAAGGTCTATTACATCATCATCATCTAAAACCATATTTTGAGCTGATTTTTAATTGTCATCAAAACGTGTAAGCGCTAAAAAACAAACAAAATACCAGACGTTCTTTGATCTTTAATTTTGTTGAAAATAAAAAGGCAAAGAAGGATTAATTTTAAAGCTTTACCTAGCATTGTTTAGTTACTTGAGTCTGTAGTGTTGCATAAACCTGAAAGTATAAAGAGATTCAGAAGATTTGTTCTTTCTTAAGAATTGTTCACTACCTTTTCCTTAGAGATTTGCAAAAATGGATAGTCAATCCATTCGCTTGTTACTGCAAGATTGGAAAGTGATATTGGCTTTGATTGTTGGCTTTTTTGCAGGTGATTTTTTCTATAGTAATGATCCACTATTTTCACTTAGGTAAGAACTGATATACAAGAATGATGTTTATTTTTGTTTAGTTATGTATTTCTATGCTACAAGAAACTTTGGTTACTTCAAATCAATAGGGTTAGGCAATCCAAAACCACTGCCATTCATTGGGAACAGCCATATTTTCTTTTCACCAACTGGTCCAAGGGAGGGAATGATTGAATTTACAAAAAAGTATGGTAAAGTATTTGGAATGTTTAAAGGTGGTACGCCAGAATTTGTCGTTCTTGATGATTCATTTTTGAAAGAGATTTTAGTGAAGCAATTCCATGCATACACTGACCATACTGTCTTGACATTTGGCAGTAAATATGTCGATAGAGTTGTGGCGAACTTATCTGGAGATGAATGGAGACGGGTGCGAAAAGCATTGGCGCCAACGTTTACTGCTGGTCGATTAAAACATATGATGATTGATACGGTAAATTGTGCCAATGAGTTGGTTGATCACATGAAGAATTCCTTTGGTGTTAAAGGTAACAATGTGGACATGAAAGGGCTTTCTGCAAACTTCACAATGGATGTCATAGCTCGAGGATTTTTTGGCATTTCCATCAGTTCGTTCAAAAACACGGATAATGAATTCATTAAAAATGCTATGCAGATAATGCCGCCAGAATCTTTTGGATTTCGAACAGTTTTGCTTATGTTGAATGTCGTGTTTCCAAAGTTAATGAAAGTTCTTGAGACATTGGGAATGCCGGCCTTTCCGAAAGATTGCACCAAGTTCTTCTGTAGCATTGTAGATGACCTATTAAGTGGCCGACAGCAAGAAATGGAATTACGAAACGATTTTCTTGCACTAATGGTGAAATCAAATAAGCTAAGGATTGAACAGGAATCAAGTACTACCATTGATGGAAAGCCAGAGGACAAAACCAAAATAGGACTGGACAGAGTTGACATAATTGCTGCAGGATTTATCTTTTTTATGGGTGGTTATAGCACAATATCTTCGGGTTTTGCTGGATGCATCTACCAGATTTCTGATAATGAGGAATGGCAACAAAAGGTTTATGAAGAAATTGAATCTGTCCTCTCAAAGTCTAACGGTGAAATTAATGCAAATGTATTGAAAGAGATGCCTCTCTTGGACATGTGTGTGAAAGAAAGCTTGCGCATATCTCCACCAATACCATTGATCGACAGAGTCTGTACAATGGACAATGAAATTAATGGGATATCGATTAAAAAAGGTAAAAATCTTCAATTCATATTTAACTTATATTTAGCATATGATCAATTTTTCGAAATTTTCCAATGTATGTACACCTTATGGCATACGTTAGCCTACGCTAGCGATTCTGAAAGGGCTCTTGAACTCATAAATCGTTAAAGGATATTATTTTTATCAGAACTAAATATTCCTATGATTCAACTTTTTAAACCCTTTTAGGTACTCACATTTGGATTCCGGTTCATGCCATGCATCATTATCCAGAATATTACTCCGAACCCGATAAATTTGATCCCATGAGGTACATCATATTTCTGATGCTGCTGTTTTCAATTCAAAGTTCTCTTCTGCTGGAAGAAAACTAATTTTAACAAGACTTTGCATTTCATAAAAAGCGATTTCTTTAGATTTTCGAAAGACAACTTAAGAAATACAGAGTATACATTTGCACCATTTGGATTGGGTCCACGATCATGCCTTGGGGAGAGAGTGGCCATAATGGTGTTGAAGATCGGCTTGATACAGCTACTTAGGTTTGGTGCTAATGATTATAGTACTGAATCCATCAGTGGTGGATCCAGAGGGAATTCAATTTTCATGGAGAAGACTTGAGATATTTAGAATAGAAAATGAAAACTGAGCTAATAAATGCATCAAACTGATAGTGCATTTTATTACACTTTACTCCTTCGCTTTTCTCAGGATCTACCTTTAAAGTTTGAGAGGTTGAACTTAGTGTGCTAATGGTTGTTTAGCATAATCATTTTATTTACAGCTAATAGTGGTATGTAATATGTGAAGTGGTTGTCTGAGGTATATCTAAAAATTACTTTGGGTGGATCACACCCCAAGATTGAGACAGCATTTTTTAAATACTTAAAACGTATCGCACTATATGTAAGAATATATGCTTTCTACTCGATTTCATAAATCAAATAAAAGAATGTTATGGCATAGGTGATTCGAAGTCTTTCACAAATAATTATTTTAACCAATAAAGTTGCACATCAAACAAAGCAAAGTCTTTTTATCAGTGAACCGAATAGGTAAACACGGTTTATTTTATTATTGCGCCTATCTTTACAGCAATCCTATGTTACCATTCTACACTAAGACAACTCTTTATGGGTATAAGTGATTAATGTAGGAATAACATCTTTTCAGTATAATCACTTTCGTTCAAATTAAACGATTCTTCAATACACTATTGGTTATCAACTTTTAGTGAGGCTAGACTCAAATATTTTCTTAGAAATATTTAACTTCAGAATTGTTTAAGATGAAATTGTGGTTAAATTATCATCAAGCATTATATCTTTATCGATTGTATACAGAAAAACATGAATTGTAATGCTGACAGAGAGGAGAGAACCTCGAGCAAGTAGCTTCATATAAACGAAATACCAGGACAGCGTAGATTTTGATCCTTCCTCTGTGAATTTTGCTTATAGTGTTTTAGTGTGATAAGATATAAATGTATTTGTTGACCTAACAGACAAAAGTTTTCAAATCTTTAGGCCCTTGTCATGCCAGTCACAAAGTTACTAGTGCATGAGTTTCAATCGTTTAACCAAGCTTTAGCAGGAGCAATTTCATAAAAAAAAGGTTTTTCTGTTTTTCAAATTAATCCCCTGCTGCATGTCGGTGTTTTCTTTTTAGATCATTCAAATTTAAATTGACTGGCAGCAAAGAGAAGTTGCAATTTAACAGCTTTGGTATCATCAAAGCCATGGTGTCATTCGAACATCGCGATGTGAAGTGATATCTCATATCTTGATAAAACTGTTTTTTGTTTCACGATAAAGCAGCAAAAGAAAAACATAACTCTTTTCTGGGTCATTATACCGATAACATCTGATTTGGTACTAATAATTATCTATATTTATACATTAATAAAAATGAATACATTGAAGCACGTTCTGCAGTCTTAGGCAAACCCTTCCACGCATATCGAATAGATTCCAAGCCAAGTTGTTTGATAGACAGTTTGATTGGTCAAAGGGAAAATCTTCGTGATTAACTGTGTATGTAGCAGCATGGTGCTATTTTCTAATTTTAAGGCATATTTGGTAGATTTGTGAAAGGGGATATCTTGGGTCATATTTGGTTTATATATTTGGTGTTTGCATAGATATATACATATTTGGCAATTTTGCAGTAACAGATTTTATAGTTGATGTGAAATCAGGCTACGTAGAAACTTATTCAATAAATGATAAATGAAGAGTTGTTTATATGATTGTAGAAAAAGTGTGTTGAACTTTCTTTCAAGATGTTGCAATAACTTTGTCGTTTTATTGTCCCAAAATGTTTTGAAAGAGGACTTGTAGCTGCTCTGGCATAACAATCCATGACGACCGCTTAATACTGCCGCGTAATTGCCGTGTCGAATTAAATTACTTTCATTCGCGGAAAATTCAAAGAAAACGCGACAGTTGCTTTATGCAAATTTTGTTGCTGAATATCAAATTCAATATAGCCTTACATAGCTACATAAACACATGAATAAGTCCCATGAACTTATTACCCTGCAACATTTACTTAATGAAGGCGGATATTTATTTGTTTTTTAACAATTTAACCAAGAAAGATTGCTAATCTCAAAGTGATACAAGGTCTTAAGGTCTTTACATTTTCACAGTCATTTCTTGGATTTTTTTCATTAAACTCTATTCAGTTTTGCCAGTGATACCAAATTAGATTGAAGATGGCTGTTTTTTTCGACAAAGTTCGCTGCATTCAATTCACTATGTCCCACTTGATATATGTTTATGGTGATTATGCAGCCGTGTAAAACTGTCCTAATGAAACTGTAGAATCCAATTTTTCCTTTTATAAGAAAATCTTGCCTGAAATTTTGTGAAAAATGTCCCCAATTTAAGCTGGAAATTTATTTTATTTTTACAATCATTTACTCATCATAACCTCTTCAGTTCCCTAAGGTAGTGTAATCAATTAGCGCCCTGCGAAGGAATGTTTAGAGGATTTTAACTCCCCAATTCGGCTACGGAAGCTGCAATAACGTCAGTACTGCCAACAGGTCAAATGAAACCGTACACTGTACAAGGAAATGCTCGGTGACAACTATAACAAATAGAGCATTCAGGCAATCTGTGATCGTGATACTGAGATGAATTAGATGAATTTACTCGCCTGTCATTCGCCAATTTGCGTTTTGAGAGAAATCGTCGATATAAGGAATTCAAGAATGGTAAGATTGATCTTTGAAGTCCTTTGAAACATTTGGTTTTGATACGACTTATTCCGTTGTTCACTCAAGGGTTTTAATCACTGCCAGCTGTCCCACCACTTTCACGTTGTGAGTGATGAATGCTTTCATTGGTGTTGATTTAAACAAATCTGCCCAGTTAAGGAACAACAGAGACATTGCCTGTAATATAGAAATTACAAAGCTCTCTTTATTTTTTTTGGACCAGATAATTGCACCTTCAATTCAACCTAGAAAGCGTTTTATGCAGCGATGGTGTAGTGGTTAGTACCTTTGAGTGCGACCGCTGGGACCGGCTTCTTTACTCTGAACATCTTTAAAAGCAGCGTATCAGCCTATTAGGATCCATCAACTGACTACATACTGACGTTCGCGCAATTTAGAGCAACGCAAAAAGAAAAAGCATTGCCTGAAATAAAAAAATGCAGAGTTTGGTTGCCGCACAATGCTGTCTTTGTGCAATTATCTTCAATCGGTGATAATTGCTATAATCGCTTCTTATTTAATCAGAAACACACAGAAGAGTTTTTATGTCACAGTGATATAACGTCTTAACTCTAACCAAATATGCATCTAAGCCTGAAAAGATAACATCTGTAGTTAAGGATGCATTTGCACATGTTTCAAAATCTGTCTCTGAAAATGAATTTGACTCTATAAGATTTATTAAAATATTAATGATGAGGGCTGTAGGATTACGTGATACGAGCATACAGGAAGTTTACCACCAAGTACTTACATTAAAGTTATATAGCTCTTCTTTTGAAGTGATAACAGTAGATGGGTCTAGAAGAGTTGACAATATTGATGGAGAGTTAGTGAGTAAATTGTCTCATTTGGACATTTACGCGTCTCGTGAGGAGTTTTGTAGCGAAGTTAATATAATTGATTACAATTTCATTCAGTTTTATTCTAAGTTCCTTTTGAAGAATGGGAAAATCACTAAAAGGAAGAAGCCTGTAATAGTTCGAACAATTCCTCAGTATTCTTCTTATTGCAGGGTAATAAATTATGGAAAGTACTGTAGATTTCAACTTCTTAAATATAAGACATGGAAATATAGAGTTGGTTAGTCATTGGATGATTTAGATGAAAACGATGATAACTTTATTAGGCTTTGGGGTGAGTTTTTAACTTCTAACATGGTAAGTCGGGATGTACCAGATTATGCTTTTGAATTAGAAAATTTGCAAAGTGTCTGTGATCAGGAAGTTGAAAGTTATTCTGATCTAGAAGAAACCTCAGTGGACCGTGAAGATCGGATGTTTTTAAGTGATTTAGTTCGTAATGAGAACAGCACAAGTAATGCAGCTGAAGGTATTACTATAGAAGATCAATTATTTTGGGACCACGAATGCTCTTCGTATTCAGATCAAGACATTGCAAATTTGACTGTGTGGTTGAATTCTCAAAAAAGTTAATTTGTTAGTGAAGTAAGACATGCCGCAGAAAACGAGTATGAAAATATAGGAAAGTTAAATCATCGGCAAAGAAAAGCTATTGATCTTGTTATTAATCATGCTTTATCAGAACCTTCTAAGCAATTACTAATGTTGATAGTTGGGAAAGCTGGATGTGGGAAAAGCTTTTTAATAGATAGATTACGCTATGCATTGGGTGAACAGTCCCAGTAAGCACTCGACGTTTAAATGACGGTCAGGATTTGGTCACATTAACGTCGCGACCAAAACTGACCAAAGCTGACGTTTATTTGACGTTGTGTTATGGTCATAGTTAGTCATTACCATATCTGACGATCATATGACGAAGATGTAAAAATCATAATAATGAACGAAAAGAAACTTTTGTTGCTATATCTACATTTCGTTCTCTTATAATTGCACAAAAATATGTTTTCTACTTCAACAACGGTAAGTGAATCGATGACGTCATGTTCACGTTCAAACAACGGTCATTAAAACGTCGATATGACGTTCCTCTTTTCATAGGAGTTTGATCATAAAAAAACCCATAAAATGTGTGAACAGCCAAAGAAGCGATAGTGAATAAAAGCGCTGCCCCAGGCAAAATAGAATTTAATTCCTTAAAACTAAACCCAAACTAAATAAGTGATTTTTGAAGACGTTGGGGAGACGTCGTAACAACCGTTTCTTCGACGTCCATACAACGTCATTTATATTCATTAGAATCAAAAAAATAATACGCAGAGCTGCGAAGGAAATTAACAATCCAATTTTCAGCTATTTTCCCGCTGTTCTTTTTTTTATTTCTTTGTTAGCCCAGTAAGCACAAAGACGTTGTTTCAACGTTGTTTCGACGTCGTATTTCATCGTCGCATGACGGTTGTTTGATAGTCGAAATGGAAACAGCAAAACAACGTTGGATTTCGACGTCAAAACAACGATTAAGAAAACCCAAAAATGACGTTGTACGGACGTTGTGCAACGGTCAAAAGACCGAAAACAACGTTGCATTGACGTTGTAGCATGGTCAAATTGACGACGAAAAGTAATGACAACAAATGAAAAGTCATCAGCGGGAATTGAACCCTGACTTCTTGCATGAATTCTGAGAGTGATAACCACTACACTACGGCGCCATGACATGTTCTAATGTATTTGACTAATATCAAAATCACCAACTTAATTTGGAGTATGTTAAGATGGACAAGAACGATATGACAAATATTATATTTATGTTATGATATCGGTTAACGTTTTTAGATCCATACCTGATAATTTAGGTAAACTAAGTTGAAAGCAGAATGAGAAGATAGTGCTTATAATTCATAGATAGTTGGTAATGTAAATGCATGCGCATAAAAATTAGTTTATTGATTTATACAATGTTTATAATTGATAATTAGTTTATAATTAGTTTTTCACGTATGACTTGCCCTGTTTATTTTTCTTTTGTTTCTTGAGTCTTTTGTTCTGTCCCTCAGGACTCACAGGGCTTTTTATTCGCATCTTTTCAGTGCATTCGTGTCTTAGCATTCTACTGCATGAGAACAGTCTGAAGAGACATAGTCATATTTTTGTCTGAAGAGACATCTTTATATCTGAACAGATACTTTGAATGATACAAATGATACTTTGGTATTTTAATACATTTGTTATAAAGTTAACACTACTGCTACTATAGACTTTTGGTTATACGTATTTAATACAGAAATATATTGGCATACATTTATTTAACATTAAAACCAATGCATTCAGATGACAGTCACTTTTTGACGTCACAATTATGTTGCATTTGTGACCACCAGACGACCGTCAAACGACGGCCAGAGGTGACCGTCATATGACGTTATCCTGACGTCATAATAATTACTGGGGTGTATCATCTCGGCTCTTTTTGGCATAGCAGCATTTAATGTTAATGGTAAGACATTGCATTTTCTGTTGAAATTACCAATTAGAGGAAAACGTAATTCTGAATTAAATGGAGTGCCACTAGCTCAAGTGCAAAACTTATTCAATGAAGTAAAATATTTAGTTACCGATGAGTTTTCAGTTTTAAGTCAAAAAGTATTATCATGGATTAATCGTACGTGCAAACAGACAACTGCCCAGTGGGCATTGATCGTCCGTTGGTCGTCCACTGGTCGTCCACTGGACGTCCATCATTGGTTCGTCCGTCCCAGCATGTAACTGGACGTCCATAGGACGTCCACCGTACGTCCAGTATGAGAGACAATTTCAAGACATAATGGGTTACAGTGGACGTCCATTGGACGTCTTCTGGACGTCCCATGAACAAGCGTGAAATGATATTGACAAGCGTGAAATGATATTGACAAGCGCGTAAAGATATTGACAAGCGCAAGACGACATCGACATAGCGCAGAAAGTTACTGGCGAACTGGAAATAAACAGGACCTTAAAAATGGCTTTTTAATATTTGTTTGAATTTAATTCATTCCTTCATTTCAATACACGTTTTTTTATAAGGAACCTTTGTGGTGGGGTCGAGGCTGAAGTTCCTTATTTTTTTTAAAGAGTTTAAGCCTCACTTTGCTTTCTTATTTTTTAAGCTGTCTTTTTTACAAAGAATTCTTTGTTTTTACACAGAAAATGTGTGGACACTCATGTATAGATTTTCTTGTGTTTAGTTTTTATTAGTTTTATTGATTTAAAAAAGAAAATTCTTTAGTGTTTCTTACATTTGAACTCTTATTTCAGCCTGGTTAGTTAGTTCCTTAAGAATTCCTCATTTTTAGAGCCTTTTTCAGCCTCAAGTTCCTTATAAAGGTGTTCCTTATATAAAAACAAAAACAAAAAAAACGTGTAGCCAGTTTTTCTTAGAATAAGAAATAGGCAACTTAAACAACTTTTCCTTAAGTAATCCATTCAGCATTATGATAAAAGCCTAGAAAGGATGCTACCGAAACACAATCATGAGTAGTTGATGTTTGGGAGGAGTTGAAGTTTTTTTGTTAAGAAACAAATAACTTTTGTTGACATTTGTTTTCATCTTCTTTCTACAAAGCATTAAATATATACAAGAATAATGGGATATTTACAGGATGATACAAAACATTAATAACAAATAACACTAACATATAAACAACACCACACAAGTAGAAAAGGAAACCATGACTGAAAAGCATTAAGGGTTGTCTTGCTTTTAATGTGAAAAGGTCACTTCTTTCTATTGTTTATTTTGATCACCTTAAAACACAAATGGTTTTAGCTTATTCACTATAAAATTTTGAAAGTACTCAATCAAATTGCCAGAAAAAAGTTTGCCTAAAGGCAGATGATCTTTAAAACACAAAATTGGATAATGCTGATAAACAAACATGGTAGTTTAAGCCTCTTTTCTCCTGATCGCAGTGAAAAGCACAGGTCAAATTTAACAACTAATAAGATATAAATAAACGGTCTAATGGTTTAGCAGTCTTTTATTTATTCATTTAGTAAAAGAGAAGCGAATCCTGAACACAATTTGTTAACAGTTGTTCATTCCTTACATTAAGAGAGTAAAACAAGTTTATAAAATTTGAGCTTGTTTTCTTTCAAAAATAACTTGTTTTTACTCTCTCTTAAAATAAGAAACTTACTTGTGGCATTTCGATTAAACACAAAGATTAAAGTAAACACATATTCCGTATAAAAACTGAGTAAGTGTAGGAGATCAACAAAGCAAGATTTTATCACTTTATAAAATATATACAAAAAGCATGTTAAGTACCATTACCATAGAACACAGAAAATGTAAAAAAAAAAAATTTTAGAGAATTGCAATAGGTATTATATGGTTAGGTTACAGACAAACTTTGCGTTTGTGCTTCACGTAAATTGTCCAAGATTTCACTTTCACTATTTCAACAAACAATTTCTCTGGTGATATCCGGCAGCATTCTGATTTTTAAAAGTTAGAGAGCAATAAACACATGTATGCACTTTCTCAGATATATTGTGAGTGTTTTTAAGGTGGGCTTTAATATATCGTTCTTTAGCAAATCTTTTTGGACAAATACTGCAGGTAAAAATCTTGAGATGTTCTTTCTGCGGCAAACATGAATTCTTCCTTTGATGTCGAACCAAATTACTTTGATAAGTAAACTCCTTACAACAGTCTTTGCAGCTTAATTTTGGTGCTCCATGCACCACTCTTAAATGGTCTTCGTAGGAGTTTTTGTACATAAATCTTTCATCACAAGTACTGCAAAAATATTTCAGATTAAATCGTCGACTCTCTCTTCGATGAGCAGTAAGATTATGAGATATTACACCATTCCGACTTTTGAACTTTTTATGACAGCCACTAAAATTACAAGTATATCTTTTCCCATCATGCTGAATTTCTTCGTGTAGCTTTAATTCGTACTTTCCTTTATACTCCTTACCACATAAATTACAGGATTCCTTTGAGTTGTGATACATTTTCACGTGTTCTCTTACATTCTCTATTGATGTTTTACAAATTGAGCAGTACATTTTGAATAATGGCTGCTAAAAGCTATGAAGATTGACGAAGGCGTAAATAGATGAAGATGGAGTGTAGACCATGTGGGGAAGAGCTAGTTGCGCCAATCAGATTGTTTGTTTATAATTACGGCGCCAATTTTGCACGAGATTTCGTGATCATTCAGTCATTCACCATTTTGATTTCAAGTAGATTACTGGCATAATATTCTCGATAATCTTTTTCAATTTTGTTTCTACATTTTAAAAACAGTTCTTTTCAGAACTTATTAAATCTTCACAACAGTTTACATATTACGATAATTTTCATAATCAGTTGTCACCATGAATAAGCGTTCAAGAAGTGCTTGTGCTACTGCTGAAACTAACGAAAGGTATGTATATAACGATCTACTTAGTATATAGACTTTTTCTGTCTTTTATATTACACTTACATGATTTCAAGCAAGACACATGTTTATAAGAAAACTGAAATCCAAGAACACAAGATATGATTTGTCGAATATAAGTCAAGTGTTTTATAATTATTTTAGAATATATTATTCAGCAGGATAGAGATTTGGACTTAAAATATATAGTTGTGTTTTAGCTACATACTTTTATTATAGATTTGGGCTTTCCTTAAAATAATAGTACTTCCCTGTAACCATAAGTAACCAGTATTTGACATTAAAAATTATGTTTGAAAATTTGTTTACTTTTTGTGCTGAATTCAAATTATTTTGAATCAAATTTTTATTCTTACATTTCTTAAGATTGAAACGTTGGAGGAGGAACCGAAAAGATGTTTTATCTCTATCCATCCCAAAAGAACTACATGAGGTGGAGCCATCAGACATTGTTGAAAGTAGTGATGAGTATAGCTTTAATATACAAAATGATTTATGCTCTACAGATGGTAGTAGTTTTGAAAATGGTTCTGACTATTCGATTATTGATTCCACACCCCGTAATCAAAATGTATTTGAAAGTACAAGTTCGTGTTCTGATTTAGACTGTGATGAAACAGAATCTATCAAGCTTAGACAGGATTTAAGAGAGTGGGCACTCAAACATGGTTGCACTAGAAATTGTATAAATGATTTGCTAAATATATTTCTTGAGAATGGACACAATGTTCCTAAAGACAGTAGAACACTTCTTGGAACTCCTCAAGACGTATCTCTAAAAGTTATGGGAGTTGGACAATATATTTATTTCGGCGTAGTAAATATCATTCGGAAAGTTTTGCACAACAACAAATTGAAGACAAATATTGAACTTATTCTAAACATTGATGGTTTGCCACTATTTTAAGTCAAGTTCCATGCAGGTGTGGCCAATATTGATCCAATTTGCTGAATTTGAGCCTGTTGCTGTTGCACTCTATGGTGGAGTTAAAAAGCCACCAGTTCATGATTACTTGCAGGATTTTGTTGATGAAATGAAGGTTCTTCTTGCAGGTCCTGTATTAATAAATGATATTAGTTACAATATATCTATATTAGCTGTGACGTGTGATGCACCAGCCAGAGCATTACTGAAAGGTATAATTCAGCACACTGGTTACTATGCTTGTGAAAGATGTACGAAAAAAGGTGTTTGTGTTGGAAACCGCATTGTTTATGGATATTGTGATGATGAAAATGTTTTAAATCGAACAAACACTGGTTTCATTAGTAATGAATATGCAATACCTGATTCCAATAATAAGTGTCATCAGTTGAGTGCATCAAGCTTATGTGAATTAGGCATTGATATGATTCGTGAGTTTCCTTTAGATTATATGCATCTTGTGTGCTTGGGCGTCACTCGACGTATACTATATCATTTGAAAGGGCATTTTAAAGGAATATTTGCTGGAAGACTATCGATGACCCAATTGAATGAACTATCAAATAAACTGTCTTCCTTCCATGGCCTGTTCCCAAGTGAATTTGTTCGTCAACCACGTTCATTAGCTGAGTTAGATCGATGGAAAGCCACAGAATTTAGAAGCTTCTTATTGTATTCTGGTCCAGTTGTCTTGAAAGGATTAGTCGATCAAAAGTTATATAAGCACTTCCTAAGTTTATCTTTGGCAATAAGAATCTTATGTGAAGAAAACGATGCTGAAAGATCTTCGAAACTGGCTTTTGCTAGGGAGTTGTTGAAGTATTTTGTTGGTAATTCTAGTGAGCATTATGGTAACACATATTGTGTGTATAATGTTCACAGCCTACTGCATATTGTCGATGATGTGGAATATTTTGATTTGCCATTAGATGCTATATCAGCATTTCAATTCGAAAACTATCTTCAGAAATTGAAAAGATATGTTAGGAGTAAAAATAATCCAGTAGTTCAGCTGACAAAGAGATTGGCGGAGTTGGAAGCTGTGCCAAAGAAACATGTTGAAATTACAAAGATTGCAATTTCTGCTAAAGATCATTGTTTCTTACTACGTAATGGGATCGTTTTTGTTACTGAGATTGGCAATGATGGAGCTTTATCATGTCATTTTTACAGTAAATCAGTCCTAGAAAGGTTTTTTGATTCCTTTGTTGACTCTCAAGAAATGAACATTTTCTTTCTAAGAAAAAGTCTTAAACCAACTTACTGCACAAAGGCAGCAGGGGATCTCTTGAGAAAATGTTGTTGTTTTCCATACAAAAATGGATATGTTATTATGTCTTTATTGAGTGACGTAAAGTGGCTATAGATATAGAATATATACCTATGGGTAAGGAAATGTTAACAATCTGTATTGTTATTCTGTTCTGTAAGTGAAGAACTTAGTGAATATTCTTATGAAATCTTGTGCTTTTAACTGCATATATTTCTGTTATGAATTTGTAATGAACATTTTGCCTTTGGTATTATAAAAGATAGTAAGTGTAACATGTTTTACAACAGAAATTTCTGTGTTTAGGTGTTGGTCCTGTCAAGTTATTTTGGAGAAGGGGAAAGAAACCAGGACGTTAGTTCCTTGTCCATGGGTGGATAATATTAGAAATTGCATATATTGGCCCAGAAAAGGCAAATCTGTTGGTGATCTGATTGCAGCTTGGGCATTGCCAGAAAAAGATTGGCGGCAGTTCACCATTGTGGAAACCATATTGGAGAGTGGCACCAGGGATGAGGCAACACAAATGATGAACATGCCTACAACAACAGAAGAATCTGAAGATGATTGTGAACATGATGTTGGTAAGTATTCATTCGAATAACATCAACATTTAGAAATGCCACAATTGTTCTAATATTTATTTGCTTATCTCTTCAGAACCTGTCACTACAGCTAGTGATCATGTGAAAAGTCCTGTTTTGAAGAAGAGACGTAACAATGAAGCATCATTCATAGTCAGCAGCAAAAGGTCCTCACAACCGCATTTTCAAAGAAACCTTGATTTGTCTGAACACGAGGTATACACTGGGACTCAGGTATCTCCTACAATTCAGTCAACTCCAGCATTATCACGAAGTGTAGCCAAACATAGCGATGGTGGTATAAAGTTTAAAGAGATGTCAAACAAACGTAAGATTGTTTTTATTAACGAAATCTGCAGTGGTTTTAGTTCATTTATGTAGCTAGTCTTTGTTTCATTTAATTTAGAATTTCAATATTCCATCTTAATGGAATTGAAGGCCATCAAAGATAACCAAATGGCCATTTTGGAACGTCTCGATGCAATTGAAACTAGGGATGATGACCACTCACTCTCTATCGAGGAACTTAAAAAGATGTGCGACATAGAAGAATTCGAGGAAGAAGAAATGCTATTACAGGATAAAGCTTACATGAAAAGCAAGGTGCAAATACTAATAGTTGTTCGGCCAATAGTTTGTTTTTATTGGGAAGTTTTGTTATCAAATCATTGTATTGCGTTTTGATTCACTTGAGAAATTTATTTTCTAAGTGTAATTATCATGATGTTTTTGTATCATTTTAGAAGTTACAAATGAAAGGTGTTGGAGGAAATAATGCGAGATCTTGCGTGAAAAATATCTTAAATGCAATAATGAGTCGCGAACTTCAAAACCAATTCAGCAAAGATGGGCTTAAAAATAAAAGGGCATTTGTGAAGACAAGACATTACTCGTGTTTACTGGGTAAATTGATTTTTCGCTACCTTAAAACAGCTATGAAATTATGGCAGTAATGAAAGATCCTTCCTTGATGTATTACTTTTTTAGGAGCGACTATCAATCCATCAAAAGACGGCTTTTCGAAAAGCAATATAGACTTTTTAATCGGTGATCTGTTGAAGCGCGCCGTCCGAAATGTAACGAAAGTGGTCGAAAATGTTGACGATGATGATTTTATGGCACTTCAGGAATATAATTTTGTGGAAACACTGTACATTTTTATGTATATACATTATGTTTATAGTTATCTTTTCGTCTGTACATCTTTTTCTCTGTTTTCATAGAGAATTTAATGGAAACCCGTCTTAACCATTAGCTTCGCCTTCGAAGTTTTTAAGACTTGACATACACGCTTTTTTATATAAGAATAGCGAAACTTTGTTAAGGATGAAGTATTCTTAATTTTTAACAAAATATAAGGGTGAAATATTCTTAATGTATTCTTCTAAGCGTGTATTAAATTAAAATGTATAATGTAGCGTATATACCTGATTGCGGTTGTGCAGTGAAAGCATAGTCTGAGTTAATAGCGTTTGGCATCAAATATGTCTGTTGTGTTAATGTTATTAAGATGGTTTTTCTTGCGTTAATTCATATAACCTGTATAATATGTTTATCATAGTTTATATTTTCTGTGCGTTCTGTATTTATTTTTACATAAGCTTTAATACAAGTCAAAAGATGTTTTGATTAACTAATTTTTGTTTCTTTATTAATCATTCTCTACCTTGCATGAATATTTTTTTCATGATTGTTATTGTGGGATGTCATTTAACTGACTGACCCAGCCACAATTCAAAATAGACGTAATAACAATGTCGTTTTAGTCCGTTTGAGGTCCACATGGTCGTCTACGCAGCGTCCATAGCTCGTCCATTTGAAGTCTATATGAAGTCCATACGTCCCGGTAATATTAAGGATGAACGTCCACGTGTCGTCCCTGGTTCGTCCACTGGACGTCCAATGGAGTCCATATGCAGTCCGTGTGAGGTCCATCCTGGACGTCCAGTTCACGTCCAATTGAGACGGACGTCTTGTGTTTCATTTGGCACGTCCAATGGACGTCCATTGGACGTCCATATGAGACGTCCAATCGTCCAAAGTGGACATCCACGTGGACGTCCGCTGGACGTCTCAATGCCCACTGGGGTAGAAGGGTCAGAGGTGATGTCACCATTAACAGATATCGAATAAGAATTGAGATTAGAGGAGGAGCTAACAGATATTATTTCTTTCACTCCTTTCCAGATATTTTTAATGTTATTGATATTGGAATTAAAGTACTCAGAGTAATAACTTTTCTTACTTATTCTACACAATGACACAATTTGGTTTCTGTAACGCTTGTATTGTAAGTGAAGAGAAGATTTTAAAGGACTGGTATCATCAATACAAATGCTACGTAGTATTAAAGCTGTAAAAATATGTAACAGTTCTGCGTTGGAATTTTCAAATTTGAAGTTGTGGTTTCAAACATATTTAATTTTTTAATTTTTTATAAACCCCCGTCAGAAATTCGTGTGACGTCATTGCAGAAGTTTCATTAATATCATTTACTGAACAAGTGCTTGTTTAATTCGCTTTCTTCAAGAGTATGGCCGATAACTTAAGTTCAAGTAGTAATGATGATGAGATCTCTAGTGATGAATCTCTTGTTGAGGAATGCTTGAAAGGTTTTGCCGCCTTAGAGCCATATAAGTTTGAGCCAGAAGCTGTAGTAACCTCGTTACAGTCCCCCCTACTTCTAACAAACGTAAAAGGGTCGAACACGACGATCTTGGGACTCAACACAAACTATAAACAAACGCTGTGACATCCACATTAATATATTACAAACACGTCCGTTCTGTTTCAATGTCAGTTTCGAAGAGAGCTTTGTCTCGCTCAGTCAACATAATATACAGTCACAACAGAAGCCAAGGAAAAGCGACAAACACAAATGTCAACATTATCATCACCGTTTTCCGATGTGTCTCATACAAAGCCAAATAGAGTTGGGAGCTTGAGTTGGTGTGAATGTGGTAAATGTGTAGTAGAGTCCAGGGATTGATTGTTTATGTTGTAAAGAAGTTCAAGCAATAGATGATGAAAAGTTTGAAAGTATAAATAATTTTTATTTTTCATCTTTTTCATTTTAACTTTTGTTTTTGAAAAACAGCTTTCATCATTCATCGTTCACTCACTTACGTTTTCCCGATTTTTTTTTTTTGGATCATAGATCAAACTTGTGTTGCAATGTCACAGGAATTCATCACGCTGTGCTTAAATAAGACTGTTCTTCGAAATGTGCTAGTTAGTTTTCATGAGATAAGAGGCGATTATTTTGAAAAAGAAACTTCAAATAAATCTTATCGATATGCAGCCTACAAACAGTTTATATGGTGGATTTTCAAACATTTGGGAAAAGGAAATCGGACAGTGATACCATCTTGTGTAATTTCGAAAATAAGAGAGACATTTCTAGAGAAATACGGTGCTTACGTGGGATATGAAGAAAGTGAAAGAGATGTAAACAATATCAGCTGTTCTATATGACTTTAAATCTTGACTGTTGTTTTTTGATAGTATCAACTTTGTCTGGCTTGTCTACAGGTGCTGTGCGTTCGGGAAGGTCACGCAATATTGGAAGGGGAAGTTCAATTTGTTTCTCCAGGACCTCTATGGTTCGGGCAACCATGTCTTTAAAAACTGCGCGATCTTTTTGTTCTTTTATCGCTTTAGCAGACCAGTTACGCGTCACTTTTGAAAAACTTATATTAAATCGTTTCTCACCTTCCTGTGTCTGTGCCTGATTTAAGTCACATCCACTATTAAAATCGATAGCAGCTAATTGACTACGGGCAATCATCCCATGATAAGAAAAATGGGTGCTTTTTGGCACCCACTTATTATAAAGGCGTGGTAAACTTCCAAATTTCCAGTATGTGAAAATTTTGTAAAATACTTCGTGTCGGACAAAAGAGACTTATCAAGCACGATAGTTTGAAGAGAACGGAAGACATCAGAATCAGGTGGTAACCAATCTTTGTTTTGGGAAAGTTCGCCATGGGAACATGCGTGCAACATAGTGCCTCCTGTCCATTGATGCTTGTTCTGAATGTGGAATAGAATATTTATCCACTTTTCTTTTAGCAACTGTTCATCGTTGTTACATGTTCCACACGACCACCAGAAGTGGTTACAAATAGATTTTATCCAATCCTTTAGTGCTGCATTCGATTTTTTCTTAGCTGCTGCCACCAGTTTTTTCTTTATATTTTTGCAGACATGCCATATGTCAAATTGATGATCAATATCCTGTTGAGTTTCCCTCATGTACTTTTTTATTTGGATATGACGATCAGTTGTTATCTGGTCGATGGTGATACCTTTCGATTTCAGTTCATTCAAAACTTTTTCGAATGCAAATTTTTCCATGCGATTTGAATTACCTGATTCCGTACACTGTGTTATGGCCATAGCAGAAATTTTGTTGCTTTTTTGGCCAAGAAAAGAATATGTCAAATATTTGGCACAATGACCTGGGCTATCACATCTTCCATCCCCGGCTAGGAGACATTTTTCCTGCTTACTCATTTTCCTAATGATGCTACTCTGTTCATGCAACCAAGCCTCATTAGCCACCCCGAAAAGATATTTGCTTTGTATCCTGTAAAAGGTTGATTTTGATACAAACGGTAGTTCAATTACTTCGAAAAATCTTCGTATTTTCTCAAACGTATTCGAGCTAAAAAGCACTCCTGCTGAAACAACTACATTTCCAGTGAAGTGCGATCGACTAACTGGTTGAGATCTCCAGACGTTTGCATGGCCAAATATGCAAAGTAAATTAACTGTAATTGCTGTACCACGGGTTACTACATTTAGAACTTGAGCGTTGTGTCCACAAGTTAAACATCGCTTCAATAAAAGTAGCAAAGATGTCCAATAGATAATGAAAGCTGATGATATGCTTGTTTTTGATTCTAAGTTGTCGCTTTCACTATCATCTGTTTCTATATCAGAAATATGAAAGCTAGTATCTTGTTCTTCATTTGACAACGAGGATGTGTCTGAAAATGAAACATTATGATCTAGCATTTCAAAGTCAGTTTGTGTTTCTTTGTCACATTGGACTACTACTACTGTTTCAGTTTGAGTAGATATACTTTGTACTTCAACAGGCTCAACAACTTGATCATGGAAAATTTCTTTGGAATGAGTTTCACACGCATTTTCAACAATCTGAAATGTAAAATAAAATCTCAATATAACGCTGATTTTCAGTTCAGATTTATATATCAAGGCAAGGTCAAATCACCTGTCTCTTAACAGAAGATTCTTCTCTATGACAACTAGATAACCTTTTCTTAGCGATGTTTGAGTGTGAAAATATTGTTGGAATAGCATCGGGTTTTAGAATTCTTCGGGTTGGCAGATTTAGTAATTCATTCTAAATAAAAAATTGTTTCATTTGGAGCATAATCGGGAAAACCTATTAGGCGTTGCACATGCTGTAAAAGATCATACATATTTCTTGAAAGGAGAAAATTTGTACACAAAGTTACTACGCTAAGAAAATATTTACAAAATTGTGAGAATAAAAATATGAGGGAAAACTGTTGTTTTAAATTCATACTTGAATAACAATTAATGTAAATATAATATAACTTACCTTCAAATCTCTCTCAAAACAAGAATCCTCGAAATGTTTATGACAGACACGAATATTTTTCTCAGCAGGAAGGTTAACTCTTTTCAGTTTATCAACCCATATTTTTTTCAGCTTTCCGTCTCTTGGAAGACGAAAAAGACTTCTATATATTAATAGCCGATTCTCCGTTTGTCTGTAAGTCACGCAAAATGGTAGATTGAGTTGTGAGCGAAATTATTTCTTTTTTTGTGTGCGACGTGAGTTTGCAACAAATACATTGCAACCCCAATCGAACGTGACTTTTTTGGCTGATGAACTAATAGGAATAACGTTTTGTTTTTATTATTATTGTTAGTTTTATATTCCACGTTGACTTGGCTTTGAAAACAATACATCAACTAAATATAAAGAAACTAACTGATTAAACATTTTGGACAAAAAGCAGCAGTGGCAGAACATGGCAGCATATGTTGGGTTTGCCACTAACTTTTGCCTGACTGTCTGAGACGGGTGAACTTTTTTTTGATCAATCAAAATGTTTAAAAAACGATAGGTAAAAAAAGAGTATCATATAAAAACAAAATGTTTTTTGTTTTTTTGTTTTGCTTTTCTTTTAATAAATTAATTTCTTCTTTTAATTGTTAAGCGTTCTGATCGAACGTTTTTTTATTCTATTTATTCATTTAGCACATGCCTTTTTTCTCTCCTCCTGTGTGATCTTTTTAAGAAGAGAAACCATTTTCCCCCTGTTTGATAGCACCCATGTTAGAGCGCGTAACTTTTTTAATACAAAAGCTAATTAAAAGTTGAAGTTTTCTCTCTCTACGTTTTGAGTGTATTGTTACACTGATAAAAGATTGGTTTTACCAGAGGTTGTGACTTCGACTCTGCTTCTGGTTGAGCACAAGTTGTACGAGCCGTTTATAAGGAAATTTGACGTTTATTGATACAGTGACACAGAGCAGGTGCACATGGGCGGCGAGCGACGCCGCCTTGTCGGCTAGTACTTTCTGATTTTTGGTTGAATCACTGTCACAACCAACAGCAGCACAAATAACCATAATAGTAAAATAACTAATTTAATGTATAATTTTTCAATGATATGTTTCTTATCAAGAACAGTTGACTTGTAACGGCAACTCTCTTTAGAAGCAAACTTCTTCAATGACGTCACTTAATTATGAGGAATAAATTATTAGTTTTTGAACTTTAATTATAGAGGGGATAAAAGCACTTTTTGTTACAAAAACTGACAATAGTTAATTTTTCTACCTGAAAACTACAAGAAAACAACAAAAAATGAAATTTCGAAAATTTCATGATACCAGTCCTTTAAAGATGCATCATTAGTTTTAACAAATTGTTTGAGAAGTCTATCTCTGGTTGACATAGACTTCTTAATTCCTGGAGTTATCCAGGGTTTTGATAAAAATTTAATTTGTTTCTTGGTCAGTTTGATGAGAGGCACATGTTGATCTACTAAATTCGTAATAGTGGTAAAAAATGTTTCAAAAGAGGTAATGACATTACCAGCAGATAGTTCAAGTTTATAATCCCAGTCAATATCAAAATAGTATAAAATTTGCTCGATCAAATTTTGACCAATCACGCTTGTAGGTAGGAGTATTTGTGGGGTTTGACTTCTCAGAGTTGAGAAGAAATATAAATTGCGGAAGATGATCAGAGATGCTACAAACTAAATTACCTGTAATAAGCTTGAATTTAGATGAAAAGACAAAAATGTTGTCAATGAGAGATTTTGATGAATTTGTTATCCGAGTAGGAAAGCGAATAGTGGGGGAAAGAGAATAGGAACCAAGAATGTCTAAAAAACCGGAGCACTGAGAGTTTTCAGAGTTCAATAAATCAATGTTAAAGTCACCCAACGAAATCAAGGTTTTATTTTCCTTGCACGCTTTCTCCAGAAGAGGAGTTAAATAGTCAGAATTAAATTCCTGAATAGGCATCAGAGGATGTTTGTAAATTGAGGCAACCAGTATGTTGCCTTTTTTTTCCTTGGGTTATTTCAACAAACACTGATTCAGGCGATCGAAATTAGTGTTATGAAAAGGGAAAATTTTTGCATTACAATCTTTGCAATACCAAGGGGCTTTATTGTCAGACTTAACAAGAGATTCGAAATCTGACTTAACAAGAGATTCGAAATCTTTGTTGGAAATTTTACTACATTTTTTTGTGGATCCAGCAGTTGCAGTGATCACAAAAGATGGAGTTGCAGTTTTCAGGAACAAGCTTATTACATATTGGACAGTAATATTTTTCGTTTTCAGACACAGACATTAAAAAAAAACAAATAAACAGACAAAATAGAGAAAAAATCAGAAGGAAAAGAACAAATATTCACAAATTGTGGTAGAAACCTTGAGAAAAAAACCACAAGAAAAAACACACTGGAGAACGCGAACGCAAGAACTTCTCTATAATGAATTCCACAGCACAAACGCCATTATGAATTAAAAAATACCCGAGGTTTAAGGGGCCTTTTAATTCATAAGAGAAGTGCGCGAAAAGAATCACTACTGATTATTTCCTTCAGAAAATTCGAAGTCCGGAAAAGCCTCAAACAGTTCTTCTTCACTTAGTACTTTTATGGTTGATCCATCGCTAAGTTTTATTCTGACAGACTCATTTTGATACTTAAACTTCTTAATAGCTTTTTTCCTTTTCAATTCTCTCCAACGCCACGTTAAACGCTGATAGAATCTGTTCAAATTTTCATTCACGAAAACTTCCGAATTCGAAGGAAGGCCACAGTATTCAAAATCAATGTTGTTGAGGTTTTTTTTGTTTTTTAAAGTTATTTCACAGGCTTTTCTGTTTACAAAACGAACAACCACGTTTTTAGTTTTTCGTTTCCTGGACTTCGGGAGTCTGTGACAGGCCTCAATCTCGTTACCTTTGACATCAACATCAATGCACTCCAAAATTTTCATCATCATTGTTTCTAAGTTTTCATCAGCAACACTGTCATCAATACCCGCGAATCTATATATTAATAGCCAATTCTCTGTTTGTCTGTTTGTTTGTTTGTAAGTCACGCAAAATGGTAGATTGAGTTGTGAGCGAAATTATTTCTTTTTTTGTGTGCGACGTGAGTTCGAAGCGAATACATTGCAACCCCAATCGAACGTGAGTTTTTTTTAACTGATGAACTGATAGGAATAACGTTTTGTTTTTTATTATTATTGTTAGTTTTATATTCCAAGGACTACGTTGACTATGTTGGCTTTGAAAACAATACATCAACTAAATATAAAGAAACTAACTGATTAAACAGTTTGGACAAAAAGTAGCAGTGGCAGAACTTGGCAGCATGTTTGCCAGTGTATCCTAATGTATCCTTGCCTGACTGTCTGAGACGGGTAAACTCTTTTCGAGCAATCAAAATGTTTAAAAACCGATAGGTAAAAAAAGAGTATCATGAAACAAAATATTTAATTTCTTTTTTTTAATTGTTATGCGCTTCAGATCGAACGTTTTTTTAATTCACTTTATTTATTTAGCACGTGCCTTTTTTTCTCTCCTCCCGTGTGATCTTTTATAAGAAGTGAAACGAAATCAATACTTAAATGGACTTGATCCCCGCCATTGAAATAAATGCTTTTACGTGGTAAATTAATGTCCAGAAACCGCATATTTTCATTACTTTGATGGCACAAGTCTTCAATGGTTTCTTGGACACTGTCATTGAATTCAGCCACGATTTTGTGCAGATTATCAAGCTTTCCTAACACTGAAATTGCTGGTCTATATATTACAAAAATTTTGAATTTTGAACTTTGTTGACAAACAAAATTACGAAAAGGATCGAAATTACTACCCCATGGGCAAATCTGTTGAAACATCAAAAACAGTATAGTTATAAGTTACATATAAAATACATGTACAGCATCAAAAATTTTTTATTAACCGAAAGCTTCAGCCTGCGTTGAGTTAACGAAAAAAAATTAAGGAATTGGCAATCGCAACCTCTGGTGTGCAGTCAGTTTCGAATCTTTACGTTTTTTCAGGGTGTCCTAGTCGGACAACCAGTGTACCAAGTTCTTGTAATTTTGAAGCTCAAATAAAAATACCTACAGCAAATTATTGCACTTAAAACCAGTGATGAGGGACGTATAATGGGAGAACTGAGGTTCAATTCCTGAACTGTTTTAACTTCCTTTGCTGCTGGATTTATTGCTTTATAAAGCTTGTTCGCACTTGAAGACAAATACGTTGCTTCTGTTTCATTGTAAGATAATTATAAATCTCTACCCTTTACTTTCGGTTTTGGAAGTGTAAATCTTCTTTTAAACCTATTCAACATTGATCAATCAACTTTTGGAAATCTTAGGTTTCTTCGATCACGCTGTGGTATGCCATTATGTGAACGGCGTGCAAATGTGGAGACGAAAAATACCCGGATGGCCACATGGCGGTAATCAAGCCAATAAACTAGCGCTATTAAAGTTAATTAGCACCCTTTTGCAATAGTGGTGCTTCATGCTTCAATGAATATTGAGACGGCTTTTGTGTGAACCAATGAAATTGGAGAAACAAATATGCGTAGGTTTGGACAGTAAGATGAAAAAAACAAAGACGATTGTAAAGGCTTTCTTGCTTACGCAGAAATCCAAAAAGGTCTGAGAAAAACTTAATTTTGAGCCAAAAAACTGTTTTACATGAAAATAATGACCCCCTAAGTCATGCGAGACATCTTGCCGTCCGTATGTTAGCAAAGTCCATTTTGCGAGGTATCTCGTCATCCCTAGTTAACGTGTTAACGATGGGTCAAATGCTGTGTTCCCGTGTGCCACACCCCATGATGAAGTGGAAAGTGCATTCTTGTTCTAGAGCTTGAAAAACTGATCAAAAGAACATACGGATCACATGTGATTATTATACCGACTCCAGGGTAAAAACTTGTGGTAATCCTAAGCCAAAAAGAATTGACTAAGTCTATTCTTCCAGAACAAACCGTATAGATAGGTATAATAAGCAATGTTCATTGGGACTTTAAAGAAAATTAAACTGGTTAAAAAGGGTGGGTAAAATTTCAAACTTTTTAACTGCCTTATATCTTCACATTATTCTTCACATTAGCTGATACACTGATACATAGTTTGCTTTTAACACGTTTCATGCAACAGGAGCCTTCTTTTAGATATTTGGGCCCTAACTACTATATCAATAAAAGGGAAAAAAATTTTTTTTTTTTTGTATTTAGTTTATTAGTTTATTTTTTGGTACTGTTATTATTGTGTTTTATTTTTTTGGTTAAGTTTAAGTTCTGTAAATTTTTTCATTTTTTTTATTTTAGGCTGACCCCTTATTTAATTAGACCTAGTCTAATGGGGGATCTCTCATCATATTGATTAAATATATTGTATTGTATTGTTTTGGTTATTAGATATCAAAATCTTTCTATGATTTTTGTGGTCTTGTTTGTATGACTTTGTCAGGGAGAAAAGGTAATTTTTTGATGATTTGGTCAGGGAAAAATTATCAAAATTCAATAAAAGTCGGAGATTTTTTTTATCACATGCTGTACAAACCCTGAAAAATTAAATACCAATACAAGAAACATAATAATATAGATACTAATGTTTTTATATCTTTATATCTTGAAGATAGAAGCAAGCATGACACAAACTTTTCGAACAACAGCTTTTTTATTGCATTATTATTGGGTAAAATAATATGGGTTATTGTCATTTCTCTAATTTAATGTGCCCAATTGAATAATTACTTTCGAGGTGCTGCACTAAAAATTAGAGGAAAATTTCAGCCTAATTTCAGCCTAATCGGATGTGCTTATGATTCCAGCCAGATGTACTTCTAAATACTAACCTATGGACGTGTGCGTCAATAAGACTTTCAAGGCCATTCTTCGAAAATGTTTGGTCGAACATGTTGTCAAAGTAATCGAGGAAATGCCAACATCACAATAAAATGAAAGTTATTACAACAGTTCAAACTGAAGTCAACTTCAAACAATGTGCAAGAAGCAATCGCCACTTAACATCCAGTTAGTTTTAGCTGACTTCTACGACTAATATAACTTGTGCAAAAAAATAAACAAATGATAACATAGTAACATAAAGACATTTAGTTTTATGCAGTTTGGACAAAAACTTACCGAAAGTAAATTGAAATTAATCTGAAGACAGTTGGGTTCAGTATACTGACATTAGGAAGTATATAGTCAAGGAGGCCAATTAGAACGCGTTTTTAGAAAATTTTATATTGCTGTCATCAAACTTCAATTCTGGTTCGGAGGTAGCGATATTCGAAACAGCGACCATACCATCTTTGATTACCGTTATTGCTCTTAGTTCCTAACCTTCTCCGTAACGAATAAACAACAAAAGTTCCTGTGCACCCAATATCCGTCGTTTCTATGAAATAGTTCGCATTGGCGCTGAAAAAGAACGCAGGGAAATTTGCATGCGTACTTTTTTCCCGTACTATATATGAATGAGTACGCATGATACTTTGTGAAAGTGCGCACTATTTTTTCCACTCAAAAATAAGGAAATAACAACGAAAGTAACAGTTTGTAAGGGAGCATAACTAGAATATCACACAAGGAGTAACAAAACGATTTTTTCTTTTATTTAGGCTTCAAATCAAGTGGGAATTACAGATTGTAGGGCAGTTACAATCCATTTGCAATCTCTTCTCGATTCAGTTTTACAACACTATTAAACACCTCTCTAAGCTTGTTATATTCGGGTACAAGCCATTTGTTTCCCTTTTGAGGTGTCACAGTCAATGTCCCACCAATAATGTTATGTATGGGACACACATATATATCTCTCTCCAAATGAGGAGGGATTGATTCCAGAAACGGCTCTGAACCAACATGTGGTTTTAGGCAATCAATTTCTATGGCTGCAACTGGACCATCAACATCCCTCAGAAAACGCTTGGTTGCTTTGCCGACATATAAGTACGATCTTTTACTTTGAACATAGATCACTCCATACCACTTTAAAATGACATCGTCTTCCGAAACTGGCGGACTTAAGCTTTTCCACAGCGTTTTAAGTTCATCCTCGAAATCTTGTGGAACGTCAGGCTCACCTTCCTCACTAGATTCCCTATCAAATTCATCCTCTTCAACAATTTCTTCTTCCGTTTCTTCCTCCATTTCATGATCGTCATCACTGTCATCATCGTTGAGGATCTCTGCTGCTTTCCGTTGGTTCTTTCCAAAACAGATTTTTTTCTTCGCACTTTCTTTGCGTTTACTCTCATTAACTAATTTTTTCATTCTTTTAGTCTCGGCTTCTTCTTCTAGGCTTTTAAGTTCAGCCAAATATTCTTCATCAGTTAACACCTTGGTTTTCATGTGCACTTTCCTTCTTTTCACAACTGGCTTGTCCACAGGCCCCTTCATCCTGTTCAAAATAATTTCTTCGAAACTCTTCTCGTGTGGAGTTGACAAAGGTGCATCTTGAATGCTCCACACGGGAACGCAGATCTTTCCAGCTTCAACTCTTGGTTGTTTACCAAGTTGAAGACAAATTTTGCATGTACACGCTGGATCATATGACGGTGTCGATTCAGAGGCATTCACCAATACCCCTGAGGATGTTGGCGTTGATACGTCAGCTTCCAGGGTGTTTTCAAGGGTACCAATACCCAAACCGGGTTCCAATACTGGCTTTAATTTCTGGGGTGTTGCCGTTGCCATCGCAAGTTCCTCCATTAAATCTTCAGGCTTACCCAAAGCTACCCATTGGTTGTACCTTCGGACTAGCCTTGGGTCCAGCCTTTCCATTGGAAAACGTTCCCGATTAACGGGATAAATTCCTGTTGCACGGAAGCCAGCTTTAATGTTGTCCTCGGATAAACATTTGTGCCAAATCTTGGATAGCATATTTACAAAATTTGGTTTCTCCATTGGGTTTATCGGTCCATGCTCATTAACCCACTCATTCAATGTTCTTTCCCATTCCCTTTTCATTGGACCGAAGCAAGATACATCAAGAGGCTGTAGTTTATCGGTGACATGCGGTGGAAGTTTGATAATGATAATATCTTCTATCAATGCTTTTTCAATCAGACTCATGGAGATATGCGTCAGATGGCCATCCAAGATTAACATCAGCGGCCTTTCTTCTAATTTTTGAGCAAATTTTGTAAACCACTCTGCAAAAACCTCTGTGGTCATCCATCCACTTGGACTGACACTGTAAACGTATCAGGTAAAGCATTTTGGCCCCTCCATGTTGATTGGAGATTCTTGCCTGGGAACACTATTAAGGGATCTAATGCTCTTCCTGCAGCGCTGCAAACGGCAAGAGTTGTGATATTTTCTCTGCCAGCGCCACAGGTGACTTTGTACGATTCCTTTCCTTTGACTCCCACAACCTTACACTTTTGTGGATCAGTTGGGAAGCCACTTTCGTCACAGTTCCAAATTTGATTTGGCTGCAGGTTTCTATTTGTTATAATGTCTTCGATGACATCATAGAAATCATTTATTATGAATGGGTTCGCCGTCGCCGATTTTCTCGATGCACTTATCATGTTGGCTTTTTTTAGCGATAAGCTATTACTCTTCATGAAAGCTCGTAACCAGTCCTTTCCTGGTTGGTCATCCTTGAATGGGGTTTCCAAGTTACGATTGCAAACGTAGTCCTTCACCATATTTTTAATTTCACCTCGTGTTGGGCTGAATCCCAATTGGCAGATCGTCCCGATACAACCTGCCAATTGTCTCTCCTGCTGTTCATCTAAAGCAGGTTTTCTACCTGCACCCACTATTTCACAACCAGTTTTCCTCATCCTCATTCTTTTCCTTAAATACGCTTCGGACATTCCATGCTTTCGAGCAGCTCCTCTGATGGTACCTCCAGCTGTGATTTCACTTAACGCCTCTTGAATATCTGCCTCTGTCCATTGTTTAACTACACGTTTACTTTTCTTTGTTGTTTTAGGCATGGCAAAAATATCTAATTGAAAAAAGAGTATAATAAGTTACATTGTCACTATTTATATATTTGTTGCCTGCAAATGATGTCACTTACCAAGGATTGATGAGCAGGATAGATGAGCAGGCTTATATAGCTACGGACGACGTCAAGGCTTTTAAATCTAGATGTATGTACCGGAATCACCGGGAAGTAAGATCTTAGTAGAACGGAACGGGTTTTGCATTTGTTGGGTAAAATAAATATCCAAATGTAGGCAAAAAGGAAAAAAAATAGTTTCATAGTACTTACCAGCGGTAGATGAAAAACTTATACCACAATTATTACGAAATCATATAGTTACGGATGATATATATTATGCACAAGTGTTACGAATTGATAAGTTACGAATGATAAAACAGAATTTATAAGAATAATTAAGCTTTGTGACAACCTCTTCACAAATGATCTTGTGCTTAAAAAGGAAGATGAAGAGAAATACATGTGGTTTTCAATTATTTTTTCGGTACGTCTAACAAACTAGTACATAATAATGGGCTCTTAGTATAATGTACCAGCTTGGTATAAACATAAAACAACTTTCAAAAACTGCGTACTCATTCGCCCCCGCATCGTCAACACGGCTTCGAAATGGTTTGCACTCAAGTTGGACACCCTGTGATAGTAGTATAAGTACGCATCAAGAATGTGTCTAAAGGCTATACACCAGACGAACAAAAAATCGCTAGCGGGTCCCTCGTACAAGTTTTGATCACCGAGTGATGAAGGTTGTCCCTTCGACAAAAAACTTTTTATTGGCGAAATTTTGGTACGCATTACATATTAGTTATTTTTGATAATTCTGTGAAAGACAAGATAGTTCATGATAGTTTATCAAAATGGAAATAGGGCTGGTTTACTAATAATTGATGACCTTGTCCATCTAGCACTTTAAATAAGCGAATTAAAGTGCTGCGAACTATTTCCCACCAAAGTCGGGGTGCGTACCAATTGGCCTCCTTGACTATATATAAAGTAGTGGCACATAAAAGGATTAGGATTAGGGTTGAACGCACTGATGCAAAGCAAAATGGTGCAAAACGTGATTGCACGGAAACAAGTCTAACTTCACTAGCTTTTCATAAGTACCGGACGAAAAAAAAAAATCGGCCTATTTCAATACTCAGCGCCTTAACAGCCGCTGAGTAATAACAATTTCATTCAGGAAGTGCTTTTAGTATATATGTCTAATAGGTTTTACCATAGTGAAAACCAACAAGCCGCATGGCTGCAACAGGTCACGACTTTAAGCTTTACTGTTATTTATTGCCTGAAGAATAGGTGTTTTTTATTTTGCTATGTTTTTTCATTTTAACTGTATTATATACTTTTACTCTACATTTCTAGAGTTTGTAGACATCTGAGACAGGCCGAGGAGCGTGAAAACTAAGGGTTATTTGTAGATATTTTAATTTGAAATTTTAAAATAAAATGTGATATAATAACAAATTTATGTGTTGGAATTGCGTCAAAAAATACGCTTATGCTTTTTCTTCTCACTCGCGGAAAATTAGGTTAGGTAAACCTCCCCCCAACCATGCTGGGTCATGCTTTAAAATGTTCAATCTTGAAGGGTGAACGCTTATATAAATTGACAACTCTTAATTCGTTGAACTATGCATTCCCAAAAGGTAAAATCTGCATACCGTTTTCTCTCTAACTAGCGCCCCTCTCTAATAAGCGCCCCCTTCTAGTCAAAAATATTTTTATAAGCGCCCCTCTCCAATAAGCGTCCGGGCGCTTATAGAGTGACTAGACATTACTCAGAAATTTATAAGCGCCCGGACGGTAATTAGAACTTTGAACCAAATACGAATATTCTGTTATAGAAACGGAAGGCTATGTTTTTGTGATGTCTAAATTTAAGTTATAAGTACAAAATCTTATTTCGTTGCCATGAAAAATACAGTTGTTTTTACTCTTTTATGGAAAAAAAGCAATGCCTCGTTCACAGCTAGCATGACCATTTTAAAATTTTTTTATAAGCGCCCCTCTCCAATTGGCGCCCCTCTCTAATAAGCGCCCCCCTAATTTCTAAAAAAAAATTATAAGCGCCCGGGCGCTTATTAGAGAGAATACGGTATTTGAAACTTACAAATGTTTCAGAACTTTAATACACCTTTCCCGTAATTGATTGCGCAATATTTTTATCATGCTCTACCTCGTTTTCAATATGCTATACCATGACAACCGAATCTCCCGTGCTCAATCATTAACACTATCACAATCATAACACTAATTGCTCATTACTGAAATGAGTCCCGTGCCATTCTGTTACCATATCAACCTTTGCGAAAACGAGGCGGAGTATGGTAAAAAGTATTGCGCAATCAATTACGGGAAAGGTGTATTTACCTTATCGATCCTTATTACACCGGCCTTAAATGGCATTATTTTTTGAGTGGCGGTATTAGGGCGGGCGTTAGAGGTCTCTGAAATTATTACGCCGACCTTTCAAAATAAGACCATTAGCATGTATTTTGATGGGTTTTTTTATTTGTCGGTATTGGTATTTTGCTGTTCGAAAATTTTTAAAAGCATGTATTTCATAAAAATTTAAGATGCATATATACATATAAATAATAGCGACATTAGGTATGTACAACATTCTAGAGTAAATTAAAATCATGACAGCACGCTATCATGAACAATATCAAATTCCTCGACATTTTTGCCCGTATGTTTGGTAATGGAACGACTGCCTCTAACACACATAAGGGAGGAGCGCAGAATCAGGAACGAGAGCTTGCATTTGATGAAGGAGAGGACTTTTGCATAGCGGCATCCTGTTTTACTAGCAATTCTTTCTGCAAGGTGTTTGTGAAACATCGAACACTCTTTGGCCATACCCCTGAAAATTTTTTATGCAGGCTTAATATAAAAACTTCAGTCAAAAAAGTTAAGTAGAACGGTAGTTATGAAAGGTCATTAGTTTCAAAAATTGGACAAAAGATGTCAACACTCAGGGGTATAAGCAGACAAGAGACAACTAAACAAATGAAATGGTTATATAAGTATGATACAATAACTAGCAGCAAATATTTACATCTGAAATTTAGGATTAAATACTAAGGAACCACACATATTATCTAAAATTAGTAGCATTAACCTTAAAATATGGAGTAAAAATTCCATGCAAAATGCTAAAAGTAAACGACCCTTTCTAAACTTTTCATTCTATATTTTTAAAGTGAAATTAATTTCAATTTAAGGCTCAAATAGAGAAACTGCCCAAATGAAAATATGAGTTTGGCAAAATACCTAAATGAAGAAATTTTGGTTTGATTTTGCACAGCCAAGATTATTTTAAATTTGGCGCAAGTTGGACTTCTTGGTCAAAAATTACACTAATTTTAGACTATTTTTATGTTTTTCGAAGAAAAGATTTATATATTTGGTACAGCTCACTGTAAATTTGGTGCAATTTTTTGCGCCAAAACTTCTTCACTTAAGGTAATTACAAAATGATAAAGTTCAGAGTTAATAAACAAAACGTTTAATCAGCTCACTGTAAATTTGGTGCAGTTTTATTTTGGTGCATCTTTTTGCGCCAAAACTATATATGAACTATATATGTCTATATGAAGACAAAGAGAAAAAATTCAGTTTTAAATTTTTATATTCCTTAAATGCTGAACGGAAGATAACTTAACAAAATGATTAGAAAAAAAACTAAGCGAAGCTGCACGGACAAAAACCTTTATAAACTTTAAATAAAACAACAACAAAGCAAAACAAAATATGAAGCAAAAATAAACAATGTATATTGGATTAACAGAAAAATGAAAATAACAAAACATACTGTATCTTGTCAAAGCTGTAAAATAAACTAGTGATTCAAAGTTTCTTTAAGCATAAAACAACTGTAAAACCTATATAAAAACTCCACAGTAAAGATGAGATTCATTATCTCAATTTCAGATGGAAGGTCTGTAAATACTAAATATTTGTCGATACCGTATTCTCTCTAATAAACGCCTGGGCGCTTATAAAATATTTTTGGAAATTAGAAGGGCGCGTATTAGAGAGAGGCGTTAATTGGAGAGGGGCGCTTACAAAAAAATTTTGAAATAATCATGCTAGCTGTGAACGATGCATTTCTTTTTATCATAAAAGAATACTAACAACTGTATTTTTCATGGCAACGAAATAAGATTTTGTACTTATAACTTACATTTAGACATCACAAAAATATAGTCTTCCGTTTCTATTACCGTAATGCTTCGATTAAACGCCCCCTTCTTTTAAACGCCCCCCTCGAATAGACGCCCCCCTTTTTCAGGAGATTTTTAAATAAACGCCCCCCTCTATTAGACGCTCCCCTCGAATAGACGCCCCTCTCTTGAAAGAGGCGTTTATTAGAGACACACTAATTAAGGCATGTAGAACTACTACATTGCATTGTTTCAGCTTCAATGTTTTCATTTTGTATGAAAATATGGAAATTTGCGATAGACACCTTTCTTTCTAAATTTTAAACTAACAGTAGCAAACTTTGTCTTTCCTTTTCTAAAACTTCAGAATAACGTTTATTTTTCGTCGTAAAGATAAGTTTTGCAGGAACAACAAGTCCGATTTCCCGTTGACGTTTGCCAGTTATTACTGCTTTTATCTTGTTCTCGAGATCTTGATTAATAAAATGAATGCATAAACTTGAAATTTCTATGGGGATGTGTCCAACGAGAAGATTTTTTTTGTACAAGCCAACAGCATATTTATCATACTCTCTTGCTTCTTCCTCTCGCTTATCTTGGGCAGCTTCAAGTATTTCTCCAATCGTAGCATCCAACACTTCTTTGTAGACATGATTATACAATTTATATTTACGAAAAAGAAGAGTTTCAAAAAAATTCAATAGACGCCCCCCTGTTTTAAACGCCCCCCTAAAAATTCAAAAAATTTAATAAACGCCCCGGGCGTCTAATCGAAGCATTACGGTATATACAGAATTTTCAATTTTTGTTCAAATTTCTAATTAGCGTCTGGGTGCTTATTAATTTCTGAGTTAATGTTAAATCACTCTTATTGCAGAGGGGCGCTTATAAAAATATTTTTGATTAGAGGGGGGGGGGGGGGGGGGGGGGGGGGCTTATAAGAGAGGGGGGCTCATTGGAGACAGGCGCTAATTAGAGAGAATGCGGTATTTAATTTTTTGTAAATCAGATCCCCATTATCTACAACAAAATCAACATCACTGTAGAATCCCATGTTCCCAAATTTTTGGCTAAAGAAAACCCAATAGAAAAAAGTGCACAACACGTACATTGCTTCCCAGCAGTTGATCCAAAACGTTCAAAATTGCCTTGATGGAATAGACCCTGTGTTACTTTAGAAAATAACATTATATATATATATATATATTGATACTGTGTAAAAACTGTTACATGTGTAGCGATACACTTTTTTTTTTTAAGAAACACGTTTTCCCAATGTAATGTTTCTTACGTGTTTCTTAAGATTTTGCCATTTTGAGCCTCATGTTTCCTAAACTCGTGTTTCTTAAAAAAAAAACAACGTGTATTAGAAAGACAAAATAGCAAAAGTATTGTTAAAATAGTTTTAACACTCAAGGAACCTCTAGTATAGCTATGTATATAACAGTTTTCTCGTTTTGTATTCGAATTCGAAATCGTAATCGTAATCACACAAGTTATGGTTTCTTCTCGTAGTTGTTTGTTTTTCTCGTGGTTTTTGGATTGTTCTTGTGGTTTTTCGTAGTTTTTTTTCGAATAAGCAGGGGGGGGGGGGGGGGGGGATGGTGGGTACTCCACGGAAAAAATTGTAAAATGGGGGGGCCATTATAAAACGCACCACAGAGGGAATTTTCCCAAAATTACATAAAATGGAGGGGGGGGGGGGGGGGGGGTTGATAATAAAGTGGGGGTGAGGGTGGAAACTGTGGAAGTGAGATAAGGTTTGGCTTTTTCCTGCAAGCACTCTTATTAGAGAAGTCTTTATATACTTTATATATATAGTACAAAAAAACAGTGTTTTGTGAGTCGATTTGTCGATTTGAGAAGAGATCTTCAATACATGATTATTATGTTTGCTTAAACGTCTAATGAGTTATGATGAAATTGCAGTAGAGTACCATAATTACAGTTGTTTCGAATTCACTTTGAGTCCGCACTTGTTTTCAACGATCCAAATGCCAGTAGCAGTACGCCGGAATTTTAAGAAAACAATGTACGTATAATTTACAGACCAAACATTTTGAGAATTTGGAAGAAAAAAGTAATAATAGTAAGAAATACAGTCGAGATCTACTTTTTCCCAAAATTTCGCCTCGCCTCGCGCCACCACAGCCGTAATTAAACAGTTCTCGGCTTTGCCGTGACCTGAATAAACATAAAACAGTTTGAAGTGCAAGCAAAGGTAAACAAGTTATATATTTAAGAATTGGTGGTGTGTGTAGTAAAAAAACTCTACTGAGCTCTTTCTGAGTACGAAAATATCATTTGAATCCTTTATACATTTACAATTTTTTAAGGTATATATGTACAAAAAACTAAATGTATGGGCCTGTTACAATTGATCTAAAGCGCATCCTATTTTACATTGAAAGTGAGGATCTAAGGGGTACGGAATTGCTTTCAATATATTTTGTATCCCTAAAGTCTGTGGTTCTAGGAGGTTCTAGGAGGTTCTAGGAGTTACGCATTATGACGTCACAAACCGAGTTACTAACTCGGAAAATCTGCTTTACGTTTTTAATTTTTGGTTTGCTTTATGTTTTTCGAGTTAGTGACTAAAAACTACATTGCAAAATGACTTGAAATGAAAGTGAAATTAAAAGAGGATTTCGGATCAAATATTCAGCTTCAAATTTGCACTTGTAGACTTGGCTATGTGTAGCGTAACTACAAATGGGGACCTATATCGCCAAAGTGACCTGTCATCACATTAAATGTTATCACCAAATTGAAGGTGGATAAAAAATCAAATGAAAAATATTTCAGCGCTGAAACCACAATGAAAGGATAACACTATAAGTTCACCAAATGATGCATACATTATAACGTATTAAGAGTTATTAGTGGATAGAGATCTAATCTAATAGTGGCACTAATAGTTTTGGGTGAAATAGAGCAAGAAGAACAATGTTTTCTTGATTTTGAAAACTTGTTTTTCGCATTGTTTACATGATTTCTCTGTGCACGCAATCATTTCAAAAGCACACTCTATAACAATGTGTTCTCATTGATCTATTTGTATCTGAACGGGTTTTTAATTTCGAAATGATATTGTTATAACACTGGAATGACTGCGCGACATAAACAGAAGACTTGTCTGAAAGTTTAACAAAAGAAAGCAAATTAACAAAATTCTACCATATTTTATTAAACAGTAAGATTGTTGTAAAGTTGTTTTCTTGTACTTGCATAGAAAAACTATAAATACGAAAAACCTAAGAGTGACGAAATGGAAAACAGCAAATAAGAAGGGGAAAAAAAATAGAGACACTTATGGTACGTCCCAACAATTCTGCTTTTCTCAAAATGCACACTTTCAAAATGTTTGTTCTTTTCCTTGTTAAAAGGGGGATTTAGAAAACACTCGATGTTAGTGATATAACTTGACAATTGTGAGTCAAAGTCACAAAGGTAAGCCACAACCTTTTAGTAATAACTTTTCCTCTCCGTTTAGTTTTGAATTCGCAGCATCTATATATGAGGGAGGAACAGCCAGATTACTCATGAATGGCTTCTTGGAGATGCGATTCCGTAATGCACAAAAATAAAACACTCGCTCCTTTGCAAATTGCTGTCCCGGAGTAATGTACAACGTCTTGACGTAAATATAAAGTTTTCCGGCTGGCATTGTGCTTGTACATGTGCAGCATTTTGCCTTCTTTCTAATTACTAGTTTTTCTGCATACCATTTCTGTTGCACAGGCCCCTCGCCTCAAAAATGCTTGTTGTTCAGTTGGTGTGAGAGCAGTGTTAAAATTTGTTGACGAACTTTCACTATTATTTTCCTGACTTGGACCTTGGCATTGAGCCTGTTTTTTTCGGTTGAAAAGGAAAGAGATTTGTGGTTGCGTAAAAGCTACTTGTGCAAGAATTGAATCTGATGCCTTGATTTTAAAATGTTCCATAAGAACCCAAACAATGTGTGTGCACGTATTCTTAATTTTTGGGTTTTTTTGGAAGAATCGGCAGGAGCAGGAAGGTATAACTCCAATGTGCACGTCGTTGAGTTATTTTAAATCAAAAAAGTTTTGGTCGAACCACACTTTCATTGTTTTATCTGTTTACAGTGCTAATTATACAAACATTTGCAGTAGTATATGTTGATAGTTTTTATTATAATGTTTTAATATATGTTATATGGTTTTATAATGTTTTTAAGTTTTACACAGGTATAGGTAAATTCAAACAACTGGAAAACATAGTTTCCCTATAAAGCACTAATAGACATTTTTTCTAGGTTTTTGATGGTGTCTTAGATGGAAGGTGTGAAATATTGAGGTAAAAATACATTAAATGATTGAAATGAGGTAGTTTATTTGTTTATTTATTTCATGAGTTGTTTTGTGATGCTATTACAAGAAGAGACACTCACTATAACTAATAGTTATATATAAATATAAACTAGCCGCCAAGGCGGCGTCGCTCGCTGCCCAGGTCCACCTGCTCTGTATCACTGTATCAATAAACCTCAAATTTCCTTATAAACGCTTCGTACAACTTGTGTTCAACCAGAAGCAGATTCGAAGTCACAACCTCTAGTGTGCAGTCAGTGTTTCATCAAGTGTTACCTCAACAGTATTACATCACCATTTTTCAGGCTTTTCATGATGTGTTACTTATTTATTTTTTAAAACCAATCGTTGATCAGTACAGCAATACACTCAAAGCGTAGGGAGAAAAAACTTCAACTTTTTATTAGCTTTTGTTTTAAAAAAGTTACGCGCTCTAACATGGGTGCTATGAAACAGGGAGGAAATGGTTTCTCTTCTTAAAAATTCACACAGGAGGAGACAAAAAAGGCACGTGCTAAATGAATAAAGTGAATGAAAAACGTTCAATCAGATTAAAATAGATTAAAAGAAATCGATTTAAAGAAATTAAGGCAACTATCAAGACAAAAGCAAAAAAATATTAAGCAAAGAAATATTTTGCTTCATGATACTCTTTCTTTACCTATCGCTTTTAAACATTTTGATTGCTCGAAAAAAGTTCACCCGTCTCAGACAGTCAGGCAAGCGTTAGGATACACTGGCAAACCGAACATGCTAACACTTTCTGCCACTGCTGCTTTTTGTCCAAAATGTTTAATTAGTTAGTTTCTTTGTATTTAGTTGATGTATTGTTTTCAAAGCCAAGTCAACGTGGTTCTTAGAAAACAAAACTAACAATAACAATAAAAACAAAATGTTATTCCTATTGGTTCACCAGCCAAAAAAATTCACGTTCAATTGGGGTTGCAATGTATTTTGTTTCGAACTCACATCGCACACAAAAAAAGAAATAATTTCGCTCGCAACTCAATCTACCATTTTGCGTGACTTACGGACAAACAAACAGAGAATCGGCTATTAATATATAGATATAGAGGATTAAAATAATTCTTTTCCGAAAAATGTTTTTCAACTGAAATGAAAGGAAAAATGAAAGTAAAGCTTTGTTGCATACGAACTTCATCACTAGATCCTATTGTTTAACCAGAGGGATCAGGTTGGTTAATTGGCTAATTGATAGTTGATAATTCTTACTTGCCAGAACAGAGACAATTTTTTTGATAAAAGAAGAAAGGGTAAGCTTGGACTTAGTTTAGTAGGCTACGCTAAATTATTATAATCGTGAGTTATATATTTCTTTTCTGCCTTATATCTATATATTAATAGCCGATTCTCTGTCTGTCTGTCTGTTTGTCTGTGTGTGTGTTTGTTTGTTTGTTTGTTTGTTTATTTGTAAGTCACGCAAAATGGTAGATTTCACTTCAAAAGAAATCGGGGATCTGCAACGGAGAAATCGCGGAGATCTGAAGAAAATTAGGGGGTATAAACGTAAAAAATTGGCTTCTAAAAAACAGCAATTATTGTATAAAATTGTAATATTTTTAACTGAAATATATGTACATGAGTAATATAAGTGAATTTATAACTTAATATTTCCACAATACTTAAGAATGACCTTTAGTGAAAAGGTTTTAAGCATTTGTTAACCCCGTTCAATGTCATGGCAACAATTGGAAACTGATCAGGTTTGCTTTGAACCTTTTTGGTTCATATATTCGCGCGAAAAAGAAAGTGAAGAAAGTTGAGAAAATATGATCATTTCATTTGCCTAAAGACAACAAAGGAAAGTTGTGTTTGCATTTTTGTTTATTGTTGTCTTTTTTTTTTTTTTTTAATTAGTCGCTCAATACAAGGTTTAAAACCACTAATGTGTATTGAGGTACAAGGAGGAAAGGTGACGATGGACATTACATTTAAAGTGTTGAAGATTATAATGACAAGGAAAAACAGACTGGGGTAAAGAATTCCAGAGAGTGGAGGAGCGAGGAATGAAACTTTGTTGGTAAAAATTTTTTGATGATTTTGGGATGCTGACAGTGTGATCATGGCAATTAGATGAATATCTTGTGTTTCGCTTGAAAGGTTTTAATGCAGGGATGAGAGAAGAGAGCTCAGTTGAACATTTTCCGTAAAAGTATTTATAAAAGAGCCAAAATGATGCCACAGATCTGCGATGGGAGAGTGTGTCAAGTTTACTTGCAAGTTCATCACCTACAGCATTACAGATTCTTTTCTGGATACGATCTAAAAGATTTAGAGAATCAGAGGGTGCACCACCCCAGATATGGCAACAATACTCAATACAAGGTCGAATAGTAGATTTATAGAGGTAAAGAATGGCATCAGGGCTGAGGTATGCTCTTGCACGAAGAAGGGAGCCCACCTTCATCGAGGCTGACTAAGTGATTGCCTCAATGTAGGAGCGCCAGGAGAAGTCCTGTGAAAAAGTGATGCCGAGGAGACGAAAGGAGTTGTTTTCTTCCAACTGGGTGCCATTCATGGAAATTGACGGTAAAAAGGGATCTTTAGTATGATTTAAAGATAGAAGTTTCGTTTTTGTGGAATTGAATGTGACCAGCCATTTCTCTCCCCACTCAACTATATTTAGCTAGGTAAACTGACAAAAAACACAAGGCCTGTTGTGTTTTTATTTTTTTGGTGCTAATCGTGTCCTTTGTTATCATCTTCTTCATCAAGGTCGTTGCCAATGTGTTCCTGTGCTTTCTGCAGACAAAGTTTGTAGAATTTTCCACTGCGGACTCTTTCAGGGTTTGAAGAAGTTATTCCACAAACTTCAAATGACCTTTTGACCATTTCCTTGTTCTGGGCAAGATAATTGTATCCTTCTTTGACCCAGTTAATCATATGTTGGCGAGTTGGCACTGGAATTTTGCTCTTAACATCACTTCCCTCAGAAAAGCTTTCAACGACACTTGAAACGTACTGGACCCAACTTTTTCTTAATACGGCTTTAAATGGCTTATTTAGGCACTTCGAAGTACATTCGGCAGGTACCTGCAGAATATCACAGTTGCTTTCCAATAACTGAGCTTTGACTCCATCAGTTAAGTGAGCGGAGAAAGCATCAAATGATAACAAGGAATTTTGAAAACCAAGCTTTTTACGCTCAGCACGTACATGTTTCAACCAAATCTCTTCGACCCAGACCTTCATCAGGCCATCATCCATCCAAGCTTTGCTCTGCGTCTTAACAACAAAACCGGGAGGAATTTCTAAATTGCGAATTGTTTTGTCAGTCTTCCCTTTGAAGATTACCATCGGTGGAAGCATTTCTCCATCTCCTGTAGCTGACAGAAGGACCGTCAGATGTTTCTTCTCTCTTCCTGAAGAACGAACTACGCACTCTTTCTTGCCCTTAAGTGTAATGCACTTTGTCTGGACCATGTAGGGTATAGGGTGTATAGCTCACTTGGTAAGACGGTGGGCTTGTAATACAAGGGTGATAGTTGGTAGTGGTTCAAATCTCGGCACTGTAAAAGAATGCTAATGTGATATGAACACTTATAGTATGTTAATGTATGCAGCAGAAGGCTGTATGAAATTGTGAATGTAATGAACGAGTGCCAAAAATTACTTAAGACCACAATCACCTATCAGTCTAGTATGTGCAAGTTCTCTGCCTTGAAATCTGAGGTATACATTCCTGGTGGAGGCCCACATCAGTGTGTTCACTGCAAAATTCTAGCCTCGGTAAAATAAATTAAAAAAAAAAAAAATGTCAAAGAACGCTGGTGTCTCGTCCATGTTACCAACCACAGACAAAGGATACTTTCCAATACGCATGAAACGTGCCGCATCCTCATAGAATTTGCTAAGAACACTTTCCCACTGCTTTGGGAGTTTCTGGCTGATCGAAGTACGAGTACGAAGGGACAATTTATGCCGAGAAAAAAACTTTTGAGCCCATCCCCTGCTGGCAATCAATGATGGGTTGTGAGGTTGAATCAAATGCTTCGCTTTTTCTTGGAAGCTCATTACTGAAACTGGAAAATGCTTATCCCTTAAAACGAAAATCCACTTTAGCAGTTCATCTTCTAACTCAGAAAGATAAGACAGTGGTCTACCAGCTCCTGGAAAATTACATTTACTAGATAACTTGATAGTTTCAGGTAAAAGGCGGGTATCGTTAACCATTCCTCGGACTGTTGACTCATTCATACTAAATGCACGTGCAGTTTCTGTAAAGTTTCCCCTAACAGAATAATGGAAACGAACCTCTGCTTTCTTCTTATGAGTAAAATGTTTCCATGTTTTGGAGGGTGAGTCTGGAAGCAGTGTATTAGCTGACATGAAGTGAGTTCGTAATAATTGCTCATACCGTCTTGAGAAATCCACCATTTCATTAAAGTCGTGATATTTGTTCATGATTTGTTCAAGTTGTTGTGATGTGTAATGCTTTAATGGTCTGCCAACCGCACGTTTCTTTGGAGTGGGTGGGAGTGTAGACGTTCCTAAATAGAAAAAAAATTAGTTAAAAAAAGAGCTCATTTGACAAAGCGTCAATAAGGTGCAATTAGTTTTCACCGATGGGTTACAAATTAAATTTATAAAGAACTGTAAGAGTTTCTTTTCCTTACCTGCCATGCAAATAACATCATCTTTCTCACTTTCATCTACAGGCTTCAGAAATGTGGAAATACTTGTTTGTTTGAGTGATACTGTTGAAACTGGTCGCTTCTTAAAAAACTTGTGTAACTTGGTTTGTGAGGCCATTATTTTCAAAGTCAACGTTTGTCTTTGTATCACGAAAATAAATGTCGTGTCGTTACTCCTTTCTCTTTGAATGAAAGAAGAAAAAATAGAAACAGAACAAAACGTTCAAAAATCGCGAAAAAATTTGAAAAAGAAAAAAGCATTCAAAATTTCTCTAAGAGGTGTAAAGACAAGACATTATAAACAAGAAGGAAAAGACTTGGCATTGCCCTCATTAGCATGGAAAGCTTGTCGAAACTTTGTCTCAGGAATCTTTTACTAAATGCAAATGAAATACCAATTATGATTGACAAGGAATTTTCCACTGAGTGTTGTGTTAGAGGTCATCATGTATACCAGAGTAAATGGGAAGCAAATGTTGGTAGTGAGCTGACCGTATGCAAGGAAACATGACCTGGGAAACTTGTCGAGGATAAGTACGCAATGGCACTTAAATATGGAGACGTGACTGTTGGACATGTGCCTAAGTTCTTGTCAAAAATAACATATTTTTACATGAAGAGTGGCGGTGAAGTTTCTGTCAGAATAACTGGTAAAAGACAACACACTAAAGATCTACCACAAGGGGGAATGGAGCTTCCCGCTATGTACACTTTCAAATCTACAAATGTAGAAATTCATACCAAGCTTCCAGATGTTGTTTCCGTTGCTATTAAGGACTACAATGAGTGTAAAAAAGTAGCTTTGTCGACTTCAAAACAAGCGAAGAAAAAAAGTTGAAAACCTTGTAAATTTAATTTCATTTGAAAAATAAAAAATGTCTCTAATTTTGTGCTGATATTTTTTTTGACTGTAATTATTAACGCGGGTTTGTAGCATTCAAAAGTTTGTAATTAAATGACTCTAATTATTTACGCGGGTCGGTCAAAATAATTATTTTTGGGGCCGCAGTAAATTAGAATAATTACGGTATGCTCTTTTCCAATGCACACTCAAAGTCATGCTATTCTACGACTTCCTGTTCACCTTCCGAACAGATATTTTTCAGGGAAGGACAGGAACAAGCAGCACTGGAAAGAGGACAAGAGCACACCAAGTTAACTGCTTAGTTCGAATTGAATCGTGTTGACGAACAGGCACGCCAATATTCATATGCTGATATCTCCCACCATTATGTGTTTCAAACATGACAACATAAGTGGGTGACACGTCAGCGTGGAACAGAAAAAATTGTAAGTAGAATGTACAATGCTAGCATTCGGCAGGGTGAAAGGAATTTCTTACGTGTGCTGTTGTTACATGTTCCTGGTGCGACTTCCTTTGAATACCTTAGAACTGCTAATGGGATTTTATATAGATCTTTTAGGGTAGCGTGTATTGCACTTGGACTATTGGATGACGATACTTTGTGGATACGAACCATGGAAGAACTTGCCGAATCAGCAACCTCCTTTAAAATTCGCAAAGCGTTCTCTTTCATTCTGATCCATGGAGAGCCAAGCAATCCAGTTGAGTTGTGGGAAAGATTCCATGCTCACATGATTGAAGATTTTTTGAGACACCAGCCGGAAGTACAAGCAGAGCAGTCAGCTCTTAGTAAAATTCAGGAAGTCCTGCACCAATTTGGTAGGGTTGTTACTGACTTTGATCTACCTACTTTTGAACAAGCTATTGCTGACGATCTACCAAATGCTGATGAAATGAGGGAAGAGGTCATCAACATGAGGAACACGTTGAATGCTGACCAACTTGCTGTTGCTGATGCAGTCCCAGATGCAGTGGCAACAAAAGACAATAATAATGCTAAAGTTTTCTTCCTTGATGGACCCGGTGGAACAGGTAAAACTTTCACGTACAATTACATCATTCGCGAGATTATTGGAAGAAACCTTTCAGTAAGTACGTGTGCATGGACTGGAATTGCAGCAACAGAGATATCTGTAACAGTGATGTGCCTTTTGCTGGAAAGGTTGTTCTTTTAGGTGGTGATTTTAGACAGACTCTTCCAGTAGTGAAAAGAGGCAGACCAGCTCTGATATTGGAAGCATGCATCAAGAGCTCTGTCTTGTGGCCAATAGTGCAAATCTTTCATCTAAATGTCAACATGAGAGCTGCACCTGGGGAAAGGGGATTTGCAGAATTCCTACTTGAATTAGGAAGTGGAACGATACCGAAAAAAGTGGATGAGCCATTCAAGAAATCCATCAAAATTTCGCACGAATGTGTTGTGCACGCAAATAATGATATCATCCATTCTATTTTTAGTGATGCTGGAGGAGAAGATATGTCGAGTCGTGTAATTCTGACACCGACCAATGATGAGGCTTAAGTAATTAATGAACAGATTATTCAGGGAATGCCTGGTGAAACAGCCACGTACTTTAGCGTCGATTCTGTTGTTTCTGATGAGCAAGAAGAGATTGACCTGTATCTGATGGAGTTCATCAATTCGCTTACTCCTTCTGGAATGCCTCCACACCGGTTGAACTTGAAAGTCAACAGTATAGTGATGCTGCTGAGAAATTTATCGTTGAAGGACGGTTTATGCAACGGCACCCGATTAGTCATCCGTAATCTCCGAGAGAATATCCTTGATTGTGAAGCGCTGACGGGTATCTCCGCTGGAAATCGGGTGCTCATTCCTAGAGTAACATTGTGTCCCAACGATACCAACCTTCTGTTTCAGCTGAAGCGTACACAATTTCCTCTCTGTTTGTCCTACACAATAGCCATGAACAAAAGTCAAGGTCAGACTTTTGAACGGGTTGATATTTACATGCAAAGGCCTTGCTTCAGTCACGGTCAACTGTATGTTGCATTTTCACGAACACGACGCTTTGAAGTGGTGAAAGTAAAGGTTTGTAGAACTTTGCAGCAAGGCTATGTTAGAGAGAAATGCTACACTAGAAATGTAGTCTACCAACAAGTATTATGAATATTTTTACCTTGCAAAAATATTTGTGCAATTGATATTAAATGTTTTGGATTGAAACTTTAGGCAAAGTTAATGAGGAGGCATCACATTAAATTACCTGGAAATTAAATTGGTATACATTGAATTGAATAATACTGAAATTAAAGACCTTACATTGAAATGAATTACATTGAAATGAATTACATTGAATTGAATTACATTGAATTGAATTACATTGAATTGAATTACATTGAATTGAGTTGAATGAGTATAGCATTAGATTAGATGACCTAGAAATTAGATTAGTTTACATTAAATAGATTAGATTGAATATGCCAAATGATTAGTATATAGCATTAGATTAGACTAGCCACCAAGGCGGCGTCGCTCGCCGCCCATGTTCAGCTTGCGTTGCATCACCACCTACTCCAAATTATTGCACTTAAAACCAGCGATAAGACTTCCTTTGCTGCTGGCTTTATCGCTTAATAAAGCTCGTTTGCACGTGAAGAGAAATACGTTCCTGGTGTTTCAAATCTTGCATGTTCTTAACTCAGCCGTTCATTGTCGCGGTCGCATTTAAAATGTTAGTAGACTTTCTTGCTTTACACAATGCATTCCGAACGTGAACTTCACGTGGTTTTTATTTACGATTTTAAACCAATCAAGTATCAGTTTAACAATACACTCAAAACGCAGAGAGAAAAAACTTTTCAACTTATTATTAGCTTTTGTTTTACGCGCTCTAACATGGGTGCTGTCAGAAGTAGGTGAAAAAATGGCTTTTCTTCTTAAAAAAATCACACGGGAGCAGAAAAAAATGCACGTGCTAAATGAATGAATTGAATAGAAACGTTCGATCAGATTAAAATAGATTAAAAGAAATCGATTAAAAGAAATTAAGACAACTATTAAGACAAAAGCAAAAAAAAATATTTTGTTTCATGATTCTCTTTTTTTATCGGTTTTTAAATATATATTTTGATTGCTCGAAAAAAAGTTCACCCATCTCAGACAGTCACGAAAGCGTTAGGATACACTGGCAAACCGAACATGCTGCCACGTTCTGCCACTGCTGCTTTTTGTCCAAAATGTTTAATCAGTTAGTTTCTTTGTATTTAGTTGATGTATTGTTTTCAAAGCCAAGTCAACGGTGGTCCTTGGAATATAAAACTAACAATAATAATAAAAACAAAACGTTATCTCTATAGGTTCACCAGCCAAAAAAAGTCACGTTCGATTGGGGGTTGCAGTGTATTTGTTTCGAACTCACGTCGCACACAAAAAAAGAAATAATTTCGCTCACAACTCAATCTACCATTTTGCGTGACAGACAAACAAACGGAGAATCGGCTATTAATATATAGACTAGCCGCCAAGGCGGCGTCGTTCGCCGCCCATGTTCAGCATGCGTTGACTTCACGAAAAATAAAATTAAGGAATTGGTAACCGAAAGTGTTCCCATGTTGTAGAGCTCGAAAAACTGATCAAAAAAATGTATGGGATCGTTCCGCTACGATCAACCGTTACAGAGATATCATCGTTCAAAGATTTTGATGACGTCACAGACCCCTCCCCAAAAAAAATTAGACCCAAATTTTTCGTCACCCCATCGCCTGTATCGCGGACCCCAAAAAACGTCAGTAATTCCTATTGGTTATCGAGATAATTTTCCCTAAACGTCGCATTCGATTAGGGTCTCAATACAATGGTTTCACACTGACGTCGCGCACAAGAAAAGAAATAATTTATGTGTGATCTTACATTGCTGACTCTCTTTAGCAGTTCACATCTACCATTTTGCGTAACAGACAAACGGACAGAGAATCGGCTATTAATATATAGACTAGCCGCCAAGGCGGCGTCGCTCGCCGCTCATGTCCATCTGCTGTGTATCACTGTATCAATAAAAGTCAAACTTCCTTATAATAGGCTCGTATAACTTGTGTTCAACCAGAAGCAGATTCGAAGTCACAACTTCTGGTAAAACCAGTCTTTTATCAGTGTAACAATACACTCAAAACGTAGAGAGAGAAAACTTCAACTTTTTATTAGCTTTTGTTTTAAAAAAGTTACACGCTCTAACATGGGTGCTATCAAACAGGGGGAAAATGTTTTCTCTTCTTAAAAAGTTCACACGGAGGAGAGAAAAAAGGCACGTGCTAAATGAATAAATAGAATAAAAAAACGTTCGATCAGAACGCTTAACAATTAAAAAAAGAAATTAATAATTTCTTAAAAGAAAAGCAAAAAAAACCCAAAAAAAACCAAGACAGTGAAGCATTAAAGGAATTACCACATACACAGATTAAAAATGTGGTACCGCGGCTGAGAATTATGATTTCCAAGAATAATTTCAATTGAGTTTTATCAGAACTTTTTGTATTAGGGAAAAAATCCTTACTCTCCAAATTTTGGGTAGATGTTGTTGCTATAATATAAAAGAGAAACAGTATAAACACTCTACACAGATTCAACACAGATCTACAGACTAAAACTGATGTTTTATGTAAAACAATTCATAACTCACAAATGCTGGGATCTTTAGCATCTAAACAGAAAGAATATTAGAAAGAAGATTGCAATAGTGAACATGATAAGAGGCAACATGTATTAGAGAAAGAATCCTTACTCTTCAAATTTAGGACTGAAGTTGTTACTATAATGATAATAAGAGAAACAGTATAAATAACTTAATCTGTCAAAGTTAAATACATGTATTTAAGTAAAATGTTAAAAAGAAAAATATCAAACCATTTTCTGCAGCATTCCCTATGAACAAAATATAATGAAATTACAATAACATGACTGATAAGCAAAACTTGGCTAAATGAAAATAAGAAGTTACCTTCTCCCAGTAGACCCTTCTCTTCTGAAATGAAAGGAGTAATTTGATATTCACCAATAGTAATTCCAAATGACACTAATGGTATTCTACTGAAGCAATAATTCCTTTTACCTTCCGGTGTTATATCATCATTCCCTAAAATATAGAAGGTATAAATAGACCCTCTTTTCTTTTTCTTTGATATATTTACAGTTTTATTTTGAAAACTTACCAGTCTCTTGCACCCCATCATGAAGCACTAAAATATAATACATACTCAAATGGATTTAAACTGCATTTAATAATTCCAATATATTGGAAAGCTCTATGTACTTACTGGCTTCATCAGTTACATTAGGACCTGGAACAAAACAGTGAAAAATTAATTTTGTATTCAAAAACAACAGTATAAAAAGCATAGAAATATTTACCTTCACGTGCCACTGCCATTTTTTATTTTTTTTTATTATAATTTTTAGTTCACTAAAAAAAGAAACAACTTAGAATTAATTTTCACAAAGGTAAAAGGATGAATGCCCTGACTTTTGGTTCATGGATGGTGCATGCAAGAACGTTTCATAATAAACAAAATTAAGATGCAAGAGACGAATGCATGCACAACCCATGGTAACAGAGTACACGACGTGAACGTAAGTCAATGGGACTTGTACTCCGCCTAAAAAACAAACATACAGAAATAAACTGTTTTTTAGGCAAAATAATTAAGTAACTATAAAAGCATATCTTTACATCCATATTTAGCATTGCAACAAAGAAAATGTCATTGAGTTAACAAATTAACACTATAATATCAATCATTACAGTTGAGCAACAGACACTATAGGAAAACTCATGACAGTATATATTACAATATAAAAGTCATGACGCTATAGAGGAAAAGCTGCTTTTAAACAACTGCAATGCAAATCACTCCCAAATGAGTGACGATACGATCAATGTACAACCGGAAACTGATATTTTTACTTTTCCGGTATCTTTGAAACTCATAATCCAAATCCTTTGCAAATCCCATACCAAGTATATAGATGAAAACAAAAGATATGCAGAATTAAGTTACTGTAATACTTGTGGAAAGACGACATTTTGAGTATACATCTTTCCATTGATATAACCTTGTTTCCCAGTAGCAGCAACTTTGATTTTCACATTATCAAATGCCTTTGCTCTGGAACATGCTACATATAGCTGACCATGAGAAAAGCACGGTCTCTGCAAAAACAAACCAATTTTATCAAATGTTTGACCTTGACTCTTGTTAATAGTGAAAGAGTAGGCCAAACGGATAGGCAATTGTCTGCGTTTCAATATAAAAGGCATACCTGTATCTGAAGGTGACAGTTCAACCCTAGGTATGAAAATGATTTCTCCAACTGCTGACCCTGTCAAAACTTCAGCTTTAATAAAATTATGAGATAATTCATGAACAATCAAGCGGGTGCCATTACAGAGACCTTTTTTGATGTTCAGGTTCCTCAAAAGCATAATAATAGCCCCAACTTTCAGTTTCAAACAATGTGGAGGCATACCTGACGGTGTTATGCTGTTCAGAAAATCAAGCGGGTAATTTTGCTGCTCGTCTTCATTGTCACATACCACTTCATCAGCACTGTAATAACAAATTGCATCTCCTTGCAATCTGTCCAACACCTCATTGTTAATGATCAATGATTGCTCGTTTGTTGGTGTCAGAATGGCTGTTGAGGCGTATTCGTGAGGTTCCAATCCGTCATACATCACCGAAATAATAGACGTGTTTTGGGGAACAACGCAACAATCAGGGATTTCGACTGAGCCTTTAGCAGGTTCATTTTGTTTTGTTGGCAGTTCACCATTACCAAGTTGTAATAACCAAGCACAGAATTCTTGTTCTTCTGGCCTGGCTCTCATGTTCTCAGTAAGTGAGTACTTTACCACTGATGCCCACAAAGCAGAACTTGTCAAGCAAACTTCAATAACATCAGTTGGTTTTGCTTTCTTCACAACTGGCAAACACTGACGAAAATCTCCGCCCCACAAAAGTACCTTTCCACCGAAAAAAGCGTCACTGCCGCATATGTCACGAAGCAGTCTGTCGATAGCATGGAAAATGTGCGTAGAAACCATTGTGGCTTCATCGATCAGAAACAGGTCAATACTTCGAAGGTATTCTGCATGTTTAGATGTTGGTGTTATGTTACATACACTATTTTCTAAAACAGGAACAGGCAAACGAAATAAGGAATGCAATGTACAGCCACCAGATAATAAAGTGGCTGCAATACCTGTGAATGCAGCAGTAGCAACTTTCCAACCTCTGGCTCTACATGCTGTAATAACATAGTTATATGTAAATGTTTTACCTGTGCCAGCTGGTCCATCCAGATAAAACAATGTTTCAAGTTGTGCTAATCCATTGCGCACATTTGGAACAGCAGACAAAATCGCATCTGCAACAACTAACTGCTGTTCGTTAAGCTGAGGCCTTACCTGCTGGGCCCTGTCAATGTAAACATTCACATCGACTTCTTCCTCAGGGATCTGCTGAACCAACTCTGGAAGGTTAAATTGTGTTAATAGTCAGGGCGCTAGGGTCATTTTTTTATTGGAAAACGTGTGGACCTTCTAAATTTTGTTCAGATCGATGAAACAACTTATTTCGAGTAGGAAAATCTTTACCGGAGATTTTAAAATTACTGAAGGGCGTGACAGTAGCTAATTTTAGCTTTTGATGACGTCACAGGTAAAGCAAAAAAATTTTTTTAGCGAAATTAATTTTTTTTAACACCAATCGATAGCTAATTAAATACCGATCAAAATTTACAATTACATCATACAGTAATAATCAATATTTCAAGAGATATAGGTCATTAAATGAGGTGATGACGTCATAACTTAAATATACGTTTGGTGCTATAAGACGTTCTTTAGCTTATGAAAAATCGATTTAATATTTAATATTCGTGTTTTTCTTAAAGGACAATGAAGTTGTTTGATCAATAACCAATGTTTCAGCTAAGGAAATTAATAAATATTAATAAATATTAATAAATATTAATAAGATCGCATTCGTCACCATCCACGTCAGTTTCTTCATCACTCGAAGCGTCTTCACCACCATCATAAAAAAAGTCATCTTCTGTTGGTCTGTTTTCGCAGATTTGAGTGCAACCACGTAGATCAGTGCATTTGAGTCCGTGTGACTTACATGCACAAATACGGTTCTTGCAACCTGACTTCTTGCAAGAGCAAAAGACTAAATTTATCACATCATCGGGTGCAGGAGGCAAAAGGATCCACTGAACCTGCAATTTTCCTTGTTCAACTATCCACCCATAAGTCTTTTCAACTGCTGGAACATTTGGGTTAAGCAGCAATGACTTTTTAGCAACTGCAGTAGCATACGAAACTCGCTTGCAGTGGCACAACAAGGCATCCTCGCTTGGTGGAAGTTGTTGAGGTTTAAAATAGATGCCTCAGCCAATTGAGTCTCCAGTACAGCCACCGTTATCATTCTTTTTTGATGTCAAACTTTCGTGATCTTTAGCATTTTCAAGCGCAACTATACTTCCCGAATGTGTATATACATCATAACATTTTTGATGAAAGACAAGATCTGAAATCACTTCTTCTCCATCAACTTTACATGTATCGATGAGCTGAATTACAGTTTCATCTTTACGAATTTGGCTAAAGAAAAAAAGATCATAAACAGAGCGTAGTAGTAGTAACAATCATTTAAAAGAAAACTTACAAACCTTGCATGTCTTAATCGAAGATATGAAGTCTTTGTCAGCTTCCGCAGTTTTAAATTGTTGCTGTAGTGGTGAATATGGTGAATAAAACAGTCTTCTTTTTTAGCAGTTTTGTTTAGCTTGCTCTCAATAGACAACCTTTGTTTTCTTTTCATTGCAAATTACAATAAATGATTACAATAAATACCATCTACAAATTTCATCATACACACGTTTTTCATAACTTCGTTTGGGTGACAGGACAATTCCCCCCTGGCCAATTCCCCCCCCCCCCCCGGACGATTGCCCCCTAGTAAATTGCCCCCCGGAGCATTACCCCCCGGACAATTGCCCCCCGGACAATCGCCCCCCATATAGGTTGGAAAATTTCCCCCCCGGAATATTGCCCCCCAAACCAACAAAGTTTCATATATTCTCATTGTCTACTAAAATGATACTTGAAGTGTTTGTTCACGACACAGTCCACCGGAGTGTCCGACAAAGATCACTAGAATTCGGTTTATAAATAAGGAATATTGACAGCGCGTTAGTCAATACACTTTGGTTGGAGAATTACTTTTAGCCCTAACGTTTCTTCTTGCCACCCGATGTTCTGGAAATTTTTGGAAATATTACGTAAGGAGGAAAGTGTTGTGTGTGTCCGAATGCTTCAAAATCTAGTAGGACATCCACCACCTCCTCAAAGACGATTTTAACGCTCGAATTCTACGCATAGTTGATGATTACCCAAACCGCCAACGACTCTTTTTAAAACAAATATTGACATGATATCCATTGTGTTACCATTTTATAACAAACATCTGTATATTTGAAATATATTAACTTTCTTTGATTTGTAAATCTTGTTTCCCTTTCTGCTTTCGAGCAAAAATACCTTAGAAGCAATATTATCGTAAAAAATACTTTACACGTTTTTTAGGGGGCAATATTCCGGGGGGGAATTTTCCTACCTATATGGCCTATATGGGAGGCGATTGTCCGGGGGGCAATTGTCCGGGGGTAATGCTCCGGGGGGCAATTTACTAAGGGGTAATCATCCGGGGGGGGGGGGGGGAATTGTCCAGGGGGGAGTTATCCTAGAACCCTTCGTTTGTTTACAAAATTAATTCTCTCCTGCTTCTACATTCAATCTTACGCGTTATATTCTGATAGGGGGGTGGTACTTTTTTTAGTTTTCCTTTTATACGCTTTTGCGATCGATTATTTCGCAATCTATCAAATAATATTAAACAATAAAAAAAGTTCGTTTTAATTTTAATCAAAATAAATAAATACTGAAAATTACTTAAATCCTTGAATTTTTAAATATAAGTTAAACCCCCTGTTTTGTTTTGTCGAGATTTTTATGACATTCGAAAGATTTAATTTATGCGTGATAAAAAGAATGTGGAAGGCAACATGTCGGATGAAAAGTCAATTGGAGCTTGAACAAATTTGATGCATTGATTTTTGATTATTCCTGGCTTCTTCAGTGTTTTTAAGACATCCAGTAAATTGATTTTTGTTTATTGAATCCTGGTGAATCCAACTATTGAGCTTTTAGAAGGTCCGCAAAACATTGTTTGTTTTGCATTTTTTTGTGACCGTAGCTCCCTGACTATAAGGACATACCAAATTGTTTTAGGACATTATCATTGTAACCCAAAACCCTTTGCTCTGCTTGAGGAGCCGCCAATGTTTGAGCGTAGTCCTCGCACAGATGCCCCTTGAATGTATTCCACAACTCGAGAGGATTGGAGGGTTCGCAATGTGTCAAAATCGTGACAAACAGTTGTCTAAGCTGTTGAGGCATCTGGAAGGTTGATGCTTCTTCCAACACATTGTGCCACTCTTCGTCATCTTGAAGAAGACGTCTGGCAGTATACGCCTCTCGGAATGTGTCGTAAACAACTCCATCAAAAGTACGTAGATATTCGAATGAAGTAGCGCCTGGAACATGCAGCAACAAAACTCGAAGGAAAAATCGTTCTCCTTCTGACGGTCGTGCATTATATAACCGAGCGACTATAGGCTTAAATGTTTTTTTTCGTTTTTGCCATTTTTTCTCTTTGCCATGAAAGACATAATGATACGGAATATCAGAGTAAAGATACTGTCGAGCATCAGGATCTTCTACATTCAGATTAAACCATGCTGTAAGGTGACTATCATTCAATGCCCCTTCAGCAGCTTCCGCTTCTTTGCCAGCTCTAAAATACACTTGATGACGATCAGGTAAATGAACAGCTAATCGCTTAATAGTATGCGATTTTTCATGCATAGAGAACTCAAATATTCTCCATAATGCTTCGGGCGCACTGACATATCGAGCATCAAGAAACGTTTTAATTTCGTCATGTTCCAAACGTTCATTAATCTCGATATTAGCATGATCATGTCCTTTGTAAATGTATTTAAAGAGATACTTTACACTTTTGATTGTGGTACATGCTTCCAAATTGATGTGAGCATTATACTTCTTGGACAACCACGGACAGTACGGAACTACCCATTGATTATCTAAGTCCACATTTCTTACTCTCACTGTACGGCCATTGTTACGTCTGCGATACAGTGGATACCCATTTGCATTCATTTGGGTTGCCTCACAAAATCGCTTTGAAAATCCTTGGTGCAGTTGCCATCATCTCCCATACAAACTGCATTAGGGTTAGCATTCCCACAGGGACCATGAATCATGCATGACTTGATGATATTATGAAGTTCAGGTTCCTGTTCACGATCTGGTATTTCAGCAGAAATTAAGCTGTCGATGTCATCAGCATTACGTAGTTTGTCCTCTTGTGCTAAATGGATAAGAATATGAGCATGAGGTAAAGAACGTTTCTGAAATTCAATAACATACAAATGGGAAATGGCTTTCCCCAAAACACCATTCTTATTAATGTCCTCCAAAAGTGCTTTTAATTTCAAATTGAAAACACGTGTAATCAAATCAGGACGATAATGTGCAGGCTCATTATCTAAGTTTTCCGTGATTTCCTTCCATTTTGGATTGCAGGTAAATGTGCAAAACAAATCCGGTTTGCCCATTTTAGTTACCATGGGGATAGCATCTTGATAATTTTGCTGCATGGCCCTTGGACCACCCTGAAAAGAAGAAGGAAGAATCACCGGTCTGCCTGCTTGAAGGCCACGGTTTTTTGCAACATTTTCAAGATAATCAATGAGCCCTTGATATTGCTCAACCCGAAAATTACCCTGATTTCGATGAATGTAATTAAGACGGTCGGATTCAACTTTGCAATAACAATCTACAGCAAATTGTTGAAGTAATCTTTTACCTTTTAAGATGGGGCTTAAAGCATCTCTAAATGCAAACCTATAAGTATAATATTGCAACATGGTAGTACGACAATGCTGGCCTGTTGCATATTCTGCTACATGAGGAATGTGAGAACTCCAACCCAACTCTCCTCTTGGAAAAAATACAGTATACACCATTGGATCAAGATTAGGTGAATGAACAGGCAAATCCTGCAATGGTCTATCTCGAGGGTAAACAACAATGTCTCGAGCCAATGGTGGTGCACCATCTTCACCAACTAAAACAGCAGCTACTTCATCATGATGAGGTAGATTGTATCGACGCCTGTCACCACCACTTCTCAAGTGCATTCTAACCTGAAAATCAAAAGCAAATTATCAAAAGCAGTTGAAAGATCAGTATTTAGTAAATATCTATTTCCACTTTCCTCAGATAGGCGACGATTCTGTTCATTTGCGCGATGCAGTTCCTCTGCTTCTACCTCACTCATGTGTTTATAAGCAGCTGCATAAGGACTCTCCCGTAAAATGATATCTTGCAAAGTTTGCATGACTTCGGGGGAGCAACCTTGATTTTCTGGTCTTGCCATTCGCTCGTTGAATGCATCCATACCATCATAAATATATAGTTGACCATATGATGGAGGAACACCCGGCGGTGGGTGTAAATTACCTGTTCGGTGACATACCTGGCCATTTATACGAAAAACTGGTGGACCACGACCTGGCGGTACTGCCAATTTCGCACCCATAGAAGCAAAAGCAACCGAACTGTTGAACTTTCGAATATTTTCTTGAAAGTTCTATGCTTGATTGTTATCACCTACTAAAAGATCTTTAAGGTCATTAAGATAATAAATGTTATCTAAATGAACTTTACCATTGTGACAACACTTAAAATTAGTTTCATCAACGAACATCTTGGCACCACAAAACTGACAGACTTTGTCCATGGCACCAAGATAGTGTAGCTCAGGCAATTGGTCCTGTCGAGCAGCACGATACAATGCATTCCGTTGAACATCACGCCTAGCCCTCATACGTTGTGCATTCTCATTTCGCTTGGCTAATATTTCACCTGGCTCTTCATCTTGACGATAGTCAACTTGCCTTTGAGCATTGTTGATTCTAAGTCTCTCATTTTCTATTAAGGGTTGGATGTTATTTTCCTGAAGCTGTTGGCGCCTTGCTTCAGCTACATCCTCATTTGTATGCCTACGCTGAATAACAGAGCGAATTTGTTGTTGATCAGGTGGTTGCAAAACAAACTGACCATTCCTAAAAACTGCTTGGAAGCCAGGAACAATATTAGTGCCTCTTATATTAAACATCACAACACAGAAACACTAACAATAGATAGTAGAAAGAAATAGCCACCCCAGTGAATTAATGCACAGAACAACCTGGTGGATGCAAAAACAAACCTTTCTTTATACAAAAATAACAGACACTGAAGGGGCAACAGATAGCTAAACAACCTAGGAGAAAGCGAAAACAATTGACGTGTAACACGTAACAGACAGTTACAGATGTAATTTAAGTGACAAACCTTTCTTTCTACTCTGTCTTCTTTCTACTTTCTGCTCTCTCTCTCTACTACACAGCAAGGGATAAATGAACCCGAATAAATGCAGATTTTAAAGTTAGGTCGGTAGGTAGTCTTCTTTTCGGTTTGGTTGGAAAAACCTCCGTGGAGTTTGCCATCTTTAAAATAATAAACACGTTACCTCGTTAAGTAATTCGTTCGCTTTCGATAAACTGACTTCAATAACTGGTAAACTTGATAACTATAAACTTGATTGATAACTTAATTGATAAATTATTGTACAGACAATTGCGATTGTCTATTGGTATTGTTTTTTTTTTTCTGGAGCGTAATCGCACTGAATAAAAAACTTAATTTGTTTACTTTTTCAAACGAATTGGTTGCTTTGGTTTTTCCGATTTCAGCAACCAATAAAAACGGCGAAAAGGCGATCACGTGTCAAAACAAATGTTAAAAAATAGGCATTGCAATAGTTGCCTCAATGGTCGAACTGCCGCTATATGACCACGATTAAGAAGATTTTGACCATTAAAAAAACAAAAACAAAACACTCTCTAAGTTAAATGTGTTACACACTACGCGAATTAGTATAATAAGATATTTCATGTTTTACTACAAGTTGGAGTGAATTTATATTTTTTTGCGAAGATTTCTACAAACACACATCGTTCTTACATGACAGCATGTGGAAACCAACCATCGTTATGAAATTGAAGATAGTATTTTTGCTTTTGGTGATAATTACTGAAACATTAACATTAGAAAATCTCATGAGATCTGATGAAACTCAACCACAATACCGACGTTTACGACCATTTAAGAGTAAAATCAAAAGAGCAAAAAGTAGAATTGTTTATTATTCTAATACTGTTGCAACGTATAACGCAATATTAAGCGGAGATGTCGAAACAAATCCTGGACCTGGTTCACGTTCTCGTAACAATGCACCGAAATGTACGATATGTTGGAAAGGAGTTGGTAGTAATCGTAAACGCTTTGAATGTGAGAAATGCTTTAACTTAACCCATATAAGCTGCATAACTTTACCTAAATCACAACGAAATAGATACACAGCTAAATCAGTATATAAATGGACTTGTTATGATTGTACTCTATCTCTGCTTCCTTTTTACAAACAGAGAGACGTTGAATGCGAACCGTTAAATGAAGAGAACATAAATAATATTGATATTCATAAAAACAACTTGCAAAACAACGAACATCTTCTAAAAATCTTGCATCTGAACTGTCAATCTCTTGCTTCAACGTTTAGTGAATTCGAGTCAATGAATTACGACTGCAACTTTGATATTCTTACGCTATCTGAAACATGGCTAACTGATAATGAAAATCTTCTTGATTACGTAGAAATTCCTGGGTACAATTTGCACTGTAAGAATCGAGAAAATAAACGCGGAGGTGGAGTTGCAGCATATGTAAGAGATTCTTTAAAGTGTAAAGTTCGAAAAGACTTAAATTCATTAGACACTGATATCGAACACTTATGGTTGGAATTTCAAGGTAAAAACCGTCACAGTCATATCTTAATGGGCATTTTCTATCAACCAAAGTTTACAACAGAGTCTAAACTAGAATGGTTAAATAAATTTGATTCTCTGATATACAAGATTTCAAGTAAATGGAATGGCTTATTTTTGATAACAGGCGATTTCAATATTAATTATTTGGACACCGATAATATGATTACTAAATCGTACATTGGTGTATTAAAATCGCATCACCTATCACAAGCTATAAACAAACCAACTCATAATAATACATCACTCATTGATCATTTTATGACAAATACACCTGACAAAGTCAAGATGATTGATGTACTACCATGCTTTGAAATCAGTGATCACGATGGTCCATATATCGGTTTAAACGCAAGAATTGACCGTTATCAACCTCGTTATAAATTTATTCGGGACAATAGCAAGTTCGTACTTGACGACTTCAAAACAGATTTTCAAATGTTACCATTTAGTTCTGTATATGCCATGCAAAATCCAGAAGGCAAATTAGAAATTTTTAATAATCTAGTAACATCATGCATAGAACGACATGCACCTTTAAAACGCATAAAGTGTACCAGACCTCCTGCTCCTTGGCTAAAAAGTTTTGACATTCAACAACTCAAATCTGAATGCAATCGTAGGCGATACCTTGCTCACCAAACCCAGAAAAGTTCCGATTGGACAACCTACAGAGACGTTCGCAACAAACTAAAATACAAAATCAAATCTACGAAGAAAAAATTTTTAACCTCAGCACTAAGCAGTAAACGTCCAAAGAACATCTGGCGTTTTGTTCACCGAATTTTGAAACCAAAGAATCAAGCACTAACGGTTAACGTAGAGGACTTAAACAATCACTACATATCAACTGCTTACCGTCTTTTAAATTCAAATTATTTAGAACCTGAAGATATATTGCCAACACTGGAGTCTCTACCAAATCAAGCTTCAGATATCAATTTCACTCTACAACATGTCACTTACCAACAAGTTAAAAAGAAACTTAAAGACCTTCGTTTAGACTGTTCTGCAGGTTATGATGATATCTCCGTTCATCATATAAAACCTGTTTATGAGTACTTAACATCTCCATTAACTCATATTATCAACGCAGCCATATCAGAGAATTCATTCCCAGCTCAATGGAAGCTGGCAAAAGTAAGTCCGATCCCAAAACACAATGACCCACGGAAGCTTGATGACTACCGTCCATTGTTTTCTAAAATTTATGAACGCTTAGTTGCAAAACAATTATGGTGCATTTTTAGAAGAATCTTGTACATTAAAAGATACTATGGCTGGCTTTCGAAAATCGCACTCCACAAACACTTTGTTATTGAAAATTCGTGATGATATCTTACGTGCAATGTCAAAAGGTGAACTTACTTTATCAGTTTTTAGTGATTTTTCAAAAGCTTTCGATACAGTCCAACATCACACAATTATCCAAAAGCTACATAAAATAGGTTTTTCAACGACTGCATTAAAATGGTTCATCAGTTACCTTGGCAACAGATCGCAATTTGTTCAGATAAATGACTCCAAATCTTCCGTGAAAACGTCTTATTTTGGTGTTCCGCAAGGATCGGTATTAGGTCCACTGCTATTGAACTTATACGTAAATGACATACAAGATATTGATCCCGTTGATTCTGCTAATACATGTCAATATGCTGATGACACCACTCAGTATGAACATTTCAAAATCTCACAACTTCAAAAAACTATTCAAAACACTGAAAAACGTCTATATAATCTGAACACTTGGTCTAAAGCCAACAATCTGTTATTGAATGGTACCAAAACTAAATATATCATTTTTTCTACTACTAAAACTAAACAACGCTTACAAGATTTTGAGCACACATTTTATCTTAACAATGGTGAAGTAGAAAGAGTTAACAACTGGAGGATACTTGGTATGATATTTCAAGACAACCTCTCCTGGGAAAAACATATTGATCAACTTATTAGTTCTTGCCACAAGAAATTGTTTGTATTGAAGAAAATAAAACGTTTTGCACCACAAAAGACGAGGAAACATCTTGCAGAAGCTCTCATTATTTCAAAAACTGACTATGGCAATGTAGTTTACTCTAATACATCACAAAATCATCTGATACGTATACAAAAACTACTTAAAGCCACCTGCTCGTTCGTAAATGGTCGATATAGTAATTCACTTGATGTAATTTTGCTTGGCTGGTTACCTATCAATGAGAGAGTTGACTTCTGCACAATAAAATTGATACATAAAGCTCTATACGTGACATCATTTCCGTCCTATCTGAAACTTTCATTTAAAAAGCGCCCTTGAAATCTTAGAAACAATGATGAATATCTGACAGAAAACTACGATAAAAATAACAACACTTTCATAGGCAAGGCACGTGTTCTTTTTAATACTTTGCCTTATCAAATAAGATCAATAAGTAATTTTAATATTTTCTCGAAGGAGGTGAAGAAATATTTACTTGACCAGGCTCAGGCAAAATATTTTCAGCGTCACCAGTGAACTATCCCTATCCGTCCTTTTTTTTTTTTATTTATTTATTTATTTATTTATTTATTTATTTATTTATTTTATTTTATTTTTTTTTTCTGTTTACTGGTTACTTGAAAATATTATGCTTTTATCTCCTTAATTTACTAATGTATTTAAAATACTAACAAAGTTATTTTGGTTTGTGTAGTTCAGTCTTACGTTCACGAGTCTGATATAGCTCATCTCATTCCTATTCCATTATGTGGTGCTGGGTGGCCTGTCCAATTACTATTTATTCTATTCGCTATTCGACTACTTTTTCCCCATACAATATTAACCGACCCTATGTATTTACTTCCAGTTTTTAATATACAAATATAAAGTATTTTTAACATATTTTTATCAATTTTATATATAAATAGTTTTTAGTAATTAATTTTGTCAACTTTTTTGTTAATTTTTCGGATGAAGAGCCAGTTTCTTGTAAAATGGATATGCCGAAATAAATTCATTATTATTATTATTATTATTATTACATCACTTCCCCTTTTGGTTAATGTCTGGGGATGTTGTTCTGTTCAGTCATTGTTCATTGTTCATATTCCTCCATCCACGCTGGTGTAGCTCTTGGGCGTGTTGATCGTCGTGGGCCCTCATCCGACTCCTGTCTCTCCACTTCTTCTCTAGTGACTTCGTCTACCCCCCCCCCCCCCCCCCCCCCCCCCCCCCCCCACCTTGTCACCTTGTCACCTTTCTGTTCCGGTTGTGTTTCGGTTGTGTTGGGGTCACAGTCGACAATGGTGGGTGGTACGGTCGGTTTCTGTGGATGTCTGTCAGGGTGGTTGGGTATTTTCTTGAAAAATGTGCTGTGACGGGTAATGGCATGCCCATCACGAGCTGCAGTAACTCGGCTTCCTGCGATTTGTACAATGCGATGGGGTATGGCGCAAAATGGTGTGTCACTCTTTTTGTTCTGTTGATGTCGGTACATCACCCAATCACCCAACTCCAGGTTGCTCTCTGCAACATATGCTTTCTTGTCTGCGTATCTCTTCATCGTTTCCTTGCGTGCAGTTTGCTTCTTCTCTATCTCCTAGTGGTAGGCGGGTGTTTCCTGTGTTCTCATGGCGGGAAGTCGGGTGCGATATTGTCGTCCATTGAACAGTACTTCCGCTGGACTGCGCCCTGTCATGGTGTGTGGGGTCCCTCTGTAGACTAAAAGCAATCGTTGCAATTCCTGTCTCCAGTTGGTTTGCTCGACTGAAGCAGTTTGCAAAAGCTTCTTCAAGTTATGGTTGAAATTTTCAACCATTCCGTTGGTCCACGGTGCCAACGGTATTTTGGGACCATGTCTGAATCCCAAGTGTTTTGCAAATGTTCGGAATTCACTGCCACAGTAGGGAGGCCCATTGTCGGATCCTAGGTACTCTGGTATGCCGAAGGTACAAAAGATTCGCTCCATCGCTGGTATCACCGCCTTGTGTCCTGTTTAGTTTATTATCTCTACTGCCGGGTACCTTGAATACGTGTCCTGTACTATCAGCACATACTCTGATCCCCCGTCTATTGGTCCGAACAGGTCCGTGTTCAACTTCATCCATGGTTGTGAGGGGAGCGGCGATGGTTTGAGTGGCTCCTGCTGCTTGGTATTCGTGGCGGCTTGACAAGCGTTGCAGTAGCTGATCGCTTCCTCTACTGCTTTGTCAATTCCGGGGAACCACATGGTGCTTCTAATAAGTTGTTTGCTTTTAACCATACCTTGGTGACCTTCGTGAGCGATTTGGATGATTTTCTGGCGTAGCCTCTCCGGTATGACGATTCGATCTCCTCTCAGGATAATTCCTGAGTCATCGATTCCCAGCTCCCGAAATATTGGTTTGTATGGAGCTAGGGTCTTTTCGTCTTTTGAGATGTAACCTCGTCTAACGGCAGAGGCTAGTGTACACAGAGTGGTGTCCTCTTGCGTTGCTTGCACGATCTCATCAGTCGTGATGGCAGAGTCCTTTCTGAATATGGCATTCGTAACCAGTAAGAACTGTTCTGTTTCCGTCATGGATTCTGGTTTTGGGTGCCGTGACAAGTAGTCCGAGGGGTTGTTGATACCTGGCTCATGAACCAGTTCTTCTCGGCTGTTGTTGTGGCTCTGCTGTCATACCGAATTGGCCTTTCTGTGCAAGGATGGCAGCGAGTCCGTCTTTTCTGGAGCCGTCTACAATCAACTTTGTGTCTTTGGTAGGATCAAAGTACGCCATGGTGACTTGGTTCCGGAGGGCTTGTTTTAGTTGGGTGTAGGCGTCCTCACATGATGTGGTCCACTCAAAAGGTTCTCCTTTGCAGGTAAGTTTTCTTAAGGGAGCTGTAATGCTGGCATAGTCAGGAATAAACGTTGCACTGTAATTTGTCATTCCTAGGAACGATCTCACCTCGGTCACGTCCGTTTGCAATGCACAAGTTATTATGCGCACGCGCTAAAAACACGCGATGTTCATAATGGCCTCTGCCTCGGGTTTCGAGTCAGGAAAATATAGCAAAAATTTTGTTAATTTATGACTGCCTCTTATTTAATACTTGTGCATAATTAGAACTGCTGACCGTTTTATTTCGCTGGCACAACTATCATACAAAGCACGTGAGCAATCATCTGGAACAATATACACGAGGTAATTTAGTTTTGAAGTTTTGAAGGCATGTTGGTCGAAGAAGTGAGTTTTTAGTACATTGCAGGGAGAGTGGATTTACGGGTTTCCTGAAGTTTTCCTTGCATTGAACCCAACATTAAATTTCCTAAACATTGATACCAAACTTGTTATAGGCCCAATTTTTTTCTTGACTCACGAAGATGTGGAAGTTATTGAAAATTTGGAGACACTGAGAAGATCGAAAAATATAGAAATGCGATGGTAAATATGTTATTTTCTTTAAGAATTAACTAATAACTATTGAACTGATACTCAGCACTAATATGCTGTTTCTTTCTATGTCACTCTTCCCTTTCTTTTTGTTTTCTTGAAACTTTTTCTGGTCTTAACACTTGACTAGCTGGAGAGGTTCTGATGAAGTGCTCCTTCATCATAGCCTTCAACCTACAAACAGTTGACGGCATTCTGAAATATACAGCTTTTAGGTTGTTAAACTCAGGGTGAATGCTTTCGCCCCCTGTTCTGCATACAGGCCAAGTCCTGACTTCCATTTTGCAATAAAAGGCACCACATGGTCCTCAAGTATGTGCATTTTTGGAGTGATGCTTTCAGTTGGCCAGTGAACACGTAAATAAAAAATCAAACTTTTAATTGCATTATCTAAATGAGGAAAAGTAACATGATAAAAAATCTTATAATGTTGCAGGCAGCTAAATACATCATGTAAAATATGCAAACCTAATTGAGTTAACTCCTCATCATTGAAGTGACTTGTAGAATTCATTAACATGTGACATCTACTGTACTTAAAAAAAGCTGTTTAAATTGCTGGCATAATGTCACCGATTCATGATGGATATCAGTACCAGCAAACCCCAAATGTTTGACTAGAATTGGCATGGAGTTACAGAGTTTGATAATGTTCTCCTCCTAGTTATATATATATATATATATATATATATATATATATATAATGCTATCTGGTTCTTTTAGTTATCACGACATAAAGTGCGCCTAATGGTAGACATATTTCGTCGACAAATTGTGTCGTGTTTTTACTTTAAAATGGAATAATTTAGCTACGAAAGCTTATGTTTAAGGCCCTAAATTGCTATGGGATTGCAATTGATCAATGATTGATTACTTCAGCAACATATTGTCGACCAAAGTTTTATGAATATTTTCTAGGAAACTTTGGTTGACATTAAATATCCCCTATGTTGTTAGGTTCATTTGGTCAACATTTCTTAGCAACCAAATGTGCCAAATTTATCATAATAGAACCATTATTTTGGAAACCATTTTCTTGAATACGGGGTTCTTTCTATTTAAAATTGACACAAAACAATTGAGAATTACGTCATTTCCGGCAAGATTATTAACAATAAGAGTCCTGAGAGCAGAAGGGAATCCTGATATCAAACTCAGTGATAAAGTTGCGTTGTAGCAATTCACAGCCTGTTCAAAGCCACTTTGCTCGTCAATGAATATGACACTTACTCTTTTGAATGTGGATTTGGGTTATAGTAATAAAATAGACAATTTCAAAAAGCAACATATCTTTTTTCCAAATAAAATTAATGTGATACAAAATAAGTAAATGTTTCAAATCTTTGTTCCGCCATTGGTTAAAAGAGCCAAATAACACAGATCCTCACCAGGTCCATCTACGTCTCTTAATAAATCTGATATCATCAGCAGATCATACAGATAGGAAATTGCTTTTCTAACAAAGAATTAATCCGAATCAAATACAAAAACTAAGATAATGTTTATGTTTATGTGTCAAACTCTGCTCATTAAAGTTTATGATGAATTCCATGATGAGCAGTTATTGACACATTAACTTGCTCCATTACATATATACAGCCTCTCAAAAGTGGGCAAAAACAAAAGTTGAAACGAGAAAATACTACTTGATCGCAAATAGTCTTCATTATAAGACCAAAACATAACAAATAGATTACATGGACAAACCGACATCGACGCTATCATTCACCAATACAATTTATTTTAGAACGGGACATGTCATAAACTTTGTCCATAAGAAAAAGAAAAAGTCGTGAAAGTATATATACTGTATAATTCTTATAAGTCGAAGGTTTAAATGGAACATTTGGCTTACTTAGACCAAGGTTCAACTTTGGATTTTCTAATGGGACTTTTTTTACTTTCCGATCTCTCTGGAAGACCATACGAATTGTTATGTAAAAAAAGTATAAGTAAAGTAATATCTTCAGTAGGAAATATCATCGAAAACACGAAATAAAAATACAGTAGAGACCCGATAACTGGAAATCCCACGGGACCGAGAAAATAGTTCGAGTTATGGAATGTTTGAGTTATCAGGGGTATTTTATGAGAAAGTATTGGTGAAGGGGAATTCGAAGTTGGTTCGAGTTATTGAAAGTTCCAGTTATCGGGGGTTAGAGTTATCGGGATTCTACTGTATTCAAATCAATGATACATGAAAGGGCGATAAACTTAACATAAGTAGCTATCGAGATCAAAAACAAAAAGCAAATTAAGATATGCTATCTTCACATATTCAAATCTGCCTTTCTCCTCGACACTAGTGCATCATGCTTACTTCTTTCATTATTGATTTTGTTTCTTACTTTTTCGAAAGGAACTTCCAAGTTAAACCGTTCTACAAACGACAACATAGCTTTGCGACCTGAAATTATAAAAAATAACATACTAAAACACGCTTTTAAAATGACTGGATAACAATTTTCATCATTGCCAAGCCTAAATGAAACACACATTATATTCTGGTGTTTTAAAATTTCTGCATGTCTCATGTATTCCAATAAACGGCAGATAAAACAAGCGCTATTGGAAAACCCTATTAACCGTAAATTCAGAAACTCATATCAGACATTGATGTCATTGCTATTTCCAAGGAAATCACAACGATTTATTGTGTCATGAGGAAATGTCAAGTATTAGCCTACTGTCAAAAACATAAACATCGCTTACTAGGCATAGGGGCTTCCGAAGTGCGATTAACGAAACAACCAAACTCTTTAAAAAAGGCTTTCTCAACAGACTTGGTCCAAACAGAATTCTTGCGTCCCTGAATGACTAAAAGAAAGGAACAGTTTTTATGCAAAGTAATTTGTTTTTTATGTAACAGTACACGTTGTTACACAATTACACAATTTAATCCACAATTATAATTTTGTACTAACAGTGTGATTCCCACTTCGTAAATTTGTACCCACATCAGTGCAAGGGTATACATAGGTGAATTAGAAATATCAGCACAATGCAGTGTTTATACAGAAGTTCTGTACCGTTATGATATAAATACAAAGTGAGAATTCCTACTTTAAGGCCGGTTTTCCACTGTGCGGAATAATAAATGTTATTAGGTGCATGCCACATAATGGATTGCATTCCCTTACGACAGGAAATCGTTTTCATACCGGTTTTACTCTTGCAGGCCTCTTCATCTGATTCCACAGAATCTTCAACAGAATCTGCAACAGAATCTGCAACAAAATCAAAGAGAACATTATTTAACACTGTATGAAAATGTTAATACTGTGCATTTTCAATTTCATTAACATTCCGAAGAAAACGAGTAACAACTGTAACAAAATGCAATCTTTGTGCTCATAAAGTAGTTACCGGTAAGGCTATTCTATAATCTTCATCACTTGATTCAACAGATTCTATGTCAGTCGCTGATTCATTTACATCCAGTTTTTTAAAGGAGTCTTTATGGTTTCTTTTCCGCTTAGCTAATATCAAAATGCAAAAAGTATTCATTCATAGTCTTTACTTATGCTGACACAGTCAAGAGAGAAAAAATAGTAAAGATAGTACCTCTCAGAGTGTATTTCCTTTTGGGCGATGAGACTAAAGAAAAAAGAATTCAGTACAATGGCTTTTATTCATATTACACGTTGCATGGGTTACAAGAAACGAAAATAGACAGGAAAAACTTTCTGAAAACACACTCCACACTATCAAAACAAAGCATATATCCCATATCACCTGATAAAGCATCATGAACTTTTGGTTCACTAATAGCGCCTTCCACACAGCTAGCGCTAGTTTTTCTTGATAGACCTGATAAGATTCAAACAAAATATCTAGCAAGTAAAAGGATCGCAACCCCATGCAAACAATAACAATTAACAGTCTAAAGAAATAACACCCACCACATTTATTGGTATTAAAATGTGTTCCTTCACTTTTTTCAGATTTACCTAAACAGAAAATCATAAGGAATAACAAAAATAGATATATATAGTCATCAAATTTTTTAAGTTGCTACTGGATTAGCTAATGTTGTATCCTGGTTTCATGAGAAATTGGTAAAAAAGCTACACAAATTGAAAATTAATGAAATAAAAATGAAATGTCCTTGACCGTTCTTCATGATAATTACCTGAATCAATAGCTAACAGCTGCTTTCCCACTTTTGTGATTTCCGCAATAGCCATTGGAACTTGGTAAATGTTCTCATTGATGCCTTTAGCATGTCCCATATGCTTATAAAAGCTTTCCCTGTCATTACTTGATAAATCACAGGCTGCAAACAGTGTTGAAATTCTGTGTCTATTTGATGTAGATTTCATCTTTTTCGGTTCTTTGAGGGGTAAGTTTTCAAACACTCGGTGGAAAGAATGCCACCCAGAGACATGGTCTAGTGAACCACGAGTGCTGGGAAACAAATAATGGTTTTCCTTATTGACACCAGCGAAATCACGAACTTCTGAATTGCTCAAGATTTCTAGAGCAACAGTTACATCTTCTGGAATCAGCAACGGTACCAAATGGTTGTTCCCCTTTCCACTCATATAAGCCACTTTAACTGTTTTAATCAAATATTTATCAATTTCGTCCAAATCCGATACCCTTTGGTTGTCTATCCATTTATCCAATCTTGCTTCATTCCATTCTTCAATGGACATTCTTGCGGGTTCTCCCCCTCTCCTAGCATTAAGGAGAGTTAGCCTTGTGCAAGAACAGTCTCGAATTTGGACAAAATCGCTTTCCTCAACCATTTTGTATGGGTCTGCACATAGCTGTTGCAATGTTGATATAATATGAGAGCGTATTAACTGTACATCTTCTTCAAGCGGTAGTTGTTCAGGTTTTCTTAAATTAATCTGTCTTCTTTTGTTAAGTTCATACTTCGCATCACCAAACATGTGCTCTTTCCATACTTCAAATACTGCAACAAATTTATCTAACTCGCCAGCTTCTTTGTCTTTATTTTCAGCAAGTAACAAGGCTTTGATGACTTTAGCACTTCTTAATAATAAGTAACGCAAATTTTCTTTCAGTCCTGGTTTTAACTTCCCAGAATCTGAGTCGGCGTAAGAATCAATAGATTCCCTCAGATAATCAAAATTTGATCTAAGAAACATATCACCTGCATTTCCATACGTTTTATTAACCAACTTCTCCTTCAAAAAGATGTTATACAAGTGTCCAAGCCTCCTCATTTCTAATCTTATTGTTTTCCTTAGCTGCACCTTTTTTCCGCCTTTGCTTTTATTTTGCCGTAAAATATCGAACCAATTTTCAAAATGAGTTCATCCGTTCTACAAATCTTTCCGATTTTATCATCCCTGAATTTGGAAACTATGTTAGTTTTGAAATCCTCATTCAACCTGATATCCGGAACTTCAAAATACTCCATCGGCAAAGACAACTTTTTTTTACAGCTGTTTAATTGACAATTTTTCACATGTCTGTTAAAGCCTCTTGTCCCCACAAACGCATTACAAGTACCACAACAAATAAGTTTCTTCCACTTTGTTGCAGCCTTCTCTCTCTGATACACAGGATTTTCAGCTGTCTTTATTAAATCTTTGTTCAATTTGAGAATTCCTTCCCTTTTGAAGGTCTGAAAAGCATGAAGAATATCCTTTTTTTTCCCAGAGATGAGTGCATTCTTCACACGTTCGTCATTTTT